>CM066610.1:2400000-3600000 GCA_033884665.1 Argynnis bischoffii washingtonia
AACATTTCATCTCTGAGAAATCAAGGTATACTAACAGTTAAGCGTACCTAGAGACTAAGTCGACGTGAGTTGCTAGTTAACATACAAAGTTTTAATACATTTACATATAGAAATTAAGAGAGAATATATCTGAAGTCGATATTTTAATCCATATAAATTTTTTTTTTTTTTATTTCTTTTTTGCGGCTGTGATGTCACTGCGACCATTTCTGGTCTATTGTGATCGCCACATTCTTCATTAGAGTGAACCGTTTAACCCTGCAGAATTAAAAAATTGCAGGATTTTCTTGGGTTTGCACTCTTTTATTTCATCTAGGCCTATAAACTGTTTTCCTAGATGAATGCTACGCTTGTACATGAGCGGTCCGCATTCCCGTAGAAGATGAAGTGGCGTTTCATCTGCCTCCATGCATATTCTACAGGTACGCGTTTCGCTCAGTCCCATATTGAACATGTGCTTGTTTAAGCAGCAGTGTCCAGTGAAAGTCCTTACCAGTAATCGTAAGGTTTTCCTGTTTTGCGCTAACATAAGGTTGTTAAACCTTTTGTCATAGGCTTTAATCAGTGTCTTGGAGTGAATCATTCCATTTGACTCATTCCAGTCCTTTTTTGCTGTCTTGAGACATGCTATCATTAGGGTTCTTTGAGCTAAGCTCTTGGGTATTCCGCAGAACGGCTCAGGACCCTGCTGCGAGCCAAGAGCTCCCTCTCTAGCAAGCTTATCGGCACATTCGTTGCCAACTATCCCTGCATGACCCGGTACCCATCTTAGTACTACTTTATTTCTTTTTGCTAAGAAGTTTAATCGGTCCATGCACTGTTCTACTAGCTTCGATGAGACTATGTTTGAGTCTAGTGCTAGTAGTGCGGCTTGGCTGTCCGAATTTATGTAAATAGTTTGATTTGTGTAGTGCTTACATAGATTGGCTTCTACACATTCTAGGATGGCATAGACTTCTGCTTGGAAGATGGAGGCGAATTGTCCGAGATGTATGCTTTTGCTGAACCTCGGTCGCTCTCCATGTATCCCGCAGCCAGTCTTTGCTCCTATTTTAGAACCGTCTGTGTACCAGACTAGAGATCCGTTTTTATAGGGTATCTGGCTATTGGTCCAGTCCTCCCTTGACGGAAATTCAATTATGTAATATTTATCAAATAAGTGCCGCGTTTGCATGGCATCAACTGTCATACCAAGTATCGGCATCTCTTGCAGAGAGTCCTGTAAAGTCCTCATTTTCCGTGAGAGCCATTGAGTTCTGCCTTGGATTTTAGCTCTGTACATACTGGCTTGTGCCTCCTTCTGTATAAATAGATGTAGAGGTGGCAACCCGAGTAGTGCATTTAGTGCTTGACCAGGGCACGTAGACATGGCTCCTGTTGTCATTAGACAGGCTGTTCTTTGTAGGCTATCTAATTTTTTAATTACTGTTGTCTGTTTAGTCTTATTAGACCAGGCTACCGATGCGTAGGTGATAATTGGCCTCACAATGGCAGTATACGTCCAAAGGGTGGTTTTGGGGCTTAAACCCCAGTTACTGCTCAGCATGCGGCCACTCACTCCTAGTGCCATCTTAGCCTTACTTACAACTGTAGCTAGGTGAGGGTTCCACGTCAGTTTTTGGTCTAGTGTTAGTCCCAGATATTTGACTTGTGTGGAAAATGTGATCTGTTTGCCATTAAGCTTTGGCATGACTAGTTTGTCTAGCCGTCGCTTATTTGTAAAGGGCACAATAACCGTTTTGTCTGCGTTAACTGATAGGTCACTTCTAACACACCAGTCACTGACAGTATTTAGTCCCTTTTGTAGTATACTTGAGAGTGAAGATTGGCAAAAACCCCTCACTATGATTACCAAGTCATCTGCATAGCCTTGCGCATCAATGTGGAGTTCTGCCAGTTTGTAAAGTAGCTCATCCACGGCAAGGGTCCACAGCAATGGGGATAAAACACCCCCTTGCGGACATCCTCTTGCTGTGGATATGTATATGGTTGTGTCGTGAAGGGCTAGTTTGGCTCTTCTACTAGTGAGCATTGATTTTACCCATCTTACCGTTGTTGTGTCGACATTTTTGGTTGTCAGCCCATTTATCAACAGCGAAGTAGAAGAGTTATCAAAAGCACCTTCGATATCTAGAAATGCACAGAGTGCTATTTCCTTGTCTTCCAACGCCTTTTCTACTTTATCTATAAGACTTGTAAGGGCAGTTTCAGTTGATTTACCCTTACGATATGCGTGTTGGTTGAAATGAATAGGATTATTGATCAAGGCTACATCTCTTATATACCTATCTAGTACCTTCTCCATTGCTTTAAGTAAGAATGAAGAGAGGCTTATTGGTCTAAAAGACTTTGGCTGGCTATAGTCTTTTTTACCAGTTTTAGGTATAAATATGACCCTGACAATAGTCCATTTTTCTGGTACGTATCCCCAGGCGAAGCTCGCTCTGAAGATTTTGATCAGGTGGGGAAGGAGGATGTCCGCCCCTTGCTGAAGCAAGATTGGCGTTATCCCGTCTTCCCCTTTCGCCTTATAAGGCTTAAAAGAGTCTACGGCCCACTGAACAAGGTTAGGTTTTATGACTTTGGCAGCCTTGCACCAGTCCTCACTACGAGGTCTATGATGTCCTTCCTGCTGGCTGCCAATGTGCCCCAAGAGGCACCCAGGGAAGTGAGCCGTGGCCAGCAGCTCTAAGGTCTCCTTCTCTGTGGTTGTGAAGGAGCCATCTCCTTTCTTAAGTAGTCCAATTGGATTGTGCTTGGCTTTCGAGAGAAGTTTGTGGAGTCTTGCTACTTGTGGAAGGCTTTTGATTTCCTCACAGAGCTTCCTCCACGATTCTCTTTTAGCCCTCCTAATCTCTTTGTTGTAGTCAGTTAGAGCTTTTCTATAGATCTCCCAGATGTGAGTCTTTTTAGCTCTGTTGAATAATTTCCTTGTTTTGTCTCTAAGCTTTTTCAACTTTGAGTTCCACCAAGGTGCTTTCCTAATTGAGGTCTTTGTTTTGAGAGGACAGCTCTCTTCAAAGGCTGAAATGATGCCTTTTGTGAGGCTTTCCACTGCAAGGTCTAGACTCTCAATGGTTCTTACTGTTTTAGGAAGGGTAGCCAAGTTCATCTTTAACCGGTCTTTGAATTCATTCCAGTTGGTTGCTCTTGGGTCCCTATAAGTTGTGGTATAAGCTTCTAGCGTGGCCTTAACCTCAAAAATTAGATGTCGATGGTCCGACATTGCGTTCTCATTGCTGACATGCCAGTTCATTATGTGTCTGGCTAGGTTATGTGTAGAGATCGTAATATCTAAAACTTCCTTCCTAACCCTAGTAACGAAAGTTGGTTCGCAACCTGAGTTTAACGTTAAAAGGTTATTGGCTATTAGAAAATCAAAAAGTAGCTCACCTCTTTTGTTTATGTTACTACTTCCCCACGAAGGGTGATGCGCATTTGCATCACATCCTATCAGAAGCTCTGCGTTGTGTTGTGCGGCATACTCTACCACTCTCGCTAGGTCTTCCGTTGGATCGTCTCTCTCTCCAGGCAGATAGGCAGAGCAGATTATTACTCTTGCACCATCCCACCCTTTGAGTTTGACAAAGGCTGCTGCTAAGTCGTCGTTGCAAACTTCTGAAATTGGCAAGAAATCAACACATTTATTAAATAGGATACAAGCTCTGGGTCTTGTACCAGTGTTATTACTTAGGACATTACCGGCATTATTGAGTCCCCGAACTTGAGTATTTGCTACCCAAGGTTCTTGAATTAGGGCAAGGCTTGCCTTGTCCTCAGCAAAGCATTGCTCCATTACCGCAGTGGCTGCTGCGGCATGGTGGAGGTTTGCTTGCAGGACCCTCACCACCCCCCCCTGAGTAGCACCTAGGAGTTTCCCCCCTGCTTTGTCCGTACAAGCTTCGGACGCGGTCGCCCCCTGCTCGTACGCCAAGCATCTACTTTCCCACCTCTATGAGCAGTGCCTGCTAGGCCTCCCCTTTGCCTGTGTGAAGGTCCCTGTGGCCCTTTGATGGCACCAGCTCTCGGGATTGTGGTACCTGTGCCCTGGCCAGGAGGCAATTGGGTACCTCTTGACGTAGAGGGCTGTGGCTCTGTGTTATTATCCTCACCGCTCCGAGATTGGGAGTTGGGCACTGTCCCGGCTGCGATTTGTCGCGAGCCAAGACTCACCCTGTCTTGCCTCTCGGAGCCCCTGGATGAGGGTGCCTGTGTCAGTTGGGTCCGTTCAGCAGGTTCTGAGCTTGAGTGGCCAACCATGGGGTCGTTCTTGATTTTAAAAAGTAATTTCTTAAATCCAAGAACAACCTCCATATTCATAGCCCGGATAGCGGCGACAGAAGGGTCGTCCAGGAAGAAAGACACAACGTGTCCATTTCCCTCGGCCCTGCTGTGCGCCACCCTCCATAGCTCTCTGTTGAGCCCTCTGTTCTGTATCCCCAACAGCTGGGTGGCTTCGTCAAGCGACTCCGCCTCAGAGCTGGGGATGAATAGAGTCCCTACTGCAGGCTTCGGTAGTTCACTCTCAGGGATAATTGAGAGCGCCGCCTCTTCCCAGGGTTTTAAAGTGGGGACCTTTTCGGACAGCCATTGAAGACTGGCCTGATCCTCACAGGTGATCACAATGTATCCCGGCCTGTGGGTAAAGCCGGAGAATCTTGGACCTTCACCCTTGTCTGCGATTTTAAGCATCGCAAGGGTTAAGGATCGGTGCACCAGCTTCATTTGTTCTCCGCTCATGGGCACTTGATTTTTAATTCCCACGCGCGATTGCTCCACGATTTTACTGAAGCTGGGTTGTGCTACCGTTCCTTCTGCCCGGGGAGCCTTTTTAATTTGCATTCCCGGCGATTCTTCCTCCGATCTGGGCCTTTTCTTGGCCTTCGGGTCAGGAGGAATGGTGGTGATCGGAATGTCCTTCCAAGGCCTAACGGCTAAGGCGCGGGCCTCATCGACCTTCACATTAGCCGCCAGGAGCCTCCGGAGTCTCTTCCGAGCAGCACCGTTCAATCTAATCCGACGGTTCGAGGACTCTTCCGTCCCAAGGTTGGAGTCACTAGAGCCTCCTTCCCTGTTCGGGTTGTTCCTTTCAGCCTTCGGGTTAGATTCCTTTGACGGAGAGGCTAGTAGAACCTCTTCCATCAAAGTAATGGTTTCTCCCAAAAGAGGAGAAAGAGGATCTCCTGTTGGAGATAAAGGTTTGGGTGTTTGTTTTAGTGTTGATTTTTCTTCCATGTGCGTCCCACGAGTAGCTAGGGAAATAAAAATACCCACCGACAGAGCCCCGCATGTCGATGGGAGGACAGAAATACTACCCGATTCGTCCAGGTGTCGGGTAGCCACCGTTTGCGACTGAGCTCCCCCCCAGCCACGCATCCCTCGGCACGGTTCGAATTACACCTTGGATTGGGTTTTGTTTATAATAAATAGATAAATAAATAAATAAGTGTATAACATAGGACAGGTATATATGTTTTGATAGACATACATATAAACACACACTTATATTCACATATCTACATATACTTACATATTTGCACATATACATATATACACATATATATATACACACACACACACTCACATACATATATACATATGTATGTATAAAAATATAGATATAAGAACACAAATAAGCATATAATACAAGCGCATAATATGATATTTAAATAAACTACTTATACATTACATATATTTAATAAAGCAAAGCGCTCGGTGGTTTTGGTTTTGTCTATTTCCTAGTGAAATAGACCAAGAACAGGGCTGGCAACCTCGTGAAGGATAGTCCACCGAACTTGCCTTGGGGATCTTTGCAACTTAACGCGTCACTCAGTAGGGTAGGCCTGCGCCTATACTACCATGCAAAGCATGCCGTGTGGGAACCGTGAAAGCATAGATTCAGGCCCGCCCCATCCATATAAATATGAAACTTTGTAGAACATTTAGTTTTAAGAATACAAAAAAATAATTTTAAACATATATATTGTTTTATGACAATAATACTTAATTTCGAAATAATAAAAGTCATTATATTGAAATGTAATGAAAAAATAGTGAAATATGTTTTACTTACGATCTTCTTGGTTCCCATACACTAAGTGTAAAATAATAAAGGCGATCATAAAAGTTTTCATTGTAACGTCTGCGCTTGCGACGATCTCAATGCAGAATGATATGACGTCGTCAGTTAAATTTTTCAAGGGTTTGGAAAGCAACCTTTGTGTGTGGCTTAGCAAAAATATATTATTTTCTTTTATTATGTGTTGTAATTTTTATTATTATTTTTAAATGTTTAAACCCACTAATGTTTGTTTGTTCGTTTACTGGTTGACATTCAACGATAATAATTATTTATTTCTAACACGCTTTTATTAGTTTCACTTCAAAACTTCAGATTGAACTGAAACTTTGCACATTTAATGAGGACCAAGGAGAATAATAATTATTTTTTTTTTTAAAAAAGACACACAAAGAAATGAAAAATAAATTACAGTTTAATAATCTAAAAAACACGCTTTAATGATGAACTAAACTTAAAAAATAAAAAATCCTTTTTAGTATATAAAGATAAAGTGATTGAAGAGAAAATTAATGTTATTGTGAAAAAAGCCTGGCGTGCTCGATATCAGTTGTCATAAATTATAATCCACTAGCATTGCCCGCGGCTCCGCCCGCGTTCAGATGATCAAAAACCAAATTCTTAGGTTTCACACATTAGTATACACTTACATATACCACTTTCATTGCCCACCGCATGATTGGTAAATAATGACAGTGATTGACAATGCCACAAAAGTTCCTTAATCTCATATTTCAGTTACTTATATTGCACTTTTTGTTTTCGCAATAACATTTATGTATGTCTATACTTCTGTTTTATTTGTTTGTTTAGTTTTGGGCGATAAACTCTCAAACTATGGAATTAATTTTAATCATTTTTTATTTATAGACAGCTATTGATTAATTTTATATGTAGCTGATTATTTAAATTACATAATGACAACTTTTCTTAATCTTAAATTGTCGCGAAACAAGGATGGCTTAGCGTTAGTTAGTAATATTTTCCAAAACGATTTTCAAAGGAAAGTGTAATAAATAAGTAAATAATTCTAAGCAAATAATTTTTAACCCCCGACGCAAAAAGAGGGGTGTTATAAGTTTGACGTCGATGTCTGTCTGTCTCTGTGTGTGTGTCTGTCTGTAGCATCGTAGTTCTCAAACGGATGGATCAATTTCGATGCGGTTTTTTTTCATTTAAGAGCCAGTTTCCTTGCGGTAGTTCTTAGCTATGTGTGGTTAATATCGATTCAGCAGTGTAAGATTACCTCGCACGAATTTAAATCACTACAAAAAAAATCTAGATTTATTTCGGAATGTTGAAAAACAAATATCGTTAAATTGAGTATTTAGTTTATTGTTAAGTTTCATCAGAAAATATAATGTTTAGAGACGGCTTGTTGAATATTTTTCAATTCACATTTCGATAAATATTTGTTTATTTGGTTTCTAACAACTGATAAAGTACAAATTATCTTTTACTTTTTAAGGGTTCCTTAAACTATAAGTATTTTTGTGTAATGGGTTTTTTAAATTTTAAATTTAATTTTTATTATTTCATATGGCTCGGCTTATATTATTAAAGTCGTAAGCATTTTATTGTGTCCATTAAGTCTTTACCTTCCAAGAAATGGTGTCAAAAAACTGAAAAAGTTGAGGGATAACCGTTTCTAAAATACTTTTTCATAGTTTTTGAGATATGGAATATTTTTAGTTACTCGCTTTGTCAGTTTAACAGCCATAAACTTGTTTTCCATAAAAAGTTATAAAATAATATGAATAAAACTTATTTTTACGGTTCATAAAATGAGTCGATATTGTGGAAACGTAAATATTATTCGTATTTATATTAGTGTTAACCTAACAAAACACGTAAGTAAAAAAAAACTACACAGTATTTTGCTATACGAAACCTATTATGCGCGAGTTGGATTTGCATTTGCCCAATGTTATACATTTAAAGATTAAAAAAATATTAACATTATTTACTAAACAATAAAAATTTACGAATATTTTCTTTTGAAAAATTAAATTAAAAATTTGAACAACCCCCTACGCAAAAAATACTAGTTTGAGGGACATCCCTTAAAAAGTAAAAAATAATTGACTTTTTCAGTCGTTAGAAATGAAACGTATAATCAATTTAACGATATTTATTTTTCAACATTCCAAAATATACCTAGATTTTTCGTAGTGATTTAAAGTCGCTAAAAATAAAAATGAACTTAACTCGCTGCATGTGTCCAAAATCTGCAGGCGTACGACAAAAGGCAAAAATTTAAGTGCCAATGTTTTTCTAGGTTGATTCCCCATACAAATCCACCCACTTAACGGATAATTTCCGGGATAAAATATTTATCCTTCCCAAGGTCTCGAACTATCTTCTTACCAAATTTTATCTAAGTCGGTCGAGTAGTTATTGAGATTATTCGTTACAAACACATTAAAATACAAACTCTTTCCCCTTTATAATAAGTAACGTAGATATATAAAGTTAGGCAACTTTAATTAACAGATGAACTCCAAAAGTAATTTTCCATAAAAAAATCAAAGCCCAATATTGAAACATTTAATTCAGCATAAAATATTATTTGAATTATACACTTTTTGAATTAGATTCTTCTTTTTATTCAAAAATGTATCCAAACATTCGTTTAGCACAAAATTTTGATTGTTAAATTAATAATGTACAAATCTAAAGCACCATTATACAAATATACAGCACTTGCTATCAATACAATCAGTGGCTCCATCGAAGATGATGCTCGGGTGACAAAACTCTTCCGGGTCCATGCACGATCCGCCGTGCTTTCTACAGCGGGTTTCTTTTATTGAAACTAAAATAAAAAAGAATTAGTATAGATTAGAAAGAGTTAGTATAGATTTCTCAAAGATGAGATATTTTCCCGCAGTAAAAAGTATCCTATATCTATACCTATTGCTATCATCATATAAAATTTCATCAAAATCTGTTCAGTGGTCTTCTCGAGATGCGCTCCCAGACAGACAAATAGACAGACAGACAAAAATCCTAAAAACTATAGATTCGGTCTCTATATCGGTAATGAAGACTATTTCAATAAGATTTACCAAAAAATATTTAATATACACATTTAACTTAGAAGTTTTTATATGTGCTTATAGATAAATTAATACTTAATTTTCGACTATTGTACTGATTTAAGACTTTCAAAGATTATGGTAATTGCAATGATTAAGTATTGTTGGTACTATCGAGCTTGATATGTACGGGTGGAGATCCTGTGGTCTTGGGTTCGAGTCTTTACTCGGGCCAAGTATATTTATTGAGTTTTTCTGACAAGAAACGTCAAAAACTTCATTGGCTTCGTGTCCCGGAGTGAATGTAAAGCTATCTTGTGCCTCACTTTTCACCGATATTGAATTGTAGTCCCACCGGAAATTGAATGAATGAAAAGATTGATTTTATATTTAACTAGTGATTCACTCTCGCTTCGCTAGTGTTTGTCCGTAGATTTTTTCCTCATACAAAACTTCATCCCTATTTTCATACCATTAAGGGATGATTTCCGGGATAAAAACTATTCTATATTATTGCCAAGATCTCAAACTATCTTCTTACTAAATATTATCTAAATCGGTCTAGTAGTTTCGGAGCCTATTCAGTACAAACAAACAAAAAAAACAAATCTTTCCTCTTTATAATTAGTATAGATGAATATTTTATAAATGACCTCCATAACAGCATTCAATTCCTTGCTTCTGCTGTGTTGGACAAAGCCCCCGCTTTTCTGAAAGTAGACCTTTGGGGCAATCTTTTGCTATTGTACATACGCCGCCTTCTTGTTGCGCGCATGGTTTTTCTTGGATGATAGAGTCGATAATTTTAACTGCAAAGATAGATACTAAAAGTATAATATTAATAGCGACTTACGTATGAATAAGTCCTCGGTACGTTTTAATATTTTTGAGAAGGACCTAATTTTTTTTCTTTTTGTAAGAAACTTTACTATTTACTATGATAAGCATTGACATGGCTCAGTTTGTAGTGACCTTACTTGCTGTGCCAGCGGTTGTGGATTCGATTCCCGCTGGGGACATTCATTTGTGTGATGAGCATGAATGTTAGCATTAGAGTCATGGATGTTTACATGAATAAGGATTTTGGAAGCCAGAAAATTTCAAAAATTGACACTTGCAGCTGACACTATTTTATTAGTTAATATTTTTACGTCCCACTGCTGGGCACAGACAGACTCTTTCGGATTGAAGATTAAAAGGAAGTCAAGTCAAGTCCAACCTAGATTCACATGTCTTTGGAAATTTAGTTAGGTTCTCTCAGAGTTGCTCTTTTTAAACATATGTATAACGCTTGAGAAAAATCACAAAATGCAATTGGTGTTTTTTGTGATTTATCTAAAGCCTTTGATTGCGTAGAACATGAAACCATCCTGCTTTAACTAAATTATTATGATATTCGTGGCATTGTTCTTGATCTCATTGCTTCATATCTTAGTGATAGGTTACAGAAAGTCACTGTAAATAAGGTAATTCTTCCGGATCCCCTCTGAGAATGGGTGTTCCACGAGGATCTATTTTGTATCCATTTTTGTTTCTAGTTTATACAAATAATCTTCCTTTCTATGCTAATGAATTGTGTGATATTGTACTGTTTGCGGATGATACTTCTTTAATTTTTAAAGTAGATAGAAATATAACTGATTACGACAAAGTAAACACTGCATTATCTCACATACTTAAGTGGTTTAATATTGACAATTTAACATTAAACACCAAAAAAACTAAATGTATTCAATTTACCCTACCTAATATAAGGAGACAGAATTTTAGTTTGTTTTCAAATAATAAAAACCTTAATACTGTAGATTCCACAGTGTTCTTTGGTATAACATTGGACTCGGGTCTTCAGTGGAGCCCCATCTGTCATCTCTCGCGAGTAGACTGAGCTCCGCTGTGTTCGAGGTTACAAAAGTCAGGCAGCTAACAGATGTTGATACTGCTAGACTTGTTTATTTCAGCTACTTTCACAGCATCTTGACTTATGGAATTTTGTTGTGGGGTAATGCAGCCGATATAAAATATCTATATTTATTCTCCAAAAAGGGCCATTCGGGCAATTTATAACATAGGAGCTCGGGATACCCTACGAGATTTGTTTAGCGAAATTGGTGTACTTACGGTTACATTGCAATATATACATAATATATAGTAATATTATGTTTGTCCGACAAAACATTCATAGTTATTTTAAACAGTGAAAAACACGAAATAAACACTAGAAATAAGGAAAAACTGGTATCGCCTAGCTTTCGCCTTAAAAAAGTGAATAGATCGTTTATAGGACAAGATGTACACATATATAATAGAGTTCCATAATCGATTTTGAGCTTGCCATTTAAACAATTTAAGTATAAAATTAAAAATGTATTAGTGAATAAGGCTTATAATACAGTCATGAAATACTTCGTAGATATCAATATGTGGAACTAATATCTGGTTGGGTCTCACGTAGGATAAATATATATAAATTCCTGTATTACAGTATTGTACACAATTATTGTTTTAAAAGAGCAACTGTTGAGTTTCTCGCCGGCTCTTCTCAGCAGAACTGCCTTCCGAGCCGGTGGTAGATTCCTCACGGACTGACTACACTGACATTTAACTTAAATTTAAAATGTAGAATTGACGATTCAAAAGTGCTTGTAAAAGTCTATTTAAATAAAGTATATTTTGATTTGATTTGATCAAACATGCTGGGTTTCTCACGTTGCTTTCCTTCACCGTAATTATTATTTGATTTGCATATATTATTATACATATTATGTATAGCGTGAAACTAAATATAAAATTTAATTTCATGCTACATTCGCTTGATATAAACTAGCGTGTTTTTATATAATAACCATTTCATTTACAGTAATTACATAAATAATAATTATACGGTTGATATTTATATCAACAAGCAATTTATCCTCGCTTCGCTCGGTCCGTTTTCCTAGGTACGTTTTGAATAGATATAACATGTTTGACGACACGTTTGGCTCAGTTTGGGTTCGAGTCCCGCTGGGAGCATTCCTTTGTGTGATAAACACAAATGTTTGTACTCCAGTCATGGGTGTTTATATTTAAAATATGTATGTATTCAAAGTTACATATGTGTGGTGTATCAACTATCTGGTATCCATAACACGAGCCTCGTAGCTTACCATGGAACTAGATGGTGGGAACTTTATTTAGAAAATAGACATAGGCTATTGTGAACTTTTATGTGTGCTTTTCTAAGACCTATAATTTTCATTTCATCAATTAAGGTTTTGCCAGCGAAAGTGGAGAAACCCATTTTTGGGCCCTGATAACTAGGAACCAAATATATATTAAAAAAATCCTAATTTTTTTTTGATTATTCCATTAAAATCTTAATTTTATTTGCAATGGCCAAGTTAAGAAAAAAAACATTTTTCGATATTGCTTAAATCTTCTATAAATGGATATTATTTATTTGTCTTATTTTATAAAACGTCAATGTCTTTAAAAATGAAATGATTTTATAGGACTGTTCTATTAAAAATTATACCTATATGATCAATTTATTTGAGAATTGGTGCTGTGCGGTTTGCGTACAATTTTGTAGAATTTAAGCTGAATTATATTTTAAGTTTAACATGAAAACGAAAATCTGGAATATGATTTATTTTTAAATGCTAAATAAAAACCTCCTTAGATATTAAATATCTGAATATGAAAATCATTTGACATAATATTGTCATTTGCTTTTCATATTTGTACGCAATTAAAATATGTATTTTAATCCGAATCTGTATCGAATTTCTTGTACTTCTGCATATATGTATACCGATTATTATAATTGATTGCATGCGTAATAAGTGATAACTTAAATATCGGCGTAGGATGCAATTCCGACCAATAGATGTCAATACAAATAATTTAAAAGATTTTCCTGAGTTATGTTATAGTGATGTAATTCTTGTATCGTTGAGTACGAATCAAATAAAACAGGCCCGATCAGGCCAATGTCTCTATTGTTTAGTAATACACAGGGAGGTGAATAGGGGATATTACAGGAGCTGTCTATATCTGAAACTACATGGTTATTAAGAGGAAGAATAAAATCAAGACCTATAAGCAATAAAATATATTTTGTTCATATTTTAGTTAACAGCTCTTTAAGTGGGAGAAATGCAATAATGCAATATTAATACAACTGTATTGTGGGGAAAAGAACAGTGGGTTGCTGTGCCCGCACAATGAGCATAATATGGTTTCTTGGTTGGGCACAACACCAAGGTTTTATAACACCTCCTGTACAGTTTTTAGACAATATGTTGTTTTGATGACGATGATGGTTTATAAAATAAATTATAGCATCTAAGTATGTCTTTTATTTCTACATATTACTGCACCGAGCTGTCTTATTGGCATGGATGGTAGGTGGTGTAACAGATTTGTCCATATTAAATAAACGTGTTTTGTGCGTTCAACTATAGTTTACAATTTAGATCTTACAATGATTTATCTAATTTAAAACACTTGAGTTTGTTTTTATAGTAGTTAGACGTACAAGACACGGTCGCGCTTTCTACGTGGTAACATAAAACGCGGTACCTAACATGTTGTAGATATAATTATAGAAGTGTCTGTAAGAGACCCCGTGCGCTCATCATTTACAAAAGCAGTTACATACTCTGTCATTTACCATAATTTGTCATGTAATAATATCTCATATGTCAAAATATAACGTAAAATCTAACCTAAAAATAGCGTATTTAAAACCCGATTTAACTAACTTGGCCATCGCTGGAGCCCATGAAAATTGGCCTTATGACGTTTTTGTAAATGTATTAATTTGTGACTAATTTTCAAGCCCGTAACACCGGGCTCCAATTTGTATGGGGAATGGTTTTGTCCAGAGGACGACTTGATACAACCAGTTATTGTGTTTTTCTGTAAAAGGTATTCTAAATGTTGATCTGAGTAAGTTATCATCACTCAAAATTTAGTTAAAATTGGTTCAGTATTTTTAGCGTGAATTGCACATAGATAAACATGTCTGACACAAAAAGACATACTGACAAACAGATTAAAATTTTAGTAATTGTTAAGTTTTCGGGTCTACATACCTCACATAATACGAAACAGTAATTGTTAAAAAAATATTTCATATTATACAGATTTTGCTTTGTTACTATTTTATTACAGACCAGCGACTCACCCTCGCTCCGCCTGGGTTCGCCCCTCGTTACGTTTAAACCTTCTGTATAGATTTCTCAGAGAAGAGATATTTTCCTGCAGTAAAAAGGATTTTATATGTTGACCGGGATAACCATCTATCATCATACCAAATTTTATCAACATCTGTCCAGTGGCTTTCTCGTGAGGCGTTCCCAGACAGACAGACTAAAATTCTAAAATCGATATCGATAATAATGACTATTTCAATAAGATTTTTATTAGAAACATATTTAATGTACAGATTCGAGTCAGAATTTATACGTCCTCGTATAACGAAATTCTAAGTCGAATCTGTACGTTAAATATTTATTAGAAAAGCTTATTCAAATATTTATTATTATCTATACAGACACCGAATCTATAGTTTTTCGATTTTCTTCTGTCTGTCTATCTGTCTGGAAAACGCATCACGAGAAAGTTATTGGGTGAATTTTGATAAAATTTGGTATGATGATAGCTGCTGGTTATCCGAGTCAACGTATAGGATACTTTTTAGTGCGGAAAAATATCTCATCTCTGAAAAATCTAAGTATACAGTTAAAACGTACCTGATTGGAGCAAAGGCGAGTCGCTAGTTAACTTATAAACTTTTAATACATTTACATATACAAATTTAAATTATAAGGCACTATATCTGAAGTAAATATTTAATTACATATAAATGTGGAATTTTTTAAAAGCTTTGAGTTTTAGGATTTCTAAAAAATTATTTGGTAAAATAAACAGCGCAATCGCGTGTTTTATCGCAATTATACTTAATTTCGAATTAATAAAAGTCATTCTATTATAATATAGTAAAGTGAAATATGTGTTACTTACAATCTTCTTCGTTCCCACGCACTAAATGTAAAATAATAACGGCGATCACAAAGGTCTTCATTGTAACGTCTGCGCTTGCGACGATCTCAATGCAGAATGACATGACGTCGTCAGTTAAATGCAAAGCAACCTTTGTATGTGGTTTAACAAAAATATACTACACAATTATATTTTTTTTACTGATAACACTAAAGCTACTGAAAAAAAAAGAAAATTGGTTGACAATAAAGGAGAAACAGGCACTGAACTGTTTTGTCTTCGCTTATTTATATCTGTTTGTCAATCGATTTTCTTTCTTTTTTTAACCGACGAAAAAAAAGAGGAAGTTCTCAATTTTGTTTTTTTTTTCTTTTTTATGTTTAACCACGCATAACTTTTTGTCTCAAAGTTGGTCCTATTTAAATTTGAAAAAAAATCCACCCCTAAATTGCATAACATAAGGAATATTTGATTTTTCACATACTGTTTTTTTTTAATGTATTTTCTTTTTCTTACTTTACTACTACTTCAAATTTACAGTCTACACTAAAAATGGATAAATAAAAACTTAAAAAAATGAATGAAAACTGACTTCATAAAAAAGCGCTAAAAAGTAAAAAATAACTGATATTAGTGTTATAGATACCTAGTCAGATATTTTCGAGGTCGTTGTGTTTTAATTTAGATAAATTAAAAAAACTCTCTGCTAGATGGCAGCGACTTTTTTTAAGTCGGTTTTTAATTATTTTTTAGTATTGAAGAGCATTATTAAAATAAATTAAAGTATTTTTTGTAATAGCTATTTTTTTTTAAATTTAATACGTAAATTCTACTCCTATACGTTTTCTTTAAATCTTAAATATTGATTATGGTCTATCAAAACCACGGATATACATTACCACTTTATCTTAAGTCTGAATATAACTCTAGATATATCCATTTAAAACTATCAAACGAAATAGATAAGAGTATATCATACCCAGAGCAGCTGGGTATCGCCGTAATTACAGTACCCTGTCGAACACAGGTTAACAAATAACTTATCCTTAATTACTTATTAACTTATCCTTATAAGTAGCCCTTGAATTCAATCCTATTTAACGTCCAAATGCTGGGGGTGGGCCTCCCTTCAACATGAGGGAGATCAGGCCATAGTCCACGCTGGCCAAGTGCAGGTTGGCGGACTTCACATGTCTCTCGAAAACTTGCTAGGTTCTCTCAAACATGCAGCTTTTCTCACGATGTTTTCCTTCACCGTAAGACAAGTGGTAATCATGTTAGAAATAACTAAAACCACAAATACCATATTACGTTATAGTTCAATACTTGTGTCGCCGAGTGTATTTAATCCTTTATCGTGATGGATCCTGTCCCAGAATCACCTGAACATGATGATTAATGATTTGTTTTGTTAGAAGGGAAGTAGAAGGGAATGAGATGACAGTTATTTGTAGTTCGCTTCGGTCAACTAAGAATTTGTCTATAACTTATTGTTTTTACTTAGTCTTCTATAATCGGCCTAATATTATAAATGAGAATGTTTTTATTTGTGTTTGTTTGTTTGTTACTGCTTAACACTGAAACGACTAAAGGATTCAGATTTGGATGGAATATATATTCAAGTTTTATTTTATATAATAACTATATATCATCGAAATTATATAAAAATAAGGATTAACAATACCCTATTAGTAATAATTATTTAACAATTTGAATTAAATTCGTATTAATCATTAGTATTTATTTACATTTGATAGATGTATTTAATGATATACAGTTAAATGTGAATACTTTAATGAAAATTGTTGTAATAGTATTATTTATGTACTAACTTACTCTCGTTCTTCTTGTTTTTTTTTTTTGTATTTATAATATTATTGTGTTACTGACAATATAGCGCATGTTTCACTTCGAATCATCTGTATGTAGGTACATGTAATAAGATTGTAACTGAGTCAAATCTGTACAATAAATATTTTTTGGTAAATCTTATTGAAATAGTCATTATTATCGATACAGAAGCCGAATCTATAGTTTTTAGAATTTTTGTCTGTCTGTCTGGGAGCGCATCACGAGAATACCATTGGATTTGTTGAAATTTGGTATGATAATAGCTGATTTTCCGGAGCAACATATAGGATACTTTTTACTGCGAGAAAATATCTCATCGCTGAGAAATCTTTACTAAACCTTAAAACGTAAGGGACAACCCCGTATGAAATTCGACAAGTGACAAACTAATACTATGTATTGTGAAGGGCGAAAGCTCGAATTTCGCACGAATATTAATGTTGGTGAGGCAAAATATTTCGAGTAAGTAATTCTGAAAATCAGCCCCAAACTTAGGGGACCCTTGTTCGAGTCTCCCATGTTTCTAATATCAATGATCTCTCCATTGTTACGGACATTTTTGTTATTATATATTTTAAAATTTTATTGTTAGCTATTTTATTTATGGTATTTTTAAATTTTCTTATTTTATTAGTGTTTTATTAAAGGTTGCACAACCTTTAATAAAAATATTAACAAAATAATGCCTTATTCTATCCTGCGGCTTCGCCTCGTTGAAGAACAGAAATCTAAAATAATATGTAGGAACTAGCGACTTACGTTTTAACATTTAGTATAGATTTCTAAGAGATGAGACGTTTTTTCGCAGTAAAAAGTTGTACTACACACAAGTTGTAAACTATATGTTGACCTGGATAACCAGCTATCAGCATACCAAATTTTATCAAAATCTATCCAGTGGTTTTCTCGTGATGCGTTCCCAGTCATACAGACAGACATACAAGAATTCCAAAAAAAACTATAGATTCAGCCTCTGTATCGATAGTAATAACTATTCGATTAAGATTTTAAAAATAAATTTAATGTTCAGATTCGGCTTTGTTATAATTTTATGATGGTGATGCACGTAGAAACGATAACATGTATATTAATACATATGAAATTAAATGTTCAAGAGCTTTAAAACTAAGTCGCAGCTATTAAAATAAAAAAAGAATATATTAAAATTCAACAAAATAGAGATAATATCTTTGAAATGTGGAATGTTATAAAGGAAATATGAAATATAAACAAAAGTAAAAAGTCTCCTTCAGTATTACTTCACATAAAAAAATCGGTTGTAGAATCATTGGATAAAGTAGATTTTTCAATGAAATATGCAAAAGAATTTTATATTTGTGAAATATTTGATTTGACGCGACGTTTGGCTCAGTTTGTAGTGACCCTACTTGCTGTACCAGCGGTCGCGGGTTCATGTCCTGCTGGGGGCATTCATTTGTGTGATGAGAATGAATGTTTGTAATTCAGTCATGGATGTAGTGCATCAATTATCTGGTATCCATAACACAAGCCTCGTAGCTTACCATGGAATTAGATGTACTGTGAGTTAATGTCCCAACTCCCAACATATTTATTTATTATTTATTATATTATACCCGCTTTTAAATGTAATTATTTAATAATATTTAACTTTCGTAAAAAATAAAATTAAAAGCTAACAGGTGTAGTGACATAATATATGTCAAGGTTTCACGAAGGTTTTCTCCGGTAAACAAGTCCGCGACGTAGTCTCGCTTAGTAACAAGATGGACGCATCAAGCGCTTAACAATAAATTCAAAGTTGTGTTGCTAAATTTAAAATCTTTCAAAGCTTTAATGAAATTCTTGCTGTAGAAATATTACTTTAGAACTTTTCTTGCTACGGTAACTATTTCATTGGAACTTCTAAGCGACGAGCATAAGCCGTACTTATATTATGAATACAATAACTGATTTATTCGTTTATTTGCTGTAGTAGTAAACTAATCGTAGAAAATATGATTTTGATGACATTTCGTATAAAAAGTGTACTAAAAAAAATTTATTTGTTCTAAACAAGCGACTCTATTCGTCTCTAGCTTAATTTACCATACAAACTTTCATCCCCATTTTCACCTCTTTAAGGGTTGATCTCCGGGCTATAAAGTATCCTATGTCCTTCCGAGGATCTCAAACTATCTTTTTAACAAATTTCATCTAAATCGGTTCAGTAGATCCAGAGATTACCTCCTACACGTCACAAAATCACAGACACAGATTCTGTATAAAATTAGTATAGATGAAAACTCTTTATAATTTATTTTCTTCTATTCTTATTCTATTATATTAGTGGTACATCACTATTTAAGAATTGTAAAAAACTGACAACCCACGTAATGTCAATTTTGTCTCTGAGATTAAAAAACAAGATATAGCAAGTTTTCGAAAGACATGTGAAGGCCGCCAACCCGCACTTGACTATGTCCTGATTCCTCTTTTACTTTGGGGTCCAGCAGTGGGACATTAAAAAAGCTAATACAATTTTCATTTTTTTTTTGTTAGATATTTGAATTATTCTGATTCGAGCAGAAAAGACTCCCAAAGTTTTTACTCAACACGTTAACTTTATCGTTTACAAAATAGAAAAAACAAATCTGATGACCCGGATGGAACTTACGGTCTGTCTCTAACAATATTCAGCAAATTCGATACTCGCTATCGATTACGTGACTTTTATGATACTTTATTAACTTTCTTCTTTTATTTTCATTACATTACAACATCTATACATATAAAAAAAATTAAAAAAATGCCAAATATTTATTTGGAAAATCTTTCAAACGCAAATCAATTTCGAATGGTGTATTTCTTTTGAGGACACTTTTGAGTTGCTAATTGTGTCTTGAGGTTTAATATATCAATGCATTGTAATCAATATAATAGTTGTGGATATCTTTGTATAGGTTTTTAATTTATTTTTGAAGTTATGCTTCTTTTGGGATGCTTGGAAAAAATTATGAAAGTAACATTTTTACGATGCGCGCGCACACCGACAGCAAAAAAGTGACATGATGAAGTTAGCTATTAACTGTTTGTTGCCATGGTAACATTGTAATTTTTATTTAAGTTGTAGTTACCAAGTTACATACTTATAAAGTTATTAATGATGTAAATAATTAAATTTGAGATAATAGAGTATAGATTTAGAAGAATAAGAAGTAAGAAGAGTATATATTATATAAAACAAGTATATTATTTCTTACACTATATTTTAATTATCCATCAGCTAATTTTACTTATACGTTAACGACAATAGTAACGTAAAGCAATCGAGTTTTAATAGTATGGGGAGAACAAACATTTCTATCGGACGCGCCGACTTTCATCAAGCTGGGATTATTTTTCTGATTCTTTTCAAAAGATCGTAAGTATTTCAAGCCTTTGTACACGGTATCTTTGAGAGTAGATCAGGTGATTCTATAAGGTTTATTGCATTCTGAAAGAGCTATCTTGTAAAGTTTTTGTTTAGAGATATGTGCTATTTTTACTTATACTTATATTATAAAGAGGCAGAGTTTGTTTGTTTGTTTGAACGCGCTAATATCAGGAACTACTTATCCGATTTGAAAAATTCTTTTTGCATTAGATTACCCGTTTATTGAATAAGGCTATAGGCTATATATTATGTTATATGTAACCTATCTAATCCATACTAACCATTAAAACGTACTCGAGCGAAGCAAATGTCAGTCACTAGTCTTTCTATATAAGCGTTAAATAAGAATACAGTCTTTCTCTACTTTTTCAACATATGGAAATGCATTTACGAATACCACCTTTATACATACAGTAACGGTAATTCACCGACCAGAAAACCCTTAATACCCATTAAAACCCAAAAAAAACTCTACCGTTTTAATAGGGCGTCACAGGATCACTTACACATTCAATCAAGACGCTGCGATGGCTTGCTGAGACAGACCACAACAACCATAGGTTGTCCCATGACCCACTCTGCTATCAGAGAAGTATGAAGAGCAACCTGAATTGTATATCACCTATCGTGTGCCACCTCCTAGTGTTTCTTTTGGCTTTACGCCAGTCTGAATTGCCGGACGCTAATAAGACAAACAGAGAAGAAAAAGGTACTGAACCATTACATCTTTTCTTATTTATACATAGATTTATACTATACTAGCAAAACCCGCGGCTTCGCTTGCGCTAAAACTACAACAAAAAAACTTTAAAAAGGTAGGTTTCATACAAATTTTTATCTCCTTATGGGATGAATTTCAAAAACACGCTAAAACACGTATTTATTTAATTGTATTGAAGGGCATTAATACCGCGTTTCAAGAAATTCTGATCATAAATATTTTTTGGGTTGTGTTATGACGTGTATTCCCGTGGGAATGAGATAATCTCCCGCAGTAAAAATTATCCTATATGTTAAATAAATAAATATGTTGGGACATTAACACACAGCACCATCTAGCTCCATGGTAAGCTGCGAGGCTTGTGTTATGGATACCAGATAGTTGATACACTACATATATATAACTTTAAATACATACATATTATAAATATAAACACCCATGACTGGAGTACAAACATTCGCGCTCACACAAATGAATGCCCCCAGCGGGACTCGAACCCGCGACCGCTGGCACAGCAAGTAGGTTCACTACAAGCTGAGCCAAACGTGTCGTCCCGGATATCCAGCTATCATCATACCAAATTTCATCGAAATCCCTCCAGTGATTTTCCTGTGATGCAGTAACAGACAGACAGACGACAGACAGACAAACAGACAGACTGAAAAAAATTCTAAAAACTACTGATTCGGCCTCTGTATCGATAATAAAGTCTATTTTAATAAGATTTTCCAAAAATTATTTAAGGTACAGATTCGACTCAGTTAAAATTTTATTATATGTATTGATTACTGTTTATTAGCACATGTTTTATTTCTAACTATAATATTAATTAATGGCATAAATTATGTAAGCTTACTAACTTCAAACTAGGTTAATGTAGAGCGACCATATCATAAGTAAAAATATTTTGCCTTGGGCGAGAACAAATGTTTAATATAACCTTAATCTTTATTTTTTTTTCATAATAACTCAAATTTTTGTATGGCAATGATAGTCTAGTGGTAAAACACTTGTTTGAGAAACCAAGAGAAGCAGGTTCAAATTGCGGTTCTTTTACCTCTAATATTTTCATTTGCGAATTATTGATCACTTGCCTTTCACGGTAAAGGTAAAGAAAATTATCGTGAACCTACATGTCTGACAATGAGTGAACCTTGCAAACTCTCAAAAGACATGTGAAGTTCCGTAAATTACCGTACCCAGCAGTGGGACGTTATTTTTAACGTCCTTTTGGGCTGGATACATTATTATGACGTTAGGAAATATTTAAGCATGAATACACTCAAGATGAGTGATTATCTTCAATAGATGACTTCCCTTATGTCATGCCATGGCAACAACAAAAGTAATGTTTTTATGTACAAAACTATTGAAACTATGCAAGACGTGTCAAACTTAGGCTATGACGGCTATGGATTATGAACTGTTACTCCTCAAACAATGTAACCGACTCCATTATGTGGGTAAACAAAACGTTAGTTAAAGTAGGGTGACCGTGATGTTATACAAAATTAAATATAGCTTTAAAGTTTTTGAAGAATTAGATTGATATACGATGTAATTAGAAAACTTAGGTTTCGAGATGTGAAGAGAAGAAAAGACAATGTTAAGTAAAAGTTTCATGAGTGTAAAAATATAGATGTTTTCCTTTATTTTCTTAAGTTTACTTAATTTTGTCTGCAATGCATTAGCAAAGTTATCGTGAATAATAATTTTAAAACAGACTTTAAAAATTTTACCTATACTATGTTTATATAGGATAGTATTTAATTTCAACATTTCAAGGAACTATTAATTAATATTTATTATGAATTATGAAATAAATATAACGGAATTATTCAGAATAATAGATCAGAAACTTACTTTATTAGTTCAGTTTAAAATTTTATTATTAAAAAATAATTATAAAACAACACTAAATAATAACAATGAGTGCACGGATAATCAAAGGCTCTTGAAAAATTACTGAATACTAACTTAATGTCTGATGTTGATAGAGAACCTCCCTTGTGTTAAGGTATGTTGGTATGGTGCGTTGCTATACATATATTATATTATACAGTAGTTTAAAAACGCCTTAAAAAAATGCCCAACCCGGTTTTCATTCATATCAAATGGAGAACGGAGAATAATACATAAATTATATAATTATAATATCTTCTCCACTCTTCAAAATGGAAGTTGTGTGAAGCGATAAAATAAAAATAAGTTACAACTCCATTTGAGCGATAAAATTTCACCGTATAAAGGTTAGGAAATGCGAATTTTCTCCGAAAATACCGATTCCGGGCAAATGAATTGATTTTCCCAACCAACCAGAACGTAAGGGCTGACTGTAGACTAAAATCGAGCTTTTATTATGTTTAATTATAGTGAAATATATAATATGAATATTCTTGAAGACATGCCGCCAAGCAACAATGATTGCATTGTTGTGTTCCGGTATGAAGGATAAGGTAGCCAACGCAATTACAGGCGAGAGGCATATCATCTTAGTCCTCACAGTGACAACGCACCTGTGGTTCTGCATTTTTGTTACTTAAAACCTAAGTGCATGAACCGTAGGTGTTATGGGCGACAGGTACTGCTTTCCATCAGGTGGTCTGTCTGCTCGTTTGTCACTGAATCTCATAAAAAAAAAACATGTAGCTTATCTGATCAGATATAAAGCCAGAGTATACATATACTCATAGGATGTCGAGTCGATACTAATAGTTGTCGTGAACTAAACAATTACTATTTTAAACTATTCATAGGAATATAAACAAGACTTACACCAGTGCTTAATTATTATGCAAAAATTAAAAAAAATAATATAGTAATTAAAAAAATAAATAATGTAGTAATTAAAAAAAGAACCAAAGTATTATAGATATAGTATACACAGATATTCTTTTTTTATTAAATGACCTCGTATTTAACACACTAACCTCATTCGGGTGGACTCTTAAAGTCCCGAATCCATAGTTTTGTTCAGCTTTTTTTTCTTTTCTTTTCCGCAACATTTTTGATTCTGAAACTGTACATGCACGAATCCATCTCAAATAAAAATAACAAAAAATATTATAAAAATAGCTTAAAAAAAGGCACGGGCGTATATCTGTTGATGTTAAACTTACTAAGTTACAAGTATTATTATTAGCGAAAGTCTATATTAAAATTAAACTTGTAAAATTATTCTTAAAATGCCTGTTTGACGCTTATTATTATCTGTGTAATAACTTTGGTCAATACAACTAAAAAAGTCTATTCAGTCTGCGGCCAGCCTATATAAACCCTTCTCATTAAAGCGCGCCGGCCGCCTGACCACAGCCCGTAATAGTTTTACTTGCAACTGGCTTTTCTTTACTCTGCCCCATAGGTTTTAAACAGTAAATGTATGTGAAATAAAAAAAAAAAAAAAAAAACAATGAATATACTTTTAAAAATGGACAAACGTAATTTAAATATTAACATCTGGTTTTACTAGTTTTCGTAACAAGTACTTTCCCGTAGTATTACATGCGTAAAATTCTCGACTGAGCAATAAGCGAACTAAAAAGAAGGGAATAGAATTTAATAATGGAAATTAATATAATGCAGTCGGAGACGTCATATGTATGTATGTTTTTTCTTTACTGCTTGCTACGTGTATATATTGTATTGTTACATAGAATCGGGTATACATACAAAACAAATATATAACCCTCCTTTGAACGAAAGCAAAAGCTTTTGAATAGCGTCACTAAAATTGTCAAAATTACATTAGTAGTTCTGCGAACACTAGACGAACACATACTGCATTTTGAGGAGCTATTCTGCTCATCACACCAAAAATTATCATCAGATCTTCACCAATTTTTTATGAGACCAACTAAAAGTTACTACCTTTCAAATAAAAAAAGAACCATCGAAATCAATTCCCATTAGGCGGAGATATCCAGTAGCCACATTTTTGTCCCTTTTTGAAGGAAGTGTATCTCCAATCAAAACTCCTGGAATACAAAAAAAATTATAAAGTCGTAAAACCTGTATATCAAGATTCGTCCAGATCGGTTGTAAAATACGACCTGTAGAGGAGTACCAACAAACTGACACAGGAAAGCAAATTCCAGACTTACACCAGAGACGCTTTGCTTGGTCAATGAAAACTAAATTTCTAAATTTTAAATATGTGCAAAAATCCGATTTACGAGCAAACCACCAGTTATTTCCACGCATCTTTCATAAGCCTGTTTATATTAAACCATCTTAACTAGCAATTTTACATTAGTAAGCTAAGTAAAGTTGCCGAAACGTTACATTTCGTAGTAAATATACAGAATTAGGTCACTAAAGTTAGTCCTAACGCTTAAAGATGGATCCTTTCAACTGTCATTAACAATCTGAAAAAGTTCGTCCGCTCTGAATCACTTCGAATTTGAAACTCACTCTGAGAACGTTTTTTGGCAATCCTTTCAATTGTTTCCCAAAGATTGTTATAGCAGATGCGAGTTTACTGAATATTTTGGACTGTATTGTTAAAATATCACAATAGATTTGGTAACTTTATTTTATCCGGTAATGCACATAAACTGTTTATTTAAAAACCTCTGTTCCTCCACTCTAAGACTTTCATTATCTAACAATACATACATCTATACAGATAAATAAAATTGAAGTGTCTGTTTGTAATATCAAAATAACAACTTTATACTTAATGCATATCAAAGTATATAACGGTACATATAAGAAAAAATCTTTTTTAAATAAAACTATCTTTTCCAATTTTTTCGTGAATTCATTTCGATTTTTGATTTCCGAAGTAAAATTATAAAAATGTTTAAAATTAACAAATATTTTATGTTTGGTGCCACTTTCAATTTTTTGAATTAATTTTATTAGTTTGTGAGTAGGCTGTCTGTAACAACTATATAATGCCTTTAAGACATCTAAAACCTTAGTCTCTCCCGTGACTATGATTGATGTAAAGCATTCGAAACGTCGGGAATCTATTTTGTTTACCTTCTAACAGTTTTACTAAAACTTCAATAACAAATTGATGTATATGATGCCATCTGTTGACATTTATTTGAAATAATTATTAGCTTTTTTTAAATTGCAATATTTGTTACAACATACCATGTTTGTATGGGTCAAATCTTGCAAAAAATAAGAATCACTTTTTAACCTACAGACTTGAAATATCGAGTAAATCAAGCATAAATCGTTAGTTTTCAAAATAAATAAAATATCAAATTTCATAAATTACTAACGCTTGATGGTAAAAAAATAACTAAACGGGGGTTTTCGTTTAGAATAGATACTTAATCAGATATTTTCGAAGTCGGTGTATTTTGATTTGTATTGGTTGGCACCGACTTCGAAAAAATCTGATTAAGTATCTATTCTAAATGAAAACCTCCGGTTAGTTATTTTTTACTTTTCAGTGCCTGGAAGTCGTTTTTTTTTTTTTTAAGTTTTTATTTTTCCATTTTTAGTGTAGACGTAACATCAATACAAATTAATCAAGCCCAAACACCAGGTAATTGCTGTAAATCGTTGAGGAGTTCCCTCGACTGTCTTTCGGGTCCATCATCAGATCGACTCCAGACCTTCATTATATAGTAGTGCTTTAAAATACCTAATGAAAATGTTAATAAACGCACTAGTCGCCGCTACAATTTTCGAAAGTTCCCCACGATTTCTCTGGGATCCCATCATCAGATCCTGGTTTCCTTATCATGGTACCACTCTTGGAATATCTCCTTTCAAACGAAAAGGAATTATCAAAATCGGTTCATAAACGACGAAAAAATCCCCGAACAAACATAAAAAAATAATAAATATATACGGTCGAATTGAGAACCTCCTCCTTTTTTGGAAGTCGGTTAATAAATAAATAAATAAATAAATAAATAAATATGTTGGGACATTAACACACAGCACCATCTAGTTCCATGGTGGAACGAGTCGTGTGTTATGTATACCAGATAGTTGATACACTACACATATTTAACTTTAAATACATACATATAATAAATATATGTATGTATTTAATATATTATATATTGAGCACAAATGTTTGTACTCTCATGACTGGAGTACAAACATTGTGCTCATCACACAAATGAATGCCCCAGCGGGACTCGAACCCGTGACCGCTACCCCAGCAAGTAAGGTCACTATAAACTGAGCCAAAAGTGTCGTGGTATAAAACATCGGCATGCCGTTATTCTCTAAATATATAATATTTTTCTAATCTCCTCACCAAAAACACACATCTCACCCATTATCTTTCCTCTCCAAAGTGTTTTCCCGTGTTGCATCTATTACTTTTACATTCACGCTCGAAACTCCGCCTACGTTGAAAGAAATTCTCAGCGAACGCGTTTCATATCAGTCCTTTATCTTCATTTTCTTTGACGAAATTTCATATGTACTCAAGCAAATAAATATAGCTCTTATATGCTTAAAGAATTGCTCAATTTGACAGGTGAATGGAATTCCAAGTATGCAGTAAAGGCGGTGAAGTCATGATAATAATATGAACGTTTTTTTTTATGTATTTTATAATATCTATACTAATATTATAAAGCTGAAGGGTTTGTTTATTTGTTAGTTTGTTTGTTTGTTTGTTTTAAAGGGCTAATCCCAGGAACTACTAATCCGATTTGAAAATTTCTTTTTGCATTAGATAGCCCGTTCATTGAGGAAGGCTATAGGCTATCATTGAGGCAGTGGTAGCCCAGTGGTATCGCGCTCGCATGGGAAACCAAGTGAAGTGGGTTCAAATCTCGGGTCTCGCACCTCTGATATTATCTAACTTGATTACCACTTGCTTTACGGTGAAGGAAAACATCGTGAGGAAACCTGCATGTCTCAGAAAACCTAGCAAATTTTCGAAGGACATGTGAAGTCCGCTAACCCGCACTTGGCCACCGTGGTGGACTATGGCCTGATCCCCCTCGTATGGGAGGCCCGTACCCAGCAGTGGGACGTTAAAAAGGGCTGAATACATAGGTTATCATCATGCAAGCGGAGCAGTTATATAATATAGTAAATAGTATATTTCATACTAATGGTTTTACCGGTGGTAGGACTCTGTCAAGCCTGAGGAGTCCGACTGGATGGGTACCACCCCCTTATCTATTTCTGCCGCCAAGCAACAATGATTGCATTGTTGTGTTCCGGTTTGAAGGATAAGGTAGCCAGCGCAATTACAGGCAAGAGGCATAACATCTTAGTCCTCACAGTGACAACGCACCTGTGGTTCTGCATTTTTGTTACTTAAAACCTAAGTGCATGAACCGTAGGTGTTATGGTCCACAGGTACTGCTTTCCATCAGGTAGTCTGTCTGCTCGTTTGTCACTGAATCTTATAAAAAAAAAATACTAATGGTTTAAACGTACCTTGGGACAAACCCAAGCAAAGCAAGTGTGAGCCGCTAGTTCTATATATAGTATTAGATTATATTATATATTTTTGTTTTTAACTTATTGATAATGATTTCTTGTAAAAAAATGCTTTTTGTCATTTTGAAATTTCTATATGCGTGTAAAAGTCGTATTAAATTGTGTCAATTTATCGCTTGAATTTCACTTCACGTCTTATTCACCTTACAATTCAGAGTAATGTAAAATAATGACCTATTTGAACCTTTGTTTAACTTACAATTTTGACTTAACTACCACATCTCATTTACAAAGTTAATAAGAACCAAGTAACGATCAAATTATATACACGTTAACAGAAATTGCGTACTAAAACGATAACATTGAAAATTTATTTTAAAATGTAAAAGAGTCTATTATTTATACTTTCAGTGTATTATGTTATAGATGTATAATGAATATAGATTGTATTTGTATACTGTAATAACTATATTATTATACCTTTGGAGACGTTAAATACCATAGTCTATTCCGTGACCATGATTGCTGTAAAGCATTCGTAACGTCGGGCCACCAAAAATTAAAATAAATAAGCGAAAAAATTCGAAATAAATAAATAAATATCACACAACACCATCTAGTTCCATGGTAAGCTACGAGGCTTGTATTATGGATTCCATATAGTTGATACACTACGCATTATATATAACTTCAAAACTTACATATCATAAATATAGACACGCATGACTTCAGTACAAACATTCGTGCTTATCACACAAATGAATGCTCCTAGCGGGACTCGAACCCGCAACCACTGGCACATCAAGTAGGATCACTACAAACTGCCAACTGACGCTGACTAAAAGTGGGTTGGTGGACTTCACATGTCTTTAGAAAACTTGATAAATTTTTTTAGAAATGTAGATTTCTTCACGATGTTTTCCTTGAATAATAAACACATTAAAATATTCAAATTTGTAACCGCTTCACATATTTAACGAAGCAAGTGCGCTACCACTGTACCACATATTATATCATTATTCACGTGTATATATAATTATAAACAAATAATGTTGATTATACCTGATTTATATGACGACCCGGTTGGACTCAGTTTGTAGTGACCCTATTTGCCGTGCCAGAGGTCGCGGGTTCGAGTCCCGCCGGGGGCATTCATTTGTGAGCACGAATGTTTGTACTCCAGTTATGGGTGTTTATATTTATAATATGTATATATTTAAAGTTATATATGTGTAGTGTATCAACTATCTGATATCCATAACACAAGCCTCGTAGCTCACCATGGAACTAGATGGTGCTGTGTGTTAATGTCCCAATATATGTATTTATTATTTATACCTGATTTTGCTTATTAAATAATTGTTTCCTCACGCAGCTTTTTATTATATCAGGCAATAAAAATATGCACATTAAAAAATATCTTTGCCATTCAAGTACAAATGTATCACGATAAATCATTTTTGAATTTAAATACATAAAATACTAATTTGTCTGGTTCACGACTGCATTAGGCACGGGCTCGTTTATCTTCGTCAAATCCCGTGGGATTCCGGATCTCGAACATTCGGGACACGGTTTCTAAAAAGTATTACCAACTTAACCGTTTGGTTAACGGTGTTCGTTTAATTTGTTAGTGGTAAAAAATCGGTATGCTTTCTAGTATTAGACATTAAATATAAGCATTTATACTCGGAACCACTTACATATTAAATCCAGATCGATCGATATTAAGTTAATGTTGATCATATTTTGTAATGTAATATAATATATTATTATATAGTGAAGAAGAAGTAGGCAACGAATAGGGAACCTTCGTCTCAAAAAATGAAAATGTTCGATACATCGTGTCACGCCACACAGCCCTTCTACTTTGTTAGCTTAATTACATCGTTTTCACTCTGCGCGCTAAGAGTACAAAACACAAAAAAAAAAAATATCTGGCTGGTAGTTCCTGAGATTAGCGCGTACACAAGCGTACAAAAAAACAAAAACAAACGCACGAGCTTCAGCTTTATAATACACTAGCGACTCACTCACGCTTTGCTCGGGTCCGTCCATAGGTACTTGTTGATAGTTAGTGTGGAATACATAGATAGACTATATATACATTATACGTAGGTATGATGAGTTTTATATCTCTTACTTGAGAAATTATTGATTCCTCATACAAACTTCCACCCTCCTTGTTCATGCCCTCAAGGGATGATATTCAGGGTAAAAACTATCCTATGTCCTTATCAGAGTCTCAAGAAATCTCCATATAAATTTTCATCTAAATCAGTCCAGCCATTTAGTCTGAAAAGGTAACAAGTAAACAAACAAACAGAGTTACTTTCGCATTTATAATATTTAGCTTTAACAACGAACAAACTTTTTCTCCGTATATCGTTCTTTTACTAAGCACAAACAATCGTATTATACTTTCATCAAGAACCGTCTTAATCCCGTCCCCATCTTAACCGTCCCCATCGACCGTGAAGCAAAGCATACATATTATTTCCGAGTACAGATAAAGTGGATGCATATTTTATCATCAGAAAAGGGATCTACATTTTTGGATGTAACCTGTGCGAATACCGTGAAAAGATCAAAACTTGGGTACGATCCAAGCCCATTTCATACTATGTTCTTATAAGTCGAGAATTGAAGATTATTATGTACTAAATTAAATATTATAGATCTCTATACTCACTTAGAACACTATCACTCTCCATTTTGTGCTGATTTTAGAAGAGTCTGTGTTTGATTGATGTTCATAGCGACGACCTTTCATCTTCAATTTAATTAGTATTTTTATAGTACATACTAACGATTTACCCTAGCTCCCCTCGGGTTCTTCCCTAGTTACGTTTTAACGATTAGTTCAGAGATGAGATATTTTCCTGCAGTAATATTTATCCTATATGTTGACCTGGATAACCAGCTGCTATCATAACAAATTATATCACAATCTGTCCAGTAATTTTTTGTTATGCGATCACAGACAGACAGACAAGAATTCTAAAAACTATACATTCGGCCTCTGTATCCATAATAATGACTATTTCAATAAGATTTTCAAAATAAATATTTAATGCACAGATTCGACTCTGTTAGAATTTTATTACATTATGTATAGATTATATATTACTCTATACTAATATTATGCTAGAATCGTTTCTTATGTGATAAGCATATATCACTCTTCAGCCCATCAACTATCTGCATCCGAAAAATATGAACAGAAAAAATGGTAAACTAACAGACTCACGAATTTGCAATGAAATAAAAAAATAATATTAGAAAAATATTAATTCATGCGACAGTATTTATACTATCCTATAAATTATCCAGTCTGGTTAAGTTCAAAGCACGACACAGATTCTCGCTAACCAATTCACTCACAAAATCGCTTAAAAATGAACTAAAAATCATGGAAAAACACAGTAAATTGACGTTTGAAGCCAACATTTCGTTGGCTTCAAACGCGACAAGACTTAGGATTGAGCAACTGAATATAATTAAATATTATTTTTTTTTAAATATCAGCTTGACCTACTTTGATTATGACATTGTTAGGCCACAAAAAGTGCGGTTATTCAATATGGAATCGTCGTCTCAGCCCAAACACAACCACAGCTGGACTTTTTTTTTTATGCGATTCAGTGACAAACGAGCAGCCAGACCACCTGATGGAAAGCAGTACCTGTCGCCCATAACACCTACGGTTCATGCACTTAGTTTTAAGTAACAAAAATGCAGAACTACAGGTGCGTTGTCACTGTGAGGACTAAGATGATATGCCTCTTGCCTATAATTGCGCTGGCTACACCGGTCTTGTGTCATCCAGTGGACTCCAGCGACTTTGACCTAGTCGTCGGTTCACTTTGCGGGAGGCCTGCCCATAGGACGCGGTTGCATGCGCAAGCAATCCCGAGGCCCTGTCTTTTGCAATAGGGATCACCGTGGTGGTTTTAGTGAGTAGTCTGTCGCGCTTCACGTGATAGAAGTCTTACATACCCCGCGCGCCCCCCGCGCTCGGGCACCCGTAAAGGGGTTTCCCTACGAATCAAAGCAAAAGGCCTACCCATATACTATACAATATGGAATATGTTGGAGAAATCCTGAAATAAAGAGTAGTTACGATATCGGATATCTCTTTTTCTGTCAGGGGTTAGAAAACATTGCTGATATAATAGGCTAGATAATAAATCTCCGCGGTACTTTTACGCGTTTACATTATCCTTTTTTTTGCTTTTCCCGTAATGTGAACAGTTTTAGATTTTGTGTCAGTGTAAAAGAGATATTTTACGTTAAATGTGCAATTTTTAAAAGTTTTTTTTTAAATATGTCAGGAAATTAATTACATAGCACCATCTAGTTCCATGGTAAGCTACGAGGCTTTTGTTATGGATGGATAGTTGATACACTACATATATTTAAATACATATATAATATTATAAATATAAACATCCATGACTAGAGTGGAGTACAAACATGCTTATCACACAAATGATGTTCCCAGCGGGACTCAAACCCGCGACCGTTGGCACAGCGAGTAGGGTCATTACAAACTGAGCCAAACGTGTCGTCAAATTGAATTGGAGTAACTTGTTTATATTACAGTATGTATACGTCATTTTTTTAAAATAAAATAAGTCTATTAACAATCTGAATCAATATAAGGACACATTAAAAAAGAGGGTTCTAAAACTGATTTAATTATAAGACCAACCAATTGAGAAGTTAGCGGTGTTACATCAGATGTGGTACGCCTTTATTAGTTTTTTAATTTACGCAAACACACCTCTCGTGTCGAATTGTCGTTTCACTAAACTTTGAGAGTGAAAGGAGTTAGTGCACTTAACATTATGCCTATACTTAGGCACTATAATATTTCCATAAAATAATCATATTATTTGTTACAGCGTTCACTCTCTTTTAGTGGTCACACTTAGTAGATACAAAATGTCAACACAGCGGTTTGTTTATACCAAAAATTTTCAGTCAAATGTGCAAAATTATTTCTAAACGTGATGACATTAGGAACAATGTTAAACAAATTTATATTATAATGGTATTATAAAATTTTTGCCATATTTTTTTTGATCTGTTCTATACAAAATATGTTGATTTAAATTAAAACCTCCTCCACCTTTCCTATTTCTCCATACCTCAACTACTTTGAATATGTATATATAGTTATTTAAATATAATTTTACCTTAACTTAAACATTTACGTGAGCTAGTACAAACATTTGTTTTGCATAAATCCAAAGGATCATCCATCTTAATGGGCTTGAAGGAATGGGTTGTCTACTTCATTATCTTATATTATTTGCAAGCATTAATTTATATTAAGATTAATTTTTGTAAATAACTTTAAAATCCATACTAATATTATAAATGTAAAAGTAACTCTGTCTGTTACCTTTGTACGCTTAGACCACTGAACAGATTTCGATAAAATTTAACAAGGATATAGATTGTATCCTGGCATATAGAATATCTTTGAACCCAGCTCCGCTTATAACACAAGCAAGGCCGCGAACAAAACTTAACGACAAAATTTAGACAGTATAGCAAGCTATTTTATATTTAAACATTTGTAAATCTATCCTTCTTTCGCGAAATAACGTACTGACAGATATTTTGCATACACATTATTTTTTATGAACCGCTGAATGTCCAATTATTGTTTTACTGCACTACATCGAATTCCTCCCGTAGGATACATTTCGGTCACTGATCATAGTCCGTTAAAAAAATGTATGAAATAAACATGAAATTTCAAATCAAATACTCAATTATACATATCGAAGTTTTAAAGTACGAGGGACTGGTCCCTCGCTAGTGGCCTCCAACCTCCCCTTATAGCCACCCCGAGCCTCGCTAAACTGGTCACTGTTCTGATTTAGTCAACTGATTTAATAGATTTCACAATACTTATCTCAAACGAAATGTTGGCTAGTTCCTAGTGGAGAGGTCTTGATCTCAGCTCGGCTCGAAGGCAAGTCCCCGGCCCTCAGCATGCCTCCATTAGCTAAGTTCCGTCGTAACACGAAGTTCGCCGAGTATCGACGATGTTGTCGATGGTGCTGCCATCACTCGGGTGTCGTGCCGCGCTTCGTTTAGCGACTGTATTCATGACCGTCTCCGACACGGCCAGACTGACATTCGACCGTCCTCGGGCGATTTATCTGAAACAAGTCGGGTTAACTGCGTAGTCCGTTCGCTCATCCTGACTTAATAATTATTATCAGCCTGACACTAAGATCATTTTGATGACATGGACTAACCAGCTCAGTGAACCGCTTCAGTCAACCTGATGAGGTATGACTAGGACTACACTTCAGCTAGACCAGTCAACTAGAAATATGAACTTAGATTATAATATTCTATCCAAAATTTGACTATGACTATACTTCACATTTTTAACCATCTAGACAAGTCAATCCCAACCAAGATGTGGCCTGGACGACACCTTTCGTCATTGCATACAGCCAGACAAGCCAATCTTAGTCGAAATGTGACCCGGACGACACATTTCGTCTCTATTACAGCGCGACAAGCCAATCCTTGGCTGGATATGACTCGGACGACACATTTCGTCTCTATTACAGCGCGACAAGCCAATCCTTGGCCGGATATGACTCGGACGACACATTTCGTCTCTATTACAGCGCGACAAGCCAATCCTTGGCCGGATATGACTCGGACGACACGTTTCGTCTCACTTATAACTAGCAATCATCCAGGACAAGTCAGCCCTCCGAACGGACCCGACTCGGACGACAATTTTCGTCGGATGATGCTAAGTACATCACTGTGACAAGCCAACCCACTGCATGGGTGTGGCTCGGACGACAAATTTCGTCTACCCTCTGGGACTCAGACGTGTGCCCACCACCTAATCACTCTGGAATAGTTAGGACGACACTCTTCGCCCAGGCTCAACCATTTAGCAACAATTTCAAACCATTCACCATATACGTCACACACTAAGTACCTAGCAGAAAGTCCAGTAAGCAAGCAGTACCTTCAGCTTGGGCCCCATCGTATCCCACACGACTCTTATGGTCTCTATCAGACCCGACCTCCGCCAGAGCCACCCGCGCACCGCGCATCCACGGACTACAACAAGTAGATACCGACTTCTACCAGACTACGGCTACGAAATGGCTACTGGTACGGTCCGACCATCCGAACTAAGATTCCACGCTGTCACTCAACTTAACCTTCTCTATTTCAATTTTAAGTAGTACTTGGACCTCGGGCATTCTCCTTAACCGATTGGGTAATTTTTTAGCTTTATAATATGTTCTCCCTAATCATTAATAAGCTAGTTATTTTAGGACAAATTTCTCAAACCTAATCTTTAAAGTGACTGAAACAAGCGGTCCTCTTTACGCTAAATATAGTTGACTAAACCCAGTGCTGCGCCTGATCTGCCTCGCTCGCGTCTCGTCCGCGTCTCTTCCGCATCTGTGTCAAATCTCAATCTATCCTATCGAACTCTTTTCGCACTACCCTCACGCTCACGATCTGACATTGTAACTAAATCGAAACAAAAACAGAATCGCAAAATCTATTAGCAAACACAATCACTACACAAATACCTATGAGTCACGTATCAAAGCAAATCTAAATTCAACAAATAACCGGTAAATCGAATTACGTAATCGAACACTGCACAAAATCACTTGTAAACCGATAAGAATACAACGACCGAAAAAAACTAAAATACTGATGTATCCACTAATTACCACCAAATATTGCAACTAACTTGTACACTCGCGATAAATAAAACGTAAACAAAGGAATCAAAAATCTGAACTGAGAAAATCAATCAACAACAGCAAAACAACAAATGAAGTGGGCTAAATGAGACCAATCCCACTTCTGATATCGAAGTTTTAAAGTACGAGGGACTGGTCCCTCGCTAGTGGCCTCCAACCTCCCCTTATAGCCACCCCGAGCCTCGCTAAACTGGTCACTGTTCTGATTTAGTCAACTGATTTAATAGATTTCACAATACTTATCTCAAACGAAATGTTGGCTAGTTCCTAGTGGAGAGGTCTTGATCTCAGCTCGGCTCGAAGGCAAGTCCCCGGCCCTCAGCATGCCTCCATTAGCTAAGTTCCGTCGTAACACGAAGTTCGCCGAGTATCGACGATGTTGTCGATGGTGCTGCCATCACTCGGGTGTCGTGCCGCGCTTCGTTTAGCGACTGTATTCATGACCGTCTCCGACATACAAAACAGTTGTAAAAATAAAATTTTTGTTGTTATTTTATAAGTTAACTAACAGAACCCGTGACTTCGCCCGCGTTCAATGTACAAAAATCTCTTTCGCTTTATATTATACAGAGACTCATCCTCGCTTTGCTCGGGTTCGTCGCTATGTATTTATATAACATATAGTTTTACAATAATGTATGGAAGTCTGCTTGATTGTTGATATTTATGATTACAGCTTCGTTTCCTTTGGTAGATGATATATAGCCTATAGTTTTCCTCAATAAATGGGCTATTTAATGCAAAAACAATTTTTCTAATCGGATCCGCAGTTTCTGAGATGAGCGCGTTCAAACATACAAACAAACTCTGCCTCTTTATACTATAAGTATAAATTATAAAATAATACATAATACCAGAATCACATCACGTCATTTTATAGCCATCCATTAGGCATTACGACAGTTCTACTGAAATTCAATATTACACCCGCAAGGTATTTGATTTATACACCTGGGCCTCACCAGGTGGACTTGGAAAATATATTTTTCACAACGACTGCTGCCCTAAGAGCAATCAATCTTCATCTAACCATGTTTTGATACTAATTGATTTAGGACTTGCGAGTAAAGTAATGTTGGTTTTATTATAACACTAGCAGTACCTATCTGGCTTCGTCCGTAGTTAAACTTTCAAGCTTAACACCTTGCCTTTTAAAATATAATAGCAATAACAACGACGGCACGTTTGGCTCAGTTTGTAGTGACCCTACTTTCTGCGCCAGTGGTCGCGGGTTCGAGTCCCGCTGGAGGCATTCATTTGTGTGATGAGCACGAATGTTTGTACTCCAGTCATGGGTGTTCATATTTATAATATGTATGTATTTAAAGTTATATATGTGTATCAACTATCTGGTATCTATAACACAGGCTTCGTAGCTTACGATGGAACTAGATGGTGCTGTGTGTTAATGTCCCAACATATTTATTTACTTATTTATTTATTTATTTATAATCATAGTAATAGCAGAAACCTTTTCTTTTTCAGATCAGAACGAATAGTCGCAAAATTGTGAAAAAAAGAGATTGAATTTACATATCATTTTGGAATTATGAATAATGATAGTTTCTTTACAAAAGGTCATGATATCCCATCAAAAACATAAATGTGAAAATGGAAGCCAAGTTCAATATTAAGAACACTTCACCGACAAAAGAATTGAGATCTAAACGGGTGCTAAGTTCTGTAGATAATCCTGCTTTTTTTTCATAAAAACATACAACATTCTAAAATAAATTTAAAACACTATTTCTTGTTTTTTTTCTGCTACAACCGAAAAATCTTCCGGTTTGGGGTCAATGAATAAAACCGGCTTAAAAATTGAACGGGTTTCCGAGCCCTGCATAAGAATGCGTATGAACTGTTTACTACAAATACACGTCATGTACATTCAAATATATTACACTTTTTCCCATCTAACTCGCATTCTCAAAATGTGCCTAGTATGATGATAAAGAACTTCCTTTTTAATTTCAAAAAAAAGTTCTTAACTTGCAAACCACACATTTTTATACTTAAAATAGCGACTTACCCTCGCTTTGCTCGGGTGCGTATCTAGGCACGTTTTAATTTTTTGAGCGAAACCCTAATTGTTTTTCTAAAATAAAAGTAGCCTAAGTTACTCCTTATAATATCATCTATCTGCCAGTGAAAAACCCGTTAAAATTGGTCAAGCCGTTTCGGAGATTAGCCAGAACCAACAGACAGACAGACAAAAATTTTAAAAATTGTGTTTTTCTTATAAGTACCGTATATAATTCCATATAAATTTAGTATAAAGCTGTTATTTTGACATATATTACAAACAGATATTTCAATTTTATTTATCTGTATAGATTCACCGTTTATGTTCTTTAAATAAATCGCACAATTCAAACATCCATTACGCAGCATCGATCCTTATAAAATAATTAAAATATTGCCTATACAATATTTTAAAACGCAGTGTCACGTTTTTATGTTTAAAGCGTATAACGCTTGGTCTTAAAATGATTGATAGCTGTTTCAATACGCTCGAGTAATTTTTCAACCGCCCAGTCAAGTGATTCCTGTAACAAATCTGAGAATTCCGTAACGTCATCTAGCGGACGGAATTGGATAGAGTAAGGATCGGATTTTTGTCTTTCTGTTTGGAATTATTTTAAACCATACTACTTTTAAATTTCATTTGTACTTTTTGTAATTATAATTTTAAAGATAAATAAAAGGCAAAAGTAATCGACTTATTTATCAACGCACAGGCCAAACCCTTAAGGCATATGATGAAGGCATCCAATAAGGCAGTGGTAGCCCAGTGGTCACGCGCTCGCTTGGGAAACCGAGTGAAGCGGGTTCAAATCCCGGGTCTCGCACCCCTAATATTTTCATGTGCGAATCATTTCTGACTTGATTACCACTTGCCTTACGGTGAAGGAAAACATCGTGAGGAAACCTGCATGTCTGAGAGAACCTAGTAAGTTTTCGAAAGACATGTGAAGTCCGCCAATCCGCACTTGGCCAGCGTGGTGGACTATGGCCTGATTTCCCTCGTCTTGAAGGGAGGCCCGTGCCCAGCAGTGGGACGTTAAAAAGGGCTGAATACATACATACATCCAATAAGGAAGGAATTTTCAAAATTCAATTCCCAAGGGGGTGAAATAGGGGATAAAAGTTTGTATGAAATTTTTTATTCCTTGGACATATTTGCATGAAATTTCGTATTTTTCGTAGTTTGATCGCGAGCGTAGCCGCGGGTTCTGCTAGTACTATAATAAAGGTTATTCTCATATATGGTTTTTTAATAAACAACATTTGAATCAACGATGGTTTGCATGTACAGTTGTATTTTCAACAGTTGTATTTTCTTAGTTATATACATTTCTTGAACATACAGCATCCTTGAACACACACGATAAGTGTGTAAATATGGACATTGCTAGTGTAGGAGTAGTATATAATTATAAATTAACGTTTGCATGGAGTGTAAGCCGAAGGCTGGCTGACTAAGTGAGGGCTTTGTGATGTAATGTTAGAAAAAGTACTCGATTTTCAGAAAACATCGATGTTTTTAATCAATCGGAAAAAACATCGATGTTTTTTAGAAGTGGACACCCGTACTTTTAAATCTTATTCTTTTAGGACAAGCTTACTTGAAATAACTGTGAATGTCAATTTTACTTTGAAAAATATCCTTGAAAAGTATACCATTAAAATATTGTATTAATTAAAAAACTTTTTAAGAAAAAAATTATTAATTATTTTTTATTTTTTAATGCTTTTTTTAAAGTTGGTCTAACTTAAAAAATAACTGATTGGTAGTTTTCATTTACTATAGATCCCTAATCAGATATTTTTGAAGTCGGTGTGCTTTGATTTGTATCGGCTGGCACCGACTTCGAAAATATCTGATTAGGTATCTATAGTAAATGAAAACTACCAATCTATACTAAACGTTAAAACGCAAGTGACGAACCCGGGCGGAGCGAGGGTGAGTCGCTAGTATTATTATAAAAGTTATTTTTTTAAGGTTTTTGTTTATACCATCATTTGCAATTCAATTAATAAATATTGTCATTATCTATAGTTATATGAGGAAACTGATAAATTCGTGATTTATTAACAATAACATTAATAATACTTTCTTAGATTTACACAAACAACTACCTGTAACCACTAAATAATAACCTTTGAGACGTCTAAAACCTTAATCTCTCCCGTGACCATGATTGCTGTAAACCATTCGAAACATCGGAAACCAAAAACCAAGATAAATCCTCGAAAAATCCGAACAAATACTTTTATTTAAAAACAAATGAAACCAGTAAGTTATTTTAAAGGTTACACTTTATAAAACTCAACACCTTTCCGAAGAAAAGCTAATTAATTGCAAGACTAAAATCGATAAAAATCTGTGCTATAACTGAATCGGTTTAAATGAAGTTAACTATGATATGTGAAGACGCGTAAATCTGGCCAGCCCAGTTGGCTCGAGAGCATTGGCCTCTTTCCAAATTCAATAATGGCTGAGCTCAAGACACAAGATAACTTAGTAGTTTCATATGTATTAATATCACTAAAATTAGGAGTTAACCTACTTGTTAGTTTACTTTATCATAACTAATTAACTACACGATTGCTTGATGCAAACACTTGTGAACCGTAATGGGTTCGAATCCCGTGTAGAACAAATATTTAAGCATACGGCATATATTTGTGAAGTAAAATTATGAAACAAAAGGGAAAAAAAGTTTTATTATAAATGGTGTTCACAGAGTCGTCGCTCTGACAATTATCATAAAGTTTTAATCTCTTTAAAGAATTAAAGTAACTTTGTCAAAGTAGATAGAGATCAACACGATTGGGTTAAACGCTAAAGATGAACATTAAAAAAAAATTATAATAATCTTCCATTAAAATACGATTATAAAATCTAGATACGGTAATTTAGTGCTTATTTTTCTAATTAACGTTGCGTTAAATTAGACGTAATACTAAGAACTAACTTAAAAAAAGCTATTTAAAAATATATAACATATGTTATTTTAAATATTTTCTTATGCTAAACTTTTTCTTTTCTAGAGAGATAATATTGCGTGTATCCGGGTTACAAGTTATATCAAAATCGATTCAGTTATGTTTACATAAACGTGCAAAAATAATAAAGACTGTCTGTCTTTTTAAACGTCATTTATATGTTTAGTAGCGACTCACCCTCGTGTTCGTTTTAACGTGTAGTATAGATTTCTCAGAGATGGGATTTTTTCCCGCAGTAAAAAGTATCCTATATGTTGATCCGGATAATCAGCTATCATCATACCAAATTTCATCAAAATCTCTCAAATGACTTTTCCATGATGTTGTCACAGACAGTCAGACAAAAATTCTAAAAACTATAGATTCGGCCTCTGTATCGATAATAATGTCTATTTCAATAAGATTTTACAAAAAAATATTTAATGTACAGATTCCACTTACTAACAATTTCATTATATGTGTAGATAAAGTAAGAACCATATACAATTTATTCAAGAAACAGTTGTAAAAATCTAAACAAATGCTATTCTTAAATAAATGCTGCTGCAGCAAATATATAAACAAGGCAACATACTCGTTCGACGATCATTTAGTATTCCCTTCAGGTGAAACAAGCCATACTTTTGAAGATACTGCAATTCACTGTACTTTGAAAAGCACGCGAGGTGCATTTCTACAGGACCTGTAAAGTATATCTTGAAATACCTAAAGCTGTTTTTATTTATATTCATAAAAGTGACTTTGAATTTATCGAATTCATTTCTGAATGTGAATGCTAAATGTACGAGCCGTCAGCTAAGTGGAGTGCAGAAATTACTATTACTATAAATATGCTTTCAAACTATTTCCTTTCGACTTTGATTACATGGGAAATGGTTTTATGTACTTACATATTTATATAAACAATTAGCTGCTCACCCTCGCTTCGCTCGGGTTCGTCCTTAGCTTGCTTCCCCATATAAACTTTCATCCCCATTCTTACCCCCTTAAGGGATGATGATGATTTCACTCACTCACTTTTCATATCATGAGATTTAAAAAATATTATTTTAGTGAAAAAAAAAACTTTTAATTTTCTTCTATACAAAACTTATCCTGACAATAACAAACACAAAAAAATTATCCAGTTTGGTGCAGTCGATCAGAAGTTATGTGCATACATATATTTCGGTGATTTATTTTTATTTATATAGATTTACCAAAAATATGTGTTTTTATATACTCGTATGTTCATTTACAAAAAAAAACACTTCTAAACCCTGCATAAATGAATCTTATAATATGAAATGAGTAATTCTTACATATTCTTACGAGTATGTATATAAAATTTCGTGTTTCTCAAAAACGGATGTAACGACTTAGGTAAAATTTTGTATTTAGATAAGGTTTTGCTTTTTAAGTTTATCTAAGGTGTCTTTTCTGAAAAAAAATACCCAATTTTTATATTTCATCCAAAAAATTCCGAGCGAAACTAGGCCGCTCAGGTGCTTTATAATAAAGTTTAAAAACCGCTTCACAATTTAAGAAATTATATATATCTTGTTAATAACTAAATGTTCGCCAAGTCGTCGAGATATCATAACATTATACATATTGAATATTTAAAGAAAACATATATGATTAGAATTCACCTAAATAATTGATTCCAAATTTTGAAATTATACTTCTTTTGGTACGTTCAGAAAAAAATATGAGAGCAAAATTTTTACGATGCGCGCGCACACCGACAGTCAAAAAGCGACATGATGAAGTTAGCAGCATTCCTTTTAGCAACAGAGAGTTGTGACGTACGGGATGAAATCTTTAGCTATTTTTGTTCTCTTACGCCAAAGAAGTATAACTTCTTACGCGTGTACATAAGTACAGACACACGTTTTTTTTTGTTGATAACACTAAAGCTCGTCTACTAAACAAAAGAAAATCGATTAACAGACAGGAGAGAAAAGAACTGAGCTGTTTTATTTTTGCCAATTTATATATACTATGTGTTTACGCCAGTCCACCTAAATTAGATGGATGGACTAAACACATTTTCGTTTGTGTTAAACAAAGATTCCTCAACATCCAGCTTTTGTAATTCACAAAGCTTAGTCGAAATTGAGTCTACAACTTTTGGCTTTGTCAAGTAAACTTAAATCAGCACTCACATTATATACAAAACAACATATTTACTTTTTTCTATATAAAGAATTTTCTTTATAACATTTTCTAGCATAACATATTTTTATTTCTCAAAATTAACAGATGGATATTAAAAGGAAGTATGTAAAAATCGGTTAAGTGAGAGTTTTATTTTTTAAATTGCATGGCAGCCTTTTTAAAATTCGCCATCTTGGTTTTTTATTTTTTGCTGTTATAGCGGCAATAGAAATACACATTCTGTAAAAAATTCAATTCTCTTCCTATTACGGTTCATGAGATAAAGCCCTCTGATGGACGAATAGACGGACGGACAGCGAATGCTTGGTAACAGGGTTCCGTTGGCACCATTCGAGTACGGAGCCCTAAAAATAACGTTTTAACCAAATAACTTAGTACAGACTGGGATATAATTTAAATTCTTCAAGTATAAAACGAATGAATGTAAAATTAGTTTAAAGAAGAACTAAATTTAGAGATCTCCACAAATTGCATTGCGAAGCCACGAAACAAATTAGCTGGGGTAAGTTTTAGTGTTTAACTTTAATAATTAGATGGTAATATTGGCTTTACTTTGTTATACTGATTATGGCAATGTTTTAAGCTTTCTTGGTAGTCTTAATTGAAAATTCCTTTAATAGTTTTGGTATGACGACTTCATGTGAATTTTTGTACTAAAATGTTAGTTTTAGTCAAATTTAAAATGGTGGAACTAGAACATTTTCTTTGTAACCTATGTAATACTAAAATTTTATACAAAATTTCAATATAAAATATGCTTCATAAACTTTTGTATCGATTTTTTTATGGCAAGTGCTAAGATGAAGTAGATAGCTTCTTCGATTCTTCGTTTTATTCAGTACTAGTAACTTACCCTCGCTCCGCTCGGGTTCGTTCCTACTTACGATTTAACTTTTATAGTATAGATTTTTCAGAGGTGAGATATTTTTCCGCAGTAAAAAGTATCCTATATGTTAACCCGGATAACCAGCTATCATTATACCAAATTTCATCAAAATCTCTCCATTGGTTTTTCCGTGATGCGGTAACAGACAGACAGACAGATAGACAGACAGACAAAAATTCTTAAAACTATAAGTTCAGCCTCTGTATCGATAATAATATCTATTTTAATAAGATTTTCCAAAATATATTTAATGTACAGATTCAGCTTAGTTACAATTTTATTTTATGTATAGATTGTAATATTAAATGGTAACTTTTTTATAAAAAAATGTGAAGACCAAAAGTTAGTTATGTTGCTAATTAATAAAATAAGTATTTTCGTCTTACTGAACATACTACTGTGTAATACTAAATTAAAATATAGCCATTATTTCATATGGAGTCAAATCTGTGATGAAGCGTATTAGTCGAGCTCAATTTTTTTCTTTTGCTTCGCTACGGGTTCATCCCTAGACAAAAATCTATTCCACAGGAAAGGTACATTGTTCCGGGATGATATGTAATCTATAGCCTTCCTTAATAAGCGGGTTATCTAATGTAAAAAGAAATTTCAAACCGGATTAATAGTTCTTGAGATTAACGCGTTCAAACAAACAAACTCTCCCTATTTATAATATTAGTATAGATTTATAACACATTTCAATATGTATAGAAAAAAACATCACTTTGCTTTCCCCGAGTTCCTATCTTTCCGGGGTCATAATCGTGACTAAACGAACAGCGTGAGATTCCTCGCAAAATATTTTCGTATTTCACAGTTTATTTGTAGCGAAAAAACTGCCAAATAACATGTCTATCTTCCATTGTTCCACCTTCCGGCGTGAATGACTTTATATAGGAAGTGTAGCCTAAATGTATATAACTGGCTAAAATATTTTTTTAAAGACTCAATTCAATTCAATTCAATTGACAATTTACTTCAAATAACTTTGTTAACGTCCGCCAACCCGCACTTGGCCAGCGTGGTGGACTATGGCCTAGTTACCCTCGTGTTGAAGGGAGGCCCGTGCCCAGCAGTGGGACTGCTAAATACAACTTTGTTGTTTGGCTTTTACGCGTGCCAATTGGGCACAGATTACTTCGCCAATGTCATGTAGAATGGAGAAGACACGATGTAGATAAGGTATTAAAGACTCAATGATCGTATTCTAATAAATAAAACTTATTATCTGTCAACAAATCTATGTTAAACAGATAAATAAGAGTTTTGGTGAAATTCAGTGTAACTTTAAACTAATTATGTAATACTAGCGACTCACCCTCGCTTCGCTTCGGGTTCGTCACTAGACAAAAACAACTCTATCCCACGGGACCCGTTCGCTTTTCCGGGATGATATATAGCCTATAGCCTTCCTCAGTTAACGGGCTATCAAATGCAAAAAGAATTTTTCAAATCGGATCAGTAATTCCTGAGATTAGCGCGTTCAACCAAACAAACAAACAAACAAACTCTTCAGCTTTATAATATTAGTACAGATTAAGTTGAATTATGTTTTTATGAATTAAGCTTCACATTTTAAATTAAATTATCTTTTCGGGTTTTTTCGCTGATTTATTTTGATTTTTGGTGCCTGACATTTTGAATGCTTTACAGCAATTATGGTACATGACGTAACGTCGAAAACCAAAACTCTTAATAAATCCGCGTTACATTCTAACGATTAGCTCAGAGATGAGATATTTTCCCTCAGTAAAAAGTCTTCTATATGTTAACCCTGATAACCAGCTGTCATCATACCAAATTTCATTAAAATCTGTCCAGCAGTTTTTTCGTGATACCGTCAAAGACAGACAGACAGACAAATATTTTAAAATTTAAAATAAATTCTAGAATTGGACTCTGTATCCATAATAACGACTATTTCTGAACTTTTCCAAAACAAAATATTCAATGTACAGATTCAACTCAGAATTTTATTATATGTATAGATATAAATGTCAAATATTCGCGTGAATCTAAGAAAGTATTCTATATCTTCACAGTTTGATCCATACCAAAAATTAGCTGAAACGTGAAATAATAGAAGGAAACATCAATCACGTCTGTACACCTAGCCGTTAATTACTAAAGTTGAACACAAACTCAGGGGTAGAAAGCAATTTGTTGGTTTAAAATAGGTAACTCAACTCAGCACTTTTTGCCAAAACGCCATTTAAAAATACAAGCTATATCAATTAAAATATTTCAGCGGATTTCGATTTATTAATCTGTTGTGGGCTAGAAGAATTCCAATATGAATTATTTTTTCCGTCAAGCTGTATATAAAACTAACGACTCACCCTCGCTTCGCTCGGGTTCGTTTTAATTTTTTTGAGCGAAATCCTAATTCTTTTTCTAAAATAAAAGTAGCCTAAGTTACTCCTTATAATATCAGCTATCTGCCAGTGAAAGTTCCGTTAAAATTGATCTAGCCGTTTCGGAGATTAGCCGGAACAAACAGACAGACAGAAAGGAGAAATCTTCTTTTCCAGTCAAAAATACAAACATTCAAGTCAAAACCTTAATATACCTTCTTTTGCCAAATACTAGCTATAGATCATACTAATAATATATTATTAAAAAATTGTTTCATCTTCTAAGGTGTAGCGATAAATGTTATCTCAAACGAGAAATTGCGAACGATATTTAGTAGTAAGCCTACATCGCTCTATCTAAGCGCCAACGGTGCATGAGATCGCGGTAAATTACTTTGAATGTACAACGTGTACTAACATATTATAATGTCTTAAACCTATATACCTCTCTATACATATAATACAATTGTTATTAAGCCGAATCTGTACATTTAGTATTTTTTGGAAAATTTTTTGAAATAGACATTATTATCGATACAGATGCCAAATCTATAGTTTTTAGAATTTTTGTCTGTCTTTCTGTCTGTTTGTGTGTCTTTCTGTCTGTTTGTGTGTCTGTCTGTCTGTTACCGCATCACGGAAAAACCACTGAAGGGATTTTGATGAAATATGGTACGATAATAGTTGGTTTTCCGGGTCAACATATAGAATACTTTATACTGCGGGAAAACATCTCATCTCTGAGAAATCTATACTCGAGCGGAACGAGGGTGAGTCGCTGTTGTTAAATAGACCATAACTGGTGTGAAAGTGAAATTAATATGGTAAAGTACGAACGGGTTTCTTATACCGGCCTTTAATCAAAGGCAAATTCTAACATTTGTTTATAGAAATTCAATTCTTCTCTTAAAAGTCACGTGACTAGAATATTAATAAAATTTTTATTATTAATTTAAACCTATCATTGCTTCCGCAGTTAGAGCATTACATAACATCCTACCTAATGCCATAAATTCCGCCTGGCGGTCTCACTACACTGGTTACAACGTTTTAATGCTTGTAAAAGGTATTATTTAGTATACTGGCTTTTAAATGCAATTTAGTGTTGTTTTTACGTCCCATTACTACTGTGTTTTGGTTGTTTAACATTTGACTTGTTAGATTTTTAGTGTCTAATTTACTGAAGTCCTTAGTAATGAAGGGTATGTGTTTGATAGTTTGTTCTACGTTTACACGGTAACTAAAGTATGATTTACGTGTTCTTTTTTTATTTGATTTAAATGAATATGTTGAGACATTGACACAGCACCATCTAGTTCCATGGTAAGCTACATGATTTGTGTTATGGATACTATATAGTTTGATATAAATCCATGATTGGAGTACAAACATTCGAGTTTATCACACAAATGAATACCCCAGCGGGACTCGAACCCGCGACTTCTAGCACAGCAAGTAGGGTCACTACAAACTGAGCCAAACGTGATTTGTAAATACTTTTTGCATTTTATAGTGAAAATATCGAGAAAACGCTAGTAATCAATATAAAGTAAAGCTTAATAAATAATAATATTATATTATACGATATTTACAAAAGATTAATGTTTTTTGAGTGAAATCTCACTTTGGAAATACGGATGTGTAACAAGTTTAATGTGTTTTTTTTTTTATATTGGGAAATGTATTTACGCATACCACCTGTATATATAATTACAGGTCAGTCACTACTACTCTCTAAGCCCCAACGGAACTAGGCGTTGATATTTACGATTCTTCTACTGTATTTAGAAATTTTATTTGATTAATTTACAATAAATAATTACTTTTAGATTAAGGCTATTTATTTTTTTAATATAAAAGGCAAAAGTGATTGACTGATGTATCAACGCACAGGCCAAATCTTTAAGGCTAGAAAATCGAAACTTCGCACAACGTATTCCTCATATAACGAAAGCATCCACTAAGAAAGGATTTTTCAAAATTCTACCCCCAGGGGGGTGAAATAGGGGATAAAAGTTTGTATGAAACTTTTTTTTCCTTTGACATATTTGAATGAAATTTCGTATTTATCGTAGTTTGATCGCGAGCGAAGTCACGGGTTTTGCTAGTTTAAAAAATAAATCATTTGATTATTTTACAATAAATAATTACTTTTAGATTTAGACTATTTTTTACTGCTCCAATGCCATAATATAGCTTATAGCTTATAGTGGCTTATTAGTCATAAGTTGTCACAGAATCTATTATATAATCTATTATATTATAAAGCCGAAAAGTAGCACTTCATATTATAAAATAGGGTCCCCCGCCGCATCTGTCTGTCTGTCTGAACGCAATAAACTCAAAAACTGCCGAACGAATTTTCATACGGTTTTCACTATTAGACGTAGTGATTCATGAGGAAGGTTTAAGTGTATAATTAACTAAGGTTTTATGTAAATTAGCTGAAATATGACAATAGTTGTTGAAGATGTCGAAAAAAAACATGCCGACTTTTATCGGCGTGCGCCGCGTAAACTAATAAAGTTATATGAAAACAATGTAGGTAGGTACTATACCTGTTACAGAAATATTTTTCTTAAAAAGATCTTTTTATTAAACTGTAGCAATGGTATGTGCCAACCCGCACTTGGCCAGCGTGGTGGACTATGTCCTGATTCCCCTCGTATTGATGGGAAGCCCGTGCCCAGAAGTGGGACGTTAAAAAGGGCTGAATACAATGTGTGTGCACATACACCCAGCGAAGCGAGGTGGTGAAGTCTATTAATATTATAAACTAGCGGCTCATCCTCGCTTCGCTCGGGTTCGCTTCTTGACAAACAAAAACAAATCTATCCTACGGGAACTGTACATTTTTCCGGATAAAAAGTATGTAAAATGTTGACCGGAAATACAAGATACCACCATGCAAAATTTCATTTAAATCAGTCCAACAGTTTCGGAGATTAGCCCTTACAAACAGACTAACAGACAAACAGACAGAGAAACAAAAGATTTGAAAAAAATCTGGATTTGTTCTATCTTTCTTCTTACACCCCCCTGATTCGGTTTTTAGCATTTTTTTTCTATGTACAGACATTCGACCTCTACAGTTTTATTATATGTATAGATACAAAAGCCGACTAGGGTATGTCGCTAATAATAAAATATAATAGGTCCCACCCAAAGAATAACAAACAAAAAAAAATGTAAAATAACAGCTTATAATGAACTCTTATCGCTTTCTAGGTTGAACAGTGACTTATCCAGAACTAATTAAAGTCTTCGTAAAGATCACTCAATTTAGAAAATATTGGAAACTTTACTGAAATTAATCAAAGATCTAAATTTGCTTAACTTTGTAAATTTAGTAGGTCAGATGTATAAAATCTTAATGTAAACTCCTATAAATACTTAACGATCTTCGTTCATATAAATGAAATTTAATATTTTTTAAAGTTTTCAGGTAAAAACATCATTATTTACTTACTACTAAGTTTTATAAGATAAAAATATAGATAAGATGTTCAGCATTTGTGTGCTTTCTGAGAGTAGATCTTGGTTTAGAACGAGAGAAATTCTAACCAAACACAATACTACTGTCTCGCTTTTCTTTTAAGTCTAATTACAATTTGCAAGATCTACTTTATAGCTCTTGGCAAATGATATACCCAGGAAGTTAGCCAACACATACAAGGAGCCAAACTTAAATTAAAACGTTAACGATTTCTAATATTTTTTATCTGGATATGTTTTCATTTTCTTATGTAGCTTTGACTTTGATTAAGATATTATGAGAAAACTATGCTTTTATCAATCAGCACATACACATAAGTACACACACACAAACATTCGCACACATCCGCACGTGCGCACGCGTTTATTTATTAACATAATTTTCATGGGTAGGCTAGATCGATTTTAAAAATATTTAATATGGTAGGAGATATTTTCAACATTAAGAAAGTACATTTTATTTTGATTTTATTTATTTTGATCCACCAGTGATAATAATTACATTAATTTACGATTGTTTAGTAAATAAATACAGTTTAGCTTAATAATTCTAAATGCATTATTTTAAGGTAGATACTAGTATAGCATGCAATAAGTAATGCAGGAAATTTATAAGTCTATACTTATATTATAAAGAGGTAAAGTTTGTGAGTCACAGTCGCAGTCGCAGTCGTTTGAAACTCGCTTCGCTCAGGTTTGTCTCTAGGTTGATTCTCCATACAAACTTCCACTCCCATTTTCACCCCCTTAAGGGATGATTTCCGGGATAAATAGTATGCTATATCCTTCCCAGGGTTTAAAAATATCTTTTGACCAAATTTCATTTAAATCTGTTCAGTAGATCCAGAGATTACCCCCTACAGCCTCACAAATTCACAAACTTTACCCTCTTTATAATATTATAGTATAGATTAGTATAGATAATTAAAAATGAAAGCACTAGAAGGACTTGGGCCGGTCTTTTTACATAACTAAAATCTCTACCTATCATTTGGGATAAACACAAAGTAACTGATAATATTCGTACATATAGCCGTAAACTTTTTATTCACTTTACCCCCGGTAATGTATGCGGGTACAGAATAATTTGCTTTGAACACAGAATAATGTGAGAAATTGAGATAACATGTCATAAAGAAAGCGTGAGATATGGTGAATGTCATAGCTATGCGTCTGGTTAGCTAGACCAGATAGAGGTAGTGGGTTCAATTCCTAGTTACAAAACATTATTCATTATATATGTAGATATCATTTCCAGTCCATACTTGACTAGACTAGAAAAGTAGTATAAATGAACTAGTTTTTTTAAACTTTATTTAGCTTACCCTGTTTGTTTGGTCAAATTTAGTAGGTAATTAAAATTTTACCCCTTTTCTGTTGGCAAATTGATCTCATATTCAGTACATACCTTTAGTTCTGATGACAATATAATTGAATATATTCAATATCATTGTAAATCTAAAATGGTCATCGCCTCAAAATGGCGAATTTATATTTTTTGACAAGTACCTCCATGTGGGTATCAAATAATTTAGCTTGGCTAGTAGAATATAGTACACTTTGAAATTAAAAAATCCAAAATCAATATGGCCACCATCAAAATAGTCTATTACATATATTTAAGCAACCCCCTCAAGTTTTACAAGTAGAACACAGTGCATGGCAGATTATAGCGTTTAGACAGTTTAAAATAAAAAAAAAAACAACTAAAAACTTGAATAATGGTGCAGAAAATTTACTAATATTACATCAGTTACATATTTATTATTTACTCAAGATACGCTACGCCCTACATTTTATTTTTGAGTCTGGTCAATGCCCAAGATTGATGAAGAGAGTGGTGTGATGACTGGTACCTAGGACCTACCTATTTATTGTTTAGAAAGATTAGTATATTATCTACATTATTATTATCTTTCTTTTTAATAAAACCGTTTAACTTTAAAAAAATCACCTATTTTATTCTACTCGCCAAGTGAATATACGCGAACAAAACACTTTTTGAGCACTCGACATAAAGATCAATCATCTTTGTATTTATTATAAATATATATATATATATATATATATATATATATATATATGTTAAAAATCAAACCTTGCTTTACAATTGGCAAATATATCGTATAAGACACACAAAAACTTACAATGGAATTAAACATAAGCACCTTCTTTTTATTGAATTGTCAAAAAATACTTGAAAAGAAAATATTTTTCAAGATTATATTATTTTATTTACTAATACGTCTAGCCAAATCTTACTCTGTTAACCTGTTAAAAGAAATGGTTCGGGCACGAAGTGAATATTTTTTAGCAGTAATAATTTTACCTATATTTTTGAAGGTAAATATTTTTCCTAACAGATATTTCATTACGGTGTTGGTATGAGAACGCTTCACATTCTTATAGCCTGTTAAGGGCATACTATTGTTAAAAGAAGAAAATCCTTTTTAATTTGTGTATATGCGTGCGTGCGTGCGTATGTATGTGTATGGGTTGGGTATAGATGCGTACGTCTATGCGTGCGTGTATGCGTGAGTAGCTATGTGTGTATGTGTGTATATATTTGTTATATCTTTACACAGAGACGGTTAAATGAATTAATATGATATTTTGTACACAGCTAAACGATTACCACAAAAAGCCAAAAGGGGCGATACAGAATCTATATACATTTAAATAAAAATGACTTCCGGTCGACTGCACCATATTGGACAATTCTTTTTTTTTTGTGTTTGTTATTGTCGGAACAAATTAAAAGAAAAAAGTATAGAAGAAAATTAAAAGAAGTTTTTTTTTTCACTAAAATAAGATTTTTTTAAATCTCATGATATGAAAAGTAAGTGAGTGAAATAGTTTTTATTCCGAAAATAATCGCTTAAGGGGGTGAGAATGGGGATGAAAGTTTGTATGGGGAAGCAAGCTAGGGACGAACCCGAGCGAAGCAAGGGTGAGTCGCTAGTATATAACACAAATATTTTATAATGTTTAGTTTGCGATCTCTCTTTATTGCAAAATATAAGCACTGGAAGCGAGAACGGGTCACGAGCTACTAGTTAATCGATATCTAATCGCAGCATCCCAGTACCAAATAATTTAAATTTATACGCGTACAAGCGTTTCGTGATAGTATCAAATTTTGGAATAAGCTCTGATTTTGTGGCATCAATGAATCTGTCGCTTACAATTTGAGGGTGATATGCCTAATAGCTGATATGTTATCATGATTCATGTTATTGCGTGATTATAGCTATTGTGTAGGGTGGTTAACCTTACTTGGTTGCTATATGTTAAAGTTTAATTTTTTACGCATCATGACCGCTTTTAATGATATAATTTAATTCAAAACAAATCAAAAAATATTTTATTCAAATAATCTTTTACAAGTGCGTTTGAATTATCACTTTTTACATTTTAAAAATTTTAATTAAATGCCATTATGTATTCGTAAGTCCGTGAGGAATGTACCAAGGGTTCGGAAGGTAGTTCTATTGAGAAGAGCCGGCGAGAAACTCAACAGTTGATTAAAAATCAGAAAGTCATATGTTCAATATATTTATAATACTTAGATTGAAGCGATTATTTGAGATTTTAAATAAAACTATCTTGTCGGATTCGGGAGATCTCGGGAGATATTCCACGAGACCATGAACAGATAGATAGTTTTATTCGATATATCTGTTTTATCTGGAAGTTCATGATTTTTCTAGATGAAGAAAGCTTAACTTAACTGGCTTGTTTAAATAGTATTCTATTAAGTAATTCACGAGGCGTTTTCGCATAATTTTCATGAATAAAAAATTATAAAATTTTTGTTTGGCTTCCATCGGGTTCAAAAATATATGATTAGGATTTGTTCAATACTTCCAACATTAAAGAGGGTTACATTTTTTTTTAATTTTCTGTATATTGTGGTAATTCAGAGAGTGTCATGTATTTTGTGTTACAAAAAGAATCAAATCATGACAATTATTATTAATGCTTCATCCTAAAATGACCGAAAATGGAAAATTACTGCAACTTTCTTTTGCGGTCTAAACTCAATATTTACTAAGTTAACTAAAACCTCTTAAAGTATTATAAAATAAAGTTATACAAAATGAAAAATATTTCCGTTTTAAATACTAAGAGTAGAGATGTAATACTATATATGTATAATTTCTATTATAATTCCGGTATAACACTACCCCATAAATTAAAGAATGAAATATTTGAATCAAAATATTATAATATAACATTCTCGAGCTGAGATGTATGTACATATATGCAAAAACTAGCAATTTCACGAGTTTGTCAATTCTGAAGACAGTTATTAAATATTATATTGTTTTTGCTTGTACTACACACGGGTCTTAAGAACTGCAAACTTTTTAAAATTTTCCCTAACAGCATTATTTTACAAATATAAGAATAATGATTATGTTTCTGCTATAAATACCCTAATATGGAGTAAAAATAGTTAAGTAGTATTGAAAGATCCCTGGGTTATAACAATAGACATGCAAAGCTACGAGAACTCACTAGTGTTTTATATATATATTAAAGAAAATTATATTTGATTACAGCATCCAATTTCACAGAGACTAAACAACTCATATTCCGGTAGGACGACAACCAAGAAAGCCAAGAAATGCACAGGGAGGTGGCCCACTTCGTGTACCATGCGAGTTACTCCTGGTACTTATCTTATAGAGTGGACTGTTGGAGCAACCCCATGGTTGTTGTGGTCCTGAGGCGCAAGCGATCCTGAGACGCCCCATTAAGACAAGATTCTGTTCGATTTTAGTGAGTAGTTCTGGCTTTTCTAGCCGTTGAATCCCACATAACCATACCTATATGTATATGGATATATATATTTCCCATCTTTAAAAAAAAGGGGTCTACACACTACTGAATTTCAAATTCGGATGTATCAACTGAGTATTTCATGAGAGTAAAACGAAGTATCTGTTTTGACCAGGCCCAGAACATTAATTCAAAACTTTACGATTTGCGATGTAAATGCTAACCACTAGACTAATGAGGTAGTACTACTCATGTATACTATAGTACGTGTGCAATATGGACGCTACTTTTATAAATTCACATGCATGATACTATGCTTAGGTGTATTTAGCATTTGTCACCTTTATAGCATTCAACGACTGATCCGGGCTTCCGGGATTCAGGGCTGATTTATCGCGAATCCGTTTCTTTCTGAACGGTCGAGACTCATGATGTTAGAGATGTTAGTAAAAAAGTCTATAAATTAATTTTTCATGTTTTTTTTTCGATTGAATTGTGATGCAACATATAGATAATAGTTAAATTTTGTGTAGCAATAAATTATTACTCGGGTCAACATTTAGCGTAACTTTTACAACAGCAAAATCTCTCATTCCTTCGGGAGAACATAATAACTAGTTCAGCCGAGTTGTCCTTCCACTAAAATTTCAATGATTTATTACACAAAACTATTAGAAGTAGGGTTAACAACTAAGTGCTGTAAAATGTTTCATTTTCACGGGAAAATGCAAAATTTGATTCGAGCGCAAATCGCTCATCTATCTTTACATAAAATAAAATAAAGTCGCTGTCTCTGTCTGTCTGTTTCTCCGCTTACTTTGATATACGAAGGTAAATTGGTATGCCATACTAATATTATAAATTATAATTAATGTACTTTACAAGTAAGCCGCTGAATAGATTTTAATAAAATTTGGCATTGATATAAATTTCATCCTGGGGACGGACATGGGCTACCTTTGAATCCCGCCCCACAATGTGAACAAAGCCGTGGGCAAAACGTAGTCATTAATAAAATAAAAAGTTAAACCCAATCCAATTTAAATTATTACTCTAATAAGTATTTAAACTTTGATGGTTATTATGATGTAAAACGGAATATTTACCATGTTTGCATACAAATTATACAGGTATACCCGTGACCATGGCGCTTGTAACAGTGTCAAAATATGGGGAACTCTCAAAAGTATGTGATAAACATTTCATTATAACATTATTAGTCTAATCTATATTTTAAATAATGAAGCACAACCTTTGTTGGGAAATGCATTTAGGTACGAAGTGTGGGATTCACCGGCAAAGCTAGTACTACCCATTAGAACCCAACGGAATCTCCTCCGTCTTAATGGGGCGTCGCAGGATTGCTTACACATTCAACCACGACGCTCATCGGCAGGTCTGCCAAAGCAGACCACAACAACTATGGGGTTGCTCCACAGTCCACTCTGCTATCAGAGAAGTACCAAGAGCAACCCACCGAGGTGGGCCACGTCTCAGTATGTTTCTTGACTTCGTGCCCAGCTGACCTGCCGGACGCTAATGAGCCCCCCTACCATGAGTGGACCTATCGACTTCTACCGCGAGCCGCGTTAAGGAACTTCTTTCCAAAAAAATAAATGTAAAGTTCGTCATCTACTGCATCTGTAAGCTTTAATTAATATAGAAACAAACTTGACGCATAAATTATTGTACTTTCGAATAACAATTTTAGGATGCTTGTTTTGACAGAGTCACCCTAAGTTGTTATATAATTTAGCAATATTCCTTATCTCCTTATGGTAAGGGTTGAAATCGTACTTTTGTTTGTTTTAATAAAAGAGATAAAATCTATATGGATAATGTAACGTAACGCAATAGGGGTTGGATTTGTAATCTTTGACAGTCAAGTTAAAGCTCTTCAATTGCTAGTAAACAAGAAAAAAAACGTATGTGTGTACTTATGTACGCACGTAAGAAGTTATACTACTTTGGCGAACAGAACAAAAATAGCTAAAGATTTCATCCCGTATGTCACAACTCTCTGTTTCTTATAGGAATGCAGCTAACTTCATCATGTCGCTTTTTGGCTGTCGGTGTGCGCACGTATCGTAAAAATTTTACTCTCATATTTTTTTCCAAACGTGCCAAAAGAAGTATGACTTCAAAAATCCGTTAACAAACAGAGGGCAACAGGGCATTGAACTGTTTTGATTTTGCCTACTTATATATAGACTAGCGACTTACCCTCGCTTCGCTCGGGTGCATCCTCTAGATACGCGGATTTCATTTACAATTTCATGGGTTCATGTTAATTATTTTTTTTTAGCGCGGAGCTCTGATTCTTTTTCTAAAATAAAAGTAGCCTAAGTCACTCCTTAAATTATCATCTATCTGTTAGTGAAAGTCGCGTCAAAATCGGTTCAGCCGTTATGGAGGTTAGCCGGTAAAAACAGACAGATAGACAATTTTTTTAAATATCGTTTTTTTTATTAGTACCCTATATAGTTTTATACACATTTAGTAAAAAGCACTTATTCTTAACATTACAAACAGACACTTCAATTTTATTTATCTGTATAAATTAAAGGATTTTAACTTATCCAAAAATATTTTCAGATTCTAATAAGTTAATAAGTAGTTTATTAGTCAAAATAATATACATTATTCTCTTACTCGTTCGTGGGAATACTGAAGCTATCTAAAATGGTTTTAGGCTAAGCCCTTCATTATAATTCCGACCAAATTCTCTGGCAACTTAAAGGTCGGTATTTACAGATTTAATCAATTTCACCGGACGTATTTTGTATATGTACTGAATGTTTGAAAATTATTGTTTATTGAGAGTAACTTTCGAATAGAACATGATCTCGATTTGCCTTGGTTTGTGAACTTTTCATTTTTATTTAATTTTATTTGAAAAAGCTCTATCTTTTGCATGCTTTGGGGCTTAGTTGGGAAAACTTCATGTCTGATGACCTGTGAATCAGAAATCATATACACTATTATAACACAGTGTCATATGTCTGACTGTCACTACCAATTCTTTAGCTTATGACGTTTAGAAGCACTCTAGATTAATTTTCTATAAAAAATGATAAAACAAAAAAAAATACAGCCAAATTGAGAACCTCCTATATTGAAGTCCGTTGAAAATATGAAGTAACAAGTACTTTACATTACTTGTTCTGTCAACAAAGGCGCACTTTTTACGCTTGCAATACATATGATTAATATATTATAATAACATCATAATCAGCGGAAAAGTTAAAATGTAAAAGTAAAACTTAATTTATTAATATTTGTAGCTCTTTTTATGGTTTCCGTACCCGAAGGGTGCCAACGAAACCCTATTACTAAGCCTTCGCTGTCCGTCCGTCTGTCAGAGGGCAGCTCTCATGGCCCGTAATAGGTAGAGTTGAAATTTTTACAGTGTGTCTATCTATTGCCACTATAACACCAAATAATAAAAGACCAAGATGGTGAATTTCAAAAAGGCTGCCATGCAAATTAAAAAAAAACGATTATGGTACGGAACTCTTCGTACGCGAGTCCGACTCGCACTTGACCGGTTTTTAAATTTTTAAAAGTATATTAAAAAAGATCTTTCATTTAGATACATACGTTATCATCTATTTTAATCTTTAAAAAACATCTTTTCGACGTCAGCGAAATAAAGAGAATATTTTTTTAAAATATATTAATATGAGTATAAGAATATTTTTATTCTAATTTTTTCTATTTATCTAAATGTCGCTGAAGGGCTTAGCCATAGAAAATAAATGTAAGAGCTTTTTCGTTGTATTTAAAAAAATAACAAGTAACTTTGAGCTATATTAAAAAAGAAAATTTTAGAATAGTGACAGTCTATATTAACTACATATATGAACGTACTAAAAGTAATATTTATCACATTAAAGCTCGCTAAAACTACTGGACAAAAAAAAAGAAAATCGGTTGTCAAACAGAGAAGAAAAAGATACTCAACTGTTATGTCTTTGTCTATATTTATGGTAAAGTCTGATGATAGCTGGTTATCCGGGTCAAAATATATGATACTTTTTACTGCGGGAAAATATCTCATCTCTGAGAAATCTGTACTAACCCTTGAAATCGCTAGTGATGTAATATGAAATTATTTACAAGAAACCTAGTATATTTAGTTTTTTTAAGAGAAGAAAGAAATTTATAGCATATAAGAGTATTGTAATTATATAACTTTTAAATAATTATAATGCAGCCCTTTTTATATGCCTTTTAATGTGAAGGGGTTCAGCCTTAGTCCACCATGCTGACTAAGTGTAGATTGGCGGACTTTTCATATCTATCGAAAGCCAGTTAGGTTCTCTCAGACATGCAGGGTTCCTCATCATGTATTTTTTTTTCACTGTAAGGCAAGTAATGATAATGTTGAGAATAATTAACGATCAGTGGTACGATATTCGGGATTTAAACCCGCTTCACTCCGTTTTCAAAGCAAGCGTGTTACCACTGGGTTATCACCATATTTTCAGAATTGCCTTTTTTGTAAGATACCCAATAAATAAATGATTGTTAATAAAAAAAATCGTTAGTTTTTTTAGCTTTATCCGCCCATCTATCTTTAACTTTTTAGTTATGTTAATATTTTTAAAACTAGAAGAAATTAAAACGGTATCCAGTATAACAATCCAGAACGCGAGAAACGTTGTACATTTGCTATTCGAATTAAGGTGACATATTGTGAAAACTGCCCACGAATAGCTCGCAAATACAAAAATATCAAACAGAATGTAAGAGGAAAAATGGATGGAACATGAAAAAGTTAAACGTTTTATTATAAACTAGCAAACAAAACAAATCTATCCCACAGGAACTGTACATTTTTCAGGGATAAAAAGTAGCCTGTTATTCTGATATACGAACTATATTATTGTGAAGTTTCATTAAAATCTAATCAGTGGTTTTTGTGTACTAAGCTGTATAAGTTACTATAGTTTCTTAACTATCCCACGGAAACTCTTTAATTTTTGGGACTGAAAAGTATTTAAGATGTTGACCGAGGATATAAGGTACCACCATGCCAAATTTCATTTAAATCGGTTCAACAGTTTCGGAGATTAGCCCGTACAAACAGACAAGACAAGACCCCCCCCCCCCCCCCTCCCCCAAGCTAAGAAGCAAAAACTCATAGCTCTAAAATTTATACAAAAAAGATTCCATAAAACATTAACAGTTAACATAACAGTATAATTTAATTTAATTAATTACTAGCGACTCACCCTGGCTTCCAGTCGGAATCGTTCGTAGTGAAAAAAAAAACAAATCTATCTATAAAGGAACCGTACATTTTCCGGGATAAAAATAAAGCTCATGTGGTATTTTAAGCTATAATCTATCTCTTTGCCAAATTTCATCCAGATCCGTTTAGCTGTTCTGGCGTGTAAGAGTAACATCCATTCCTCCATTCTTACAATATTTCACATTTCGTAATAGCGACTCATTCTCGTTCCGCTTGGGTTTCGTCCCTTGGTACGTTTTAACGGTTAGTATAGATTTCTCAGAAATGAGATATATGCCCACAGTGAAAAGTATCCTAAATAGATCTGGATTACCAGTTATCAACATCCCAAATTTCATCAATCTGTCCAGTTTTCTCGTAATACGTTCACAGACAGACAGATAGACAGACAGACGAAAATTCTAAAAACTATACATTCGGCCTCAACTATCATCGTTGATAGTATATTTAAATAAGATTTTCCAAAAAATATTTAATGTACAGATTCGACTCAGAATTTTATTATATGTATAGATTAGTTTGAATTTACAAAGTAAAGTTTACTAAGGAAAGTCCATCCAGAATTATGTATATCTTATAGCTCAGCCAATGTACGTTATATTTATATAAAGGATAGCGAGGCCGCGTAGATACATTTTTTCATGAATTATAGTACGCTAGAGAGAAATATGAGAAAATGTGTTCGCACTCCAGCTTTCGGGTACATCGTCCTAAGGCAACCAGGTACTAGCATATCGTTAATATTTTACGTTTCCAGTAGTAAAAAGTAGTGCGAAATATATTTTTTATATTTTTTACTGAAAAATTGAAAGAAAACGCCTTACTGCTTATGTTTTGCATGTATTTAAGTTTATGTATGCTTTTTATTCTATACGAGATATACTTTACGAGATCTTCCGAATGAAATTAATTTCAAATATGGCGCATGAATAATTTAATAAATATACTGTAATTAAAAACATTGGTCATATAATTTTAATGCTAAAATTTATCGAAAATCATATACATTAGTAATACGTATATTTCGTTATAGTAAAATCATTGTTAAAAAATGACGTTATAACCATAGATAGGTATATTTTGACGATACGCTTGGTTCAGTTTGTAGTGACCCTACTTGCGGTGCCAACGGTCGCGGGTTTGATTCCCGCTAGAGGCATTAATTTGTGTGATGAGCACGATTGTTTGTACGATACCCATGACTGCATGAGTATTTATATTTAATATATGTATGTATTTAAAGTTATATGTGTGTAGTGTTTCCACTATCTGGTATCCATAACACAAGCCTCGTAGTTTACCATAGAAGTATATATACTAACTATTCTGATCAACTTTTTTTTTTGTCACTTAAAGTCTAAATTATTATCAACGGTTAGTAGTAGAATAGATAGACTATATATTAGTACTTATTATATACATAGGTATGATGGGTTTTATATCCCTTACTCGAGAAATAATTGGTTCTCCATACAAACTTTCACCCCCTTTTTCATCCCTTAAGAGATGATTTCCGACATGAAAATTATCTTATGTCCAGGGTCTCAGACTATCTAGACTATCTTCATACAAAATTCCATTTAAATCGGTTCAGTAAATTTTTAGTTATCGATTTCAAACAAACTCACAAACTTACATACTTTACCTCCATAATATTGGTGTAGGTAACATATTAAATGCCACCGTAACCATTTTATGCAGATTTTGAGTGGCTTACATACATACATCTGAATTATTTACCTAATGATATTATGTTCAGACTTATGTGATACAAGCTCCATGTTACCATCATTAAAAGTAAGTACCTGGGCGACCGAGCTTCACTCGAAGTTCTCTTTTGTTATATAGTATTTTTATATAAAAAAAAGAACTAAAAATTTGAATAAATACAAATAAAAAATAAAAGTAAAAACTTTCTATCCGAACGAGATTCGAACACAGACACCTGTGATTGTTAATCTTGCGCCTTGGTCACTTGACCACGAAGCTTATGCTTGAATGTAATAAATTATCGACCATGTTCTGCTTGGAATAATGCGAAAGAAAACCACATGTAAACTCGAAAACACGCATTTTCCCAAACATAAGACTAATCTAGATCGACTTCTCGCCCTCAAAATTCCTCACATACCAAATTTCAGCGAAATCGTTAGAGCCGTTTCCGAGATCGCCGGTATAAATTAACAAATAAATAAATATACAAGATTTGCCCGTTGAAATATATTAGATAAGCCAAATACATGTTGGCAAGGCGCTCAAAATAACACAAAGTTTTTATCAAAATCTATACATATCATAAAATTCTAATGGAGTCGAATCTGTACATTAAATATTTTTTTGATAATCTTATTAAAATAGACATAATTATCGATACAGAGGCCGAATCTATTGTTTTTAGAATTTTTGTCTGTCTGTCTGTCTGTCTGGGAACGAATCATGAGAAAATTACTTGACAGATTTTGATGAGATTTAGTATGATGGTAGCTGGTTATCCTGGTCAGCATTTAGAATACATTTTTAATTTATCTCATCTCTGAGAAATCTTTACTAATCGTTAAGACACACCAAGGGAAGAACCCGAGAGGAGCAAGGGCGAGTCGCTAGTCTAATACACGAATATACCAGTGCAGAAGGAATTCCTAAAAAAGCATACGAATCTTTATCGCACTACTATTAATAAAGGGAAAATGTATGTATGTTTGTTTATAACTCCTTCAAGCCGAAACGACTGGACGGATTTGGCTGAAATTTAATACACAGATATCTATCTGTGTATTAAATTTCAGCCAAATTGATTATCTATCAACTGAAGTAAAACAAAGATTACTATAAGGCTTCTAGTCACTAAACATTTCATACATATTGTAAAGTGAACTACCTTTTTTGCATTCGGTTAAAAATACAGCTGATATAACCCAGCAAGCGTTTCTAGTAAATATCCTCATATGCTTTCTAAAACTATAAACTCATAAGACTCTGCCCCGAGGACGAGCTTGTTAACATGTTATTATGGTAATTGTTATAGTACGATGTTTATATTTTATACGGTAAAAATTTTCTCCTACGCTGAAATTGTCTGGCTTTTTCGGGAAAAATGTTTTGAAAATGTTAGTTGCACTACGTAGTTTCGCTTGGAGGGTTATAGGTATCAATTTTATTTATCATGGCTCAGCAAAAATTATAAATACTTGCTTTACCATACTTTCAGATTTCAAAATTTCTATTTTATAATAATTTTATGTATTATAGTAGATTAACTAGGTCGAAATATTAGAAAGAACTTAATATATAAAAAAAACTAATAAAATAATTACCCTATAGTCAATGCCCAAAGGTTCTCATTCCTCTTAATGAGTTTTACTATCCTGGCTTTATCTTCAGATCAGCTCGAAGTTATAAAGTTATTGTATTGTCAAAGGGATTTTCTTTTATTATAGTAATTTGAAAACATATTTAGCTCAGTTTGTAGTGACCCTATTTGCTGTGCCGGCCGGTGCCGATCGCGGGTTCGAGTCCCGGTGGGAGCATTCATTTGTGAGATGAGCACGAATGTTGGTACTCCAGTCATGAATGTTTATATTTATAATATGTATGTATTTAAGTTATATATGTGTAGTATATCAACTATCTGGTATCCATAATACAAGCCTTGTGGCTTACCATGGAACTAGATGGTGCAGTGTGTTAATATCCCAAAATATTTATTTATTCATTCAACCCTATTTAACGTACTACTGTTGGGCACAGGCCTCCTTTCCATAAGAGGGGTATCAGGGCATAAAACACCACGCTAAGCAAATGCGGGTTGACGGACTTTACAAGTCTTTTGTAAGATAGCTAAGTTCTCTCAGACATGCAGGAATCCTCACGATATTTTTCGTTTTCTTCGGTTTTCTAAGCGAGTGCATTACCACTAGGCTAGAATTATCTCACCAACAGTAATATAATAATGTATTAGAGTTATATGAATAAAAACGAATGTTTTTTGTATGTTGTCCCTTTTACGTTTATATATCCTAAAATATTTATCCGAATATGATGAAACTTTAATGAGTTATTGGTCCAAAAGAAAGTATTTTTTTGTTAAAATTCGAAAATTATACAACTTTAATAAAGCTACAAATTTAATCATAGTAATATTTTAAATACGAAAACTTGTAAATTTTTATGTATCTTTGATATTTCTTCACACTGTAATTGCTTAACAGATTTTAGTAATATTCGGAATGGACATACGTTTAACAATAAGCACAGCTATAACATCAAGGCTTATTTTTCTCAAATTACACGAGCGAAGTCACAGTCTAAAACTAGAGAACGAAAAATACTAATAAACAACTTGAAAATGTATTGACATTGGCTCCCTTAGTAAATACTGCATACAAGTATTAGTCCAATTCGAAGACAAAGCAGTTAAACATCAACAGTATTTACCTTATTACGTATATAATATAAGTCAATATCATTCAGTTACCCGATTTGAATCTATTCTAAATAACAAAAGGCAAGCCTGTGAATGAAATTGAATATAGTTCGACCAAAATCTTAAGTATACAGATTATTTAAGCTGAGAGAAATTGGCTAGTAAGGGTCGGCATTTCCTATAACAAGGCAGAGTTGATTAGTAACGTGTTTGCTTGTTGGGCTTTTAGTTTGAACGTGTTTCCGTATGCTTTTACGGTCAATGTACGTTCTTAAACTTGTTGTAAGACGTTATTTTTTACGTTAGTGATAATAAAATATTTGAAAACTAGCGACTCACCCTCTCTCCGCTCGGTGTCGTCCCTAGTTACGTTTTAACGTTTAGTATCGATTTCTCAGAGATGAGATATTTTCCCGCAGTAAAAAATATCCTATGTTGACCCGGATAATCAGCTATTATCATAACAAATTTTATCAAAATCTGTCCAGTAGTTTTCTCGTGATGTGTTCCCAGACAGACAGCTAAAACAGACAAACAGACAGCTAATTCTAAAAACTATACATTCAGCCTCTGTATCGATAATAGTGACTATTTCAGTAAGATTTTCTAAAAAATATTTAATGTACAGATTTTTCAAGTTAGAATTTTATTATATGTATAGGTTACAGAAATTAACTTCAATTTCATATAAAGCCTTAATTAATTATATAATTCATCCAAATTATCTGTACTTTCATCTTTCGAAAGATTATCTTGAAATTTAATTGTTATTTTACGAGTTGAAAATGAGAAAACTTTCAAAGTTACATTTGACAGACGAACAAATGCATTGTTTCGCAGAAACTGTTCAAAATCTTTTGAAATTTTCATACAAATACTTCATTTTAAGATAAATAATCGTTGTTTAATAATGACCATCTTATGAATACGTTAAGAGGTGGTCTTTTGTATCGTTTTAACGTTGGCAGTGAGTTTGAACTGTTATATATAGCTATAATATCTTGTGGCTTTACGCTGCTTTCAATTTTAAGCGTTTACCTAAAAAAATAATTTGTTGAAATGGTAAAAAATATTATGTATCTGTACCGATATAATATTTTATTTTATTATTATTAATTATAATTTAAATACTCTTTAATATCTTTTGAAATCTATACATATAATAAAATTCTGAGTCAAATCTATACATTAAATATTTTTTGGAGTCTTATTGAAATAGTCATTATTATCGATAAGAGGCCAAATTTATAATTTTTTGAATTTTTATCTGTCTGTCTGCAGGAACGCATCACGAGAAAACCACTGGATAAATTTTGATGAAAATTGGTCTGATGACAGCTGATTATTCGGGTTAACATGTAGGATACTTTTTACTGCAGTAAAAGATCTCATCTCTAAAAATCTATACTAAACATTAAAACTAGGTATGAACCCGAGCGGAGCGAGGGTTAGTCGCTAGTGTAAATATAAACGATAAAGATGTCATTAATTCTATTTAGTGCTTTCTATTTTCTAAGAATTATGTATCAGATGTACTGATCCTTCTGAATATCAACTATCTCGTAACATCATTTTTATAAGCTTCTCTTGTAATTTTGTTATTAAATCCAAGAAGTTGATATAATATGACCTAATATATAAAATTGTCATATCGATATGAAACTTTATTAGAACTTAATATTTTAAAATAAAAATATATACCATCAAACTGATATGATGGAGCTAAAAGGAATATAATATGGTATTGGGTTAATTTGATTCGTTTTGACAAATCCCATAGAATATACTAATTGGAGTAAGGATAATGAAGTAATGCAAATAAATAAAAATGTTGGGACATTAACACACATCACCATCTATTTCCATGGTAAGCTACGAGGCTTGTGTTATGGATACCATATAGTTAATACACTACAAATATATAACTTTAAATACATACATACATATTATAAATATAAACAACACCCATGACTAAAGTACAAACATTTGTGCTCATCACACCCATGAATGCCCCCAGTGGGACTCGAACCTGCGACCGCTGGCACAGCAAGTAGGGTCAGTACAAACTGAGCCAAACATGTCGTCAGTAACACAGTAGGTAACTCTTCAAAACCAAATTTTTGGTTATAAACCAGGTTTTTTTTTTAAATTCTCTTTTTAAAACATTATCTGTATATCATAGGCAAAGACAAAATAGCTTAATAGTTTAGTACCTTTTCCTCCTCTGTTTGTCAATAGATTTTTTTTCAGTAGCTATTGACGAGTTTTAGTATTATTAATAAAAAAAAATGACAAACAGTTTTTTCTACAAGTAAATTCTATTCATATAATGTTTTCCTTAAAATTTTAATAATTATATTATTAAGGTCAAGTTTCGACCACTGAGTGAACTTTTGGTATATAAGTACCTGGGCGACCGAGCTTCACTCGGAGTTCCTTTTTATTATATCTTATTTTGAGATAAAAAAAAAACAAAAAACTTGAATAAATATTAAAAAAAAAAACTCCTTTGTATCCGACCGGGACACCATATTTTGCGTGGAATAATGTGAAAGAAAACCGCATGAAAACTCGAAAACACGCGTTTTCATACTTATTAATACTTATTCATATTGTTACTTAAAACCTAAGTGCATGAACCGTAGGTGTTATGGGCGACAGGTACTGCTTTCCATCACGTGGTCTGTCTGCTCGTTTGTCACTGAATCGCATAAAAAAAAATAGAGCCGTTTCCGAGATCGCCGGTATAAATAAATAAATAAATAAACATACAAGTTGCTTACTTGTTTAAATATATTACAGAACAATACGACTAAAGGAAGACTTTGAACTATATATTACTTAAAACTATAAATTAGACGTTATCTCACAATGTATGAGAATCCACATGTAGCAAATCAAATGCAAAACTAAATAAGGGAATAATCTACATCATAAACAGTCGTTCACAATTGTGTGAGCTGGGCACAATGAAAGTTTTCTAATAAATCACGAGTTTCTGCGGACTCGGCTTAGGGACGTTGTTGCACGGACGCGTAAAATACTCAAGAGCTTGTTCATTTTAAATTTATTGGTCCACTACAAATATTGTGTGGCTTTTCTTGTTTTTATAGTAAGCTACTATAATCATAAAATGACATATTCAAAATATACGTTGACTGTTATCATTATTTATTGTTTATAGATAAAAAAAACACCCAACTGCGTAAAAAGCGAACTAAAAAGATGAAAACAAGTTGACGAAGGAAGTGAAGGAACATAGTTTGGCTCAGTTTGTAGTGACCCTACTTGCTGTGCCAGAGGTCGCGGGTTCGAATCCCGCGACGGGCATTTATTTGTGTGACGAGCACTAATGTTTGTACTCCAGTCATGGATGTTTATATTTATAATATTCTAACTATCTGTTATCCATAACACAAGCCTCGTAGCTTACCATGGAACTAGATGGTGCTGTGTCTTAATGTCATGTTGAGACATTTGTTTATTAAACAAGGTAAGCGCGAAAAACATAACCCTTTCTTGGCAGTCGGGTAAAAATACATATGTACAACATATGAATGTTAAAAATATTAAAATATTAATGTCTTTGAATTTCGATTATATTTTAATAAAGCCATTTGCACTTGCTTTCTTTTCGTTCTTGCCGCATAACGTGCCAGATAGTTCATAAATATTTATATTTGTAAAACTCATAACTCAACTCATTATACCATTCCTACGAAACATCTTTTTCTTTCTCGAGTGAAAAAGCAAGTTTTTAGCAAAAACCTCCATTTTAAATGAAAGTTTTATTAAATTAAATCTTGTTAAAAAGTGGGCGCAAACGGAGAGATTCACAAAAATACTAGTGCTTGAGTAAAGAAAAACAAAATAATAATATAAAAATCAAGCTTAAACTCATTATTCTCCTCCAAGAATTGGCAATGAGTGGAGTTAAAAGTTAGATTTTCTTTATGTTATAAGGTTAATGCGATCTAGCATTATTTTTTGAAGTAAAACTTCTTTGCACGCTAGGCTTGGGAGGTAAGCTGGTGAATACTTGATGACAGCGTTACGAAAAGTGTGATCGGGCGAGGCGACCGTTTGTTGCAATGGTAACCGTTGTTATTGTCTGACAAATGATATATATTATTATATTCTTTCCTTAAATGATATTCTATAAATACATGATTGCAATATGCCTAATATGCGTTATTTTTAGTATCTCACCTATCCCAATTATTTAAAACATAAAGTAAATTTCATAAAGAGGACCAATAATCTACAGAAGTTTTACTTCTTGCGCGTGTACACATTCATACACGCACTCTTTAATTTTTTTATTGTTTTAGACGCTCTACACAAACATGTCTGTATGGGTAATAGGCATGTGCGTGTAAACGGCTGGACGGATCTGGATGATATTTAATACACGATGGACTTATAGGCTATTTAGCTAGTACTAAAAATTGCTTAAAAGTGGCGCTACAATTTAGATGTCAGGAATAATATGGGAATTGCTGTGTATCCATAAAAATAAAATTGAAATTATAGTAAAGAGCTATTGAAATATCTTCAAAACCTATATTTCAATTACAGTACTATGTGTAGGGCGGAATCCGAAAATAAGGTACAATCCCTTTTGTCTGATATCATGAAATTATCCGCGACTGGTCGCTTGTCCTAAACTAAACCGTGTTTAAGACACAAAAGATGGCATTATTTATGATAGTCGAGGTGTTAGGCTTTACATTTGAATAACAATTAAAGTAAGATATAACGAGATTTAAGTTATTTTTTATATTATTTACTTAGAATTACAACTGAAATACTGAAGACAGCGGTAGTCCAGTGGCAACGCGATTGCTCGGGAAAACGAGTGAAGCGGGTTCAAATTCCAGGTCTCGCACCTCTGATATCTTCACGTGCGAATCATTACCAACACGATTACCAATTGTCTTACGGTGAAGGAAAACATCATGAGGAAACCTGCATGTCTAAGAAAACCTAGCAAGTTCTCGAAAGACATATGAAGTCCGTCAACCCGGACTTGGCCAGCGTGATGGAGTATGGCCTGATCTCTTTCGTATTGAAGGGAGACCAGCAGTGGAACGTTTAAAAGGGCTGAATAGTGAATACACAACTGACAGACAATTTCTTATAAAAATCGAATCCGCAATTTCTAACTTTTGCTATCTAAATAAATGATTTGTCAAATTACACTTTAAGAGTCATTTTGGATAGCAAATGATATTGAAAATAACAATTGAGAATTTCAAAACATAATTATTATTACAGGTAATACAGTCATCGACAAACAATATTAAATCATCAAACAAGAGTATCGTTAAAAACCATTTTAGTGTCATCTGTGGTTTTATTGATGCCGTAAATTCTTCGCCACACCATCTCGACGAAGTTCGTCGATAGAATTGATCGTAAACTGTTCTTATATTTCTTATAAGCCATGCTTTAGTTGGGACAAGGCTTAAGTCAGATTTTATATTATTTACTGATGCGTACTCAGTAGCTCTTGTGATACTCTTAATCCCATGGGCACCGCTTTTTAACTATGTATGTCAACCCGTTAAAAGAAGCACGCAAACCAACATCTAAACATAGTATAAAGCATTGTCGCTGTTTTCTTCTGTCTGTTTCTCTGTTGTTAGTATGGTTAGTATGGTAACTATATTATGGTTAGTATGGTAGTACTGGTAACTTATATGCTAACCAGGCAACGGATTTTAATACAATTTTCACTACCATGTAGAGATTTTCTTTCGTTATATGTATAATGCATGCATATTATAGCAGAGGGAAGCTAAGAATTAAAAAAACATAATCTATACTATAATAAAACTGTAGAGGTAGAATGTCTGTACATAGAAAAAAAATGCTTAAAATCGAGTCAGGGGGGTGTAAGAAGAGCAATAGAACAAATCCTGATTTTTTTCAATATTTTTGTTTCTCTGTCTGTTTGTCTGTTTGTCTGTTTGTACGGGCTAATCTCCGAAGCTGCTGGACTGATTTAAATGAAATTTTGCGTGGTGGTACCTTATATCCCCGGTTAACATTTAGGATACTTTTCATCCCGGAAAATAAAAGGGTTTCCGTGGGATAGTTAAAAAACTGTAGTAACTTGTACAGCTTAGTACACAAAAACTAACAATTGGATTTTGATGAAACTTTACGATAATATAGTTCATACATCAGAATAACCAATAAGCTACTTTTTATCCCGGAAAAATGTACGGTTCCCGTGGGATAGATTTGTTTTTGTTTGTCTAAAGGTGAACCCGAGCGAAGCGAGCCTGAGCCGCTATAATATTATAAAACGGAAAATTTTTTTGGTTTGTTCATTTGTTTGTACCGAATAAGCTCTGAAACTACTGGACCGATTTAGATTAAATGGTTTAGCAGGATAAGTATAGCGAACTGACCCCTTAATGGCAACCTATATCGAAACTTATGTGTCAATAAGGGCTTGATGTAGAAAAGCGATTCATACGAGTTTAATTGTCGTACTCCGCTTTGACCTTGGAATATAAAGAAAATGAGCGTAACTATGACTTTCGTTCAAAAAGGTATATCTCGAAAACCTTCAAAGCTAGAAACTTAAAACTAAAGCGAGGTTTTAGGTAACCTTTGAAAGCATATTGTATTTTTTTTAGATTTTTTTAAATAATAACAACCCTTTTTAAAATAAATGATCTATCTATACTATAATAAAATAGTAGAGGTAGAATGTCTGTACATAGAAAAAAAATGCTAAAAACCGAGTCAAGGGTTGTAAGAAGGGCAATAGAACAAATCCAGATTTTTTTCTAATTTTATGTTACTCTGTCTGTTTGTCTGTTTGTACGGACTAATCTCCGAAATTATTGAACCAATTTAAAAGAAATTTCATATGGTGGTACCTTATATCTCCGGTCAACATTTTTGATACTTTTCATCCCGGAAAACTAAAGGGTTCCCGTGAGAGTTAAAAAACTATAGTGACTTATACAGCTTAGTACACAAAAATTACTGATTGGATTTTAATAAAACTCTACTATAATATAGTTATTATACATCAAACATCAGAATAACAAATAAGCGTCTTTTTATTGCGGAAAAATGAACGGTTCCCGTGGGATAGATTTGTTTTTGTTTAGAGGCAACCCGGGCGAAACGAGGGAGAGCCGGTGAGATTATGTATACTCCTGGGTATGTGCGTAGTGCGGGTATTGTGCGCAGGGCAGGTAATGTGCGTAGGGCAGGTAATGTGTGTATTGCGGGTAACGTGCGTAGGGCGGGTAAAGTGCATAGGGCGGGAAAAGTGCGTAAGGCCATAAAAGTGCGTAAAGTGGGTAAAAAGCATAGGGCGGGTAATGAGCGTAGGAAGGGCAATGCGTGTAGGGCGGCTTAGTGCTTAGTACGGGCTACGTGGGTAGGGCGGTTGAAGTGCGTAAGGGAGGAGGGGGAGGAGGGGGGTCAAGTGAGTGGGGCAGTCAAAGTGTGTAGCGAGGTTAAGGGACGTAGGGGCCAAGTGCGTGGGGGATTCAAAGTGTGTAGCGAGGTCAAAGGGCGTAGGGCGGGTAAAGTGCGTAGAGCATTAAAAGTACATAGTGCGGGTACTGTGCGTTGGGCGGGTAAGGTGCGTGGGATAAATCTGTTTTTGTTTGATTAGAGGTGGACCCGAGCGTAGCGAGGGTGAGCCGCTATAATATTATAAAATGGAAAGACTTTTTTGTTTGTTTATTTGTTTGTACGGAATAAGCTCCAAAACTACTGGACCGATTTAGATGAAAGGGTTTAGCCGGATAAGTACAACGAACCAGCTCCGTAATGGCAACCTATATCGAAACTTATGTGTCAATAAGGGCTTGATGTAGAAAAGCGATTCATATGAGTTTCACTGTCGTATTCAGCTTTGAACTTGAGATATGAAGAAAATGAGCGTACCTAACTATGACTTTCGTTCAAAAGGGCATAACCAAACTATAGAGGTCAAATGTATGTACATAGAAATAAAATGCTAAAAACCAAGTCAGGGGGGTAAGAAGGGCAGTAGAACAAATCCAGATTTTTTTTAAATTTTTTGTTACTCTGTCTGTTTGTCTGTTTGTACGGGCTAATCTACAAATCTGTTAAAGCGATTTAAATGAAATTTTGCATGGTGGTACCTTTTATCCCCAGGCAACATCTTAAATACTTTTCATCCTGAAAAGTTAAAGAGTTCCCGTGGGATAGTTAAAAACCTGTAGTAACTTATACAGCTTAGTTCACAAGACCTACTGATTGGATATTAATGAAACTTTACAGTAATATAGTTCATTCATTAGAATAAACAAAAGGCTGCTTTTTATCCAGGAAAGATGTATGGCTCCCGTGGGATTAATTTGTTTTTGTTTGTCTAGAGGCGAACCCGAGCGAAGCGAGGGTGAGCCGCTAGTATATTTAATAATGTTTATAAAAATAGCTTGTCATAATTTAAAAAAGAAAAAGATTGACAGAGAATGAAAAATATCCCTTGTTACACTTTTGTATTTACTATATTATTTTGACCTAACAAATACTAAACTTTTTAAATAAAGTATAATAAGAAAGTATTAAATATTAAACTGTGACTTTATCTAACTCTCCACCTTTATATAGTAAGTGTCCTAGAAAAAAAAATGATTTTAACAAAATTCTTGGTCAACCTACAGATATGGTCGTTCTACTCTTATTACGGTGAAAACAATTTTTACGAGGCGATTCAGTTCAACAATATTAGTACATTAAAGAAAATTGTGTAAACGTACACTAAGTTACATACTATTATTATATAAATGTATTTTATGAGGTCCTTCCCCCATTATTAAAGGAGTAAATACTCTATTTACATTACGTATGTAGCAGTAACAGTTTTCATAATATATTTCTTTCTACAGATAATATAGCGTAACTATATCTAGTTTAGTGGGTAGTTCAACATTTTTAAGTTTTATTAAGCTTGATTAAAAAAAAAAGAGAATTTATCCATATTTTTTTTCCTTATTTCCTTATGGTCTCTCTGAAGATAAATATGATTTTATTTAAGACTAGCGACTCACACTCGCTTCGCTCGGGTTCGTCTCTGGGTTGATTCCCCATACAAACTTTCATCCCCATTTTCACCCACTTAAGGGATGATTTCCGGAATAAAAAGTATCCTATGTCCTTTCCAGGGTCTCAAACTATCTTCTTACTAAATTTTATCTAAATCAGTTCAGTGGATCCAGAGATTACCCCCTACAACCTCACAAACTCACAAACTTTAGCTCTTTATAATATTAATATAGATTTTTTTCTCTTACACGGTATTCGTAAGCTCAACACCGTCCTTTATATCTAACGAAATACTATTTGTATAATTAGTACAAATACCTTCTGCGAGCATTCGCCATAAGAGAAATAACCTTAAATATAATAATATACATAATTAACTAGCGACTTACCCTAGTGTGCATCCCTAAATGCCTAACAGTAGCCTATACGTTATTCCTTATGTACAGCGATATAAAATTTCGCATTTGTAATACAATAATGTAACACGGCTCCAACTTTTTCTAACGTTGGGTTATACGTTTACGCGTAACACATGCAAGTGCGCGTGTATACATACAGGTGAAGTGGAGACTCTAAACAAAAAAGCCAGTACTACCCACAAATGCTGTCAACCACGACACCTCGACAGCCTGCCTACGTAGGTAAACCCCACAACAAAAAACTTCCTTCGACAGCCCACTCTGCCATCAGAGAAGTACGAGGAGTAACCTACAAACCAGTCTGTCTCTTTGTTTTACTTTAATAAGACCTCACCATGACAAGATGAATATAAATCGGGGGGCAGACTGATGCACTGGGTGCCTGTGACATAATGTATATACATATATACATAACACACTGACATATACTAAAGCTACAATAAATGCTTAATATAAATAATATATGGACCAAACGGGGCTCGAACCTGTGACCAAATGGAAACCTTAAGATCATTACTTCATTCACGTAATATGCTACTTATGAATACACCCAAATATTTTATTGGGTCAAATATTTTTTTTTCAGTAAAATACTTCAGTGAAATTCAAGACTTATTTCATTCACTTGCACCTTTTAGCGAAAATTTACCGTACTCAATACATCTCACTTTTAATTGCAAATTCTTTCCTCCGGAAATTTGCTAGTCGTATATTGAAAAGCGTTTTATTTATTCGACCAGATGTTATTTACGGCTACGATTAAGTCCATTTACTATTTCAAGTATATCCTCGCATAAAAAAAACGTTATATATATAAAGATAATTAAAAAAATAAAAATACATATGTTTCGTCGAGTTTTCTTCCCAAAATTATGGTTTACTTGCGACTTACCTTGCTTTGCTCGGGTGCGTTTCTCACCTACGAACATTCGTTTTTATTTATATAGATATAGAGATTATTCATATTAAATTTTAATCACACTGGTATTGTGAATGCGAAAGTTTATATGTGTGTATGTCTGTTTGTATATTGCGCGTTTTAGAGAATCTCCGGAAGTCACTCTTGTTAACCAAGAGCATCAAAACATTAATAGTGCAAAAGACGTGCTTCAATTTCCGATGCCCGAACCCATAGAACATAACAATATCAATTAAAATAAAAAAAATATTTTCAATACATAAAAGTAACATTATCTCACGGAAAATATACCAAAATAGTCTTTATGTATATACTTTGTAGCTATACAACAAATGGGATCAATGTTTACTTGTTGCTGTAATACTACATCAAAGAAAACACATTACAAACAAACCACAAGAAACACACTTTCGCATTTACAATATTACCAAGCAATTAGTAGGGATTAGGATTCCTTCCTCGCCCTACTAAGTCTCTGACTGGAGTTTTCGTACGCCATTCTATATTTTTATAAATATCAGGTTCGCCCCTAAATGGTTTTATATTTGTAACTAGCGATTTACTTTTGCTTTTTTATGTGAAACGATATATTCTTTTTCTAAAATAAAAGGAGCGTAAGTTACTTAATAGACCTGTGTCAATCGATCATTTGCCGTGACCCGGGTCGATCGTCACCCACTCGTGTGGTGATCGGGTTAAAAAGATTCGATCATTTCGATCATTTGGGTTTCAGTTCGTCTTATTTTGTATGACCGAATGACAAAAGCTATACACTTGCAATTAATGGGAATAGGATCTCAAACAAAATTCGATCACGCGATCGATAAGTCGCGTCACAAGAGAAAGAGAGATTGACAGGTCGCGACTCTTCTGCGCAAGCGATCACGCACAAACCGGTTTCTTTTAGTCACAAAGCAATACGAAAAAGAGTGCGATGGATGAAAGTAGAAGATAGAAGACATTTTGCTTGTCACGTCGTTGTGTGAATGAATGCACGATCCAATCGACTATATGAGCAAACAATTATTTACGATAAACAAATGAGTATAAAGTCCAATTTGGCTTGTCTTGTCACCTGATAATCGAGTTAAACAAGATCGGGTGTTTTCGAGATCCATGATTCGATCACTCGTGTACAGGTTGCGATTCAATCAAAAAGATTTGATCAATCGCGATCGACACAGGACTATTACTTAATACTTTTTTAGATTTACGCGAATATTAGACGTTTAAATAAAACTATCTTTTCGGATTTTTTCGCGGATTTATTATGATTTTTGATTCCCGACGTTTCGATTGCTTTACAGCAAACATGGTCTCTCCCGTGACCATAACACACACTAAAATAAAGGAATATAAAAACAAAGAAAATATCTACAGCAAGCCTTATATTTGGAAACATCTCTTCTAGGCGACCTTGAGGTATAGGATTAAGTTTCTATAAAAAATTGTATTTATTATACTTACTTCTCCAAGCTTCAAGAAATGGCTGAATACTTTTGAACGAAATTCAGAATATGTAGAGCTTATATTTTTAATTAATACTAGCGACTCACCCTCGCTCCCCTCGAGTTTGTCTCTACTTACTTTTTAACGTCTAGTATAGATTTCTCAGAGATGAGATATTTTCCGGCAGTAATAAGTATCCTATATGTTGACCCGGATAACCGGCTATCATCATACCAAATTTGATCAAAATTCCTCCAGTGGTTTTTCCGTGATGCGGTCACAGACAGACAGACAGACAAAAATTCTAAAAAACATAGATTAGGCCTCTGTATCGATAATAATGTCTATTTCAATAAGATTTTAAAAAAAATATTTAATGTACAGATCCGGCTTACCTACAATTTTATTATATTATGCATATAAGATATTAGTTGGTTGCTTTAAATAGCTTATGCCTAAAACAAACCCAAGCGGAGTCACGTGTAACACTTAGTATAATACGAAATGCAAAAACCGTTTATAATTCGATTTTAATCGAATGAAAGTAAATGATAAACCGCTTCAGTTTTATTAAGCATCGAATAATGCAATATGGACTATTTACACTTATCGGAGTTTAAACAACAGATGCAATAAAGCTACGTGTGCAAATGAAATTAATTTAGGGGTTTCTGTTTATCAACACATGAATAAGTTCACAATTTCGGTAAAATAAATTGATCAATTAAAGTTGAATAATATTATGTCACTAGCAGAACCCGCGGCTACGCCTGTTCAATCTACAAAAAAAAATCTGGTACATAATATGTATTTATATAATATTTTTCATATGAAAATAGTAAAATCGCGATTAAAAAATGGGGGATGGGGGTAGGAGGGTAAAAAATACTTTACGACCTATTCTGATACCTACCAAATATACGAAAAAAAATCATTAAAATTTCATAAAAAGGAGGAATGTGACCACAAACACCGTGACACGAGATATTTATATATTAGACAATGGCTCAACTGTATTTATGACTAGCAATTTACCCTAGCGTCGCTCGGGTGCTTTACTAAGTGTCTTATATATTTAAAATATTATATACGGACAGCGCCACCTTGTGGCAAAACTACTAATTTTAAAAGTAGACTAAGTGCTACACTAGATCAGTCTATCTGTGTACTAAATTTCATCTAAATGCTTCATTATGTAGGAATAACAAACATACAAACACATCCAAATTTTTCATTAATATTAGTACTGTTATTTAATGGTGTTTTCCTTTTTTCGCTTAAAGCCATAGTTTTCGCAATTTGTCACCTAAAACACGATTGAATGGTGATTGAACAAATATAATTAAATACATTGGGACATTAACACATAGCATTATAGTTCCATGGTAAACCACGACGCTTGTGTTATGGATACCAGATAGTTGATACACTACACATATATAACTTTAAATGCATACATATTATAAATGTAAACACCCATGACTGGAGCACTAACATTTGTGCTCATCACACAAATGAATGCCTCCAGCGGGACTCGAACCCGCGACCGCTGGCATAGCAAGTAGGGTCACTACAAACTTAGCCAAACGTGTTGTCAAACGATCCGAAACGGTCGATTGTACCCTAAATGAGAATCAAACTCATGGTATTAACTGTTCGAAGAACAATTTTAATCGTAGTATCGTAGTATAAATACATACAACTCAGCATGTAGTGAACTTTACTTGGAAATATTAGCATTTCAAACAAAAGCATTCTACAATTCAAAAGAGCATGTAAGAACTTGGATGAATAAAAGATTCATAATGTCTGATAGATATGTACACGAATCAACCGACAAGTTGATTTTTGCAGTAGATATGGATGATAGAAAACTAAAAAAATATGATAATGTCAAGAATTATGTCACACTTAACATAATTCTTAGATGTGCAATTGTCACATATTATTTAGTTTTTTATTATCAAAAAAATTTGTAAAATAATGTATTTTTTCATGCAAATGTCCATAAAAAATTACTTGTCAAAAATTTCAGACTACATTTTATTGATATTTAAAAGTAGTTTTAAATTGTATTTGTGTAATATCCAAAGAAATGGTTGAAAAAATATACTTTTATATTGTTAGCAAGTATAGATATGCAGTAAAATTGACAACACATATATTTCATATTCTGAAATACGACGACACATTTGGCTCAGTTTATGGTGACCCAGCTTGCTGTGCTAGCGGCAATGAAAAATAAAAATGGAAAAATAAACATATTAAAAAACTTAAAAAAAAAAAAAAAAAAAACCGTTTCAGTGCCTGGAAGTCGGTTTTTCTTTAAGTTTTTATTTTTCCATTTTCAGTGTAGACGTATCATCAATACAAATATAATCAAGCCCAAACACCAGGTAATTGCTGTAAATCGTTGAGGAGTTCCCTCAACTATCTTTCGGGTCCATCATCAGATCGACTCCAGACCTTCATTAAATAGTAGTGCTTTAAAATACCTAATGAAAATGTAAACAAACGCACTAGTCACCGCTACAATTTTAGAAAGTTCCCCTCGATTTCTCTGGGATCCCATCATCAGATCCTGGTTTCCTTATCATGGTACCACTCTTGGGATATCTCCTTTCCAACAAAAAACGAATTATCAAAATTGGTTCATAAACGACGAAAAAATGCCCGAACAAACATAAAAAAAAAATATACGGTTGAATTGAGAACCTCCTCCTTTTTTTGGAAGTCGGTTAAAAAGCACCGAGTTCAAAAAATATACTATAAAGTAAAAAATAACTAATTGGTAGTTTTCATTTACTATAGATACCTAATCAGATATTTTCGAAGTCAGTGTGCTTTAATTTATGTCGTCTAGTACCACCGCATATTTTTTACTTATTTGTATTTTTTTGAAGTCGGTTTTTATTTATTTTTTTAAGTTTTCACTGTTTATTTCACTATGTACTTAATTGCTTTCTATATAGAAAAGTACGGTAATGATGATATTAGAAACCATTTTCAGTTACAAGCTCAGTGGTTTCGCCTTAAATTGATTTACCCCAACAAAGTTACTGTATATGAGGTAATAACACTTTCATCAATTCATCAGAACATTGTGCGGGAATGGGCGGAAATGTTTCACGTCTGATTCGAAAAGTTGCAAACAGTTGTTTCTCATGTTACCGCTACTCTTTTGCTGTGTTACTTTATAAAAAAAGTCAATTTTAACCAAAAATAAGATTTGTTTTTGTTACTCTATGAGATTTTTTACCAAAAAATATGTTTTCTTTTTCTTTAAAATAAAATTATTTCTTGTGTTAGTTTTGGGATCTTGTTAAGATGTTTATATCTGTGAAGTGAAAGTAGGTAAAAAGTCTATGTATAAATAGGCAAAAAAAAAACAGTACCTTTTTCTCCTCTGTTTGTCAACCGATTTTCTTTTTTTTATTAAGTAGCTATTGACGAGCTTTAGTGTTAAAAAAAAACGTATAAAGAACTTGTCCTTCCATATCTAACATAGCAGAACCTAGCTTGAATTTAAGAATGTATTATCTGATGATACTTAATCTATACTTAATATTATAAAGAGGCACAGTTTGTTTGCTTGAACGTGCTAACCTCAGGAACTACTAATCCTATTTGAGCTATCTGTTTTGCATTAGATAGCCCATTTATTGAGGAAGGCTATAGGCTATATATCATTAGATTATTACAGAAGAGAGCGGAGCACTAATCATAAAAGTCAACAAATCAGGCAGACTTCCATACATTATTATAAAATAATATATATAGTATTATATAAATACATAAGGACAAAACTCGAGCAAAATGAGGGTGAGTCGCTAGTTTTTTTTTTATAAAACAGTTAATAATAATTACATTAGTAGGGGATACGTTCTTTCGATTACTATTACAAATGGCTATATATCGAAAGTTTGATTAACTCTTACGCTCCTTAACAATACTGTTTTTGGAGGAAATATATTTATATTTCGTTAAAAACTCCTAAATATTTACATAATTTGTAATAAACTAGTGATTGCTTCGCTCAAGCTTCACCACTTGATTACAAAACATCGATTTTTTTACTTTGCATAAATATAATAAGAACTAGCGGTACCTGCGGCGTCACCTACGATCAAACTTAAGATCGCTACCAAACTTCACAGGATCACCTTTGGGCTAATCCAAGATTGACTAAAAATTTCATTAAAAAAAAAACAGCTGTTTGAAGTTCAAAAGGAACATACATCCGCACATACATTTTTATATAATATTTATATAGAAAATTTATTACACATACAAACTTTCCGGAGGAATTTAACTAAATTTAAGTAAAATCCAAATCAATACCAGTTGGTTATTTTAAAAGAAGTAATCGTACAAATAGACGTGGTTGGTGAGTTTTTTATACTATTTTAACATTCACTTATATAATAAATGTGAAAGTTTGCGAGTATGGAAGTTTGTTACTCTTTCATGCCAGAACGGCTTAACGCATCTAGATGAAATTTGGCACAGAGATAGATTATAGTCTGGAATAACACATATGCTACTTTTTATCCCGAAAAATGTAAGGTTCCCAAAGGGAGAGGTTTATTTTTGTTTACTTATATATAACATGTAAAATGGTTTGATATTGTATAAATCTACTAATTTCAATAATAATCCTTAAATACTGATTGACCTTATAAATCATGTTAAGTATATTTTTAACGGACTTCAAAAAAGGTACTCATTTTGGATGTAAAATGCTTTAAGGTAAAACGGTATATTCGCTAGTTATTAACTGGTTTTAGGATTATTTCTTAATAAATAGGTGGTATACCACAAAAATAGTTTCATATACATTTTAAGGAAATGTTCAGTCCATAAAATAAAATAATTATGTATGAAGTGACTTTTAAGTTCTCTCTGTGGATATGAAACATTGTTTTTATTACATTCTTAAAATTTCAACATAATATAACTGTTTTTTTTAATATTTACGCGAATATTTGATATTTAAAATAAAACTTTCTTTTCGGATCATTTCGTGGATTTATTTTGATTTTTGGTTCCTGATGTCTCAAATGCTTTACAGCAATCATAGTCACGGGAGAGGCTAAGGTTATAGATATTTGAAAGGCATTTTATAGTTGTTACAGTTACTTAAAAACTACTTTACTTCGACGATACGTTTGGCTCAGTTTGTAGTGATCCTATTTGCTATGCCAGTGATCGCGGGTTCGAGTCTCGCTGGGGCATTCATTTGTACGATGAGCACGAATGTTTATACTCAAGTCATGAGTGTTTATATTTATAATATGTATGTATTTAAAGATACATGTGTAGTGCATCAACTATCTGGTATCCATAACACAGGCCTCGTAGCTTACCATGGAACTAGATGGTGCTGTGTGTTATAGTCCCAACATATTTATTATTCACGGTAAAAACCAAATAACATTAAAACAAAAAATAGCACAATATCAAAAATAACTGGTTTTCCACATACTTCATGCCATCTCATACGACAAAAAGTGAACAAGATTGCTTCCTGGAGACATGCCAAACTAAAGCTGACCCGATATCTTTAATACCGGAGCTTTCCAAACCATGTAATAAAAGGACCGTAGTTATTTTATAACACCTACAAAAGCTTTTGACGACACTTTTGGCTCAGTTTGTAGTGACCCTATTTGTTGTGCCAGCGGTCGCGGGTTTGAATCCCGCTGGAGGCATTTATTTGTGTGATGAGCACGAATGTTTGTACTCCAGTCATGGGTGATTATATTTATAATATATATGTGTTTAAAGTCATATATATGTAGTGTATCAACTACCTGGTATCCATAAAACAAGCCTCGTTTCTTACCATGGAAATAGATGGTGCTGTGTGTTAATGTCCCAATATATTAATTTATTTATTTAAAGCTCTATATCTATAATATATAATAAAATGCATACAAACTTTTAGTATATTGTACGTAATTTTTGAACAAATGTTTTGTTTTTTAACTGAAATGTTACGATAAAATTATAAATTTCCTTTAAAGCTATACCCCCGCTTCGCCCGGATTCATCCCTAGGTACTTTTTAACGGTTAGTGTGGAACGATAGACTATATGTTATAAATACATAGGTACAAAATAAACTGTTCTGAACTTTTTGATTTTCAAGCTGTTTTTTTTTTTGGAGGATTTCTTATTTTTTTATACGTAAACTCCCTAAAAACAAAAAAGAATTTTTCAAATCGGTCCAGCCGTTTTTGAGTTTTAGCGAGACTAATAAACAGCAATTGACTTTTATATATATAGATAAAAAAATCTTTTTAACAATAATCATTAAAATCATTTCATAATCGACAAATATATATCACCCATATATTCGCAAAAACGATGCGACGAGGTTTTTTGACGAGGACGAGGAGTTTTGTCCTGGCCAATTCGAACTTTATGGTCTTAAATTATTACTATATTATATATATATATATATATATATATATATATATATATATATATATATATATATATATATATATATATATATATATATACACATTTGTAAAGAGTTTAGAAACCTTTTTGTAAATTACATTGGTAATGCGGGCCGTATCTTGATGACACATTTTATACTGTCGCGTCGTGAAGAAATTTAAATTTTTATTCCACTTTATTGTTCTGGCAAACTTGCAAGACGGTGGGACCGCCGGGACCGTCATCTAGGGTTACAGTTAAAATTTGTTTCTTATATTCTGAATTTTCATTTCAAGTCCTTACAATTTTCCGCATATAAAACAGAGTTTGTAAATTCGAAATACTCTTTGGATTTATTTATTTAGAAATTTAAGATTGAAGTACCTGGGCGACCGAGCTTCGCTGGGAGTTTTTTTTGTTATGTCGTATTTTTTAGATAAAAAACTTGAATAAATACAAAAAAATAAAGTATAAGTTTTATATTCCGATCGAGACTCGATCCCGGGCATATGGGTTGTCTAGCTTGCGCCTTGACCGCTTGACTACGATGCTTACATCCGAGTATAAAAAATTATCGACCATATTCTGCATAGAATAATGCAAAAGAAAACCGCATGAAAACTCGAAAACACGCATTTTCCCAGACATGAGATTAATCTAGAGCAATTTTTCGCCCCCGAAAGCCCTCATATACCAAATTTCAGCGAAATCGTTAAGAGTCGTTACCGAGATCGCTGGCATAAATATATAAAGAAATTAAGATATAAATATACAAGAATTGCTTATTTAAATATATAAGATATCATCTATAAAACTATTGACTAACCCTCACTTCACTCGGGTTCGTCCCTAGACACGTATTTTCCCGTAGTAAAAAGTATCCTATATGTTAAACCGGATAACTAGCTATCATCATACCAAATTGTATCAAAATCCGTTCAATGGTCTTCTTGTGATGAGTTTCCAGAGAGACAGACTAAAATTTTAAAAAATATAGATTCAGCCTCTGTATTAATACCAAATTTCATCTAAATCGGTTCAGCGGAGTTTTAATTTATCAATTACAAAAAAAAATAATAATAATAATAATAGAGTTTTTTTTTATAATATTAGTATAGATGTATGAAGCATACAAATGTTTGTCAAAGGGTTAAAAATCAAATTGTAAAAAGCCAAAATTGCCTAAATCCTACGCCAAAATCAAGTTGAAAACTTGAACTTAGATATCATTTTATTTTTCGTAACCATCACTATATTTTTATTTAAATAAGCATTGTAAAAGATATATAATTTTATAGTAGAAGATAACGATAATTCGTGGTAAAGACGGAATTTGAAATTTCCTTATGTCGTTAGAGTGAACGTTTCTCGAGTGTATAATTTTCAAAGCAAGTGTCGGCAGCAGTACTTTTATTTTCAACGTGAATGCTGCACTTACTTTACTTCTACTTAGACAATTTAGCTGTAGGTCTGTACGTTTATGTTGCATAGAAAATGAATATAGGTATTAGATATTTCCCACAAAATGAATTTTACAGTTTTATTATTAGACTGGCATCTTCTTGTAGCTCCGCCTGCGTCCTTTTAATTTAAAGAACTACTCTGACTCATAGGTTGTAGTTTGATGTATAATAGGCTATAACTTCCTCAATATAAAGCACAGAAATATTTTTACAAATCCGACCAGTAAACAAGCAAACGAAGGAACGAACGAATGACGACAAACAAACAAACAAACAAACAAACAAACAAACAATCGATCAATTAATCAAACAAACAAACTAACTCTTCAGCCTTATATATTAGTATAGAAATTAAACGAATTGAAATTAATTTTGATAAGCAAAAAGTTACATCGACCCAAAAATAACTTAACAAGTTATTATACCGACGTTAAGGGTCGAACTTTTTTCTTAATTTATGTGAGAATACCCTCAATGTATAGGCTATTCATTAAAAACATAGGTCCATAAACTATCAAATACCCTATCCATAGCTTCAGCTGCCCTCAATTTGCATGGTATTACCATTTTTCGTCGTCCAGAATTGTTTAAATTAAAAATACAAGAACTTTTTACTTAAAGTTAGTGCAAAATTTGGACAAAAAAGTAAATAATGTAAATAGAAAATTGACATAAAGATGATAACAGGAAAATACAATGAATTTCTCTCGTGTGACGATGATTGCTGTAAAGCATTCGAAACGTTGTGAACTAAAAATCAAAATAAATCCTGAAAAATCTTAAAAGATAATATAAAATGTCAAATATTCGCGTAAATATAAGAAAGTATTAAAATGAACTTCATTAGAACTCCTATTTATTATTAACTTTCAATTCAATCAATATACTACTTAAGGTTTGAAATAATCTATAGGTAAGTAATAAAAAAAAGCTGTTAAAGTTTTGTCTATTTCCATTCTGGTTCCATAATTAGATATGATCGATATTATCAAACTAGCAGAACCCGCAGCTTCGCTCGTGATCAAACTACGAAAAATACGAAATTATATGCAAATATGTCCAAGGAATAAAAAGTTTCATAGAAACTTTTATCCCCTATTTCACCCCCTTGAGGGATGAATTTTGAAAAATCCTTCCTTTGTAGATGCTTACGCCATAAGAGGAATACATGTGCAAATTTTAATTTTCTAGCACTAAGGGCTTGGCCTGAGCGTTGATACATCAGTCTAACACTAGTTTTTTTATACGTAGATTACCGTCATCCGGATTTAGCATACAAAACAGTTTGTTGTCTGTATGTCTCAAAAGTCATAGTATCTACCACAAAATTAAACAATAATTAATACAAATAATACACTAAAAGTAATAATAATAGGTCAATTATATACGGCATATTATTATGAGTGGTTACAACATTAGGAACAATTGATAACAATAAAAACCCGAAACTATCATAAAATTAACTTAAATTTAAAATATCACCATACAATTCAATCAATCGAGTAAGTTTACTGTAGTTTTAAAATAAAATACAGTTTTAAAAAACATAATACATGTTTTTGAAGAGTTCCCCTATTCATCTCTTGAGTCCATTTTTTTGTTTTGCCTGTCCAGTAGTTTTCTCGTGATGCGGTCACGAAGAGACAGACAGACAAAAATTATAAAAACTATAGATTCGCCCTCTGTATCGATAATAATTAATATTTCAATAAGATTTTCCAAGCAATATTTAATGTACAGATTCGACTTAGTTAGAGTTTTATTATATGTGGGTATAGATTACAAATACCCGCAGTGCAAGCACATCTATCTTGTGTGCAAACAAAATTATAGTTCTCGAAAACGTTAAAACGGCAATTTTACTCGGTGATAAGAAAATAGACGTTATAGTAGCATATTGGTAATGTAGTGTGTAGGCAGCCTTGTCAATCCTACTAATAATGGAAACCGTAAAAGTTTGTGTGGATGTATGTTTGTTTCTCTTTCACGCAAAAACTAGAAGTTTTTGGAGAAACTTTATTAATATAGCTTACACATTAATAGAAAAAAATATAAATAAATTATAAGTAAATAAATTCACTGGTACAAGGAAAACGCTAGTTGTTAATAATTGGTTAAAAAAATGGGTATGGACAATGAATGGACAGGACATGGAATAGGTCGTCTTTTCCACTTTTTTATAATTTATTGGTGTTATGGGTTAAAAATTAACATAGCTAATTATAGCCTTACTTCTTTTACCCTCCTATATCAAAGTTTTTCGTATTATCTTAGTATATTACAATACTTACTTTTTATTTAACTATACAAAAGTTAAACGAAAATATTACCGACTTTCCATACATAAACAGCCGCAGGCAACACTTATAGCCACTTACCAACAGGTAGATAGATAGTTAGCCCGTTTGCCCCTTTTAGTATGATATTAGTATGATATGATAAAATAAAAAAAAATATTATATTGCAATCGGGTAATACAAAAAACATTATTAACATTACAAAAACAACCATATAATATACAGTACTTAAAGTTGTCGTGTTACATACACATGAAATACATACATATATGTAACTGCCTCGGTGGTGTAGTGGCTAGCATGTACGGCTGCATACGCGGAAGAACTGGGTTCGAGTGCCGGGTCGGGCCAAGTTTAGTTATTAAGTCTTTTTGTATAGTAAGCCTCAGTAACAGCCCGGAGTTGGGAAATTAAGGGTTATTTCACCCTTGTGCCTCGGAGAGCACGTAAGCCGTCGGTCCTGCGGCTTAAATCTCAGCGGTCGTGTCAAGTAGTCGTCCCACCGGACTATGAGAGTGACAGGAATAGCGAGTGCACTTGTGTCTGCGCGCACACTTGTGCACTATAATATCTCCTGCGCTGTTAGCTAGTATCAATGAGATTGATCTCAGTGGCCGAAATCGGTCAGGAGAACATCATTATTATTATATGTACTGAATTGAGTTCATTCGTTTTTTGAATTTGGCCAAAATTTATAAAAGGGCATAATTATTATGGAAATCCAGTATCTACAGTAACTATAAAGTTATCTGTGAAGTAGCCGCTTTATTTAATAGGCTATAACACATTGTCTTAAGCTATAATTTTCGTCTCGAATGCTACATAGCTACGTAATTACTGAGTAATATTTTAGAATATCAGTATAACATTATGCTAACTATTTACAAATAAGTTCAGTTGAAAAATGCATAATGGATGCAGCCAGTGAGATTCACTGTTGTTTGATATTTTCATTCACCATTCGTTTAACTCAATTTATTCTAATATAGTCAAAATTGACTTGATTCATTTTTTTTCGAAAACAATTACAATTTTAATGTATAAAATTCAGTTATATAAAGCATTGAAAATGTGCTAATATAGTATGTTTGCTACATGTTAATATATGATATGTATTTCAAAGTAAATTCGCGACTTGAGAAATAAAAAAAAAACAGATTTGAGAAACCTTGCTGTGCCAGCGGTCGCAGGTTCGAGTCCCGCTGGAGGCATTCATTTGTGTGATGAGCACAAACGTTTGTACTCCAGTCATGGGTGTTTATATTTATAATATATTTATATTTAAAGTTATACGTATATGTGTAGTGTATCAACTATCTGGTATCCATAACGCAAGCCTCGTAGCTTACCATGGAACTAGATGGTGCTGTGTGTTCATGTCAATAAAAAAACCTTAGACACTAGGAAAACTTCTCGAATTCTAAAAGGCGTAGTAACAACAACCTGGCTACTGCGATGCTTAGTAGCTTATACTTTTTAGCTGAAAATAATTAATAATTCGGCCACGGCGGCCCATCTCAGATGCACAGGAGATATTATAGTGGACAAATTATGTACGCCCAGGCACAAGTACACACCATCTATTCCTTTTTACTCTCCAAGTCCGATGAGACGATACGGCCAGTGTGAATTAAGGCGCAGGAACGACGGCTTTACGTACTCTCCGAGGCACGGGAGTGTCTTCAACACCACTAACTTTCCAACTCCGAGTTATTACTGAGAATATCTTAACAGAAAAATTCAGTAATTAAACTTGGCCTGAACCGAGACTCGAACCCAGGATCTCCGGGTCTGCAGCCGTAAATCACCGAAGCAGTGATAACAATTCTTATATTCTTAAATGGATTAAAGAAAAACGAATTTGAGTCACAAATTTGGTTGTTAAAGTTTCATTCATATGGGGATTATTAAATTTAAATAATAATTATATTTATAACGGACAGTAGTAGCCCAGTGGAAACACGTTCGCTTGGAAAATCGAGTTAAGTAAGTTCAAGTCCCGTGTATCGCACCTCAGATATTCTCATGCGTGAAATATTTTCAACATGATTACCATTTGCCTTACGATGAAGGAAAACATCGCGAGGAAACCTGCATGTCTAAGAGAACTTTGAAAGTTTTCGAAACTTCTCGAAACATGTGAAACTCACCAACCCGCACTTGACCGGCGTGGTGGATAATGGCTTGATCCCATCTCACATTGAAAGAAGGCCGTACCCAGGAGAGTCACGTTAAAAAGCATTTAACTACATATTATAATATTTATAAGTACAATATTATTTCTAAGAATAGCAAATTTTGCGTCCTTTCCCAAGCATTTAAAACCCCATTTTCAGGTTTCTTTTTTATATAAACCAAAGGTCATCTTGTACTTAAAGTTTTATTTGCATTTTTCAAACATATTTTTTACTAAAATAGTAAGTACATTAATTTTAAAACATCATCTCAAATCTAGTTATTACGGTTTTGGATGATCTTAAAATGTCTATGGAAACACTTTTTAGGTGCAATTTTTTTATACACAAAAATATTACCAGAATTGAGATGTCGGTAAACACAAACTGCTAATTTTAAAATATTAAAGTACCAGAATATAACATACCTTTAAAAACTAAAATTTTATCGACAATTCGAAAATATTCAAATAAAAAACTTTAACCGTTTACAACGGAACCCACAAAATTTAACTGTCACAGTTAATTTTTATATAATAAAGTGGTACAGTCGAAAAAGAGATAGTATAAAAAAACGCAATGTTAGCCAGTGTTTTGACCACAGCTGTTCCTAATTGCAAATGTAATTTTGAGGCTAATGGTATCCTTTGTTCGCAAACGCTTTGAAAACAAGAGATTAGAATCAGTTTAATTTTTTAAGCTTTCCATCGTTTTGTATAGAAACATTTATACTGACTGTTAGTGGACACTTTTTAAGTAACTACCGTTTTACTTCGATACTCGATAGCGAACGCTTAAAACGACTACACAATGTTGTACGATAAAGTGTATCTTACACTCTTATTTCTATGATATCAAAAGTAGTAAACTCTGAATCTAAATAGTAAAAAGTAAGAAACGTTAAAAGAATTCATGAAAATTGAAATAAACTAGAAGGCTTGAGCAGCAGAATAGATAACTTATAATTAGACTACTGACTTAACATCACTTCGCTCGGGTCCTAAGCGAATTTATTAGGGTTCCGTACCCAAAGAATAAAACGGGACTCTATAACTAAGACTTCGCTGCCCGGCCGTCTGTCTGTTTGTCTGTACGTCTATCACCAGGCTGTATCTTATGAACCGTGATAGATAGTTGAAATTTTCACAGTTAATGTATTTCTGTTGCCGCTATAACAACAAATACTAAAAAACAGAACAAAATAAATATTTAAGGAGGCTTCCATACAACAAACGTGATTTTTTTGCTCGTCTTTGCTCGATATTGATAACGGCAACAGAATATTTAGTTATATATTCATTTTAAAAAATAAATAATTAAATTAAACTAAAACAAATATTTAATATTTTTATAGATAATGGTACGGAACCCTTCGTACGCGAGTCGACTCACATTTAGCCGGTTTTTTATAAAATAACGTCTAATTTTGACAATTTATTACTTTAGTGCCTTGCATTAGGCCATAGTCTATCTTTATACTAAGTTTCATAAAAATCCATCCTCCCATTTTAGTGTAAAGGAGTAACAAACATACAAACTCATACAAACTTTCGCATTTATGATTGTAGTCGGAGTCATAAAAAAAATGGTTACAACCAGCAAATTTTCATAACATAAACGAAAAGCAAACCTACACCCGAATCGAATATATGCCCTTTTATTTGAAATCGGCTAAAAATAGCCCCCGGTTAATTAAATCAATGTTAATTCAAAGTAGACAGGCCTGCAATATGCGATGCACACTCGCTGTGACGTGCCGTCTATCCGATATGCTTTACGATGTTGGAAATTAATTATACATACTTCAATAAACAACTTCTGTACCATCTGCATATAGAGTATGTTTAAATATAAAATAAATATTTTAACTCATACACCAACTTTAATATAAACTACTGATTTACCCTTATAACGCCCGTGTATGTATTCCTAGATCTTCAATATTTTTTTAACATCCCACCGCTGGGCACAGTTTCCCTTCAATACGAGGGGGATCAGGCCATAGTCCACCACCCCGGCTAAGTCGTCAACTGTTTTTTTTTTGTTTAATAGCTATATAGATGAGCTTTAGTGTCATAAATAAAAAAAAATGGAAACAGTGTTTATTTATAGATATTATAGAGTAGACCAAGGGAGCAACCTCTTGTTGAGTGTTAGTTGGTAGTACTGGCTTTTCTAGCCGGCGAGTCTCACATGACCACCTGCATATATACTTAAAGGCATTTCCCAACACAAAAATAACATAAAAAGGAGTTGACAGGTTGACAGAAAGGCTATTCATATATCCATGTTTTCCTCAATTTTTCAATAATGATTTTGTTGGAATCTCAACTACTAATTTTATTAATTATTTATATCGTGATTTTCTATCTAATTTTTAGATTATTCAATATCAATCATTGTCTCACTGATATTGCTATTGGAAAATTAAATGCGCGTACTATCAATTTAATAATTATAATGAATACAAATACTAATTTAATTAATAATTATCAAACATTGGCTACTAGTAAATATTTTGTGTAAGAAAAAGCCAGTAAATATTTTGGCCAGAACCAGGTTCGAACCAAGGACCCTACAGTTTGCAACAAGTAGATCAATGAATCATCATTTCTTCCGACATGTCTGAATAAAGTAGTCTCATCTATGAGGCAAGAGCATTGCAAATAGCAAAGGAATTAACGCAGAATAATATACTAAGCTCTTTCCACTACATTATGTGAAGCTCAGCATAATAAAGCAAATTCAATACTTACATAATAATATAGTTTTAGCTCAAATATTCGCTTAGAATAATTTCAAGTATCTTCCAATGTTTCTTATTTCAATCACTAGTGACATCCTCACTTCACTCGGGTGCGTTCCTAGGTACGTTTTAATTTTTTTGAGCGAAACTTTATTTTTTTCTAAAATAAAATTAGCCTAAGTTACTCCTTATAAAATCAGCTATCTGCACGTGAAAGTCCCCTTTAAATTGGTCCAACCGTTTCGAAGATTAGCCGGAACAAACAGACAGACAGACAGACAAAAGCTGCGCGAACCCGTATGTAAAACTTTGTAGAAAAACTTTAATCTTAAGAAATTCTCAAAACATTAGGATAAACGTAATCCATATAATAAAATTGTATAATTTAAAATAGGCTAAGAGCTGCAGTCATAAAGATGTATAATAAAAACTATATGTTTACTTAGACTTTAAACGCATAGCGTTGAGATGTTACCATTTTTTATTAGCATAGTATCATAAATTCCCCTTTCTCTCCAAGTTTAAACACAACTTTACTACGTAAGTGGTACTAAGTGCCGTCTGCGACGGCCGATAAAAGTATTATTTTGAAGCGTTTAAGATGTTTTAAAGTGTTATGCTGTGAGAATATGTCCTCGAAATACTTCAGCAAGTCTTAGAGTTTCCTTTGAAGTTTCATTTAGGACACAGAATTTGTGACAGAGTATCCTCCTCTATCCGTCACATAAATCACAGTAAAAACATGGATCGCAGTATCTTACGATATTAACTATACGTGTAGGAGCTATAAGGAACATACATACATACATATATATTCAATATACAAAATATATCCATTCTAAAAACCACTTCACACAAGATCAAAGTATGTCATAACTACATATTATTCTATTAACGATAGCGATTGTAGAAAGTCAATTTAGATAAGCTCTGGTTGGCATTTAAAAACACAGGATGGAAATAGAAAACATAGTATTAGCTTCAAAACTCTGGAAAATAGAAAACAAAATATAGCAGTCCAACCTCAATTGCTATCTTTTGAAGTCTGTGTATCGCTTCCAGAAATTTTAGAGGCCCCATATCCAACAGGATAGATGCGGGCTCTATGGGGAAGGCTTTCATCCAGCATTGGATGGGGATAAGCTGAAAAAAAAACATCGAACGTGTCGGTTCACAAAATCAAGTTTATGGGCAGCTCCGATATGTCAGTAGAAAATTGTACCTGACTTGACTAAATTCTTTCCAGGTAATACAGCAGTAAACGTGAAGTGTATAATATTTTATATGTGATATAAATATAATAGCACCTGTTTATTACTCTGCTAAGAAACGGTTAATGTTGTTCCACTAATGGAATACTACGACTCAAAATGGAGTAACACCAAGTATCGTTTCTTCATATTAAGGTTAATCTAAAAGAATCGCAAAGCCATTGTTCCCTTAAAGCCAAATCTCGCCATAAAACTGTCCGCAGCTAATTAGAATTATGTCTCAGTGTTTACTTCCGAAAGCTTCGAAAGTACTATGAGATTATAGTAAATTACAAATAGGTGAAAATGAAGACATACCTTCCTTTTTCTTTTTCAAGAGACATGTGGTGCATCTGGGGGTACGGTAGTGCTCCCGCCAAGACGAGCTAAGCGAAGCGCAACATATTTTGACTAAGGGGTAGAGTTTGTGAAATTAGGGCTTGTAGAGTAAGGGCGTGTAGAGCTTAGCTCTACATGAGATCTGATAACTTTTTGACAGTGCGGGTCTCGACTTGGCAACATTTTACATGAAAATGTTTTTGGTGGGATCTACTATTTTTTTCTATTATATCAAAGCTATATAATAATGGTTTATAAATCTTATTTTATCTTTAAAATTATTAACTTACATTAGGAAATCCATACTAATCCGTACTTTTACATATATATCCATATCCATACTATTATAAATATGTTTGTTTGTCCTTCTTTCACGTTAGAACAGAAAGACGGATTGACGTGATTTTTAGTAAGAAGATAGTTAAAGCGCTGAAGAGTGACATAGGTTACTTTTTACCGCGGGAGATTATCTCATTCCTACGGGAACACACGTTATAATACAACTCAAAAAATATTTATGATAAGAATTACTTGAAACTTAGCATTAATGCTCTTCAATACTATTAAGTTAATACGTGTTTAAGTATTTTTCGAAATTTATAAGGCAGAATAGGGAATGAAAAATTGTATAAAATCTATCTTTTAGGAGTTTCTTTTGCTGTTTTAGCGCAAGCGAAGCCTTTCTGCTAGTGTTTACTAAAAATGGTAGATAATATGTATGATGTATATATATATATATATACGTATATATATATATATATATATATATATATATATATATATATATATATATATATATATATTTATTATTCATTAAACTAGCTGTACGTTTTAAATAGATATAAATATTTAAATAATAATTGAATTGGATTTCGTCCACAACTTCTTGGGTTTAAATTATTTTTCACTGAACATATTTTTTTGAATAAAAGTAACCTAAGTTACCCCTTATAAGCTACATGTCCATGTAGTAGTGAAAGTCCCATCAAAGTCGGTCCAGCCGTTTCAGACATTAGTCGGTACAAACAGAATTTTTTTTTAGTAAAATCGGTTAAGTGCGAGTTGAATTCGCACACGAGGGGATCCGTATCATCTGTACCGTCCCAGTTAGAACAGTACAGTATAGTTGTTATTGGACTTTGGAGTGTACACGTGAAAATACTTATAAGTTTGAAGTACATTAATTACTGAAGTTACAGTATAATTTTGACGACTTTAACTGGCCACGTCTCTTCGGTTTAGTGTCTTTAAATGCACTTGTAAAAAATATAGCGACGCTTCGCTGCGAAAACCTATCGCGCAAAGTAAGCTAAACAAAAAATGTACGTGAAGCCGTACACCATCATACATGTACTTTTTATTAATATCTTTTACTCTATGTATACGTATATGTAGTAAATTAACTTCGATAGTCGATTATTTATTTTTATTATTTTTTGTTATAGCGGCAATAGAAATACATAATCTGTGAAAAATTCAACTCTCTACATATTATAATTCATGAGTTATAGCCCTCTGACAGACGGACTGACGGACAAAGGAGGCATAGTAAAATAGAGTTTCGTTCGCACCGTTCGGGTACGGAACCCTAAAAATTGTTTTGTTTTTTGGTCATTTAATATGACAATGTCATTTAATAAAACAATATATTGAAATCGAGTACAAACATTTCGCTTTAAATATTATTTCTGCTCCAAATTCATATGAAATGCATCAAAAAACATTTCAACTTGCCCGCAATAATAAAATTCAATGAGAAACCTCGAAACATTTATTTAAATGTCATCAAAAAGTCTTTGCTATCGATAATTTGTGTTAATTCACACGCGACAGTTTTCAAACAGCATTTTCTGATACAAATATTTTACACCGAATCGAAGCGTTCGAGTTTCGGCCGTAAATGTATTGCAAAATCAATATTCCAATAATAAGATTACCATAGCATTAATAAAAAGGAAATAATGCTTAAAAATGTTGTTTTTAAATACTTTTCAAGAATGAGTTTATATTAAATGAAATATTTTGTTTGACGGTTATTTATGTTGACAAGTTTGGCTCAGTTTGTAGTGACCCTACTTGCTGTGCGATAGGTCGTGGGTTTGAGTCCCATTCACTTGTGTGATGAGTACGAATACTTGTGCTCCAGTCATGTGTATTTATAATATGTTTATATTTAAGGTTATATATGTAGAGTGTATCAACTATCTGGTGCCCATAACACAAGACTCGTAGCTTACCATGGAACTAGATGGTGCTGTGTTTTAATATCCCAACATATTTATTTATTCTTTAAAAATTGGGCTTGATTAAAATTAAAATATTTTGTCTGAGACTACTTATTCGTCCAAGCTTTATTTAGAAAACAGTGGGTCACTATTCATTTTTTCAGTAACTCTTTATGATGGGGAGAATACTCATATGAAAGCTTGATGTGTTGGACTGATAAATAAATAAATTAAAAAGAAATGAATTTGAATAATAATATATCAATTCAAATTATATTTGAATTATATATATATAAATTAATATTTAAATTGATGAATTGATGAATGAATTATTTCTAAAAACTATAGATTCGGCCGCTGTATCGATAATAATGTCTATTTCAATAAGATTTTCCAAAAAATATTTAATGTACAGATTTGGCTTAGTTCCAATTTCATTAAATGTATAAATTTTTAATTTCCGTTTGAAAATAGGAGAATCATTTTTCTTTAAAGAAAATTAGGAAAAGGCATGAATTGTTCAGTATGATAATATATATAAAAATACTTTTTTTACCATCTTATAATTATTTCTATGTACACCAACCAGTATCAAAAGAGATCGCCTTAAGTAATAAAGCCACCTTCACACTTTTCATTCAACATGTTTATTTTAATTGGATATTTTATTTTTATTTTAATACTAGCGACTCACTTCACACTTTTTCTCTCGCTTCACTCGGGTTCGTCCCTAGGTACGTTTTAACAGTTAGTATGGATATCCCACGGGAACCGTACATTTTTACGAGATAAAAAATAACCTATGTGCTATTTCAGACTATAATCTATCACTGTGCTAAATTTAATTAAGATCCATTTAGCCGTTCTGCCGTAATTGAGTAACAAACACCCACCCAAACTTTTGTATTTATAATATTTATGGGAGTATAGAATTTACTATGTATAAAAGGTTCAAAATTACAATAAATAATCAAAAATTTAATTGCAGAACTATGTATATATTTTATACATTGTATGGAATATTTTCGATAGCTTCGTTATGAAAGTGGGTATTTACATATTATAGTATGAATATAGTAAAGCTTGTCTAATACAACGTTAGAATACATTTTCATTAATCTACTTTAGACGTTTACTCAACAAGCTTTGAAACGTAACAGCTATTTACCTTCTTATGCAAACCATAATAGCATAACTAATGCTTGATAAATAAATTATACACATTTCTGTAAATATAGAAATTGTTAATTTTACCAAAAGGTCTATGTAAATAAATAATAAGACTAGATATTATATATAAATAGATATGTTTGTACATTAACACACAGCGCCATATAGTTCCATGGTAAGCTACGTGCCCTGTGTTATGGATACCAGATAGTTATTACACTACACATATATAACTTTAAATATATATACATATATAAATATAAATGCCCATGACTGGAGTAGAAACATTCGTGCTCATCACACAAATGAATGCCCTCAGCGGGACTTGAACTCGCGACCGCTGGCACAGCAAGTAAAGTCACTACAAACTGAGCCATACGTGTCGTCAATTTATATGTATGTATGTATTATGAAATGCTACAGTTTATATTAAGTAAAAGTTTCGCATTTCACATATTCTTACTTATAAAGTTTGAAATGAACATTTTATAATTAACCTAATTGACTTCCAAGATTTGATTTCATAGAGTTATATAGAAATATAGCTAGGATCACTGCTCGATACAAAAAGTATGAAAATTCAGCATGTTTAGACAGCGGATTGGCGGATTTATTGTGGATTTCTCATTATTTTTGCCAAAGCTCGTGGACTTTGTTTTGAAAACACTCGAGTTATTTTGTGATGTAATTTTAGAGGGAAAATTTGAAAGTTAAAATATGTTTTACAAGGAATTTGTCAAATGTGACGAGATATTATTATATTACAGTACAAAAAGCTAAAGTTTTAATTCTGTATGTTTGTTACTCAATCACCCAGAAACAGATGAACAGATTGGGATCAAATTTAGCACACATATTAACTATGATCTGCTGATAATATATGTAAGATTGTATGAAAGAACAACATACTCTTAGAAATAAATTTAACCAAAATTAGCGCTGATCATTTTACGAATTATACATACATATGTAATGTATGTATGTCATATAAAGTCGCATTAGTTAGCTAGAGATGCTCCCAAATGAAGCGAATATCACTAGTGTCTACTTATACTAATCTATACTAATATTATAAAGCTGAAGAGTTTGTTTGTTTGTTTGTTTGGTTGAACGCGCTAAACTCAGAAGCAACTGATCCGATTTGAAAAATTCTTTTTGCATTTAATAGCCCGTTAACTGAGGAAGGCTATAGGCTATATATCATCCCGGAAAAGTGTACGGGTCCCGTGGGATAGATTTGTTTTAATCTAGGGACGAACCCGAAGCGAAGCGAGTGTGAGTCGCTAGTATTCTATATTTGCTTTACCTTCAAAACTCAATCTTTGGTAAATAAATAAATAAATAAATTAACTTCCCGCAAATAATAAGGTCAGATTATACACAAAGGTCCAATACTGAATTTCCTTTCACAAATATATTCTCATCAAACGCCCCCTCGTAAACATTCCAATATCTCATAGTAGCTCGTACATATACTAGACCCAACAGTTTTACTACCAAACATTTCATGTATATAATTAATTACATATAGTAAGAAACCTTTGAATTTGTATTAATTATAGAAACCTAATTTAGAAATGACTGAATAATTTGGAGCGTAATAAATGTTTTTCTATACAAATAAATAAAATTGTAGTGTCTATTTGTAATGTAAAAGCAACAGTCTGTCTGTGTGTTTGTTCTGGCCGATCTCTGAAAGGGCTGGAATGATTTTGACGAGACTTTTACTGACAGATAGCTGATGTTATAAGGAGTAATTTAGGCTTATTTTGTGGCTAGTAGCAAATAATACCTCAAATAAAAAAAAAGTATTTCTATTTCTTTGTATCTATAGCATTGAAGAGTTCCATTAATCTACATACTAGCACTAGTACCGGATCAACTTAACAGTATCAAATTAATAAAATTTTACGTGCTTACTTGTAAAGCTTCAAATCGATACCACAGTACAGTATTCTAAAATCAACTTCCACAATTCGATTACAAAAGTAGTCATAAGCTAATAAAAGTATGTTTATATATGAAGTATATATATATGCTACTAAAAGCTTCTAGCCTAGCATTCAATTATATCAAAATAATTCAATTTCATATAAAATAATAAATGGTTCTAAGAAATTATAAGAAACCCACATCACTCACGTGTCGTTTTCATACACGCTTTAACCGGAAGCCAGCTATTATATGGGGAATGCCAATTACTATATTTTCATTTAACAAATAAATGTAGTGTCAATGTTATGTACAGACAACATAGCGCTTGGTCTTCTAAGTTTTCTAAACTTCAATTTTTTTTATTATCAAAAAACTGGTGACTTATTAAGTTATATATTTTCAACCAGCAAATACCAATATGAAAAATAATAATAATATCCTCGGCCAATCTCACTGGGACTTGCCATCTGCGCAAGAGACATTATAGAGGACAAGTGTGCGCGCAGACACAAATACACTCTCTTTTCCTATCACTCTCAGTCAGGCACGACGGTATTGCATGCTCTCCGAGGCATGGGGGTGAAACACCCCCAGTATGAAAAATATACCTAGTACGTACGTTTATCCATAAACTATATTTAAACATAAACACATGAATCGAATGCTCACGAATAAACCAATATAAGTAGTTTTCATTTATAATACTATCGATTTGCCCTCAATTAATCCGAGACCGTCCCTAGGTAACATAACCTAACCTAACCTAACAAATCCAATAAAATCTAAATATACTTAATTCAAATAGACTCATAAACACCATTAAATCGTCACTTTGAATATTTTTAAAATTAAAACTAAACGTCAGTATGTAAAGTCCGAAAGAAATTTACCAGCGGTGGTACCAGGCTGTTCTGCTGAGAAGACCTGGCGAGAAACTCAACAAATGCTCTTTTAAAATAATATCTGTTTACCACCAACCAGAAATCTAACAGCTATTTCTCTTTGTAATTTCATCCAAAATCGACCAGTCATTTAAGCGTTAAGGAGTAACAAACATTCACACACATGACATACATAAATATGTGTGTATGTGAAGCGCGAATGGCGCAAGACCGGCAGTCGTGGAAATCTTTGAGGGAGGCCTAGGTTCAGCAGAGGAGGTCTTTCAGTTGAGGCGATTTAGAACGCGAAGATTCCCTATTTATTTAAATCGACTTGACTGTCCCACTGACTTTCTTTTTGTTGATCGTTCTTTGTATTTGTATAAAAACCAGATGACAATAATTACCATCAAAATATGTAATCTTACTAATATTAAAATATGAAACTTTAGATGGATGTTTGGATGTTTGTTACTCAATCACGCCAAAACGGCTGAACAGATCTGGATGAAATTTGGCACATAGGCTTTTTATCCCGGAAAAATGGGATTCTCGTGGGATAGTTTTGTTTTTGTTCTTCTGTTAATAATAAGAGTGTTTATTAATTTGGAATTGGGTTTTTTGACGAGTTCCCTAATAATAGGTCATGTGTATGATTTTTTCAAATATAACAATAATTATTTCCAGTACTAAGACATATGTATGTATGGAATATTATACTTATTACATATACAAACTACGATACCTCTCAGACGCTATCACGTTCCAATTCCATGTAATAACAAAACGGAGCTCAAGAGGACTTCTAAACGTGAAGATACGAAACGAATGTGATAACAAAATTGTATCGCATTCGAAGAAATAATTTGTTTTTAGTGTTAAAGTAAACAAATTGCAAGCTTTTTAGAGCTTTTATTTATATCCTTATCTGTGTGAAGAAAAAGGGCTTAGCTTTAAAATTATGTTATATCCGCAAGCAGAAGAGTTTGAGTTTTGTATGGCGAATATTAACCCGTTCGTATTTTGATCATTTTGAAAAATATATAAATATCAACTGTAGCTTTTATACTATAATATCATATAAATAAATAATATAAACAGAGTGTCATAGAATTAAATATGAAGCCAAAGAATAGTTTTAAAATGGTATAAAAATATTAATAGAATACTCATTACTGTAATAAGGTTATATACATATGTTAACAAAAAAGGCTAAGGGTTTATTTTTTCAACAGAGAAAATTTTAAAACAAGCTACATTAGGCTTTTTCCCTTTCAAGGGAAAGATAACTAATGCTTAAAAATACAAAATAATACAGTTTTATTTTAATTTTATTTATACATATTCTTCGTAAAAATATAAATTAACGACTTCCTAACTAAATAAAATTTGCCTCAGTCTTTAAAAAAAATAAACAATATAGCAAAATCGATAATAGTAGCATAAACAACGAATCACGCTACTATTTTTGACTTTGACTTTTTTTTGGTGGGCTCCGTCTTATATAATTGTTTAGTTTGTGATTGTAATCTGCTCTTATTACGAACTCTGACCTCAAGGTTTATTCCTTATAAAAGTAAACTTAGAAATTAAGACCTTCCTGATTTTTAACGATAAAATATACTCATATAGACGGCACGTTTGGCTCAGTTTGTAGTGACACTACTTGCTGTGCCAGCGGTCGCGGGTTCGAGTCCCGCTGGGGGCATTCATTTGTGTAACGAGCACGAATGTTTGTACTCCAGTCATGGGTGTTTATATTTATAATATGTTTGTCTTTAAAGTTATATATGTGTAATGTATCAACTATTTGGTACCCATAACACTGGCCTCGTAGCTTACCATGGAACTAGATGGTGCTGTGTGTTAATGTCCCAACATATATATATCCAGCTCCATACACCATCACGGCTATACGTCAAAAATGTTTAATTTACCTAATATATTTATGGAAAACAATTTAACATTGTTTTTTGCAAACTTTTCACCGACCCTCCCTTATTTCCCTGGGTATTTTTCCGCAAACTCGCGAGATTCTGGCTTTTCTTTGCGATAATCGAATCCCTTTGTTGTAAAGAACAAAAAAGCTGCCACTTAATTATAGTATATTTTCAATTTAGACTTCTTTTTAAATGGTAAAGTAAATCGATTTTTTCACAAATTCATTTTGATTTAGGAAATTAAATATTTCCTAGAAAAATAACTCGGTAATGTTCAGTGTAAAGCAAATTGACTGTCTCAGAAAATCACTGACAATATTTACATTAAAATAAAAAAAAAAAACAGATTTTTTTTTATTAAAAAAATATATATATTTTTAATGTAAGCATTCGTTGGTCTGTGACCATTCGTAGTATTAACTAGCGACTCACTCTCGTTTCGCTCGGGTTCGTCCCTAGTTACGTTTTAACGGTTAGTATGGAATAGATAGACTATATATTATATGATATATAGTGTATAGCCTTCCTCAATAAACGGGCTATCTAATGAAAATTTTTTTTTCAAATCGGATTAGTTTCTGAGATCAGCGCGTTCAAACAAACAAATTAACAAACCTAGCCTCTTTATAATATTAGTATAGATAGAACTTTCCTAACGTCGATTCCTGTGTGTAACAAATAAATATACCCACGCCTTTTCATCATCTTTCTAAAAGATACAAAGTGAAAAAAAAAAAAAACACTTTGAACGAATTGATGGGCCCTCATTAAAAATATAAAACCTTTTCTTCCGTTAAACTCTCAAATATAACGTGAACAGAATTTTCTTTAGGCATTCTCACAAAAGAATTCGATCAATTTCAAGGCACTCCCTTCTTTAAACATCCGCAACATGCATGGAACATATTGATAGTGTATAAAAAGATTAAGGTTTTTTTTTTAAACTAGCTTTTATTAGACGTTTCGATTGCTTTACAGCAATCATGGTCACGGGAGAGACAAAGGTGTCAGATGTCTCAAAAGTATTATATGAATGTGTATGGTGTATGGTGATGTGAAGCACCGCCGTAATACGACATCTGCTGTCTGCAAACATAGTCAGGATCGCCCAAGCCATTATATTCGCTTCGATAGACCCCAAATCCTCGCGAAAGAAAATCGATATCGCCCTAGAATGATTCGGGAAGCCATAGAAATTAAAAAACATCCAAATTTCAATAGGGAAGATGGCTGGGTACTACCATCGTCGTGGGATCCTGTTATTAATATTATAAAATCTAATAATAAAATTAAACATAACAGACAGTTAGATGTAGTAAGTTCTTACTGTGTAGATCAAAATAACAGTACTTCAAATTACTATTTTACACTTGATTAATTTTATTTCTTGATTAATAATTTTATAAAGTAGATATAGAACAATAATGTGGCTTAAATAATTAATATTTTATCTACCTTTATGTTTATAAATATAATAATGGTAACACTAAAAATATAGATTATTAAACAATAATGCAATAATAAGTTTTCTAAAAAATTGAAATGATAATAGCTAAAATTATATAAATAATACTCCTTATTTCAAGTATAAAATTAAAATTATAAGATGTTTAAAATTAAAATTAACAAATATTGTAAGGTACTTTGATGCCAATTTTCAATATTTTGAATTCATTTTTGTTAATTGTGGGTAGGCTGTCTGTAACAACTATATAATACTTTTGAGACATCTGACACCTTTGTCTCTCCCGTGACCATGATTGCTGTAAAGCAATCGAAACGTCGGGAAACAAAAATCAAAATAAATCCGCGAAAAAATCCGAAAAGATAGTTTTATTTAAATGTCCAATATTCGCGTAAACCTAAGAAAGTATTAGCTTTTATTAGCTTTATTTGCTTATCTATACATCTATATATATAATAAAATTCTGAATCGAATATATACTTTAAATATTTTCTGGGAAATCTTATAGAAATAGATCGATTGGCTGAATCTATACAAGTTTTTAGAATTTTTGTCCTTTTTTTTGGAACGTATCACGAGAAAACTACTGGACAGATTTTGATGAAATTTGGTGTGATAATAAAGCTGGTTATCCGGGTGAACGTATAAGAGAAATCTATACTAAGTACTAAAACGTACCTAGGGAGCGGAGCGAGGGTGAGTCGGTTATACAAACATATTATTTTAACGACATTTTAAGTATTGTATTAATTTCAAACTATTAGTCTACAGTACACCACTAGTGCAGTGGTAGCCCAGTGGTAACGCGCTCGCTTGGGAAACCGAGTGAAGCGGGTTCAAATCCCGGGTTTCGCACCTCTGATATTTTCATGTGCGAATCATTTCTAACATGATTACCACTTGCCTTACGGTGAAGGAAAACATCGTGAGGAAACCTGCATGTCTGAGAAAACCTAGCAAGTTTTCGAAAAACATGTGAAGTCCGCCAATCCGCACTTGACCAGCGTGGTGGACTATGGCCTGATTCCCCTCGCATTGAAGGGAGGCCCGTGCCCAGTAGTGGGACGTTAAAAAGAGCTGAATACATATACACCACACCTTTTTGTTAATGATTAATAACACAAAAAATTGATGGTGATGATGTACAATTCATACGGAATATATCAAAACGGTGATAGTCTAAAGTTTTTTACTAACAGGTTGTTTTACGATTTAATCTTGGGACAATCTAATATAAAACAAGAAAAAAATGTGGTCCTAAAAAACCATGGTTTTTGATCAAATTGTCCCCTGCTGTGAACTTGTTTAAATAACAACGTCATAAAATTTACTAATAATCGACTGATTTTTAAAGTTATTATTAAAAATATGCATAATTGAATGGTTATATCGTCCTATACAAATAAAATTGGATTTCTCAGTCTTACGTTTGGATACTGTCCCCCACACGGTGATAATTTATTAATTTCTAACTGTAGAACAAAGTTAGCACAGGAAGTTTCTTTTCTATAAAAAAAAACCATTTCCTACACGATAAAAGGTGAAGCGCTAGTCCTACGAGACCATCACCCCATGTGGAATATAAATAAATAAATATATTGAGACATTAACACACAGCACCATCTAGTTCCATGATTAAAATACGAGGCTTGTGTTATAGATGCCAAATAGTTGATACATTACACATATATGACTTTAAATATATAAATATTATAAAATATACACACCCATGATTCAAGTACAAACATTCGTGCTGATCACACAAATGAATGCCTCCAGCGGGACTCGGACCCGCGACCACTGACACAGCAAGTAGGGTCACTACAAACTGAGCCAAACGTGTCGTCAAATATCCAACGTAAAACGATATATACCCAAAAAAGAGAGAGAGAGAGAGAGATAAATTTCAACATTTATTTAAGAAGTCCAGCATTTACAAAACACCTGCAGCGAATTTTAATCTAAAAAGAACTTTTCGTTAAATACAATTTACCTCTCACATTTAGATGAAAATAAATCTTCGTTAAAACGCGAAGTAATAAAACTTTTTTCCAATAAAACATTATAAAATTACGACAATATTTTCGCGGAACGTAACTTTTGGAGAACGTTTTCATTATACTGCAATGTTCGTATAAAGTGTAAGATTATATAAATAACAAATTTTATATACAATTTTGTGTAGGTATCAGTTTGGACCACAATGTTAAAGATGAGCTAATGAACAAGATAGATTATGGTAATATGTCCTCATATTTTTAAGCCATATTTAGCCAAGTCCTTAGTCCTACGCAACCAAGTTCATGCTTTGTTTTTTTTTTTTAAACTGAATTAAACTTTATATGAGTGAAAATAATAAAATAAATAAAATTTTAATTATGTCACAATTAACGAATATTTATAGTATTATGAACTATAGAAATTCATCATCTCCCTGCCTATTACCCAATCACTTGGGGTCAGCGCAGTACGTTTACCTTGTCGTGGTGAGGGGGTTCATTAGCGTTCGGCAGTTCAGTCGGGCGCGAAGCTAAGAAACGCACAGGGAGGTGGCCCACTTCGGTGGGCGGTGTGCCGTGCGGGTTGCTTGCAGAGTGGACTGTGGAGCAACCCCATGGTTGTTGTGGTCTACTTCGGCAGACCTGCCGCCGGGGCGTCGTAGTTGAGTGCATAAGATATCCTGCGACGCCCCATTAAGACGAGGGAGGTTTTGTTGGGTTTAGAGGGTAGTACAGGCTTTTCTAGCCGGTAAGTCCTACTTAATCACCTGTATATCTACAGATGGTATGCGATAATGCATTTCCCAACATTAAAAAAAAGTACATCTTCCGTACTGCTGGTAGAATTTGGCAAAAGTTTTACGACCGGCTGCCTCCCAGACATCAACCTTACTTGAGAATATGAATTATAGAAATTAAAGCCTTAAAAGTTCTTCCCAGAAATAAACCAGAGATTTTTTTTCCGATCTGGTTTATCACGAATTGTAACATAGACTTTCTCTAGATTATCTAGATTATCAAAAAAATAATAATTAAAGAGTGCCTGTATGAATGTTTAGACGCGCAAGAAGTAAAACTTCTGTAGGTTATCGGTACTTTTTATGAAATTCAATTTATGTTTTAGGATAAGTGAGATACTAAAAAAATAATTAAATAACGCATATTGCAATCATATATTTATAGAATATCATTTAAGGAAAGAATATAATATTATATATCATTTGTCAGACAATAACAACGGTTACCATAGCAACAAACGGTCGCCTCGCCCTATTACCCATCTGGTAACGCTCTCGTCACGCATTCACCAGCTTATTCCCCAAGTCAAGTGTGCGTAAAGAAGTTTTATTTCAAAAATAGTTGGTCGTTGCGACCGTTTTTTGGTTGCAAGTTTGACGTATGACGTAGAAAGGCGACAGCTTTAGTATGGAAACGGTCCAGTAGACGTTGATTGATGCATTCCGTTGTTAACATTGTTCCATGGTCACGATAGGGTTGTACTCTTTTTTTATTAAATCCGCTTTTTATGAGGAAATGTTGTGGACAATTTTCACAAGGTTTCATAAGACATAATGTTATTCATAGAGAAAGTTTAGGGTGAATAGAACTTGTTTAGACATTACTTGTAGGGGCACACCTTATTTTTGTTCGAAATCCACTTAAAAAAGTTGAGGAAATTTAGTTTGTTTAGTAAATCGTGTTACTAAAACAAAAAAATCATATTATTTTTTACATGACTGTTACTTTATTGATGTCAAAGTTTTCTGACTTTTGATCACTTCAGAAATTTCTAAACAGATAAATAATTAATTTAGTAACCTTAAAGGTTATTTTTGTTACGAAATTATCAAGTTTTTTTTCTGAAAATCAGTAAAATTGATAGATTTACATTTAGTACTTTCTTCGATTTACGCAAATATTTGTCATTTTAAATAAAACTATCTTTTAGGATTTTTTTCCGAATTTTTTTTGATTTTTGGTTCTCGACGTTTCGAATACTTTACGGCAATCACCATCAGTCGTAAAAAAAAATCGAAACGATAGTTTCATTAGAAAAGATCTACATTTAACGTATAAAATTTATAATTGGTAATGTCAACAAAGTCACGGATATAGCTTGTATACGTATGTATTTTTAAACGCCCACTGTTGAACACGGGCCTTCCTTCAATACGAAGGGATCATGCTATAGTCGACACACACGCTGACCAAGTACGAGTTAGCGGACTTCACATGACTTCCAAAAATTAGTTAGGTTTTCTCGAATATGCAGGTTTCCTCGACGATGTATTCCTTTACCGTAAGACAAATGGTAATTATGTTGAAAGGATTTGAACCTGCTTCACTCGGTTTTCCCAATTGAACGCGTTACCACTAGGTTGCCACTGCCTTTAGTATAGTATATGTATGTACAACCAAAATGAAACATATTAAAAATTACCATTTGGCTGGTGTCATTCCAAAAATGTAAGGAATTAGGGGAAGTTGGGTTAATTACTTGGAATTAGGCGGGAGATGAAGTAGACAGTTTTAAGAAACATTTCCTTTAATTTATGCAACCGCTATTATGGTTAAGCGGTTACGACTGTTAGTATAATATTGCCACAATTTGCTTAAGAAGTTGTTACTTTAGCTTCATTTGCTTGGAATATCTAATATAAAATAATTTTATTATACCTTCAAAGTGTTGTGGTTGGACTGAGATAAATATATTTCTTTTAACTTCAAAAGATCGATTGGTTGGTACTTTTATGGGTATGTCTATATGCTAATATGAGATGTATTTGCTAGTTGTTTATTGGTTTCTATAGTTATTAATTAATAGGTAATTAATAGGTAATATATCATGGGTCTTACATTTTCAAAAAAATCTACTCCGGGGGTTAGATTGATCACTTAATTATTATTAGTAGGTTTTAATTATTTTAAATTCTTTGTTTCTCAGGATACTTTTATTTGTAGTAATTATTATTGATATTAATTATAAGCGATACTTAGCTTTAAGTATTTTAAAGTTTGGTTCTTACTTGTTTTTTTTTTTTTTCACGCCATATTTATAACACGGTTTGACGAGATTTCTTATACTAATATTCACCTAGAGGTCGAGATCCGTCATTATTATTTTTAAAAATTTGAGGAATATTAATAAAACTAGCTAGCTAGCTAGCCTAGTTAACTTTTAACATTTAATATAGATTTCTCAGAGATGAGATATTTTCTCGTAGTAAAAAGTATCCTATATATTGGCCGAAATCACCAGCTATCATCATACCAAATTTCATCAAAATCTATCCAGTGGTTTTCCCGTGATGCGGTAACAGACAGACAGACAGACTGACAAAAATTCTAGAAACTATGTATTCGACATCTGTATCGATACAAAAGTCTATTTTTTTAATAAGATTTTCCAAAAAATATTTAATGTTCAGATTCGGCTTATTTACAATTTTACTATATGTATAAATTATTTCTAAATTCTTCTTATTGAGAACACTAAAGCACGTCAATAAAAATCAGTTAACAAACAGAGAAGAAAAAGGTACTGAACTGTTTTATCTTCGCCTATTTATATGTAGATAGTAGTTTTTAAAAAATAATGTTATAAAAAACCTTATGTTATTCTAAACACCAAGTGGTTTACATGACGCACAGGGTGACACTCGACTACGTGGTAAGATGTACTACTTATGGAGGACACTAACAGGATGTAGCAAGGATTTGAAGAAGGCAAAGGTGGGTAGTTATGTATACAGATAAATAAAATTGAAGTGTTAGTTTGTAATGTCAAAATAATAGCTTTTTACAAAATGCATATGAAATTATATACGGTACTAACATTTTTTTAATGTTTATTTGTCTGTTTATTTGTCCATCTATCTGTCTGTCTGTCTGTCTTTTTGTTTCGGCTAATCTGCGAAACGGCTGGACCGATTTTGATAGAACTTTCACTGGCAGATAGCTGATATTACTTATAAGAAGTAACTTAGGCTACTTTTATTTTTAAAAAAGAATCAGTGTTCCGCGCAAAATAAATTAATGAATAAAATTGTGAACAATATCTGCGTACGTAGTGACACATCCGAGCGAAGCGAGGGTAAGTAGGTAGCTTGTTCTAAATATAATTTTCAATAATTCATAAACAGCAAACAGCTAACGAAACAATAAACTGAATAAAAAATATTCGAAAAGGGAAAAATAATTAAAAACACTTTCGAGTCTTAACTCCTTAAAGAATGTAGGTAAGCAATTGAATAAAATTACTAAACCCCTAAACACTAGACCCTAACTACCACCAAGGTCGCAAAGTAATCACTGTTTGCATTATATGATAAGAGCCAGCTACCAACACTCCATTCTTAAGTTTTAGTCTATCCATATAATATTGTGTAAATTTTTAATGTCCCACTGCTGGGCACGGGCCTCTCTTTATTACAAGGGAGATCTGACCATAGCTGACGACACGTTTGGCTCAGTTTGTAGTGACCCTACTTGCTGTGCCAGCGGTCACGGGTTCAGGTCCCGCTGGGGACATTCATTTGTGTGATGAGCACGAATGTTTATACTCTAATCATGGATGTTTATATTTATATTTATAATATGTATATATTTATAATTAAATAAAATGTATAGTATATTAACTATCTGATATCCATAACACAAGCCTTGTAGCTATATAATATAGAACTAGATGGTGTTGCGTGTTAATTATTATTAAACGTTTATTTCGGACAAGAAGTCCATAAAAAAATATATTAATATATTATAAATAATGTATTTTACATTAACACAGGAAATAGAGATAATATACTACAGAATTATAACAGTAACGTTATTAATGTCCCAATTAAAAAAACACTATCATAGGCCAAGTGCGGGTTGGCGGACTTCACATGTCTTGCGAAAACTTGCTAAGACATGGAGGTTTCCTCATGATGTTTTTCTTTACCACAATCGCTTTACCATAGTAAATTTCATTGAAATCGGTCCAGCTTTCTAAGCATAAACAAACATACACAAGCACTATAAACTTTTGCAATTGTCATTGTAGTCCGATTTGTTTACGCACATTATGCAACCAACATATGTCCACAACCATTATATTTCAATTTGGTCGCAAGACTGTCGGCTATTTTGTAATTGTGGGTTAAAAAAGTTTGTAACTATAGCAGGTTAAAATAAAAATATCAGTTAAAGTTACTTTATAATTTTATAGTTCAACTGTACAAGTTATATGTAGTATTTCTTGGTACGTCACATTAAAACAGTATCCTGGGAATCAATTAATTAATTTCAGTGCTATACTACAGTGTATATAGTAAATATTTAGAGAGACTACTTCAAATAACTTTTAGAATGATTACTAAAGAGAGAAATTTTCATAAAAGCTTTATATAAACTTAACTAGCGACTCACCCTCGCTACGCTCGGGTTCATTCTTAGTACGCTTTAACGTTTTGTATTATATATATTAGTAGATATTTTCTCGCAGTAAAAAGTATTCTATATGTTGATCCGGATAACCAGCTATCATCATAACAAATTTCATTAAAATCTGTCCAGTGGTTTTCTTGTGATGTGTCACAAACAAACAGACAGATGTACAGAAATTCTAAAAACTATAGATCCATCCTCTATATCGATAATATCGTCTATTTCAATAAGATTTTCCAAAAAATATTTAATGTACAGATTCGATTCAGTTAGAATTTTATTATATGCATAGATAATATTTCTAATGCACATTTTAACCTAATATAGGTTACAAATAGATTACAAAGAGTTTGTAGTCTTCCAAGTACACAATAAGATGAATGTGTAAAAATGAAACTTATGTCCATCACTATACACGTTATTTTACAACAATTATTTATGTATATTACAAAAAAAAACCTAGTCACGAATAAAGATATAATATATAGAATAGATAAAAATAGTTAGCTATTTGAATTGTAGACATCAAATACAAATTTTTATTTATTTTGACCAAACCGAAAATTCTAAAAAATTGTGTTAAGAGCTATTTCAAAGGGACTATAAGTGATATAAATAAATTGCTTTATCGCAATAATCCACGCAGCTATAACAAACATAATTCTAACTAGAGGGCGGCGATATAAAGAATTCTATCAACGCCGAATTCATACCTTTTCACATTTGGACGAGCATTACGGGTTAAGTGTCATGGACAGCGATTTTTTATAAAAAATGTATATTATATTTACAGTACCCATTTTATGCCAAAAAAACTATCTTAGATTTACGCGAATATTTAACTTTTCAATGAAGCTATTTTTACGAATTTTGTCTAGGTTTTATTTTAGATTTTTGTTCCCAACAACTATTCTTCAAAAAAAAAATCAAGCTGAATTCCACTAAAAGACACCAAACTTGTTTACCTACAAAAATTGAAGGTAGGTGCCTAATAGAGGGTACAACCTGGTGTATAACATGTCGAATAGGTAGAACATGTATAACGTACTATCCCAGTTAAAGGGCAATGTAGCCATACATTATGTATGGTACCTGGGCGACCGACCTTCGCTCGGAGTTCTTTTTTGTTATATCGTATTTTTTAGATAAAAAATATTAAAAACTTGAATAAATACAAAAAAAACAAAAGGAAATACTTTATATTCCGACCGGGACTCGATCCCGGGCATATGTGTTGTCTAAACTTGACCGCTTGACCACGATGCTTACATCCGAGTGTAAAAGTCTATGGACCATATTCTGCGTAGAATAATGCAAAAGCAAACCGCATGAAAACTCGAAAACCCCCACATACCAAATTTCAGCGAAATCGTTTGAGCCATTTCCGAGATCGCTGGTATAAATAAATAAACATATAAAGATATAAATATACAAGAATTGCTTGTTTAAATACATAAGATATTAATTAAACAGTAGTAAAAAATACCAGTTAACTGTTAGACAGCATGATGTTAGATAGTTTGTAAGACTCAAGAAATAAGGTATTAGATGAAGAAAATACCTGTCAAATCTGATTGCTAGTTTCAGAGATTATCGCACTTAAACAAAAAAGCAAACATACTCTTCAGCTTTATTTGATTAGTATAAATTATTTATTATTTAATTCCTTCTAACTCCAAAAAATACCATGTAAACGAATACAAAAATTTACATACACGTATTTCAGTGTAATTGCGGCCTCATTATACATTACTTAAAATGATCTCTTCCAGGCAACCTATATTGAAGATAATTTTTATCGAATTCTTAAAGGAGATAAAATAGAAAAACAAAAAAAGCAATATCTATAATATCGTCGAGTCGAGTTGAGAAAGAGTCGAATCTGTTACATTAAATATTTTTTGGAAAATCCTTATGAAATAGTCATTATTATCGATACAGAGGCCGAATCTACATCTGAATTTTGTCTGTCTATCTGTCTGTCTGTCTGAGAACGCATCACGAGAAAACTATTGGACAGATCTTGATGAAATTTGGTATAATAATAGCTGGTGATTCGGGTCAACATATAGGGTACTTTTGACTGAAAAACATTTCATCTGTGAGAAATCTATACTAAACTTTAAAACATAACTAAGGACGAACCCTAGCGGAGCGAGAATAAGTCGCTAGTTAGTAATATATTAGATATATTATAATATTATAATTAATCCGCTATCACACAGACCACACATCGCCTCTCACCTTGCGCAGGCAAGTGTAAATATGACATGACATGACGACTGAGATGAAATAAACTGTGCAATGTAAGGCATCGTTTGTTGTTACCTCGGGGTGTGATATGAAAATTCGGACTTTCTCAACTGTGGAGTAGCTTTAGAATTAATTTATACTCAATGACAATACTTTTAATTAATATGTTAATGAGAAATGTGATGATGATGATTATTATTTTTTCGTGGTTGATGACATCGTCAGAAATATTAAAAAAAATATATAATAAAATGTTATTTTTGTAAAATTTTACTTCTGATTTATTTGTTAAGCTAAACGATTTATTAAAACTAACAAGTAGTACATATGATATGAAAAAATAAGAAGAAAAACCAACTATTGACAATTTTAACTTACATATTATTAAGTATTTTGTTAATTAACAACATTGTTTTAAAAAACCTTTTATTAATTGTGGCAGTGGTAGCCCAATGGTAACGCGCTCGCTTGGGAAACCGAGTGAAGCGGGTTCAAATCCCGGGTCTTGCACCTCTGATATTTTCATGTGCGAATCATTTTCTAACTTGATTACCATTTGCCTTACGGTGAAGGAAAACATCGTGAGGAAACCTGCATGTCTGAAAGAACCTATCAAGTTTTCGAAAGACATGTGAAGTCCGCCAATCCGCACTTGGCCAGCGTGGTGGACTATGGCCTGATTCCCCTCGTCTTGAAGGGAGGCCCGTGCCCAGCAGTGGGACGTTAAAAAGGGCTGAATACAATTTTTTACTCAATATTTACAAAATCAATACAATGAACATAGTATTTTCTATTAAATGAACAAACTATCATAAGAAAGTTTTTATTATGACATTTATAACAAAGAAACTCTATACATTTCTATTTCTAAACGCCCTCCATTACTTTATTCTATTATACCACAAAGTAACACTTGTGTATGTAATATAGAGAAGCACAATATATTGTATTGTTGAAAATTTTAACAAACTTCGCTGTAAACGAAAATTATCCTAAATTACTCTATTTTTAGACATGTTATGAACCTTTTGTTAAGAATTATAAAACTTTCACATTTACAGCCGCAAGTTATAATATCTAGTATTATAAATAATGAAAATGAATGTATTTTTTTTCCACAAAAAAGCTAAAATGAGAAAAAATTAACCTTTAATCAATCATTAAAAATAACAAAATAATAATGACGTTAAAATTGCATATTAAACTTTTTCTTCTAGTTATTTACAGTTAGTATTTACATAAATTATCTTACATACGTCATTCAAATAAAAATTAAATTAAAAATCAAAAAAACCCCCTACGCAAAAAATACTTATAGTTTAAGGAATAACCCTTAAAAATTAAAAAAAATATAGTCCTTTATCAGACGTTCGAAATCAAATTAACAAATGTTTATAGAAATGTGAATTGAAAAATATTCAACAAGCCGTCTTTAAACATTATATTTTCTGATGAAACTTAACAATTAACTATATACTCAATTTAACGATATTTGTTTTTCAACAATTCGAAATATACCTAGATTTTTTTGTTGTGATTTAAAGTCGCGGCGGGGTATCACTCCGTTTCCCAAGCGAGCGCGTTACCACTGGTCTACCACTGCCTATGTCTATATAGATTACTTTAAGCTTAATTAATCTATACGTATAATAAAACTAGCGACTCACCCTTGCTTCGCTTCGGGTTCGTCCCTAGACAAAAACAAATCTATCCCACGGGAACCGTACATTTTTACGCGATGATATATAGCCTATAACCTTCCTCAGTTAACGGGCTATCTAATGCAAAAAGAATTTTTCAAATCGGATTAGTAGTTCCTGAGATTAGCGCGCTCAAACAAACAAACAAACTCTTCAGCTTTATAATATTATATTAGTATAGATTGTAACTAAGCCGAATCTGTACATTAAATATTTTTTGGAAAGATAAGATTTTCCAATTTTGAATTAGACATTATTATCGATACAGAGGCCGAATCTATCTATAGTTTTTAGATTTTTTGTCTATTTATCTGTCTGTCTGTTACCGCATCACTTAAAAACCACTGGCGGGATTTTAATGAAATTTGGTATGATGATAGCTGGTTATACGGGTCCAACATATAGGATACTTTTTACTGCGGGAAAATATCTCATCTCTGAGAAATCTACACTAAACGTTAAAACATAAGTAGGGACGAATCCGAGCGGAGCGATGGTGAGTCACTAGTTAAATATATAATTTAATAATGGATATTCCCACTGTAGTATAAGATACTGATTAATTATCGTTCTATTAAAAAATTGCAGCTGTTACACTCAAGGTATGCTGGACTCTTCATTCTAAAGACTTTTTCAGAATCGACTATGAAAATTCAATTGTTTCATTTTACTCTTCTTTTGTAACAAGCCCTATACCCTTTTTAATAAACTTTAAGAAAATCTAACGTAAATTAGATTCTAGCAAAAAATGGAAAACATGATTCTTCTATTCAATATCTTAAATAAAATACCGCGGTCTTTTCATTGTTAGCGTTTTTCTGGCCATAATAAATATTTTAATACGTTTGAACATCATAAAATTATAATTCTCCCCAACATGATTGATAATTTCATAACAACGATAATAAAGATAGACAACCAAAAGAGAAAAAAAGGCAAAAGATCATATGTATTGGGAGCAGAAAAAATAATTCGAATGTACACATAGCCTAAGTCTCAAATTTCCAAACATTTTAACGACAAATACTATTTATCCTTGGTCTCATCGGCAATGAAAATCAGCAGAATTAGATGTTATGGTACATTCCATAATATATAATTAAAGTAAGTATTGCCTTTTTTAATATTTTTACGTTCTCTACAGACATGAGATGATGATAAAAATAATAATTTTATATATTTTCTCATCACAAAAAGCCAATATATAAGATTGTAACTTCATAAATAAGTTTATCAAATAATAAGTAATAGAAGCCTTTGTGAGGGACCGCTGTCTGTACTACGTAAAAAAGAGCCTGTATTACAAATCGCCAGGCACCCACCCGTTGTTACAATTATAGACCTTAACTATATAATCTATACTAATATTATAAAGCTGAAGAGTTTGTTTGTTTGTTTGGTTGAACGCGCTAATCTCAGGAACTACTGGTTGGAATTGAAAAATTCTTTTTGTGTTGGATAGTCCATTTATCGAGGAAGGCTTTAGGCTATATAACATCACGCTATGACCAATAGGAGCGGAGCATAAATGAAAAATGTTGCAAAAACGGGAAAAAATTATTCCTTTTGAGAGCTTTACGCGGTCTATGGGTGAGCGCGCTCTCAGCCCGATACAAGGCGAGGGCGGGGCGATCGTGAGGGGGGAGGGCGCTGGCCGCCGCGCCGGTAGCTCTGCGAGCAAAGTCACTATTTCACGTGGACGAAGTCGCGGGCAAAAGCTAGTATCTAATATACTTAAACGAGCAATTCTTGTATATTTATTTATTTATACCAGCGATCTCGGAAACGGCTCTAACGATTTCTCTAAAATTTGAATCTGGAATTTGATCGAAAAATCGATCTAGATTAGTCTTACATCTGGAAAAATGCATATTTTCGAGTTTCCGTGCGGTTTTCTTTCGCATTATTCCACGCAAAATATATTAATAATTTTGCACACTCATAAGTATCGTGGTCACGTGGCCAAGGCGCAAAATTGATTATCACATGTGTATAGGCTCGAATCCCGGTCGGATACAAAGATTTTACTTTTGTTAATTTTTTTTTTTGTAATTATTAAAGTTTTTTGTTTTTTTTTTTTGTTTTTAAGCCAAATTAAAAAAAAAAGTACTTTTGACTAAAAACTCCGAGCGAAACTCGTCCGCCCAGGTACTATACTATATGCACTAATAACATAATACTATTTATTTAGGAATAATAAACAAATTGAGTTTCTTCAGAGATATCTGTAGCGGACTACTATTGTAATGCGAAAATTTGTATGTTTTTGTGTGTGTGCTTGTTTGCTACTCCTATACTGAAACGGCTGGGCTGATTTGGATTAAATTTAGTACACGGATAGATTATGATATTGTTGTGACACTGTTAGGCATCTAGGGCACTCCTAACGAGGGTAGGTCACTGGTCTATATCTATACTAATATTATAAAGAGGTAAAGTTTGTGAGTTTGTGACGTTGTAGGGGGTTATCTTTGGATCTACTGAACCGATTTAGGTGAAATTTAGTAACAAGATAGTTTGAGACCCTGGAAAGAACATAGAATTTTTTTTGTCCTGGAAATCATCCCTTAAAGGAGGGAAAATGGGGATGAAAGTTTGTATGGGGAATCAAGCTAGGTACGAACCAGAGCGAAGCGAGGGTGAGTCGCTAGTATTAATATATGAAGGAAAAACTTTGTATAACTTTTTAAGCATATTTGACGTATTGAGGAATTTGACTTGACTTACTTATGTTCCTATGTCCCCTAGGTGAGGCAGAGGGCGTCCACAGTGCATCGCCATTCCGTCCGTTCTTGAGCTACGCTTTTGATTTCGCTCCAAGTTTTCCCGATGGCCTTCGCTTCGCCAATGATAGTCCGCCGCCAAGTCTGTTTTGGACGGCCACGTTTGCGTTTTCCTTGGGGATCCCAGTCAAGGGCTTGCCTCGGTATGTGGTTTGGGTCCCTTCGGAGAGTGTGACCTATCCAACTCCATTTACGGCGTTTGATCTGCTGGGTGATCGGGACTTCATTACAGCGTTCCCAAAGTTGCTTGTTGGAAATTTTGTCGGGCCAGTAAATACCGAGGATTTTGCGAAGGCATCGGTTTACAAAGACTTGGAGTTGCTGCGAGATGTTTTTGGTGACCTTCCACGTCTCACATCCGTATAGCAGTACGGTCTTTACGTTGGACCGGAAGATTTTGAGCTTGATTCTTCGAGTCAATTTCCGTGATTGCCATACGGGTCGAAGTTGTGCGAAGGTAGCTCGTGCTTTGGCTATCCTCGAAGTGATGTCCTCTTCGGTTCCTCCTGTTTCTGACACGCAGCTCCCGAGGTATGTGAATTTGTGGACGCGTTCCACTGCCTCTGTGCCAATGAACAACGGGGATGTACTAGTTGCTCTGCACCTCATCTCCTGGGTCTTCCTTGCATTAATTTTGAGCCCTGTATTTGCGGCTTCCTTTTGTAGGTCGTCCAATTTGGTCTGCATGTCTGCGCGAGTGTGGCTTAAGAGGCATATGTCGTCTGCATAGTCCAAATCTTCTAGAATGTTGGTTATGCCCCATTCTATACCGCGGCGCTTGTTTTCCGTGGTGCTATGCAGAATGCCATCAAGGACGACAAGGAAAAGAAGTGGTGATAGGAGACAACCCTGTTTTACGCCTGCGTGTACCGCTATATCCTCCGAGAGGAGCCCGTTATGTGTCACTTTGCAAGAATAATTCTTGTATAAGGCTTTGGTGATGTTGATTATTTTCTCGGGGACACCGATTTTGCGTAGTCGGGACCAGATGCTGGCCCACCTTACCGTATCAAAGGCCTTTTCAAAGTCTACAAAGGTAAGGTATAACTCCCTTTGCCATTCTGATGCCTGTTCCAGTATGATACGGAGGGTGTTGATCTGGTCAGTACACGATCGACTGGGGCGGAATCCTGCTTGCTCTCTGCGTAATAGAGGATCGACGGCCTTCGAGAGCCTATCCAGAATAACTTTGCAGAGCACCTTGGATGGGATCGAAAGCAAAGTGATACCTCTCCAGTTACAGCATTGACTGAGGTCTCCTTTTTTTGGAACGGTGATAAGTAGCCCTTTGTTCCAATCGTTCGGTAACTCTTCTTCCTGCCAGATGCGTTGTAGTAGAGGCGTCAGGGCGTTTGCAGCTGTAGCAATGTCCACCTTCAGCATCTCGGCAGTGATAAGGTCGATTCCTGGGGCCTTGCCATTTTTGAGCGAGCGAATAGCGTGAATTACTTCACCTCTAGTCGGTGGGGAACAGTCAATGTTTAGACTTTGCAGAGGAGAATCGTTATCGGGCAAAGTATCAACAGAGCCTTCTGTAACATGGAAGATTTCCTGGAAGTGTTCTTGCCAGCGTCGCAGTTGCCCTTCTGATGTCACAATAAGTTGGCCCTCCTTGCTCTTCAATGGCTTCTTCCTCGAACTTCGTTTTCCTGTCAGGGCCCTCGTGGCTTTGTACATCTCTTTCAGATTACCGGCATCCGCTGCTCTCTGAGCTCCATCAGCAATACCATCAGCCCACACTCTTCTATCTCGACGGGTGCTGCGATAGATACTCTTGCGGATCTGTCGGTACTGCAGTTTGAGATCTTCCTGCACATTTTCATCACTCGGGGCAATAAGTTTAAGGTGAAGTTCTCGTCGTTGTCCAATGAGATCCCAGGTTTTTTGCGACATCCACTCTTCTCTTGTGTGTGTTTTATGTCCGAGAACGACGGAGCTGGTCTCTGTGTAGACCATTTTGATGCGATTCCACTCCGCGTCGACTGTTGCAGAGTTCGTATCGAGAACCGAGGATCTATTTTGGAGCTCCAGTTTAAAAGTGTCGCTGATACTTGGGTCCTTCAGTTTGCTTACATCAAAACGTCGGCTTGTCTTTGCTGTGTCGGTTTTCGCACGAGATGCCGAAACTTTCAGTCGTACTTCTGCAACTAATAAGTGGTGGTCGCTGTCGATATCAGCACCTCTACGATTTCGCACATCTAGCAAAGATGTCCGCCATTTGGAACTGATGGCCAAGTGGTCAATTTGGTTCTTGGTGATGCCGTCGGGTGAGTTCCATGTGTACTTATGTTGATCTCCGTGTATGAATAAAGTTCCTCCGATGGTTAGGTCATTATTCTGGCAAAACTCCAAGAAACGTTCTCCATTCTCGTTGCGTACTCCTAGCCCATACTTGCCCATATGTCTCTCACAGCCAGCGTTGTCTGTACCAACCTTTGCATTTAAGTCACCCATAACGAAGACTATGTCCTGCCTGCGGATGTTCTTGAGTGTGGCGTTCAAAGTACTATAGAAATCGTCTTTGAGTTCATCGCTTGCATTGTTGGTAGGCGCGTAGCATTGGACAACGCTGATTTTCCGGGCTTTAGTGTGGAAACGGGCTGTGATGATTCGATCTGAGATCGGTTTCCAGTCCAAAAGGCCTCTTTTCGCTACGTCGGACAGGAGGAGTCCCACGCCGTGCTCTCGGGTGTCATCTTCGTCCTCCTTACCGGAGTAAAGCAATGTGAGTCCTCTCGACGTTCTCAGTTCCCCGAATCCATTCCTACGAACTTCACTGAGGCCGAGTATTTGCAGTTTGTATCGTAGCATTTCAGCTTCTGCTTGGGCTAGTCGGCAATCGTCGCTCAGCGTTCGCACATTCCAGCAAGCAATTCGTGTCCGTGTTTTCATGCCAAAAGTCGTCGGTTTAGGATCGGTCCGGTTTTGCACTATTTCCGTTTCAACAATCAGTTAAATTCAGGTAAGCGAGTGATTAGCCCACTATACCCTAGCCCGTGGATGGGGGTGCCACCTTAGAGCCAACGGGCAGGCTCGGTTTTATTCGGGTATCCTCCCTAGTGAGTAAATTCTGTTATAAGGCGCAGAATGATCGCCTTTCGCCCTGCATCCTCTGCTCATCTGCATCCCAAAGGTGGCGGTCGCGCGGCGGCGCGGGTGCAGTAGTCTCCAGGGGGACGAGCGGGGACGTGGATGACGCGGACTGGCTAAGGCTCTGCTTTAAGTCGGTGTTCCGCCACGAACACAGCAGTCGGTTTCTTGGCATTTTATAGGCAATGCTGTTCTCACTATCAGCGATTCCCACCAAGACCATACCCTAGCTTCCCTAAGGAATTTGAGCTTTGGCATAATTAAAATTTATATAGAGAAGTATTACAGAAAGCTAATATTTACTGACACGCTTCAGCTCACGGCCTCTCTTGCGTTGTTTATTTATGTAAAACTACTCCGATTAAAAAATTATCGTCATGTTCGATAGCCAATAGTTCGAATACACTAATATATAAATTGTTTTGGAATAACGGTTTAGTATGAAAAAAGATGTTTATGTTATAGATTCTATTTATTTAGAAAGGTATTTTATTAAATTTCCTTTTACGAAAATTGCACAAGCGACGGAGTATGAAATTTCCCACACTTATAGTTTATATAGAGAAGGATTGCAGAATGCTAAACTAGCCACTAACCCTCGCTCCGCTCGGGTTCGCCCCTACTTACTTTTTAACGTTTAGTATAGATTTCTCATAGATGAGATATTTTCCCGTAGTAAAGAGTATACTATATGTTGACCCGGATAACCAGCTATCATCATACCAAATTTCATCAAAATCCCTCCAGTGGTTAGATTAGGTTAGTTGCAGCAGTTATTAGGTATTTTTATTATACAAACAATATTATATTTTCCATCTCTAAGGAAAACTCGTCACCGGAATAAAGTAATATCTAAACATAAAATTAGAAATTTTTTTCCACTTTTCATTTTATGCATTTAAAATCTCGCTCGTCGAGGCAATAAGAAATCTTCGATAACACCTTATTTTGTATTCAGTCCTCATAATGTCGTCAGACTCCCTATTCTGGCTAGAATTATCGATATGTAAATCATCCCTTATGGTGTTCCGAGGCATTTGTCTGTCTGGCACGATTTTCTACGAAGATGTTAGTTAGTTCCAATTGTTCAGATATTACTGATATGGATAATGTTTGCTATAAGTGTTAAGATGAATCGTGTGAAATGCAGCATCTTATGCAAAGAAGTAAATGAAAAGAGCTTAAAATTTCCCATTTCTAAATAATCGATCCTAAAATCGAGATCTACTAAGCTTTTACATAAATAATCAAAATAATCAGCTTGTATATAAAAATTATTGAAGACTTTGCAATTTTCACGTAATGTTTGCAAAATATGACGATTGACGTTACTAAATATTTGATTTTCGATTTCATCGTATTTGTAATAGCTCGGAGCAGAAGGGGTTGTTTATTCGAACGTCGGCAGCGAATTCTAATATGTGTACCGGTAGAGAGGCATGACTAAGCGTTAAGTACTGTAATGGGTATGGCGACAGGTCGATAAAAAAAGTTTAAAAAGCAGTCATGAGGACTGTCAACAGAAGTGAAAACTTAAAACTATAAACAATCAGTTGTTATTTTTGGATATTCAAATTAATAGTTTGATCTTAAATTAAAATTTGTAAATTAAAACTGTTTACATTTATCTGGTTTTGACATCTATCGGCAGTCTGAGTGTTAGCGTCAACACGTCACGTGATTATGTCGATGACGACTTACATGAATTTGTTCCCCATCCAAACCTGCCTATAGAAGTTTTCACATCAAAACCAATTTCAATTAAAAGTTTTATCCAAATTCCTGTTTTGGATATCACCAACTCGAGTTTGAGCCAACATTTATTTATTGTACTGTGAATTCGCATAGTTTCCGCCACATCTAAAATAAAACACATAACTATAACGCATACATACATATATCGAGCTTAATTCGTAAGTCAGCTAACTCACTAGCTGCGTCCTTAGGTACATTTTAATTTTTTAAGCGGAACCCAAATTTTTTTCTAAAATTAAATTAACCTAAGCTACTTCTTATTACCTCAGCTGCCAGTGAAAATTAAGTCAAAATCGGTCCAGCCGCTTCGGAGATTAGCCTGAACATACTGACAAAAATTTCAAAAATTTCAAAATATTCTTATAAGTAGGTACCTATATTTCATATGTATTTAGTAAAAAGCTGTTATATTGATATTACAAACAGACACTACAATTTTATTTATCTATATAGATTTGAGGAAACTGAAAATCTCAGTTTTAGATTACAATAGTTTTAAATACTCTGAATATTGTTTGTTCGTAATCGAAAAGCTTACTAAAACGGAGTTAACCTACTTTTGAATTAAGGTATATACCTATACTTAAAAAAAAGTTCAAATATCATTAGAAACATAAAAATAATACATCTCAATTGGAATTCTCAACTTTTGAAGTCGTTTTAATAAGTAAATATTAGATGTTTTAGCATACCCACAATAAATTAATTGTACCAGTTAAAGCACGCGCGACCTATTGTATTTTTAAAGTACTATTTTTAAAAAAATCACGAGCGGACACGTAACCAAAATTTTATCAAAAATCAAATAAACAAACATACATATAAGTGTAGGTTACTTTATTTAATAAACGTTTCGCTTTAAATTTTTACCTTACAATGTGTACATAGGCTAAGTAAATAGTGTTAGCATTCATCCAACAATGCACATTGAATTTGCTTTCAAGTAAAGGAACAAATAGAATCTAATGAGTCAGATAAAATGCATTCGAAATATATGTTGAATGTATGTAATTGTTGTGAAAAACATTAATCTATACTAATATTATAAAGCTGAAGAGTTTGTTTGTTTGTTTATTTGTTTGTTTGGTTGAACGCGCTAATCTCAGGAACTACTGATCCGATTTGAAAAAATCTCTTTTGCATTAGATAGCCCGTTAACTGAGGAAGGCTATAGGCTATATAGCATCCCGGAAAAATGTACGGTTCCCGTGGGACAGATTTGTTTTTTCTACGGACGAACCCGAAGCTAAGCGAGGGTGACTCGCTAGTTGTTTATAAAAACACGAAAACGTTTCGAATTTTATGTGAATAGTGTTTAAATTATATATCCAATTATTACATATTCAATACGCATTTCATTGTGAACACAGTGAATTTATATGGAATATCTATGTAATAATAAAATTCTGAGTCGTATCTGTACATCAAATATTTTTTAGAAAATCTTATTGAAATAATTATTATCATCGATACATTGGCCGAATCTATAGTTTTTAGAATTTTTGTCTGTCTGTCTGTGAACGCATTACAAGAAAACCACTGGACAGCTTTTAATGAAATTTGATATGATAATAGCTGGTTATCCGGGTCAACATACAAGATAATTTTTACTGCGAGAAAATATCTCATCTCTAAGAAATCTATACTAACTGTTAAAACGTATCTAGGGACGAACACGAGCGGAGCGAGGATAAGTCGCTAGTTTATATATAAATAGACAAAGACAAAACTGTTAGTAACATTTTGTCGTCTGAGTTTGTTGAGTAGCTATTGGCACGCTTAGTGTGATCAACAAAAAAAAAACAGTTTTTTTACATAGAGAAGTAAATTATATTCATATATAGGTGAAAACTATTAAAAATTATTATTCAAATAATAATAATTTGGAAACAAACGAGAAATGATAATCATCATGATACTCGTGAGTTTGAGTTAGCCTAAGCTTTGGCAAATCCCTAAGTAATATTTTGTATCTAACTAAACCATCCCCATCTTTAATATCATGACCAATATTCCTTTTTTAAAAGGAAAACTTCATAAAAAAACCTGCACCCATTCGAAAGACAAGACTTGATCCGCCAATCAATATTTAGCCATCACGGCGTGGTGGGCTATAATCTATTTCCCATCTAATTGAAGGGACGCCAGTGCCCAGCATTGGCACGTTAAAAGATAAATAAATTTTAATATACTTTTGTATTTGAGGCAGTGATAGCCCAGTGGTAACGCGCTCGCTTGAGTAACCGAGTGAAGCGGGTTCAAATCTCGAGTCTCGCACCTCTGATATTTTCATGCGCGAATCATTTGCAACATTTTTACCACTTATCTTACGGTGAAGGAAAACATCGTGAGGAAACTTGTATGTCTGAGATAATCTAACAAGTTTTTGAAAAACATGTGAAATCCGCCAACCCGCAATTGGCCAGCGTGGTGGACTATGGCCTGATCCCCCTCGTATTGAAGGAAGACCCGTGTTCAGGAGTGCGACGTCAAAAAGGACTAAATACTACTAATATAATTAATTAATTTTCCAATGATTATAATTTCATATATAAAGATAAGCCTTTACAGTACTACTATACAGTACATTCTTATCTAACTACATATATGCAATAAATATGTACGTCAGTCTGTTCCTTAAGTGCTTCGTATAAGAAAAAAACACCAAATATATTCTCGTATTTAATTAGCAATAATAACCAAACTTCAAAAGTAACAAAATATCATATTTAATATTTATATATCTATACATATAATAACAACAGAAATAGAAAAAATCCAGTTTTTTTTTTCAAATTTCTTGTTTTCCTGTTTGTCTGTTTGTACGAGCTAATCTCCGAAACTGGAAAACCGATTTAAATGAAATTTTGCATGGTGGTACCTTGTATCCTCGGTTAACATTTTACATACTTTTCATCCCGGAAAATTAAAGACTTCCCGTGGGATGGTTAAAAAACTATATTAACTTATACAGCTTAGTACACAAAAAATACTGATTGGGTTTTTATGAAACTTTACAATAATATAGTTCATACATCAGAATAACAAATAGGCTACTATTTATCCCGGAAAACTGTACGGTTCCCGTGGGATAGATTTGTTTTTGTTTGTTTAGAGGCGAACCCGAGCGAAGCGAGGGTGAGTCGCTAGTTTCGATGATAAAATATAATAAAGCACACTAATTTATTAACCCTCAGATTTTCCTTTTGTCTAGAAGTAGTGTTATTTTTCGGTATTATTATCAATTTTTTGAATATTTTTTTCAGAATTGTACTAAAATATTATTTATTATATATTATATCAGAATATGGACGCAATAGACAAGGCGAGTCGATGCGACCCCGATACGGAAATTAGTATGGAAGACTCGATGTTTATAATAATAAACATTGTAGGCAAATATCAGGATCGTTATGGTCGCCATAATGACGTGATTTTAATAATACATCCATAAAAATCATCAAATTATGTGTTCCTTTTGTTTTATTAGACATTATATTTTTATTTAATACATGTTGAAATATGTGAAATAGTTTAGGGTAAACCCTACGTTTAAATATAAAAAAAACGTGTGTGTGTGTACATAAGTGTTTAACAGAACAAAAATAGCTAAAGATTCCCGTATAAAGATACCGTATGTAACTACTCTCTGTTTGTAAAAAGAATCCTGCTAACTTCATCATGTCGTTTTTTGGCTGTCGGTGTGCGCGCGCATTGTTAACGTTTTACTCACATATTTTTTTCCAAACGTGCCAAAAGAAGTATAACTTCAATAAAAAATCATTTTGTTGTTTTTTTGCAAAAAAAAAAAACTATTTAAAAATAATTTATCTAGATAATAAAAAAATGTAGGTATAAAGCAGATATAAATGTATATTGTACATACTTTACTTACTCTTTAGGAGTTAGTTTTTAAATAAAACTATCTTTTCGGATTTTTTCGCGGATTTATTTTGGTTTTTGTTTCCCAACGTTTCGATTGCTTTACAGCAATCATGGTCACGGAAGAGACCAGTCTCTCCCGTGACCAAAAATTGAAAATAAATCCGAAAAGATAGTTTTATTTAAATGTCTAATATTCGCGTAAATCTAAGAAAGTATTCTTTAGGAGTTAGTGGTAAATACTTTATCAAACTAGAAGTTTTAGGGAAATAGCCATTAATTAGAGTTTATCGAAATGTAAAGTGAGACCGGAATAATATACTCTAGCCAATGGAATAAACCATAAAATGAATACAAATTTAATTTATCTGCCTAATCCTGACTTGGCACAAACACACGCACAGTCACATACATACGCACCCACACGCACACCTACACACATATATACGCACACACGCACATACACGCATACGCGCACATACAAACTTTAGCTATTATAATAGTAATCCGATATCAAAAAAGTTTGTATTATATGCAAACTATGGTACACAAAAGCTTCAAACATTATTGAATTTTAATAAAAATGATAAACAAACGTGTTAATTTCCATTGCAAAGAGAAAAGTAAAAGTTCTTATACAAAGATAACATTTATCATTTCATTAAAACTATATAGATATTGTAATATCTTTAAAAATATTTTTAACAAAAGAAGAAGAATAAATTACATCAATATTTTACGAACAAAGAATAATATAACTTTATAAAGTAATACTTAATTTATGAAAATTAATTTTAGAGCTTTTCTTTTCAGCTATGGATAGTAAGTATAAAAAGTATACATTAAATATTTAAAATTGTATGGGTCAGTCGGGTCGTCCCTAGGTACATTTTAACGGTTAGTATGAAATTGGTAGACTAGACATATGTATATAAGCATGATGAGTTTTATATCCCTTACTTAAAAAAATATTGATTCTCCATAAAAACTTCCATCCTCCTTTTTACCCCCTTACAGGATGATTTCCTGTGTAAGAACTATCCTATATATTTCCTAGGGTATCAGACTATCTCCACACAAATTTTCATCTAAATCTGTTCAGCCGTTTAGTCATGAGGGTAACAAACAAAGAAACGAACAAACAAACAGAGTTTCTTTCGCATTTATAATATTAGTATGGATTAAAACGCGTTATTTACGAATTTATTAAGCAAAATTAAGAGTTTTTATATATTTTTCTATTTACTTGTTAAATTGTAAATTAATCGAAAATCGCAGTAGAATTTATACAGAACTATTCATTATTTAGAACATAAAATTATCATATAATAAATACGAGTAAATACAGATGCTAAAAGCTAGTCAATTTAATATTTGCAAACAATTTCTCAAATAATGTCAGAAGGTAAGAGATTTCTTTTCAGGAAAACATGATTATGATATTCTGTTGTTTGTTTCCTTATTAGCAAATAAATTGAATATAATGTTTTTATTGAATTCTGATTTTCCTTTCAACTTTATGAGAAAATTATAAATTATGTTATATGTATAGGTTTGGATAAAATAGTTATTTTTAGACACTTTGTTTATATATGTTCATACTAAATTTTCAGTACTTGAACTCACAGAATGATTATTCTTTGTCCACCATTTTTTTATGGAATTAATGTATTCAGCCCTTTCTAACGTTCCACTGTTGGGCGCAGGCCTCCCTTCAATACGAAGGAGATCAGGCCATAGTCCACCACTACTAATACACATGTCTTTTGAAAACTTACTAGGTTCTCTCAAACATGCAGGTTTCCTCACTATGTTTTCCTTCATCGCAAGGCAAGTAGTGATCATGTTAGAAATGATTCGCACATGAAGATATTAGAAATGCGAGACCCGGGAATTGAACCCGCTTACTAGGTTTTCCAAGCGATTCACTTATGGAATTAATATTCCCTCAAATTCTATATTTTAAGCTCAAGTTTAAACCAAATATTTTATTTCTTATTTAAACATGTAAGTCTCTTATTTTGTACTCGTATATCTTTCAGAATAATGACGAGATGAATATAGACTAAATTCTGTATCGGGAAAAAAAGGGTTCCCGCGGGATAAAGTATTAGAAAAAAGAGATATTAGTCGATTTTAAGATTTTAAAGTTAACTTTTTATCTAAAGTAATATATTCTCTATTTTTAATGGTAGGAAAAGGTAAAGGTTCCCATGGAGTAGACGTAAACTTTTTAATCATATCAAATCGTGACTTGAGTTTTATATGGACTTAATGGATTATGAAATATGAATTTAGCCAAACTTTCTCCGCGGTATAAATTGTGAGACAGACGGGCTAAAACTGTAAATAAACTTACAGGTATGTGTATTTCAAACTGGTTTTACTGTAAATTATTTAAAAATTATATTATTCTTAATTTAGAACGTGAAGGGGATTGCAGAAGTCAATATATAAGCGATCTAAGAACCGATTCTAAAAGCCCCTTATATTTGTCTCGATGCTATTCAAACTGGAATAATTAACTAAAGTGAACCCATGCTGCGATTTTGAGCTCAATTGAAATAGTTTGCATATAATTTTAAGCCATTATACCTTATTGAGTTAAGACCAAGGCATCGCAATTGTAACTATATGATTTCAAATCTTTATTTAAAGTACTAGCGGCTCACCCATTTTGCCTCTAGACAAAAAAAGACAAATCTATCCCACGGAAATAGTACATTTTTCCGGGTTAGATAGTAGTCTATTTGTTTTTCTGATATATGAACTATATTATTGTAAAATTTCATTTAAATCTAATCAATAGTTTTTGTGTACTAAGCAGTATAAGTACTATAGTTTTTTAACTATCCACGGGAACTTTTATTTTCCGGGATGAAAAGTATATGACTGGGGATATAAGGTACCACCATGCAAAATTTGATTTAAATCGGTCAAACAATTTTAGAGATTAGTCCGTACAAACAGACAAACAGACAGAGAAACAAAAAAAAAATAAAAAAATCTGGATTTGTTCTATTGCTCTTCTTACATACCCCCGACTCAGTTTTTAGCATAGTTTGTTTTCTATGTACAGACATCCAACCTCCACAGTTTTAATAAATGTATGTATAGATAGATTTGTTACTGTATAACACAAATGAAACGTTGTCTTACCCATACTTTGGTGTTTTGTTTTTCATTTATTTTTCATGGACGCACATATAGAAAATAAGTATATGTGTGCCACTGTGTTTTATTAGGGTTGCGTAGCAAAAGCCTACGACGGAACCCTTATAATTTCATCATGTCCGTCTGTCCATGTCACAGCCATTACACTCGAAATCTGTTAAAGCTGCATTGTTGAAGTTCGGCAGGTCTCACGTAAACCGCTACAAAATTCCGTAGTCAAATTATAAAAAAAGTTTACTCTTTTGTTTTACAATTTTGTTTATTTACTAATATTTATTTATTTATGTACTGTATAAAAACTTTTTAAGAAAAAAATAAAGCCGATACAAATCAAAGCACACCGACTTCGAAAATATCTGATTAGGTATCTATAGTAAATGAAAACTACCAATCAGTTATTTTTTACTTTTTAATTCTTTTTTTTGAAGTCGGTTTTTTATTTTTTTCTTAAAAAGTCTTTATTTTTTCCTTTTCAGTGTAGACATAATAATAGAAGCAAATTATGAAGACTGACAAACTAAAATTCGCTTTTTTTAGTAACACTAAAAATTCTGGTTCTAAAATCCGATTCTAACGTATTGGGCTTGTCCAATCAAACAAAATGAAAACTACTGGACCAAACTATGTTAAATTTTTGTGGGACCAAATGGCAACTATTCCGCATAAAACTAAAGAAGAATCACATAAATCGGATCATAAATCTCAGCGTAATCGGTGTACATACATAAAAGAAATACCAATCGAATTGAGAATCTCCTCCTTTTTGAAAGTCGGTTAAAATATATATATTTTATAAAATAAAGGAACAGAATGTGGAGAAATGATAACTTATATCTTTAAGAGATTTCTTCCAGAATCCCCTCAGAGGTGAAAAAATTAGTCAATTTAGTGAGGAGTAAATACAGTATATTAATAACATTAAATGGTGTAAACTATATAAGCGTGTGTATTGGGGTCTTTTGACAGGTTATCTATACATACATGATATAATAAAATTGTAACTAGGCCGAATCAGTACATTAAATATTTTTTGGAAAATCTCATTGAAATAGATATTATTATTGATACAGAGGCTGAATTTATAGTTTTTTGGAATTATAGTCTGTCTGTCTTTCTGACCGCATCACGAGACAGATTTTGATAAAATTTTGTGTGATGATAGTTGATTATCCGGGTCAACATAATATAGTATACTTTTTACTGCGGGAAAATATCTCATCTCTGAGAAGTCGAAAAAAAAGAAGTCTGCTATAAAAGTATCAATATATCTTTAAAACTTAATATTAATAATATATATTTTATATTTAATATATATATACATACATATATATATATATATATATATATATATATATATATATATATATATATATATATATATATATATATTAAATATAAAATATAAGATAAGTCTTCCTAAGTGATTTCTGCCACGGCGGCCAATCTCATTAAGACTAGCCATCTGCGCAGGAGATATTATAGTGCATAGGTGTACTCTCTGTGCCTGTCACTCTCATACTCCGGTGGGACGACTACTCAACAACTAAACTCGAAAGACTCAATAACTAAACTTGGCTCAACCCGGGACTCGAACCCAGGACCTCCGGATGTGCAATTGTGCAGCCATAGATGCTAGCCACTACGCCACCGAGGAAGTTGACGTACCGAGGTAATATAAATAAATAAAGCTTATATCTAATATATAAATATCTCGTATCACGGTGTTTGTGATCACACTCCTCTGAAACGGCTTGACCGATTTTAATAAAAAATTTTTGTATCTTTGGTAGGTATCACCACTTGGTTAAATTCTAAGAAATCAACTGGCACACCGGTGAGCCCACGACTCTCGCCAGGGTGTGAGAATACGTCGTAAAGTATTTTTTATCCTCCTAACCCCACCCGCCCATTTTTAAGTAATTAGGGGCAAACCCGAGCAGAGTATCGGTGAGTCGCTAGTTGAATATAAAAAAGTTCTTAAACATTTCTTAAGATGAGGCGCAGAGTTTACCTAAATGCTTAAAACATACATGATCGCTACAGGCATTTAAATACTAAACACTGTTTTTTTATTTAAATAAATTTTTCTTAACAAAAGAAAACTTTGAGAAACTCTCACTCATCACAAACAAAGCATCCAGATATTACTTTTTCATCTGCCTGCAATACAATAAAACAATTATTAACTTAAAAAAATCGTAACTATAAAAAAGTATAAATTATAACAGTGTGTGTATTTTTGTAGATAAATGTATGTGTATGGGTGTAAAAGTTCTCTGCATTAGTTACTCTGTGGCCAGGGTGTGTGACTCTGTGACGAGTCGTTTTACGCATGCGTCTCGAAAGCCGGCACGAAGCGGGTTGGATAGGGTATACTCCGTTTTAGATAACTGTTTGACAGATGAAGGAATATATTATAATATTTTTTTATTTATACTTTAAATTTGTATTATTTTCCTGTAATTTTTCTAATCGATTTCAGAAGCTGTAATTTTTATTTAAAATCATTATAATTAATTTGTTTTGGCAAAATTCAGAAACTTGTAATTTAATACTTTAAAACTGTATGCAAATATTTAATAATTTGATGCATAATATCTCATAAATGTTAATATAATTTTATTTTTCACGATAATCGAATCTACTGTATCCTACTAAACACCTAAAATCGATAGACATACTTGTAGTAGAACCCCAGCAAAAGTTACCTTTCCTTAAACTAATATTAAATAAAATATTATTACAGATTAAACATTTAATATTTTCAATCACATTTAAAAAAATACATAACTATTAAAAAAAAACATATCTTAGTGACGTATTGTCCTAGTTTTAAATTAAGTTATATTGTCACCCTAACTGCAGCCTCCAGTACCCGAGGAGGTTTCATATTGACCTATACGTATTACGAACACTCCACGCTCTTTCAGGCTGTGGGAAAGAGACAAACGAGATTACAACCTTAAATCCTTTCAAGAGTGAAAGAGACATCCATACTTAGACACACGGCCGGGTCTACACTGTTCAGTGTGTTCGGAACGCCGGTTAAAAGCGCCGCTTTCTAAGCTTTTGCGTAAATTCGAAAATATCGAAAATCGCGTGTGAGACGTTTTTATTAAAAACAGGGTAATCTAGTGTTTTTTTGGTGTTATTTTAGATAGTAGAGTGTTTTAGTGAAGTGGTTTGTTTTGTGTATTCAGTCAAAGGACTATTTTCAGTATGTAAGTAAATGTTTATATATGAATTTAGTATCTAATTTAGATGAAATTGTTTGGAGATAAGACTCAAATGAAGCAAATATCGATGGTTATTAAGCTGTAATTGAATATTAAATAAATTGTTTATTTAAAGAATAAATTATTGTAAATGTACGTTTATGTATACGATTTTAAAGATGCTGTATGTCGAGTCAATCTATGTCAAGTGAAAGCTCTAACATATTTTATAAAAAAAATGTTTACTGCAAGCGTTATTAATTTTCTATTTTATTGATAATATTATTTATTATACACTAGCGACTGACCCTCGCTTCCTTTGGGTTCGTACCTCGGCACGTTTTCATTTTTTTAAGCGGAACCCTAATTCTTTTTGCAAAATTAAAGTAGCCTAAGTTACTCCTTATAACATCAGCTATCTGCCAGTGAAAGTCCCGTGAAAATCGGTTCTGCCGTTTTGGAGATTAGCCGGAATAAACAGACAGACAGACAAAAAATTTAAAAATTATGTTTTTTTTTATATATACATATATACCGTATATACTTTCATATGTATTTAATAAAAAGCGGTTATTTTAATATTACAAACAGACACTTTTATTTTATTTATCTGTATAGATTGTTATTGAAAAATTAAAACTTGAAAAGCAAACATCACTTGTACATTAATTTCAGTCAATTTCTGTCATTTTAAGTCAATTTTTACGTATATTATTGTAAAATTCAAATTAAAAACCAAAATATCATACTTTTAATCACATCAACCACAGCATCTGATCTCGATATGCAGCTATCGAGTTCCTGTAAAGACCACAAAATTAAAACTGATTTACGTTCAACTTGAAATTTTATTTTTCGTTCAAAAACGCAAAACCTTTTTATACTACGTTCGGGTATTAAAATAAAAATAGTAGTGTATAATTAGTATAATTTTTGAATAATTACATGTTTTGATCGCGCTTGAATAAATGTTGTTTTTTTTTAGTTATCGAAATGGCAGTTTTATGTAATTTTTATATATTTATATAGTAAGCGTTACCCGCGACTTTGCTGACTTGTTTTTTTGGAAAAATATTTTCATACTAATGGTGTTTTTATTTTTCAAAATATTGATTTTATATCTTATGCTAAATGTACGTATGTGTGCAGCCATTTTTAACGTCTCACTGCTGTGCACGGGCCTCCACGCTGGCTAAGTGCGAGTTGGCGGATTTAACATGTCTTTCGAAAACTTGCTAGGTTCTCTCAGACCTGCAGGTTTCCTCACGATGTTTTAATTTTCCTCACGATGTTTTCTTCACCGTAAGGCAAGTGGTAATGTTAGAAATGATTCGCACATGAAAATATCAGAGGTGCGAGACCCGGGATTGGAACCTGCTTCACTCGGTTTCCCGTGCGAGGTTACCACTGGGCTACCACTGCCTTTAATGTATTTCATACTAAACATATTTCTGCAGAGTTCAGTAAGAAGATTCTTCTGACAATATTTGATATAATGTAGTTATTACTTTCTAGTACTTCATTCATTTTCCAACTAAATGCTTTTTATTTTGTGATATGATATAATTAAATTATACATGATGTATTTCTAGAGAAAATTTTTGTAATGCAATTCTATTTATTGGTACGTTATTTGAATTAATTCGATGTTATAATACAAATAATTCAATACAAAAATTTCGCTAAAAATTTAAACACGTTAATTCTTAAATATTTGCATTTTATTTTAACTATTTCTGAAACATAGTTATATTTTTATAAAAGTATCTATACATTATGTTATCGATGTTATAAATGATTTTTTAAAACTTAGTTTTGCGGTTATTCGTAGATATATACTAGTTCGTCTCTAGCTTGGATATAGTAAAATGGATATAGTATGTTATCCTTAAGAGATAGACATATGCTATTATGGACTTTTTTGTTAACCTTTTCAAAGTGTATAATACTGTAGTACATTATTTTGATCTATCTCGTAGGGTTCAGCCAACGTTTGCAATGTAAGCGCAAAAAAATGTTTTTATTTACGACATCACATTAGAAATCTCTAAAATTATCAATGTTTCTCTATTATATTATGCATGTATTATACATATAAACCTTCCTCTTGAATCACTCTATTTATTAAAAAAACCGCATCAAAATCTGTTACGTATTTTTAAAGATCTAAGCATATATAGGGGCAGATAGTGGGAAGCGACTTTGTTTTATACTATATAGTGATTAACACAAGTATTACATGTTATGACCAAAATACTTATATTTAAAAGGTACTTATATTTGTGTGTTAGTTTCATCAAAATCAGCACAAATATTAAAAATTTTCGCCATTTTGTTAAAACATTATAAGGTAAACATGACTACTATTTTATAAATTATAAAGCTAAAAACATTAGCAAGCTAAATCTTATAATAAAATGTATGTTCTTTATAATGTTAACAAACTTTCTTCATAATAATATTATAATAAGCTTTTTTAAAGTTATCACAAAAAAATCTTTAAAGTTTATCCTACAAAAAGTCCACTTTGCCTTTATAAAGGATGCGATTCGCATTTTTCAATACGGCGTTTTTGCTTTAAAGCTGAGAAAAATAAAAGTTTGAACAAGTACTAAATGTATTATGCAATATTATAAATACTAAGTTACATTCAGTTTTGTTGAAATACTTAATTTTTTTAATTAATATTTCAATATGCTTTATAATATTGCAGAAAATTTAATTTTAACGCCTTAGATGGGGAAAGTTAAAAGAAATTATTAATGATACTTTGAAAGTATTAATAATTATAATTATCTAATAATAATTATAATTATTAATACTAATAATAATTTTAGATTAATAATAATAATTATAATTTATTATAAAAGTAAATTACTTTTAAGTTACTAAGAAGGTATTAACTCTACTTATGTAAATGTTAATGTAAAATATTTTTAGTCGATTTTATTTTGTGCGTGTATCTTGGCCAATTATGTATTGATTTTCAGGGTTTTTTGTTCGAACAAGTTATCTTAATGATTATCTATACTATTATTATAAATGTGAAAGTTTGTGTATGGATGTTTGTTACTCTTTCACGCCAGAACGGCTAAACGAATCTCGATGAAATTTGACACAGAGATAGATTATAGTCTGGGATAATACATCGGCTACTTTTTATCCCGGATAAATGTACGGTTCCCGTGGGATAGGTTTGCTTTTGTTTTCCTTTCATATAAGATTATAAGAAATATTATAATATTTTATGTATAATTACTTCTGAACTGATTTTAAAATGAGTCTACTTTTTTGTCATTTATTTCGACACCAAAGCGGAAATACCTACTATGGACGAGATTATAAATATTGCAAGCTTGCTGAGAAGTAAGCTCGTAATATTTATACAAGAGGAACATTATTCTATTATTATTATATAAGTGTAATAAATAATAGCCAGGTACATGAAAATATAAAAAAAATCATCTTGCTATCCAATCTAATATATTTAAACGAGCAATTCTTGTATATTTATTTATTTATAACGGCGATCTCGGAAACAGCTCTAACGATTTCACAGAAATTCGGTATATGGGGTTTTTTGGCGGCGAAAAAAACGATCCAGATTAGTCTTATGTCTGAAAAAACACGTATTTTCGAGTTTTGATGTGGTTTTCTTTCGCATTATTCCACGTAAAATATGTTATTAATTTTGCACACTCGAGTATAAGCGTCGTGATCAAGTGGCCAAGGCGCAAGATTGACTATTACAGGTATCCAGATTCGTTAGACGTCCAGAAATAAAGATTTTACTTTCTTTTTTTTTGTATTTATTCAAGATTTTAGTTTTTATCTTTGTTTTTAAGCCAAATTAAAAAGAAATATCCATGATATGTACTATCCATAATACTTACAGAGTCTGCAAAGTATAAAACGCCCAAAGTTTGCCTTATATTAAATGATTTCCTTTAAGCTTTTTCTCTTATATGATGTTAAAATGTAATTTTCTACGATCCCGCACTGAATTTCGTGACGTTTATAAAAGAAAAACTTCTTTTCAATATAACTCAATAGTAAAGTAGACGAAATGAATATACTTTCGAGGAACATTTAGTATTCTCTCGTTTAACTGCAGTATGTGTTACATGTAATAAAACTTGATATGTATGTATGTATTTATTGAGCCCTTTTTAAACGTCCCACTACTGGGCACGAGCCTCTCTTCAATACGAGGGGGATCAGGCCATAGTCCACCACGCTGGCCAAGTGCGGGTCGGCAGACTTCACATATCTTTCGAAAACTTTCTAGGTTCTCTCAGACATGCAGGTTTCCTCATGATGTTTTCCTTCACCGTAAGGCAAGTGGTACAGTGTTACCACTGGGCTGCCACTGTCTTAACTTGATAATTATATTTTTATTAATTATTCCGAAAAATACGCTAAACTTGACGTTTTTATTTTTGCTGAGAAAATATGGCAGCATTTAAAAAATGAAATATTCATTTTAAAAAAAGCAAACATGCACATTTAATACCTCTTTTTAACAAAATTAGTTACTAAACACGTAAACGTTTTTAAAAATTAGTTACTAAACACTAAATAAGTAATATAATTTGCCAGAAGGTGTCGCTGTCTGTACATACATAATATAATGAACACAAAAGGCATTTAATGAATGAATATAATTAAATAATCAGCGAAATATAATATGATAGGAAATAATCAATAACGTGAAACATAATCTACAATGTCGCCTCCGGCCGTTTCTACCCCGATACATATTCTGGGGTAAAGGCCCATACATTTTTGTCCAAATAGGTTCTTTATGTTGAACAATAGATCTATTCTGTAAGAACTTTTATGTAACACGACAGCGAACACGCGATGATACTTCTGTATGTATAAAATTGCCTTGGTAGTCTAGTGGTTAGCATGTACGGCTAAAGATTTGGAGGTCTTGGGTTCGAGTCCCAGGTCGGGCCAAGTTTAGCTTAAATCTTTTTATTAAATAGTTTCAGTGAGTTGGGAAGTTTGCAGTGTTTGACCCCTGTGCTTTGGAGAACACGTAAAGCCTATGCTTGATCTCTTACCGGTCATTAAATAAATTTAATTAATTTTTATTAAGATATTAAGTTAAAATATGACAAATATGTATATCCGTTCTATATCTTTATTATGGCAAGAATCTAAGTATATTTGAATTAAATCCTGTTGTCAAAACAAATAATATTTTATATCAAGATAGTGAGTGAGTCGTGGCTAAAAATTAAGCATATTTTGCTACATTCTTGTTATTATTATCGACAGATCACAGTTAGTATTTATAGAAAAAGATCTTTTTGGGAGCGTAATATCTTGTGTGTATAGTTTTCATAATGTAAAAAAAAAATCACAATTTATATACCTTTTTATACCAGGATGATTTAAATAGCTTAATTAACCCGTCTTCATCAATTATTAAAGATTTTTCTTGAAAAGTAGTCCTTTATTCAGGTTCATTGATTTAGACGTGAAGTAGTAAGTTAGACATTGAGGTTAACAAGAGATGAAAATTTAACAACGCACTTTCGACTTCACAAAACTTTCGTTAATATTGCATTGGCCATGCAGATAATATGTGTTATAAGATCCGAAGTAACAGTGTAGTTACTCATTTGCTTACCAGGTATAAATTATTAAAATTTACATAAACAATAAATGTTTCTCTTAGATGAATTGTCTTATTAAATATGTTTATTGTATAATTTTTATTAAAAAAAAAGGTTCTCTTTAGTGGTTATTTAGTGTTATATAATACTCACCCTCGCTTCCATTCGGGTTCGTCCCTAAACAAAAACAAATCTATCCCACGGGACCCGTACACTTTTCCGTGATGATATATAGCCTATAACGTTCCTCAATTAACGGGCTATCAAATGCAAAAAGGTTTTTTCAAATCGAATCAGTAGTTCCTGAGATTAGCGCGTTCAACCAAACAAATAAATAAACAAACAAACTCTTCAGCTTTATAATATTAGTATAGATACATCCAAAACTATGGACTCACAATATAATAATGTTTTATAATATTACAATATATTTATGTCTAATTACTTTGTATAGAGCACTAACAAAAACTCACAATGAATTATGAAAACAAAATATGGTCATAATAAATATTTCATATCATTAAACATATTGTGTAGTACCATCTCCATGTTTATTAATATTTAATATACAGCATTATATAAAACATCCCGCTGATACATGTTATGTACATATAATAACATACAAATTTTGATTTGACGGGATAAAAGGAATGTATTCACAAAACGTAATTAAATATTTAATTAATTATTGAACCACAATATTGCGTGATATCAGGTTTAGCATGAGCAATTTCCAGATAACTAAAAATAGATTTTTGGTCACAACAGGTAGTCTCATGCAGATTTCAAAAAAAATTAACCTCCTTTGGGTAAAAATAATATACACTAATATTATAAAGAGGAAAGATTTGTATTTTTGTAGGTATGTTTGTAACGAATAAACTCAAAAACTACTAGACCGATTTAGATGAAATTTATGGGTATGACATAGGGTATTTTTTCCCGAAAATCATCCCTTAAAGGGGTGAAAATGGGGATGAAAGTTTGTATGGGGAATCAACCTAAAGACGAACCCGAGTGAAACGAATGTGAGTCGCTAACTATAATTAAAAAATATATATTTTTTAACTTATCATTCTTGTATCTCTGAAATAACAAGAAAAATGCAAGTATAAAAAACACATACAAAGAAACCCACGTTTATATTACCTATGTTAATATATTTTTTTATATTAAACGAGTGAAAGAGAATTCAAGCCCTCGCTTCCCTTTGTTTTTAATGTTCGCACAAAAAAGTGACTCGACTTACGAAAGTGTGGCACCTCGGCTTTTGATACCGTATACTACAATCAGACGGTTTTGTTAGTGGATTAAATTTAATGTTTAATATTGTTTTTGGTCTTCAGTCGTCTTGGTGGAAAAACAGCATGTTTAACATAATTAAACCTTAAATATTATAACCTAAGTTTATCGTGAGACTCTGATCCCACAGACAAACTGTGCAAACAGTTTTGTGGGTCCACTTATGTAAAAATGCTGTATTAGTACATACTATTATAATTCACTCTCACTGATTTTGTTATTATAATGTTAGGGTGAGTCGCTATCACCCTCGCTTCATCTCTAGGTACGTTTTACCGATTAGTAGAGAATAGATAGACTATATATTATATGATATATATCCTATAGCCTTCCTCAATAAACGGGCTATCTAATGCAAAAAGAATTTTTCAAATCGTCTTAGTAGTTCCTGAGATTAACGCGTTCAAACAAACAAACAAACTGCCTCTTTATAACATTAGTATTGATTCCAATGGATATTGAGAAGAGAAATAATATAAAGTGCACTTGCATTTACGCGTTTACTTATGTATGTCACTACAAACTGAGCTAAACGTGTCGTCAAAATTTAATTAATTATGGTTATGGAAAACCTGGTTTAAACACCCATTTCACCTATAAGATTTATACTGTGTGAACTATTTTCAACACGTTTATAACTTATACCCTTTTTCGTCTCACTGCTGAATATGGACTTCCTCCATGCGGAGAGATAAGCTCATCATGCTGAGTAAATCCGGGTGGCAAACTACACACTTTCTAAAAAAACACTACTTAGTTTTCTCAAACATGCAGGTTTCCACGATGTTTTACTTTACCCTTTTTGCACAACCAAGATGAAAATGAGAATATTTTGCAATATATGTAGGTACTTATATAATATATTTGGTTGAAAATATTTAAGATAAAATTAAGGAAGTTGAGTAAAAAGATATAAAAAAAGTAAATATTTGGTTCCAAACTCTCATATTGCGCTACAAAACATCGTCACCGGCTCTATTGATAACAGAGCACTAATCTCTTAATAATGAGATGCTTTCGAAGTTTAATCTGTAATACTCCGGTATGGAAACAGATTATTGCAAAAAACATGAAGATTTAATAAGAATTTACTATTAACGTAGAATAACCTAATAATATCTAGTAATTTTGAATTTTAATTCGTCTGTCTGTGATGTTTGTTGTAAAATAAATATATTTATTTACTTACCAAAAAAAAAAAAACTGGTCAATTGCGAATCGGACTCGCACACAAAGGGTTTCGTACCATCGTACAAGATATAACACTATGTATATTGTTAATAGGGTTGAACACGCAGACCAATACCAGCTTATTTTTTTATGGCAACCATTTTAAAATTCGCCATTTTGGTTTATTTTATTATTATTAGTTATAATGGCAATAGAAATTGCACATTCTGAAAATTTTTACTTTCTATCTATTACGGTTCATGAGATATAGCCAGCTAACAGACAGATGGACGGGCAGAGGAATGGAAAGCGGAGCTTTAATAATAGGGTACCATTAACAACCTTTAGATACGGAACCCTAAGAAGAAGGAGGAAAAGAATTAAGGAGTATGTTTTTTTGGCCTAAGACTGCCTACTGAAACAAACCCCATAACCAATCCCTTTTTTTACGAATCGTTTTTAGAATTCATATAAATATTTATATAAGGATTTCATATAAATTTCAAGAAAAAATCCAACAACAATAAGCTTTTCTAGTCACCTTCTCTCAATTCGGCGAATAAATCGCTAAGCCACAGAGAGCGCCCTGAATCAAAAGCTAACATAATCCGCATACTTTAGAGTGCTATTGACAGCGGAGAAATTAAATAAATCACCAAGTTTTAATAGATTTGAGTGTCAGCTGACATTTCACGGGAGTCTATCGAGATCCCAAAATTACTTCGTCGACATCCATTGTCCGGGCGATCTATGAAGGGTTAACAAAGCCCCATCCAACCTAATTAGAGACTACTCTTATTACAGGTCAGTGTAGGTTTAGATTTCACATATTTTTCTTATTAGAATTTCGTAAGTACGTCTAAATTATTAATAACTCGTGACTTACGTTTACTTTGTGTATAGCTGACTTTCATGCAGCTGTTCATGGTACTTCTACTTCAGGTAATAGATTATTATGTGTATTAAATTTCATCAAATCCGTCCAGCCGTTTTAGCGTGAATCAGTGACATACCTAATTACATATATACATTATATACATACTGTATGTATGTATATACATACATATGTACATATCTATATGTAGCTATACTAGAAGGTGTCTTAGGGGTTTCTTCTAGACTGTTAATAGTTAATTATCGTACTATAATAGCATACGAGTATATCATATAAAGCAGTGGGATTTATGGCGTTTGAAGATCAATGAGAATTGAAAATTTGATATATAGTTTATGTTATACGTATCTAAACCAATATTATAAATGTGAAAGTTTGTGAGTATGGATGTTTGTTACTCTTCCCCGCCAGAACGGCTGAACGGATCTAAATGAAATTTGGCACATAGATAGATTATAGTCTGGAATAACATATAGGCTACTTTTTATCCCGAAAAAATGTACGGTATCCATGGGATAGGTTTGTTTTTGTTTCACTAGAGACGAACCCGAGCGAAGCGAGGGTGAGCCGCTAGTTCATAAATAAACGAAAGTAATATTTTAGTTTTTGAAATATCGATACTACTCTTCGATATTTTCTTTTGTTTTATCTTTTACTAGGCGTAAATTTATGTACTTTTATTTGCGTATTAGAACAGTAGCCGTGACATTTTACGCTTAATCTCGAAACAATTCAACTCTTGTTAATGGCTTTAAAACGTGCCAGAAGAGCACAGATTACTTCGCCAATATCACGTAGAATGGTGAAGGCACGAGGAAGGCTTGATTTCCTAACCGATAGTAAAAGTGTTTAATTTTTTTTTTCTTTATGATGTTGAATTTCATTAATTTGGCTTTCCTCTACGTGAGTTTCTTTTTCTTTGTTTCCATTTTAGTGACAAAGTGTAGTCTAACTCACTGTTTACCAATTTTCTATCCAACATTTAAAATCCTAATGGTGCTACTTCAGATATTATGCTTCGGATACAAAGAAACTGTGTTTGTCTGTATGTTATTTAAATGCATATTGGTACCAGTACTTTTATTACAGAATAAAAAAAAATCTTGAAGGTGGGAGTTATTATAACGTAACCTTTCATTTTGTTCTAATAAAGTTTTTATTATTTTTTAATTAATCACTCTACTTACAATTTTTGATTTTCGAAACCCACTTTAAAATCGCCATAGCCAATACAAATATTCATCTATTTTGGTACAAGTACGTGGGCGAACGAGCTTCGCTCGGAAATTTTGGTCGCAAGTACATTTTTTTTAATTTGGCTTAGAAATAAAAAAAACTTAAAAAACTTAAGAACTTAATTAAATACAAAAATAAATAAAAGTAAAATCTTTGTATCCGACTGGGTTTCGAAAACGGGCACCTGTGATATTCAATCTTGCGCCTTGGCCGCTTGACCACGACGCGTGTGCCTTAAATTGAAATTATCAACCATATTTTGCGTGGAATAATGCGAAATAAAACCGCATGAAAACTTGAAGATACGCATTTTCCTAAACAGAAGACTAATCTAGATCGATTTTTTGCCTCCGAAAACTCCTACATACCAAATGTCACCGAAATAGAGCCATTTCCGAGATCGCCGGTATAAATAAATAAATATACAAGAATTGCTCGTTTAAATATATTAGATTCATGTTACAATAGCTTTGTTACTTATAATAGAAGAACAAATGAAATTCCCAGAGTTCAATATCAAAAGAATATTAAAAAAAATTTATATTTTCTATATAAAAATATAATATTCTTTCAAATGATTACTTATAAAAGATTTGAATATTAAAATATTATTAAACCCTAGAGCGCCGTTGTGTTTGCTTCGCCTTCGTTGATAGTATTAATAACGGCACGTTTAGCTCAGTTTGTAATGACCCTACTTGCTGTGTCAGCGGTCGATGATTCGAGTCCCGCTGGGGACATTCATTTGTGTGATGAGCTCGAATGTTTGTACTCCAGTCAGTCAGTTTGTATTTAAAGTTATATATGTCTAGTGTATCAACTACCTGGCATCTATAACACAAACCTCGTAGCTTACCATGGAACTAGATGGTGCTGTGTTCAATGTCCCGACATTTATTTATTTATTATTTATTTATAACGTTACCGCAAAAAACTCAGCCTCGACTAATACACCAGATGTATTAAAATTTGAAGGTCATTCATTCAGCTTAGATGTAATACAGGAGCTTTATTTTTAATCGCATTCATTCGCGTAGTTTCTCTTCAGAAATCAAATATTTTCCCAGTGAATGGAAATATTTCACAGAACGAGAGCGTTTGAGCATTTATTGGGTTTTTCTAATTTGAGGCATACCAATAATTTAACTTTTAGATTTTTTTTGAAAGAAGCTGCCTTTTGAAAAGCTAAATTGGGCGAGATGAAAAATATTATCCTCATTGCTATCTTCATAGCGAAAACTATATAATATGAGATGAGCGATTGTCGTTTTGAATATTTGTGAATATATTTGTTATTAACAACAAATTTGTCGTTGAGATAATAATATTTATTACCATAAATCATCGGACTATTATGTGAAAGTATGTATGTGCGTATGTTTGTTAGTCTTTCAAGCTGGAACAGCTGAAAAAAGTTTAATTAAAATTTAGTACTTACGTATGGAGTAACTAATAGGTTCACTCCTAAACACGTAAAGACACACCTCTTTGCCCTTACGCACTCAACCATGACGCTCCGGTGACAGGTCTGCCGAAGCAGACCACACAACCAAGGGTTTGCTATTACTGTCTACTCTGCTACCAGAGAAGTATCTGGAGCAACCCACATGGCACACCGCCCACCGAGGTGGGTAGATTCCCAGTGCGTTTCTTGGTTTCGCGACTGGCTGGATTGCCGGACGCTAATGACCTCCACAACAAGGTGAACGCACATTGAACAGTATGTAAGGACGTACTTAAGCGAAGCGAGGGTAATATATAAACATCTCGTGTCACGGTGTTTGTGGTCGCACTCCTCCGATATGGCTCGACCGATTTTAATGATTTTTTTTGTATATTTGGTAGGTAGGAGACTAGGTCGTAAAGTATTTTTCACTCTCCTACCCCCATCCCCTATTTTTTTATCGCAATTTTAGTCTTTTTGTATGAATAATCCAGACTCCATACTAATATATAAATGCAAAAGTACTATCTGTCTGTTTGTTACCTTTTCACGCTTAATCTGCTGAACCGATTTAGAGGATATTCAGCATGGAGATAGTTTGAGACCCTGAGAAAGACATAGGATAGTTTTGTCTCGGAAATCATCCCTTAAGAGGGTGAAATGGGCAATGTAAGTTTGTAAGGGGAATAATGTCTCAAGTGAGGAATACATATACATATTTTTTTTTATTTTTAAAATAGGTATTTACTTTTGTATGTACTTATGTTTGTACTATCAATGTACATATATATAGTTTATTCTATACTAACCGTGAAAACGTACCTAAATACAAAGACAAAAAGTTTTTTTATAGATCAAACGCGGGCATAGCCGCGGGTTCTGCTTGTATTTTATATGTATCATACAATAACTAAATAGGTTAAACGTAATAAAAACCTATAAAAGATTAAGGAAGATCCTATTACCATAAAAACTATAAGTACTATATCCGGTATTATTGGTATACATGTTTTCGTCCATCATCCCTTCAAACGTAATCCCATCGACAAACATTTTTTATGTAAATACGAGATGTAACTATATTTCATGGAAATCTTTTTTATCGTCACGTCTTTATAACATTACCAATACCAATACTATGAGTTCAGTGTTTTATAATACTTTCTCAGATTTACGTGTATATTTGACATTTATACCTATAATAAAATTGAGTCAAATGTCTGTACTTGTGAAAAATCTTATTGAAATAGACATTATTATCGACGCAGAGGCCGGATTCATGGTTTTTAGCATTTTTTTCTTTCTGTCTGTCCATCTGTCTGTCTGGGAACGCATCACGAGAAAACCACTACGCAGATTTTAATGAAATGTGGTATGATGATAGCTTGTTATCCGGGTCAACATATAGGATACTTTTTACTGCGGGAAAATATCTTATCTCTGAGAAATCTATACTAAACGTTAAAATGTACCTAGGGATGAGGGTGACTTGCTACTTTGAAATACAACTATCACACTCACGGGAGAGACTAACGTTTTAGACGTCTCAAAGGTCTTTATATAGTAGTTACAGACAGCACCTATTCAAAAATATGCAGTCATGAAGACTGCCGACAGAAGTGAAAACTTAAAACTATAAACAAACAGTTGTCATTTTTGGATATTCAAATTAATAGTTTGATCTTAAATTAAAATTTGTAAATTAAAACTGTTTACATTTATCTGGTTTTGACATCTATCGGCACTCTAAGTGTAAGTGTTAACACGTCACGTCATGTCGATGACGACTTACATGAATTTACTTCCCATCCAAACCTGCCTATAGAAGTTTTCACTGAAAAAATATTTTTTTTCCCAGTTTTAGACAATTCATACTTTAACTATTAATGTGAATCTAATACTATTTTAAATTCACTTCAATTATATTTTAAAAATATAAGATTGGATATAATAATATAAAAAATACACATGCTAAACTATGTTTGCAATATTATAACAAGATAAAACTGTATTTAGAATAGTTATTTTTAGTCAAACGTTAAATCCATTGAAGGCGCTAATCTCGGGAACTACTAAACGGATTTAAAAAAAACTTTTTGCATTAGATAGCCCGTTAATCGAGGAAGGCTATAGGCTATATTATATCATCCCGGAAAAATGTACGGTTCCCGTAGGATAGATTTGTTTTTGTCTAGGAACGAACCCGAAGCGATGCGAGGGTGAGTCGCTAGTAAAACTATATTTTCGGATATTTTAGCGGATTTATTTTGATTTTTGGTTTCCGACGATCTACAAATGCATTACAGCAATCATGACACGGGAGAAATTTTTATTTAGTCAAACGTATTTAATGAAATGAATGAGTATGGAACTATTTACTTCATGTCAACGTTTGTGAAATAATAATTAATTGATTGATGAATCGTTGGCGACTAATTTATTGAATTATTTCCTTCTCCTTGAGCTCCAATTAGATTTGCTTTTTTATTCTCATCCAAATTCTGATCTCAAAGCAATCTAATTTATATTGATAATAATAAATATGGCCAAACTCCGTGTTTTTTTCAGAAAACATATAAAAAAATGCCTTTTATCAAAAAAAGACACTTATAATAGATAAATTTTAAAACAAAAACCTTATCTGAATACAAAATTTAATCCAAATCGTTAGAACCGTTTCTGAGAAACACGAAATTTAATATATGTACAGAATTGTTTATGTTACGTATTTTAGCCTTTTCTAAAATTCAACCCCTAAGAGGGTAAAATAGGGGATGAAAGTTTTAAATAAATGCAGAGGCCAAACCCTTATTGCTAGAAACTTAAAATTTTGCACACGTATTCCTCTTATCACGCAGGCATCTACTAAGGAAGGATTTTTATAAATTCAACCCCTAAGGGGGTGTATAGATTACTCAGGGAGAGATCAGATCATGAGATATTTTCCCGCAGTAAAAAGTACCTTATATGTGGACCTGTGGATGTAAACCAGCTATCGTCATACCAAATTTTATCAAAATCCGTCTAGTGGTTTTCTCGTGATACGGTCATAGACAGATAGACAAAAAATCTAAAATCTACGGATTCGGCCTCTGTATCGATAATACTGACTATTTCAAAAAGATTTTTCAAAAAATATTTAATATACAGATTCGACTCAGAATTTTATTATATGTATAGATAAAGAGTGATATTTTATAATAAATTAGCGACTCACCCTCGCTCAGCTCGGGTTCGTCCCTACTTACATTTTAACGTTTAAGATATGAGGTATTTTCCCGCAGTAAAAAGGATCCTATAACCCGGATAACCAGCTAACATCATACCAAATTTCATCAAAATCCGTTCAGTGGTTTATCCGTGATGCGGTAACAGACAGACAGACAGACAGACAGATGGACACACAGACAATAATTCTAAAAACTATACATTTAGCCTCTCTATCGATAATAATGTCTATTTCAATAAGATTTTCCAAAAAATATTTAATGTACAGATTCAGCTTAGTTACAATTTTATTATATGTAGTAGGTATGAAGGAAAATCAAGTGTGGGTATATTATATATCCAAAAGACACTTAGGGGCGCACTCAAGCGAAGCGAGGTTAAGCCACTAGTATATTATACAATATACATGTTAAAAAATCTCTGTACATAAAATATAACATAATGTATGTATGAATGTAACTGATGTATTCTGTCAAGTCTATGCAATCTGTTACAGTAATCGCCTCACCTTTCTAAATCGTCTAGTTTTTGTTCGAGCGAGTTACTTGAAAAATCACTATCGCTGATGTTAGCTATTCCTAACGATCTTCATCTTATTAATGTTCCCCATTCTTTGTATCGACAATCGATTGAATCATTCAAGATTCCCAATACATTGTGACTTTCACTGTATTTTCTTTTCTTGTCTTGTAAATAAAAATCTCATAAATCTATACAGATAAATAAAATTGAAGTGTCTGTTTGTAATGTCAAAATAACAGACTTTTACTAAATGCATATGAAATTATATACGGTATTTATAAGAAAAACACAATTTTTAAATTTTTTGTCTGTCTGTCTGTATGTTCCGGCTAATCTGCGAAGTGGCTGGACTGATTTTGACGGGGCTTTGACTGGCAGATAGCTGATGTTATAAAGAGTAACTTAGGCTACTTTTATTTAAAAAAAGAATTAGGGTTCCACCCAAAAAATAAAACGCAGCTAGGATCGCACCCGAGCAAAGCGAGGGTAAGTCGCTAGTATCACATATGTATATACAAAAAATAGAGGCAGTGGTAGCCAAGTGGTAACACGCGCGTTTGGAAAACCGATTGAAGCGAGTTTAAATTCCGGGTCGAATCATTTGCAACATGATTACCTATTACACCCATTTTTAGCTTCAAACCTTTCCGTGAGCAATAATTGAGCTTACCATTTTTGTCATTTGAATATGAAGAATCTTTAAAGTACTAAACATTAGTTAATGGCAGGACAGGTCTCAAATTTTATATATATTCTGTATATAAAATATAATTTTAAATAAATATTTCAGCGGCAACTTTCACCTATCTCACTTTTTTCTTTTTTTTTTTATTTATTTGACTGTAGGAAATAAAAAGTTAGAATTGGCTATAAGAACAAAAATCTGTGTCACTCTTCTTCTAAACACATAGAAGTGGTGATTCTGCAGTATCTTTTATGTGTATGATGTAATATAATTGCCATTAATCATTTTTCTATATATTTATATATTTTTTGTTTATATGTTTACTGATTGATTCCCCATACAAATTTTCATCCCAATTTTCACTTCCTTAAGGGATAATTTCTGGAATAAAAAATATCCTATGTCCTTTCCAGGATCTCAAACTACCTTCTTACCAAATTTCATCTAAATCGTTCCAGAAGTTCTAGAGTCTATTCGTTATAAACACACCAAATGACAAATCTTTACTCTTTATAATAGGAGTGTAGATTGTACATTTAAAGTGCGAGCGCTCAAGTAAACCACAAGTATAGCCTCACTTAAATATAAAAAAAAACAACCCTAAATATATTGTGTTATGATTTTTTCTGATATATTTATACAGTATATATACAAAAACTGATTTAAATTCGAAAAATCAAATGTAAACAAAAGTATTCAAAAAGCTTTCGATTTAAACTGCCCCGGGTGAGATCGAGCGATATTATTTCAATTCAGAAATATAAAAGCATTCACATGTTACTAAATTTCGTATATTTTGCTATATCCTAACCCTTTTATGGGTAATATCTATTATATATATATATACTAGCATCATTTTCTAACTTGATTACCACTTGCCTTACGGTGAAGGAAAACATCGTGAGGAAACCTGCATGTCTGAGAGAACCTAGCAAGTTTTCGAAAGGCATGTGAAGTCCGCCAACCCGCACTTGGCCAGCGTGGTGGACTATGGCCTGATCCCCCTCGTCTTGAAGGGAGGCCCGTGCCCAGCAGTGGGACGTTAAAAAGGGCTGAATACATACATACATACATATATACTAGCAAAACCTGCGGCTTCGCTGGCGCTGAAACTACTAGGGATGAAAATTTGTATGAAACCTACCTTTTTAAAGTTTTTTTGTTGTAGTTGTAGCGCGAGCAAAGCCGCGGGTTTTGCTAGTTATTTATAAGAACAGTGAAAACGCAAGTAAAGTACCCACAAATTCCATAAAAACAAACGCGAACCATTAAAAAACTATATCTATGTTAGTGGCCAAAGTTATAGCTTTGAAGTTGTCCAAAAAGTCCAAGAATTTCTAAGAATTTAACTTTGACAGTATTGCTTTAAAGGTCCACTTTAAATTCCAGTCGCATAGTCCAGGAGGACTTAAATCTAATCGAGGACCACGTTCAAATATACAGTGAATCTCCAAGAAATATAAATTGCCTCTCCACAAATCGTCTTGGGATTATTTCAGTCAGAGCCTGCACCAAAATCATATTTTAAATTACAACTGCAAACTGGAAATCGTCTTGCCTTATAACATTTTGTAACTTGTACATGTGAATCGAGATGCTCCACATACATTTATGTATGGATTTTATATATTTCGATGATACTAAAAGGTAGAAACGAATTCATATTTTATATTTTTTAGTGTATTCATAATATCCTTAATTCTGTTCATACTCTTCTTATTCTCTCTCTTTCTCTCTCTCTTACATATTTTATATGAATATACATCAAAAGAAATCATAGGCAGATATTTGAAGTAAAAAAAGTTTATAATTTCGATAAAATATTAGTGTTTGCCAAAAATTTTCCTCTAATCTGGAATAGAACCTCTCTGACCTCATATATATCAAGGTTACCCTAAGCGAAGTTTCAAATATTACTTATATAACCTAATTCTTAGTACCAGACGGTATAAAATAATATAGAATAAATTTTTCCCTAAAGTAAAAGTTTATGCAAAAGCGTGGAAAGTTGTACAGTGTACACGTACTTGCTTACTTACTTGTTACTTGATTTAACTTAATATACGCTGAGTTATGATTTAGTTTAGTTTAAAGTTAATTTTGTTTTTCTTAGAAACTTCAAAATTATACCTTTTTAAAAGGATATCATATATTCTACGATTGTCAATGAAGACACTATGTGAACAATAAAATAAAATAATTAAAAAAAAACATTTATTACTAACATAAAAACTTAAATAAAAACGACTTCCAGGCACTGAAAAGTAAAAAATATATATTTTTTTTTTCATTTAGGTTTTCATTTAGAATAGATACTTTTTTCGATCTATTTTTAGTGTAGACGTAATAAACAGGTAATTTTTAGGAAGAATGATTTTTAAAAACATTTTTAAGCCATTTATTCAGAAACAATTATTGAGACATGATTAAGCCATTTATTCAGACCCCTAATGACAATCACAACTCATCTAGGTGTAAAGTTCTCATCAATACAAATTAATCAAGCCCAACACCAGGTAATTGCTGTAAATCGTTGAGGAGTTCCCTCGACTGCCTCTCGGGTCTATCATCAGATCGACTCCAGACCCTCATTTAATAGTAGTAACATTTAATAGTAGTTACATTAAACAGTTGTAAACTATTACTGTTAAAAATGCTCTGTAAAATTATTGACGTGCGCTTATAATTAAAGATGGAAGAGAGCGCTGACTCCTGACATACAGGTTTAATCTAGTTTGGAAGTCAGAGGTCTTATATATTAATAGGCTTATGTAACAACAAACAAATATGTCAATAAAGAAATATTATTATTATTATTATAGTAGCGCTTTAAAATAGGTACTTAATGAAAAAGTTATCAAACGCACTACAATTTTTGAAGGTTCCCCTCGATTTCTCTGGGATCCCATCATCAGATTTTGGTTTTCTAATCATGGTACCATCCTTGTGATATCTCCTTTCTAACAAAAACAACAAAAAAAGAATAATCAAAATCGGTTCATAAACGACGAAGAAATCCGCGAACATATATAAAAAAAAAAGAAACAAAAATATATACGATCGAATTCAGAACCTCCTCCTTTTTTTGGAAGTCGGTTGAAAACAGTAATAAGTAACACAATTCTTAAGCTTAACTTAGGTAGTAGCTCTGCTGATGCTGCTAAGATCGAAATCTCGAACAGTGCTGATTTTTAATTACACTCAACTCCCTAGGATGTTGAGTAGAAGCAAGTCAAAAAAAGGATGGAAGGAAGGAATTAATCGCTAAGGGAATCAAAAATAAAATAAATATTAAAGAGTGCGTGTGCTCTTTATGAAATTCAATTTATGTTTTAAATAATTAGAAAAGGTGAGATACTAAAAATAACGCATATTGGACATATTACAATCATATATTTATAGAATATCTTTTAAGGAAAGAATAATATTATATATCATTTGTCAGACAATAAACGTACGTACATTTTTTCGTAGCGTATTCACCAGCTTACCTCAAGTCAAGCGTGCGTAAAGAAGTTTTACTTCAACAAGACGTAGCACTCTTGCAATAATCAAATCCATGACCAATCGAATTATATTCCAAACGAATGTACACAATATGCTGCAGACAATAATTTATATAAGTAATTAATTAAAATGATTGATTGGCCTCATTCATATAAAACCGTATATTTATTGAAATAATAAATGATTTTATCTTCGTGAATAATTCACGTTATTGTTTCCTATACTTTAATAAAATAATCATATTATGTTTACTGATCGAAATAATTTTAAGCAATATGTTATGAAATGCAAATTAACCTTGTCTATACATAATATAATAAAATTCTGAGTCAATACTATACATTAAATTTTTTTTTGAAAATATTATTGAACTAGACTTATTATCGATAAAGAGGTCTATAGATTTTAGAATTTTTGTCTGTCTTTCTATATGGAATGAGAACACCACTGGACAGATTTTTATGAAATTCGATATGATAATTGGTTATCCGGGTGAATATATAGGATACTTTTTACTGCTGGAAAATATCTTATCTCTAAGAAATCTATACTAAACTTTAAAACGTAAGTAGGGAAAAACCCGAACAGAGTGAGAGTGTGTCTATGTTTATGTTTATTTATTTACTCGGTTATGATACAGCATTATAAAAATATCTATAGTTTAAGCACAAAGTTATTAACAAGTATGGCCAAAATAGATTACTTTATTAAGATATAAATTTAATGGACAACAGAGTACTTACTGATACATAAAAAAAGAAAGAAAAAGAAAAGAAAAGCTGCATTATTTAAATTCATTACACTAATGATATGCACATCAAACATGCTGTGTTTACATGTACACGTGTGTGAGCGTATGTGTGTGTATGTGTGTGTGTTAGGTGTGACGTGTATGTGTGTATGGTAGTTACAGACATATTTAGAGTTATGTACACCTATGTATATGGATTATAGGTTTGTGGAGATATTACGCATTTTCATTTTTTTTAAGAACGATTAGATAATTATTAATAATATTAATATTAATTACATAGTTATTATTTTAAAAAGTGTCGCTAGTATTATATAAAAATGAAATATATATAGTAACTAAGTTGTGATGTGTGACGTTTGTCAAGGGACTAACTAAAATGTACCACTAAATATATATTTTTTTTTCACCTTTATTTGAATATTTCAAAATTTTTAGCAGAATATTCCGTTTTTAAGGGATGTGACTTATGATAGCATATTTTTGAAACAAAAAATATTATCAACATAAGGTATTGATGGATTTCCAAAAAAAATAATTGAAGATTATCAATTCAAGTGTATTCTTCCATATTATTCTATGCTATGTTTTCAAGAATTACAAATCTATTTTCACGATTTTTCTTAAAATAAACGAATATTATATTTAAACATAAAGAATTTAAAGTATAACTATTGATTTTTCAGTTAAAAAGTGAAGTCGCAATAAAACATGATACTAGAGATCCAAACGATGACAATCTATAAAAGCAGAAGTGCCACGAAACTTTGAAAAATTGAACAACTTTGTTAATTTTCTAAAATATAACAATGCTTAAGAAATTATAAAGCCACGAGCGACATCTCGCTTCGGTAGCGTTTGAATTTCTTTATTATATCAGATACCGCAATATCTTGCGTGACCAAAAACTCGACAAAAGTTTTATGAGAACCATAAATTATAATGCTTGATTACAGTATATTTAGTATAGTTTAATAATCAGTTCGAAGAAAGAAAAATATTTTAATTATGATACTACTAGCGACTCACTCTCGCTTCGCTCGAGTTCGTCCCTAGGTACGTTTTAACGGTTAGTATGAAATACAAATCTTACAATTTCTTTATTTTTCTATACTGTAATATGCATATATTATACACCTTATATATAAACCTTTTTCTTGAATCGCGCTATCTATTAGAAAAACCGCATCAAAATTCGTTGTATAGTTTTAAAGATCTAAGCATACATAGGGACAGACAGCGGAAAGGGACTTTATTTTATACTTTGTATTGAAGAAGGAGTAAAATATCAACGTTTTGGATTGTCGAATAATATTTTAAATAGAAAACGTACAGTAAATTATTCATAAATTAAAATCAGCCTAGCGAGTATGACCCGTGCAAGTAGATAAGCATAATCATTTCAAACATTACGTCTCATACGGACGTATAAACTTTCGGATGTTGGTCTGGTTATTGCAAAATTATGAAAGATTCATCCTAAAAAATTTTTACTAAAATTCATATATTGTAATATATAATTTTTATAAATCTGAATGCTTAATACTTTCTTAGATTTACGCGAACATTTTACATTTTAAATAAAACTATCTTTTCGGATTATTTCGCTGATTTATTTTGATTTTTGGGTCCCGACGTTCGAAAGCTTTAAATCAAACATAATAACAGAGACTGTCTCTCCTAATCCGAAAAAATAGTTTTATTTAATAAGTCTGAATGCTTAAAAAAGTAGGTAGTACTTATTTTTGAAAATCATTGTATAATTTTTTAACTGTCTGTAACAACTATATAATGACCTTTGAGACATCTTAAACCTTAGCTTCTCTCGTGATCATGATCAAAATAATCAAAATAAATCCGCAATAAATTCCAAAAACATAGTTTTATTTAAAATAGATATTATTTATATATAAAGAAATTACATTTGGGTATCACTTTCTGCCTATTTCAAGTAATAATAATAATGTCCTCATGGCCGATTTCAGGCACGGTGAGCAATCTCGCTAAGAATAACCAGATGCGCAGGAGGTATTATAGTGCACAAGTGCACGCGCAGACACAAGTTCACTCTCTATTCCTTTTCCTCTCAAAGTCCGATGGAACGATACTTCGACACGACCAGTGAGAGATAAGGCACAGGACCGCTGGCTTTACATGCTCTCCGAGGATCGGGGGTGAAACACCGCCAACTTCCCGACTCCGGGCTATTGCTTAGAATATCGAACTCAGTAATTAAACTTGGCTCGCCCTGGGACTCGAATCCAGGACCTCCGGATCTACAGTCTGTATGCTAGCCACTAGAACATCAAGGCATTCTGAAATACTTCTTAATTAAAAAAAAAACATAATTCCTAAATGATGAAAAAAGTCACCCTTGTGGGTAGAATTAATTGAAATAGATTTTGCACACACCCTAAGTCACTTAGATGTCACTTAGATATATTAGTTATGATATACAAAGGCATTTAAGGCGTCAACTTTCCAAGAAAACCATCCCTAACAAACACACCATACACTACCCTGTCAAAAGTAATTAAGGAACACTAATAATTGGGTGAAGGGTAGAGTTATGAGGATGTTTACAATTTTAAGGCAAGAGGAAGCTAATCTTGCCCTACTAATCTAATATATCCGTAATAAATCAACGACCCTTGATGAAATAATTGAAGTAGGTTTTAGTGTTTTGCAAAAACATTTTACTGATTAATATTATTTATCTATTTTACTTATCTAGTGGCTAGCGTACGGCAGCAGTTTGGTAGGTTCTGGGTTCCAGTCCCGGGTTGGGAAAATTGTTTGGTTTTCAATAATGGTCACTCCTGTTTCTCGGAGAACATATAAAGCTGCCGGTGTACGTTTGATCTTTCACCGATCGCGTTAAATTGCTCCCACTGGATTATGAAAGTAAAAGAAACAGTGTACTTGGGTTTATACTTCTAGGTTACCGTGACCGAAATTGGTCAGGAGGAATTATTATATTACTAGCGACTCACACTCGCTTCGCTCGCGTTCGTCCCTGGGTACATTTTCACGGTTAGTAAAGAATAAATTATATAAATGTTCATACATAGGTATAGAAAAATAAGTACCTACTTTAAAGATATATATATATATATATATATATATATATATATATATATATATATATATCCCTTACTTGAGAAACGATTCCCCATATAAACATTAATCGTCATTTTCACCCCTTAAGGGATGATTTCTGGGATAAAAACTATCCTATATCCTTTCCAGGGTCTTAAACTATTTCCATACCAAATATCATCTAAATCGGTTCAGCGGATTTAGCGTGAAAAGGTAACAGACTAACAGACAGACAGACGGTTACTTTCGCATTTATAATATTAGAATGGATTATAATTATTTATTGTTGATAATTCTTGGATTGTACGTATAAAGGCTTAAGTTAAATAAAACCTAAACTACATTTTTCACATTCACTATAGATTTTCCAGCGGTGAAAGGTGGGTGAAAGGTACGTCGATAAAAAGTACCCCGCCTATGTGTTAATTAAGGCTATTAATTCATCTACCTTCCCATTAGAACGTCGTTAGAGTTCCGCTGAAGTGAAACAAAGATTTATCACACTAACAGTTATCTGCCCAAATGATGGAAACCCCTGATAAGTTTTTTTTTAGTTCAGTTTCTTTTTCTCCTGTTTATCAACTGATTTTCTTTTTCTTTTTTTTTTTTGTTTTGTATATAACTATTGATAAGCTTTAGTGTTATTATTAAAAAAAATTGGAAACAGTTTGTTAATTCTATTTATATACGTTTTCCTTAAATTTTCAATAATTGTTATGGTCAAATTTCGACCACTAGGCATACACTAGTAAAGATATGAGTTCAATCTCAAATGCTCAAAACCAATGAGCAGTTACAGCATGAAATATGTACATTGTACATACAAATAATAAGTAAATGTCGGGACATTGAACACAGCACCATCTAGTTCCATGGTAAGCTACGAGGCTTGTGTTATGGATACCAGATAGTTGATACACTACTCATATATAACTTTAAATACATACATCTATACAGATAAATAAAATTGAAGTGTCTGTTTGTAATGTCAAAATAACAGCTTTACACAAAATGCATATGAAATTACTAGCGGCTCACCCTCGCTTCGCTCGGGTTCGCCTCTAGACAAACAAAAACAAATCTATCCCACGGGAGCCGTACATCGTTCCGGGATAAAAAGCAGCCTTTTGTTTATTCTAATGTATGAACTATATTTCTGTAAAGTTTCATTAATATCCAATCAGTAGGTCTTGTGAACTAAGCTGTATAAGTTACTACAGTTTTTTAACTATCCCACGGGAACTCTTTAACTTTCAGGATGAAAAGTATTTAAGATGTTGCCTTTCCTTTTTATAATATTATAGCGGCTCACCCTCGCTACGCTCGGGTCCACCTCTAATGATACAAAAACAGATTTATCCCACGCACCTTACCCGCCCAACTCACAGTACCCGCACTATGTACTTTTAATGCCCTACGCACTTTACCCAAACTACGCACTTTAACCGCCATATGCACTATGACCGCCCTACGTCCTTTGACCTCGCTACACACTTTGACTCCCCCACGCACTTGACGCCTACGTCCTTTAACCTCGCTACACACTATGACTGCCCCACGCACTTGACCCCCCTCCCTCCCCCTCCTTCCATACGCACTTCAACCGCCCTACCCACGTAGCCCGCACTAAGCACTAAACCGCCTCATTACCCGCCCTATGCTTTTTACCCACTCTACGCACTTTTATGGCCTTACGCACTTTTCCCGCCTTATGCACTTTACCGTACCCGCAATACACACATTACCTGCCCTACGCACAATACCGAAACAAAACCGTTCTTTTTTCCGGAATAAAAAGACGCTTATTTGTTATTCTGGTATATGATGTATAAAAACTATATTATTATAGAGTTTTATTAAAATCCAATCAGTAACTTTTGTGTACTAAGCTGTATAAGTAAGTTACTATAGTTTTTTAACGTTTTTTACTATAGTTTTTTTACCGGTGGTAGGACTCTGTCAAGCCTGAGGAGTCCGACTGGATGGGTACCACCTTATCTATTTCTGCCGCCAAGCAACAATGATTGCATTGTTGTGTTCCGGTTTGAAGGATAAGGTAGCCAGCGCAATTACAGGCGAGAGGCATATCATCTTAGTCCTCACAGTGACAACGCACCTGTGGTTCTGCATTTTTGTTACTTAAAACCTAAATGCATGAACCGTAGGTGTTATGGGCGATAGGTGCTGCTTTCCATCAGGTGGTCTGTCTGCTCGTTTGTCACTGAATGTCATAAAAAAAAAACAAACTATCTCACGGGAACCCTTTAGTTTTCCGGGATGAAAAGTATCAAAAATGTTGACCGGAGATATAAGGTACCACCATATGAAATTTCATTTAAATTGGTTTAATAATATCGGAGATTAGCCCGTACAAACAGACAAACAGACAGTAACAAAAAAATTAAAAAAAATCTGGATTTATACTATTGCCCTTTTTACAACCCTTGACTCGGTTTTTAGCATTTTTTTTCTATGTACAGACATTCAACCTCTACTATTTTATTATAGTATAGATAAATTATTTATTTTAAAAAGGGTTGTTATTATTTTAAAAAATGTAAAAAAATATAATATGCTTTCAAAGGTTACCTAAAACCTCGCTTTAGTTTTAAGTTTCTAGCTTTGAAGGTTTTCGAGATATACCTTTTTGAACGACAGTCATAGTCATAGTTACGCTCATTTTCTTTATATTTCAAGGTCAAAGCGGAGTACGACAATTAAACTCGTATGAATCGCTTTTCTACATCAAGCCCTTATTGACACATAAGTTTCGATATAGGTTGCCATTAAGGGGCAGTTCGCTATACTTATCCCGCTAAACCCTTTCATCTAAATCGGTCCAGTAGTTTCAGAGCTTATTCGGTACAAACAAATAAACAAACAAAAAAGTCTTTCCGTTTTATAATATTATAATATTATAAAACGCTCACGCTCGCTTCACTCGGGTTCACCTTTAGTCAAACAAAAACAAATCTATCCCACGGGAACCGTACATTTTTCCGGGATAAAAAGTAGCCTATTTGTTGTTCTGATGTATGAACTATATTATTGTAAAGTTTCATTAAAATCCAATCGTTAGTTTTTGTGTACTAAGCTGTATAAGCTACTACAGTTTTTTAACTATCCCACGGGAACTCTTTTATTTTCCGGGATGAAAAGTATCCTAAATGTTAACCGGGGATATAAGGTACCACCATGCAAAATTTCATTTAAATCGGTCCAGCAGCTTCGGAGATTAGCCCGTACAAACAGACAAACAGACAAACAGACAGAGAAACAAAAAAATTGAAAAAAATCAGGATTTGTTCTATTGCTCTTCTTACACCCCCCTGACTCGGTTTTAAGCATTTTTTTTCTATGTACAGACATTCGACCTCTACAGTTTTATTATAGTATAGATATACGGTACTCCTAAGAAAAATTCAATTTCTAAAATTTTTGTCTGAATGTTTATCTGTCTGTCTGTTTGTTCCGGCTAATCTCCGAAACGTCTGGACCAATTTTAACGGGATTTTCACTGGTAGATAGCTGATATTATAAGGAGTAACTTAAGCTACTTTTATTTTAGAAAAAGAATTAGAGTTTCGCTTAAAAAAATTAAAAAGTCCCTAGGGACGCAACCAAGCTAAGCGAGGTTAAGTCGCTAGTTATAAATATAAACGACTGAACACCTATCATTGGAGTACAAACATTCGTGCTTATCAAATAAATGAATGCCCCAGCGGGACTTGAACCCGCGACCGCTGGCACAGCAAGTAGGGTCACTACAAACTGAGCCATACAAACTCACAGATTCACCAACATTTACATATATGTAAGTGTAGTAAGAATAAATAGGTTTTCCCAAAATGTATACATGTGATTCATTACCAAGTCCTCCCCCTCTTGATAAATACAGTCATAAATTAGCCTATTGGTTTTTGTATTAAAATCACTTTGAATTTCATGTGAATGGAAGCAAGCCTACCAGGAATTAACGTTATATTATACTCGCTAGGAAATACATTATGAAATTTCAATATTAAGTAAAATAAACACGTATTATTGAAGGGATCTATTTCAATAAATGAAATAATATCTGAATGTTTACTGTGTTTTTATGTCTATTTTAATGAATTAAATGTCAATTGTCATGATTTATTAGTATCTACTAGCAACTTATCCTTGCTCTCTTGGTATCGTCCGTAGAAACTTTTTAACAGTTAGTATAGATTTCTCAGAGATGAAATATTTTATCGCAGTAAAAAGTATGCTATATGTTGATCCGGATAACCAGCTATCATCATAGCAAATTTCATCAGAATCTGTCCAGTGGGTTTTTCGTGACGCGTTCCCAGACCGAGAGACAGATAGACAAAAATTGTAAAAACTATAGATTCGGCCCTTATATTGATAGTAATGACTATTTCAATTAGATTTTCGAAAAAATATTTAATGTACAGATTTGATTTAGAACTTTATAATATATATAGATAACATATAAAGGCAAGGATAATATTATTTAGTATGTTTTTCTCATCTGTTTGTTCCGATTTTCTTATTTTTTTGTTTAGTAGCTATTGACGGGCTGTAGTGTTATCAATAAAATGGTAACAATTTTTTATATAAAGAAAGGCAAATTCTATTCATTTACGTATGTTTTCTTCAAATTTTCAATAATGGTGATGATCGTGTCGACAATAAGTGTTATAACTTATGGTCCTACTAGTAACGGTTAGTGTGGAATAGATTTACTATATATTGGTATATATATATATATATATATATATATATATATATATATATATAATTTTATTATATTATATTTTTTATTTTAATTTTTATATCTCTTACTTGAGAAATGATTGAGTTCCTATACAAATTTTCACCCCCTTTGTACCCTGCAAAGGGGGTGAAAATTTGTATAGGGACTCAAACTCAAAAATGACCATGATTGCTATAAAGCATTCGAAAGGTCGGAAACCAAAAATTAAATTAAATCTGCGAAATAATCCGAAAAGATATTTTTAATTTAATATTATCTTAATTAAGCCTAAACCTAAAACTGCAGATAAGGCCTAAGCGTTTACTGTCTTGATAAAATCGCAAAATTATTTTGGGCTCTAAAAAAGCTTTTACTACTATCACAAACCTGGCATTATTAGATTTCATATCATGGTTCATAAAGCGTTCAAGGTTGGCAGTTGGCGCCACATGTCACGTTTTCGCTTTTGCTGTCTCATTGATCATGTAGTTTGGATTGATATAACGTTATCTAAAATACACAACGTAACGACTTCTGTTAAATAAAATATGTTAATGTAAATATATATTTTTAGTTAAAATATTTTTGTTAATTATTCTTTATGGTTTTGAAATAAATGCTTATTTTGTATTCAGCCCTTTTTAACGTCCCACTGCTGGGCACGGGCCTCTCTTTAGTACGAGGGGGATAAGACCATAGTCCACTATGCTGGCCAAGTGCGGGTTGGCAGACTTCACATGTCTTTCGAAAACTTGCTAGGTTCTCTCAGACTTGCAGGTTTCCTCACGAAGTTTTCCTTCACCGTAAAGCAAGTGGTAATCAAGTTAGAAATGATTCGCACATGAAAATATCAGAGGTGTGAGACCCAGAATTTGAACCCGCTTCACTCGGTTTCCCAAGCGAGCTCGTTACCACTGGGCTACCACTGCTTATTTTATCATATTGAAAATTAATATAAAAATCTGTGTTTGTTGGTTTTTCAGTCTTTGTAATGACTGAGCACAGTAAAATTGAAAATGAAGCATGGGTCCTTAATTACCCATAACTTATAAATACCATACGTATAATAAACCATACGCATAATCTATAAAATTTTCGCAGTAGGATAATGTGGCGTCATTTTTGAATTTGTTTAAAATTATTATATATTATAATTATTGTATAGTTTTGTGGGTACATACTGTCTGTAACAAATCTATAATATCTTTGAAATTCCAAAAATCTAGTCACTCACGTGACTATTCCTTCGACCCCTAAAAGCATTCTGAAACGTTAGGAATAACAATAAATCCCCAAAAAAATAGTTTTATTTAAAATGCATATAATACACACACATAATATATACATATTTTCTAAAAAAACGCAATTTTTCACAAAAACAAAAAACATTTTTATAACGAATTAATTAGAGCCTTTTTCTATCTGCTCTCATACTGACAATGTTATATGGTGCCATCTCGTACATTTTCGTGGTACTTTCCTTGTCACCAATGGATATTAAACTACTAAGCGAGTGCCTACACGTCACCCAGGTACTGATTTGTTAGACGAAATCTTTTCTTCTTTCTTTTGTATTAAGTATGTGTTTATTGGAATCCTTACAAATATATGCATGAATTTTGAGTTGTGCGAGTGTTTCATGAACCGAACATAAATAATTTTAAAAATGTATTTATTAATAAGTCTATTTGTATAACATAAGCAAAAAATCAGTCGACCCGTTTCCATAAGACTTTTACTAAAAAATAAATTAAAAAATCCGTTAAGTGCAAGTCGAATTCATTTTATTAATATGAATTTTACTCTATGTATCTTACGTTCTTATATTTTTATTATTTAATATTATAATGGCAATAACATATACTCTGTGAAAATTTCAACTCTCTACCTGTTACGGTCCATGAGATTCAGCCCCCTGACAGACTGACGGACAGCGGAGGCTTAATAATAGGGTTCCGTTGTCACCCTTCGGGTCCGGAACCCTGAAAACAACATTTAATATATGAAACAATAGTTGAAATTTTAAATGTGAACTTTTACTGTGACTATTCTATACAAATGTGTTTCAGAGTTTCTATTTCAATGCAACGTCAGGAAGTCGACATACGAGGCTGAATAGTCGGTACGGACACAGATATGGGGTGTAAATAACGTCAACGAAAAAACTGACAGGACTCGTTACTACGTTTACGTTCGTACATTTTAATAAAGACGTATATAAAGTGAGAGCGTTGAGTTATCTATACATATAAAAAAATTGTAAACTAAAAAACTAAAACTAAGCCGAATATGTACATTAAATATTTTTTTTTAAATCTTATTGAAATAGAAAGGAATATACTCGTAGTATTATGTAATATGTATGTCTCCGACTGCATAATACTATATCACTTCGTCAACTTTTTTTTCATCTTTTTAGTTAGCTTTTATACAGTCGCGTTTTTTATTTCTATAATATATATTATTATTTACGACTTTTTAGTCTGTTTCAATTAGACATTTGAAGTAATATTCAGCAATATTTTATCCTTAAATACATTTATATATAATTAAACATTAACATTAAAGAATAACATTATTTTGTGTATATTTTTGATCGTCTCTTAAAAACCATTTGTTTTAATATCCCACTCGATTGGTTTATATAAAATACTTTTTTAAAGGCACACAAATTAGCGCCTGATATCCGCCATTTCCATTTCTAACTATTATTTATATAGCCTATGAAATTTGCGTTATCAAGACGAATCTAATGACGTATAAATCACATACATACATACATAGACTGATAAACACATTACCCTCCATTGCGTCGCGCAGTCGGGTAAAAAAAACAGAATTATTACTAAAATCATAATTTCTTGAAACATCATATTAATTTATATAAGAAAAATCTGCTTCTTATTAACCTTGGTGAAATGAACCCTTCAAACTCATGAGTGCCAGTCAGAATCATTATACTCCACAGATATCATCTTACTGATGAACGGCATTATTATACTAAAAAAACCTTTTAAGCACATAATATAATATAAATAAGAAAGTTCACGCATTCACGTCATATATCAAACGTCCAATACAGTCTTGTCGTGGATAAAAATAATTAAAATTACTCAATAGAAGTTTCTAAGAAGGACTTCCTTTGTTCCTTTAATGGAACCTCTTAATAATATGAGAATTTGTTATAGTAATTACTGTTTTATTATACAATGTGTTATAATAACGTTCCGTTTGACCTGTTTTGTTTAAACCAATTAAAATATGCCGTTTGGTGTAGCTTCGTGTCCAAAAAAGCTAAATAGTTTATTTAAGGTATTTTATTAACTCTTAGAAATAGTCTTGGAAAGTCTAGACTTATCTGTATCTATATATTCAGCCCTTTTTAATGTTCGACTGCTGGGCACAGACCTCCCTTCAACACGAGAGGGATCAGGCCATAGTCCACTACGCTGGCCAAGTGTGGGATGGCGGACTACATAATATGTCTTTCGAAAACTTAAGTTCTCTCAGATATGCAGGTTTCCTCACAATCTTTTCCTTCACAGTAAGGCAAGTGGTAATTGTGTTGGAAATGATTCGCACATGAAAATATCAGAGGATTTGAACCCGCTTCACTCGGTTTTTCAAGTAAGAGCGTTACCACTGAGCTTTGACTGCCTTATTTCAGTATAATTTATTTTATTTAATGGATATTTATTTTTTTATTTTTATTTCAAACGACTATGTCGTAATTCACTGATAAAGCTGAAACAGTCTATAAAAATTATTATATTATAAAAGCTAAATATGACTTAGCTTATAAGTTAAAGGAAAGCTTACAAATCAATTTAAACTTAATTTTTCACACTAAGGTATAGGATTTTTCATATAATGTATGTGTCATATACCTCTTGAGGCATAGTCTATTCATTGAGAAAATGTCCGCAATTGACAAAATTTAGGTGTAAAACGCATAAGAAATATACATATACGAGGACGAATATTTTGACGACACGTTTGGCTCAGTTTTTTTTTTTATGAGATTCAGTGACAAACGAGCAGACAGACCACCTGATGGAAAGTAGTACCTGTCGCCCATAATACCTACAGTTCATGCACTTAGGTTTTAAGTAACAAAAATGCAGAAACACAGGTGCGTTGTCACTGTGAGGACTAAGATGATATGCCTCTTGCCTGTAATTGCGCTGGCTACCTTATCCTTCAAACCGGAACACAACAATGCAATCATTGTTGCTTGGTGGCAAAACTAGATAAGGGGGTGGTACCCATCCAGTCGGACTCCTCAGGCTTGACAGAGTCCTACCACCGGTAAATTTTGCTATGTCAGCGGTCGTGGGTTCGAGTCCCGCTGGGGGGACTTTTCATGTGCGAATCATTTCTAACGTGATTACCACTTGCCTTACGGTGAAGGAAAACATCGTGAGGAAACCTGCATGTCTGAGAGAACCAAGTAAGTTTTCGAAAGACATGTGAAGTCCGCCAATCCGCACTTGGCCAGCGTAGTGGACTATGGCCTGATCCCCCTCGTGAAGGGAGGCCCGTGCCCAGCAGTTAAAAAGGGCTGAATACATACATACATAAATACAATACACATACATATAATAAAATTTTAACTAAGCCGAATCTGTACATTAAATATTTTATGGAAAATCTTATTGAAATAGACATTATTATCGATACAAATGCCGAATCTAAAGTTTTTAGAATTTTTGTGTCTCTGTCTGTCTGTTACCGCATCACGAGAAAACTACTGAAAAGATTTTGATGAAATTTGGTATGGTGATAGCTGGCTATCCGAGTCAACATATAGAATACTTTTTACCGCGGGAAAATATCTCATTTCTGAGAAAATACAAAAACTGCAATGTAAGAGAACGCGGGCGAAGCCGCCAGCAATGCTAGTTATTATATAAGAAAGTGTCAGACAAATAGGGATATAATCAGTAGTTTTAGAGTTAACATGTCTACAAGATGATTGGCAGAATTCACACTGAAATATAATTAAATAGCGTTTTTTAATTAATAAATACAAAACTTTGTTGCTACTAACATTCCAAATACGAGTTGTCACCATATTTTAACAACAGGAAAAAAAGGGACATTATAAAATATTTCATTCTAAAAACCGCTTAGTTGCCCAAAATGGGGTCGAGGCAATAAAAGTGCGTTGGAACTAGGGTTGGCACAGTTGTCGATATGGAATATTTATTATCTAAAAGTATATCATGGTGTTGCAGTGGCGTCCAATTTTTATACTTTTTTTTTGTTTTGGTAATTTATTATTTTTTCCGTTGCAAGAGCCAAGTTTTTGTGTTATACTAAGAAAATATATTTTGCGACAAATATAGAATTTCTTTGTAAATTACTGGGCAAATAATAATTGTTCCAAGAACTGCTGTTATATTTAGTGTTATCGTATCTTACTATGCCCCTTGTATTGAAGGGAGCAGAAGTAGGACGTTAAAAGGGGCTGAATACTGCTAATATTATCGAAATTTTTGTCATACTAACAAGCAATTTTAATAATTTTGGTCTGCTTTAGTCTAAGACTGGATCTCTTTTTCTCTTTAATAATTTTGGTCTGCTTTAGTCTAAGACTGGATCTCTAAGACTGGATCTCTCAATATCTTGAATGTTTGTTTTGTTTTGCAGCTTCTTTGTTGAAATTAATTTAACTACAAAATTTAAATACTTTATTTTTAAATACAAAATTTTTCACTTTACCCTTTAAAAGAGTAAATATGGAATGGAGTTTATACTGAATTCAGTGGATATTGTAGGAATATAAGCTATTTGTTAATAAATTCTACATGTATGTAGTAACTGGTATTTAAATAAAATCCTTTAATCTATTATATATCTATAAGCATTCGAAACGTCGGGAACCAAAAATCAAAATAATCCGAAAAGATAGTTTTATTTAAAATGTCAAATATTCGCGTAAATGTAAGAAAATACTATCCTATAATCCGTTTAACGTTGTAGTAAGAGATGATTGACAATTTTTTACAAAAAGAGTGAATCGTTTCTTTGAAATTTTAACAATTTCCGATTAAATGATTCATCGATGATCCCGGTAAGAGATCAGGCGCAGGGTCAAGGTTGCGTTTAATTCTGTCAGAGGACTTGGGGTGTACACGCCACCAACTACCTAACCTCGTGCTGCAAAGAAAAAAAATCTTAACAGAATAACTATTCTTGAAATTAAATCTACCAACAAAACCGAATCAAACTGACCGACAGAACCGACTCAAACCGACCGACAAATCCGTCTCAAACCCTGATTTTCATCTGATTTAAGCCAATAAGGCAGTTATAAAAATTAAGGCAGAAAGGTACTTTGCTTTTTACACTTTTTATGATTTTTAATTAAAATTTTATGACCCACTTTTGGATAGACATTGAATAGCTGAACAATTTATTTATAGAATGAAAATATATTTTTTATTATTTTGAATTTTAGTAAAAGTAACATTCATCGCGAATGCATTGCTTTCTAGAAACAAAAAATTGCGATCTTTGTCTACTTTAACTGTGCAAATTTCAATTCAACAACTTTAACAAACTATAATACTAAAGCTCATGTACTCATACCTTATTCACTTTTTAATAATCCAGTTAAATCTTATATATAAATATCTCGTGTCACGGTGTTTGTGGTCGCACACCTCCGAAACGACTCGACCGATTTTAAAGATTTTTTTATGTAAATTTGATAGGTAAAAGAATAGGTTGTAAAGTATATTTCACCTTTTCCTCCGCCCTCATTTTTTAAGGAACTAGGGGCGAACCCGAGCGGAGCGAGGGTGATTCGCTAGTATATAATAAGAAACGGCACGCAAAATTGGAATTTTTGAATTATTAATATAATATTATGTAAATACTAAAAGAAAATTACATTGAATGAAAAAACTTAAATAAGACTCTCAAACTAATTAACCGTATTCATAAAACAAAACATAAAAAGTCAATGCCATTTTACAGCATAACTTTTAACTGGCAACCCTGGCGCTAGTGTTTCTTGACCCGTTTCTGTTAAGGATTTCCTTACTTGCCAAGCTGAGGATTTCTGCAGATATTAACTAACATTTCTTATTACAAAGTTTATTGTTACGGTTGAATGGAAAAGGTTTTGTGAAGTTGTAAGCGGTTTAAGGATATGGCAGGTACATTATACGTATAATTTTATTTTACCTTGAAGGTTGAAGGTTACTTAGATTTTTTCTAATCGTATATTGTATTTAATCGATATTAAATTAAATTATTAACATCTAGCAAAACCCGCGGTTTCGCTCGCTCTAAAACTATAAAAATCTCTAATATGTTTCATACAAACTTTCATCTCCTATTTTACCTTTTATAGGATGAATTTCGAATGCTAAAATACGTATTTATTTCATTGTATAAATAGCATTAATACCAAGGTTTAAGTAATTCTGATCATAAATATTTTTTTGGGTGGCATTAAAACATGTTTCCCGTGGGAATGAGAAAATTTCCCGGGGTAAGAAGTAGCCTATGTCACTTTCCAGCCTTCCGACTATCATCACACAAAAAATCACGCTAACCCGTCACTTTGTTTTAATGTGAAAGAAGGACAAACAAACAAACAAACACATTCTCACATTTATAATATTATATATAATATAAATTATGGAAATATGAATTTAGATTATTTAGGCAAATATTTAATACTTTTTGTTTGTATGTTAATATAGTAATATTATATTTTATCTAAGTATCAACATTTCATTACACGATGAGGAAATTGTGTTACTTCTTTATTACTTAACCCTGCTATAGCTTCATTGCTTTTCTTAAAAAGACAAATTTTCGTAGCTTTTTACACTAAAAGCACATAATCGTTAACGTAATTAGTGCTAAAAAGAATCCTTTTATTCATTTATTTCAATAAATAACTAATGAAATAACAGACGAACGTTTAAGGAATGAAGACAGAAATCGAGAACTTTGGACAAAAATTAATAATCAAGAATCTCAGCTGGATTCAAGTTGACATTGAATAAAAATATTTTATTCGAATTATTAAAAAGTTTCAATGACTTCTCCTCTGTCGGGGAATTACCTACCTTATAATTTTGCGTTTGAATTTTCTGTACAATATTTGAGGGCAATCATTCAAATTGATTTTTATTCTGCAAATGGCTTCATTTATGTTAAAGATTTTGCTTATTGTTTATTTAAAGGAATTTAATGTCTGGAATTAGCAGGCTAGGTTTAGAAAAGAAATTAGAATTTTTATAGCGTTTTTATTAGGGATATAAAAGCTATTTAAAGTACACAAGTACTACAAAAATTTACGAGATGGTGCTTTAAGACATTATACGTGTTGTTAGCATGAGAGTAGACAGAAAAATACTCAGATAATTATATAGTTATAAAAAACATTTTTATACTTTTTTTGTTAAAAATTGCATTCTTTCCATAAAAGATAACTATATAAATAAACTTAAAAAGCAAATTCTTATATAAATACAAAATTTGATCCAAATCGTTAGACTTGTTTCTGAGATTAATGTATATACATACATTCCTCATTTATATTACAAGGTATAATAAACTACGTAAACGGAACCACGGGCTGAAGCTCGTGAAGTCATAAATATACCATTTTAGTTACAAAAAGCTTTCTAATTTATTTTTTAATTATTTCAAAAAAACTTACAACTTAATTAAACCTAACTGAAACTATTATATACTGTATAATTAAGAAAAACGAACCTATACAGTCATTGAGATGTGGCAGCCCCATTTTTACTCTAAAGAAAGAAGCCGCAGGCGAATTAAAGTTAATTACAAAGTTATACAAGCGTTCAGTTTACTAATTACAACCGGTACGGAAATTAGAACGCAAAACTCGAGGACATTACGCGAATCAGTGACAGTTCTAACTGTTTATACGTAGTTTGTTGAAGTACGTTCGTTAAAAAGAAAAAAAGTTATATTTATGTTGCTGTAAGTATGTGGTTGACATTTTTAGTAGCTTTTGACGTTTCATTTGTATGTATGTACATACTTAGCCCAGTATAATATCCCACTGCTGGGCATGGGCCTCCTTTCTACGTGGGGGAACCCGGATCAGACCATACGTCTACTACGTTAGCGGACTTCACATGTCTTTCGAAAACTTACTAAGCTCTTTCAGATATGCAGGTATCCTGATGATGTTTTCCTTCACTGTAAGGCAAGTTGTAATTATCATCAATCAATTATATTAAAAATAAGAATATCATAGGTGCTAGACCCGGAATATGCACCCGCTTCACTTGGTTGTCCAAGCAAACGCGTTACCACTGGCCTTCCACAGCCAACATTTTTTTTTTCATTTGTTACTATTTAAATCAATTCTATTTGTCGTATTGATTCACAATTTTGTTAGTATAAAAAATTTTTTGGTTTATTTCTTTGTATTTACGAATTTATCTATACTAATATTTTAAAAAGGAAAGATTCGATTATTTGTTTGTTTGTTTGCCAGAAAAGACTCCGAAAATACTAAACCGAGTAAGATAAAATTTGGTAAAAAGATAGTTTGAGACCCTGGGAACGATATAGGATAGTTTTTATCCCCGAAATTATCCCTTAAGGGAGTGAAAATTGTATAAAATTATTTTATCGCATTTTCGATGTCTTAGACATATGTAGATAGATGTTTCATCCTTATTGCGAAGCTTTGAACATGTATGTCTCCGACTACATATATTATGTTCTTTAGTTAATTTTTTCTCATCTTTACTAGAAGTATACAGCGACTAAGCATAATATATACTAATATTAATAAGAGTTTGTTTGTTTGTTTGTTTGTTTGGTTAAACGCGCTAATCTCAGAAACTACTAATCCGATTTGAAAAATTCTTTTTGCATTAGATAGGCCGTTAACTGAGGAAGGCTATAGGCTATATATCATCCCGGAAAAATGTACGGTTCCCGTGGGATAGATTTGTTTTAGTCTAGGGACGAACCCGAAGCGAAGCGAGGGTGAGTCGCTAGTAAAGTATAAGCGGCTATGATGTAAAATTTTAAAAGTATCCCATATCGTAAGTTATACTCGGCACAGTTAGCGAATCGAGCTAGAGGAAAAAAGTGTAATATTTCGACCGTCACGACACTTTTTTATTTATTAAGAGCACTCCATGTGACATAATCACAAGTACCAGACAATCATAAGTGTTAAGAAGTATAATATGTACATATGTAGTAAGTAGTTTGTACGTCATTAATGTCCTTTATATATTATACATGTAATGAACATTCCTTGAGGTTTGTGGTCTCCTAGTACTCATGACAATGATTGTAATAGCAGATATTATAAGGGCATAAGCTCATAATGTGACGTCATCAAAAGTACCCGGTAGTATACTTATACTAAGTATACTATACACACGTGGGTAGGAGAAGTGTTAAGGAATGTATGCTTAAATAAATTCGCGTGTACTTTGTGCAGGCTTTCTTCGATGAGCTTCAACATTGAAAATGTACGTTGCTCGATGTTTATGATACCCTGGCACTGGTGGCAATTTTTATGATCTAACTAGCGATTTACCCTTGCTTCGCTCGGATTCATACCTTGGTACGTTTTAATTTTTTTGAGCGAAACCCTAATTCTTTTTCTTAAACAAAAGTAGCCTAAGTTACTACGTATAATATCAGCTATCTGCCAGTGAAAGTCCTGTTAAAATTGGTCCTGCTGTTTCGAAGATTAGCCGAAACAAACAGACAGACAGACAGACAGACAAACAGATAGACAAAAAATTTAAAAATTGTGTATTTCTTTATAAGAAACTACTAGGTACTTATGTACCGTATATAATTCCATATGTATTTAGTATAAAACTGACGTTGACATTACAAACAGACACTTCAGAGAGGAACTTCATTCCTAACGAATGTCCCATGATACCTCTTGACTCTTTTTATACCTACAGTAGTAATTTTAATAAAATAATAACAAAAGCATATAAAGCGAAATAATACCTAATTAATTTATATTATAATATACACAAAATCTTCTGCAAAGTTATGTGTTCAAATTTATAATGTACTAGTGACTTACCCTCGTTTCGCTCGGGTGCGTCTCTACATAAGTTTTAGGTAGATATGAATAGCAATTGCGAGTGTACCTTAGGACAAAAATTTATGCTATTGCAGATTTGTCTGTAGGATCTATTAAGACCTATAATTTTCTAGTACATTGTTTTAATGTACCTCTTAGATTTAGCCAGCGTTATATTAGACAAGTTTTCTAAGAACCTCTCGATAGAACCAGCTATTGTATTTTCCCATAGGAACAAAAGATTTTCCTGTAATAAAATGTATCCTAAATATTGACCCGAGTAATGAGTTATCACAACACAAAATTTAGTTAAAATCGATTTCGCTAAGTTACTGTTTTATAATACGATACGTTTGGCCCAGTTTGTACTGAACCTACTTGCTGTACCAGCAGTCGCGGGTTCGAGTCCCGCTGGGGGCATTCATTTGTGTGATGCGCACGAATCTTTGTATTCCAGTCATGGGTGTCTATATTAATAATATGTATGTGTTTAAAGTTATATATGTATCAACTATCTGGTATCCATAACACAAGCCTCGTAGCTTACCATGAAACTAGATAGTGCTGTGTGTTAATGTCCAAACATATTTATTTATTTATTATTTGTGTGTAGATAATTCAATAGACAATTTATATCATGCAGTAAACAGAATGCCTAAGTATGAAAAAAAGACTTTTTAAATTCAAAGAAATATCTAATAGAGTATAATCATACATTTTAAATTATATTTTCACGTTCCCAATTATGGTCCAGACGTGACTCGCTTTTCAATTTCTTTTTGATTGGCCTTCAGTTTTTTTCGCTATCGTAAAATAGCTTTCCAATTATAACGTAGCTTTATTTTGTAGGTATTGATGAGAAGTTTTATGGAAAATATTTTTCTTAATTTTTCACTAAATGACTTTAAGTTAGGACTTTGATTAGATTACATTTTCTCATGTACCGGAGAATGCAGGTTCTATTTCCTGCTATTGCAAAAGTGTTAATATATAATTATGAGAATGTTCGTGGTGTTATTATTTATTACAATTTCTGCAAATACTTTCAGAGATATTATATACTAGCGACTTACCCTTATATATACGCTTAGCTCGGATTCGTCCCTAGGTTGCTTCCCAAAACTAAATGGGACCCTATTTTTTTTTCTAAAATAAAAGCCTAAGTTACTCCTTATTACATCAGCTATCTGCCAGTAAAAGTCCCGTCAAAACCAGTCCAGCCATTTCGGAGATGAGCCGGAACAAACAGACAGACAGACAGACAAAAATTGCAAAAAATGTTGTTTTGGTATATGTACCGTATAGGTATATATCAATAGGCATTTAGTAAAAAACGGTTACTTTAATATTACAAACAGACACTCCAATTTTATTTATCTGTATAGATAGTGTCTTGTACGCACAATATATTAAAGTGTACTTATTATACGTTAAAATACAAGTGTACTCTATTCCTTTCACCTTCAAACAAACTATTGAGAAGAGTATTCGATATAACCTTACATGCTTTCTCAAGTTCCAACTCCCCGACACTGGCTTTTGCTGAAATTTCTTAACTGAAAAATCCAATAACAATACTTGACGACCCGGATCCAGCACAAAGACTTCCAGATCTACAGCCAAATCTTATTATACCTTCTTGTATAGTGGATTCAAAGTGCAAATAGTGAGTTTTATTCGTGTAAAGGTATTCACGTCTGTGATTCACACGATCAGCATAAAATTTGTTTACTTTCGTAGATGCTTCGTTCGAAAATCGTAGAATGACACATGTTCTTTTGTATTTTTCCCCAAATGACTTCCCATTGAAACTACACAACTGGTAATTAAAAAAATAATACTTCCAGAATAATTATGCTTTAAAAAACTAAACAAATTTGTGCTTTTAAGTAAAGAAGTCATCAAAGTGACTGAATGAGCCCAAAGGAAAGATTTTACTAGTAGGCAATGAAAATACCATTCGACCTAGCTCTGTAATTATACCTACAAAATCAAAAAGGGTATAAAAAGATGAATTATATTAGATTGATTAAGTTTAAGTTGAATTCTAGTACTTAATTACATGTTGTAATAAGTAAAGCTTCTAAAAGCATGTAAGTGAAAAATAGCCTATATGACTTTCCAGCCTCGAATCTGTTGCCAAGTAAAAAATAACGGCAAAACGCTGCTTGAATAAGGATAAAACTATAAGTTTCTTAATATACTTCCATAATATTAGTAAATAAATCTATACATATAATAAAATTCTAACTGAGTCGAATCTGTAAGTTAAATATTTTTTGAATAATCTTATTGAAATAGTTATTATTATAGATATAGAGGTCGAACGTATAGTTTTTAGAATATTTGTGTCTGCCTGTCTATCTTTCAGTCTGTGACCGCATCACGGAAAAACTACTTGACAGCTTTTGATAAAATTTGGTATAATAATAGCTGATTATCCGGGTTAACACATGGGATACTTTTTACTGTGGGAAAATATCTCATCTTTGAGAAATCTATACTAATGATTAGTAAAGATTTCTCAGATATGAAATATAACAATAATACTAAAAAAATTATGCTCCATATAATTAATTAATTTCAATCTTAAAGATTCACTAGTATACTTGAAAGCATAATATAAAAGCTAAATTTATCTAGAGCTTTAAAAGCTCTCAATCGATATCAGCACTGAACGAGTAAAAAATTCATTTTCAATTCTGTCATGTTTATTAATTAACGTAAAGCTATCTTAATAAAATAATTCTCAATACTTCCAATGTGACAAGGTGAACTATGTATTGGTATATAAAATTCTAAAATAATGAAGAAAAATATTCAATTTTATTTTTAATGCCCAATACACTATAGTCCTTTTAAATGAATCAATTTGGTTTTAGTTTTTCTGTGTATATTCAAACTTAATAATATTTTACATAGATTATATTTCACTAGCGGCTCGACTTCGCTTAGCTCGGGTTCGCCTCTAGAAAGACAAAAATAAATTAATCCCATAGGAAACATACATTTTCCGGGTAAAAAGCTTTTGTGTTATTCCAGACTATAATCTATCTCAGTGCTAAATTTCATCTAGATCTGTTCAGCAATTCTGGCATGATTGAGTAATAAAAATTCCTCCAAACATTCAATCATCTAAATTTTCACATATATTATTAGTAAGATTGTATTCAGCCCTTTTTAACGTCCCACTGCTTGGCACGGGCCTCCCTTCAATACGAAAGGAATCAGGCCATAGTCCAGTGGTAATCATGTTAGAAATAATTCGCACATGAAAATATCAGAGGTGCGAGACCCTGGATTTGAACCCGTTTCACTCGGTTTCCCAAGCGAGCACGTTACCACTGGGCTACCAAGTTTAGTAAGATTAATAAATTATTCTTTTTGATTTCAACCTATTTCTATTTGTTTTATGTCATCGTCACGAACGTTAACACAAAGGGGATTGTCAATCACTTTGACTGGCGTAATGATTTTGCAATTTACTAACTTTTTAAAACTTCAATGCTAAATATAAGAATATTTATCTTTAAATCCTAACATTCCTTTTGAATGTCAGCCAAAAATATATATATATCTCTACTAATATTATAAAGTTGAAGAGTTTCTTTGTTTGTTTGGTTGAATGCGCTAATCTCAAGAACTACTGGTTGGAATTGAGAAATCCTTTTTGAATTAGATGTTCCCTTAACGAGCAAGGCTTTAAGCTATAAATCATCCCCTAAAAATGTACGGTTCCCGTAGGATATTTTTTTTTTCTAAGGACGAATCCGAAGCGAAGCGAGGGTGAGTCGCTAGTATATTATATATATTTTACATTATGCATACTTTAAATATTATCCTATAATAAATATGAAAACAAATTACCTCACTCGTATTTTAGTATTGGATATTCCTTTTAAACGCCTTACTGCTGTGTACAGGTTTCTCTTCAATACGAGGTAGATCAGGCCATAGTCCACCACGCTTTCGAAAACTTGCTAAGTTCTATTATCGTGTTGGTCCTCACGATATTTTACTTGACCGTAACGTACGTATTCAAGCCTTTTTAACGTCATAATTAAATCTGTGTCTGTCTGTCTGTTTGTTCCGGCTAATATCCGAAACGGCTGGACCTATTTTGACGGGACTTTCACTGGCAGATAGCTGATGTTATAGGGAGTAACTTAGGCTACTTTTATTTTAGAAAAAGAATCAGGGTTCCGCGAAAAAAAATTAAAACCCATTAAATTGTGAACAAAATCCGCGTACGGCGTACGCACCCGAGCAAACCGGGTCAATAGCTAAATAATTTAAATTAGATGAATATCTTAGGAGTAGCAAGCTATTATTTATGTATACCTAAACATAGCTAACCGTGAAAACGTACCTAGGGACAAACGCGAGCGAAGCGAGCGTGAGTCGCTAGTAAATAAATATTTAAAGTGTTCTACAGCTTATTTACAAATAGTTATAAAATACGATAATAGATGGCGCTAGTAGTATATTGAAACGCGCTATCGTTTGGTTCACACTAATATATAATATATTGGTTCAATTGTCGCAGTATTAATGCACCGTATACACAATAAAAATTAAAATAAAAAAATTTTGTGAAGTAATACTTCTGATTCGTCGTTGTATTACTTTAGTGATTCAATATTATAATATTACTTTACTGCTTTGCTGGGTACAGGCCTCCCTTCAATACGAGGGGGCACAAACAATATTGACCGTAAGGCAAGTGGTAATCGTGTTGAAAATGATTCACTCATGAAAATATTGAAGGTGCAATAGCAAGGATTTGAACCCGTTTCATTTCGTTTTTCAAGCAAGTTCGCTACCACTGAGCTGTATTATAGTGAGTTATTATTGGATAGCGAGTTGTAAACTTAAGTAGCATATACTAAAATTGATCAAAGAATGAAAGCGTAAAATTTCCTTCCTTAAACAACATCATATTAACTTTATTACGGATCCGACAGAGCGTACACTTGAGTGAAATTCTAATTAAATTGTGCTACGAGCCGATGTTATTTTACAATTGCCATCTTATTTCGAAACATAAAAACCTTTTATAATGGTGCATGACATAAATTGATGTACTTAAATGTATTTTTTTTATATAATATTGTCATTGAAATAAAATATAACCTAAATATAAAACTTCTCTATTTAATTAACATAAAATATCTATATTTTTTTTTAATATGCCAGTTTGCTCTTACAAATGTAATAAAAACCACCAGTGTATACTTTAAACGTATAATCTATACATATAATAAAATTCTAACCGAATCGAATCTGTACATTAAATATTTTTTGGAAAATCTTATTGAAATAGACTTTATTATCGATACAGAGGTCGAATCTATAGTTTTTAAAATTTTTGTCTGTCTGTCTGTCTGTTACCGCATCACGGGAAAACTACTAGATAGATTTTGATGAAATTTGGTATGATGATAAATAAGCTCGTTATCTGGGTCAACATATAAGAAACCTTTTACTGCGGTAAAATATCTCATCTGTGAGAATTCTATACTAAACGTTAAAACGTATTTAGGGACGAACCTGAGCGGAGCGAGGGCGAGTCGCTAGTAAATAATAAAATTTCTTTCTTTATATAACCGTTCTTATAAATCCAATAAATGTTAATTATATATTATAATAATTTAATTATCAAATACATAGTCTTATATACATATATATAATATACAATGTTATATTATACATTATTATACATTATACACTGTTATATTATATACTAGCGACTCACCCTCGCTTCGCTCTAGTTTGTCCCTAGCTTGATTCCCCATACAAACTTTCATTCCCATTTTCACCTCTTTAAGGGACGATTTCCAAGATAAAAAGTATCCTATGTCCTTCCCAGTGTCTCAAACTATCTTTTTAAAAAACTTCATCTAAATCAGTTCAGTAGATCCAGAGATTACCCCCTACAACGTCACAAACTCACAAGCTCACAACCTTTACCTCTTTATAATATTAATATAGACTAACCAAAATATATTAAAACTGGAATATTGTTTATCTTTAAAAGTACACTCTAAGAGTAAGCCGGGGACTGAAATAAGACAACGGCCGGGAGATTTAAAAATAGTATTTATTCTTCTAATAACATTATCCCGGTTATTAAACTAAGCAAAATTTACAATAAACATTGTTCAAGTAAATCCCAAAATTGACGGATTTGCCTATTTCCTGTTTCATGAAATTACAACCATGAAAATACAACCTTATAGAAGAGTCTATGAAGGAAGGAAGGAAGGAAGGAAATATTATAAATACGAAAGTAAATCTGTCTGTCTGTTACATTTTCACGCTGAACCGATTTACATTGATGAAATAATGTGGTATGGAGATAGTTTGTGACAACGGTGAAGGACATAGGATCGTTTTTGTACACGAAATTATCCCTTAAAAGAGTGAAAAGTAGAATGGAAGTTTGTATGGGGAGTCAATCATTCCTCAAGTAAGGGATATATGTATTTTTTTAAAGTAGTTTTCTATACTTATGTTTTTTTTATTACATTCAGTGACAAACGAGCAGACAGACTACTTGATGGAAAGCAGTACCTGTCGCTCATAACACCTACGGTTCATGCAATTAGGTTTTAAGTAACAAAAATGCAGAACCACAGACAGGTGCGTTGTCACTATGAGGACTAAGATGATATGCCTCTTGTCTGTAATTGCGCTGTCTATTTTTATAATTGTCTATATATTCCACACTAACCATTAAAACGTACCTAGGGACGAACACGAGCGAAGCGAGGTTAAGTCGCTAGTTTCCTTTAAACTAACCATACTGTGTATAACAATGTAAGCGAATATTACGTTACGCGCCATCAAGCGTGTGAATACTCACGGCTTGTCGCTTCACCACTGCAGGCAGAGAATTTTATATGGTTATTTATTTATACATATATGATATAATAATAAATGTGTAGTTGTTTTATATTTTCACTCGCTTTTCTTTACATTGTATGTTAGTCAATATCTATACTAATATTATAAAGCTGAAGAGTTTGTTTGTTTGTTTGTTTGGTTGAACGCGCTAATCTCAGGAATTACTAATCCGATTTGAAAAATACTTTTTGCATTATATAGCCCGTTAACTGAGGAAGGCTATAAGCTATATATCATCCCGGGAAAATGTATGGTTCCCGTGGGATAGATTTGTTTTTGTCTAGGGACGAACCCGAAGCGAAGCGAGGGTGAGTCGCTAGTCATGTATATAAATAAAACTGAAACGCTGTTCGTTGGATAGCACATCTCTTAAAAATGTCGTGCTTAGCTGATTTAAAATATTCGTAAGTTATGTTTTTAGGGGTAAGAATAAGTACAGCTGCCCCTTAAAAATGGAGAAATTGGGAAAAAAACTGTATTTTTTGTACCGGAATTTTCGTTGTGACAATTTTTATTAAAATTTTCACAGGACAACATCTGTTGAGGAAGATAGTATTAAATAGTATATATTAAATATATTCTATTTAATATTTTATATCTCCATATTTCATCCTATATCTATAGCTTTCGTAGCGATTGTCGAGCTTTAGTGTTACCATTAAAAAAAATTTAGTTACAGTCAGTTTTTTTTATGTTTTTTATTGTCTGGAAAAGTTTTATATAGAAATAAATTAAAAGATTTTTTTTTATTTTCTAAAAAAATTTTTTTTAAATCTCATAATATGAAAGGTGAGTGAGTGAAATAGTTTTTATCCCGGAAATCATCCCTTAGGGGGGTGAGAATGGGGATGAAAGTTTGTATGGGTAACCAAGTCAGATATATAGATAAATTCTATTCATATCTTTTTCATCAAATTTTTAATAAAGATTGTATGGTCGAAATTGGACCACTGGGCGAACACTAATTATAATTAAGATTCAAGGGTCTGTTTAAGACATCAAAGTAACTAATTTCAAATTAAGATAGATATGGCCTTGGTTTGTGCCCAGAAATTTACTGAACTGTTGTCTTATGACTGTTGTTTTATATTTGACTAGTGACTCACCCTCGTTTTGCTTCGAGTTCGTCCCTAGACTAAAAAAAAATCCATCCCACGGGAACCGCACATTTTTGGAGGATGATATTATATAGCCTATAGCTTTCCTCAATTAACGGGCTATCTACTACAAAAAGAATTTTTCAAATCGGATTAGTAGTTCCTGAAATTAGCGCGTCCAAACAAACAAACAAATAAACAAACAAAACAAACAAATAAATTTTGCCTCTTTATAATATTACTAGCTGCTCACTAACAAAAATAAACCTATTCCACAGGAATCGTACATTTTTCCAGGATAAAAGGTAGCCTGTTTATCATTCTTATGTATGAACTATATTATTGTAAAGTTTCATTAAAATCCAATCAGTAGTTTTTGTGTACTAAGCTGTATAAGTTACTATATTTTTTTAACTATCGCACGGTAACTCTTTTATTTTCCGAGATGAAAAGTATCTAATATGTTAACCGGAGATATAAGGTACCTCCACGCAAAATTTCAATTAAAACGGTCGAACAGTTTCAGAGATAAGCCCGTCCAAACAGACAGACAGAGAAACAAAAAATTAAAAAAAAAAACTGGATTTGTTCTATTTCTCTTCTTACATCCCCCTGACTCGATTTTTAGCTTTTTTTTTCTATGTACAGATATTCGTTCTGTAAAGTTTTATTATATGTATAGATATAGATATATAGATAAGTATTTTTAATTTGATAATAAGTTAGATTATATTTACATTTGTTAAGTTATATTCAATAACTTATCGAAAGCTTTTCCTATCCCTAAAACATATAATATTAAAATGGAATGAAAGAAAAAGGCATTACCGATATTTATAAAATAATTCAAGTAATACGAAAGCAAAGGCGCTAGCGAAGCTAGTGTCTTTATAAAAAAGATATATTTTGTATTTTGACGACACGTTTGGCTCAGTTTGTAGTGACCCTACTTGATGTGCAAGCGGTCGCGGTTTCGAATCCCGCTGGGGGCAATTATTTGTGTGATGAGCATGAATGATTATGCTCCAGTCATGGGTGTTATGTATGTATGTATGTATTTAAAGCTATATATGTGTAGTGTATCAACTATCTGGTATCTATAACACAAGCCTCGTAACTTACCATGGAATTAGATGGTGCTGTGTATTAATGTCCCAACATATTTATTTAATAAAATGATTTTAAATTGTAGTACTGTAGCTTAGTATGATCGCATAAGTCGACGTTTGTGGTTTTGAATATTATACAAGGTAAATATTTGCATAAGGCGTCTACTGACCGATTTCCATATATTATTGCTATATATAGTGTTTGTTTATTGATAACAATATAGATATTAGGTGACGTAGTTTAAATAAGACCCCACCTACACCCAGTCTCTGACATGGAAAAAAGTACGGACGGACAAAACAGTTCTGTACGTTTTTTTCTCTCCCCAGCTTCCTAACCGATATTTTTTTTTAGTAGCTAGAGAAAAAAACTTTAAAAACAGGTATTTTTTTTAAATAGACAGGTAAATTCTGATCAAATAAGTTTTCTTGCAATAATGATTAGGTTCTTATTTCGATTATTAAGCGAACACTATTTAAGAGATAAAGATGTCAGATTACAATAATATAAAATCAATATTTCGTAAAATATATGTTCACTAGCGACTCACCCTCGCTCCGGTTGGGTTAGTCCCTGGGTACGGTTTTAATGTTTAGTATAGATTTCTCAGAGATGGGTTATTTTCCCGCAGTAAAAAGTATCCTATATGTTGACCCGGGTAACCAGGTATCACCATACTAAATCCCTCCAGTGGTTTTTCCGTGAAGCGGTAACAGATAGACAAAATTCTAAAAACTATACATTCAGCCTCTGTATCGATAATAAAGTCTATTTCAATAAGATTTTCCAAAAAATATTTAATGTACAGATTCGACTAAGTTACAATTTTATTATATGTATAGATATATTACATATTATATATATACTCACTATCATTACTATATATAAAATTTATGTTTGTTTGCCTCTACTTCACGCAGTTACAATACAGCAGATTTCCATATTTTTATGTTATTGAGATCGTTCATATACTGGAGTTAGGTAAAAACTTGTTTTTATTATTAAAATAATGTTATGTTAGCAGAGAAACAGTGTGTTTCGTTACTTAAATGCCTAAAAGATTAAAAATTTGGAATGGATAATATGACTTCATTAACATATAGGTTATTTTTATTGATATATGTACACATGTATATGTATGTACTTTGCGAGCAGAATCGCGGGTAAAACACTAGTTGTATATAAACTTAATAATAAATGAATATGTTAGGACATTAACACACAGCACCATCTAGTTCCATGGTAAGCTACGAGGCTTGTGTTATGGATACCAGATAATTGATACACTACACATACATATATAACTTTAAATACATATGCATATTATAAACATAAACACCATGGGGGTTGGAATACAGTACTGGAGTACAAACATTCGTGCTCATAACACAAATGAATGCCCCCAGCGGGACTTGAACCCGCGACCACTGGCACAGTAAGTAGCACTACAAACTGAGCCAAACGTGTCATCAACATATATTGGTTCCCTTTTTATATTAGCTTATTGCAAGAAAATGCTTAGGGATGCTGGGTTACTAGTTTATGAACTTTTGGCTCTAAAAGGGGTAGGCTATTTAAATGTCAAAACAAAGTTTTAATTTCAAATTCTGGGTAGCTAAAACACTTTATCTGCAAAAACCCTTTCATTTACATATATGTATATATATACATGTAATAAAATTCTGAGTCGAATCTGTATATTAAACATTTTTTTAAAAATCTTATTGAAATATACATTATTATCGATACAGTGGCCGAATCTATAGTTTTTAGAATTTTTGTCTATATGTCTGGGAATGTATCACGAGAAACATTGGATGTGTGAGTTTTGATGAGATTTGGTATGATGATAGCTGGTTATTCGGGTCAACATATAGGATACTTTTTACTGCGTGAATATATATCATCTCTGAGCTAAACGTTAAAACGTAACGTTTTATTATATGTATAGATTTATCAAATTATAAGGAAATTTAGTCTCTCATTTCGTAAAAGATTGTATAAGAAAATGTATTGACTCCTCTTTGTGCCTCAACATGAAAGATGAAATTCAAATACGCGTCAGCTTGCACAAGATGATTGGAAATCAATATCGCCACATTTCAGAGCAATAGATCTTATTCAAATGTCAGTTTAAATCTAACTCAACACTGAGACACTGCGCATTTCTATGATTTATATGAGTTTAATCAATGTGTTGTAGTTTTGAATTGGGTTTTGCATATATATGTATATATATATATATATATACTAATATTATAAAGAGACAGTTTGTTTTTTTGTTTGTTTGTTTAAACGCGCTTACCTCAGGTACTACTTATCCGATTTGAATTTTTTTTTTGCATTAGGTAGCCCGTTAACTAAGGAAGGCTTTAGGCTATATATCATCCCGGAAAAATGTACGGTTCCCGTGGGATAGATTTGTTTTTGTCTAGGGACGAACCCGAAGCGAAGCGAGGGTGAGTCGCTAGTAAAATAATATTATTGTATTTTTTTATAAATGACTAGCGACTTATCATCTTTTCATAATATGATACAACAGCAAATAAATCAGCGCTTTCAATGCTACATGAATTAGCACTCCATTTAAAATTTCAGTTCAGTTTCAGGTAACAGACAGACAGACAATAATTCTAAAAACTATAAATTCGGCCTCTGTATCGATAATAATCATGTCTATGTCAATAAGATTTTTCAAAAAAATATTTAATGTACAGATTCGGCTTTGTTACAATTTTATTATACGTGTAGATTGACGAGCTTTATCTATAAAAAAAATTTTATGTCAGAATTTTGACTACTTGGCAAACACTAGCATAACTAAGTATGCTAAACTTCTTATACTTAAGTAAATTAATAAGTTAACGTTCTTACCTCTTAAAGATTCTAAGATATGATAAATAACTATTGTTCTATTTATCAGATGTACTCTGATGAAATGAACCAAATATTAATGTATGTACATATCTATACTAATATCGTAAAGCTGAAGAGTTTGTTTGTTTGTTTGTTTGGTTGAACGCGCTAATCTCAGGAACTACTAATCCGATTTGAAAAATTCTTTTTGCATTAGATAGCCCGTTAACTGAGGAAGGCTATAGGCTATATATCATCCCGGAAAAATGTACGGTTCCCGTGGGATAGATTTGTTTTTGTCTAGGGACGAACCCGAAGCGAAGCGAGGGTGAGTCGCTAGTAAAATAATATTATTGTATTTTTTTATAAATGACTAGAGACTTATCATCTTTTCGCTCGGATGAGTTCCTACGTACGTTTGAATTTTTTGAGCGTGATCCTAATTCTTTTTCAAAAATAAAAGTAGCCTAAGCTACTTATTACATGTGATTGCCAGTGAAAGTCTCGTTAAAATCAATCCAGCCGTTTCGAAGATTAGCTGTAACAAACAGACAGACAGAAGAAAATTTTAAAAAATTGTGTTTTTCTTATAAATATCGTATTAACTCGTAAATTTCATACACATTTAGTAATAGGCTGTTATTTTAACATTACAAACATTCATCTTTATCACTACATAGTATAAAACAAAGTCGCTTCCCGCTGTCTCTCCCTATATATTATGCTTAGATATTTAAAACGCAAGGGATTTTGATGCTTTTTTTTAATAAATAGAGTGATTCAAGAGGAAGGTTTATATGTATAATATATATGTTTTTTTTATTTTTATTTATTTACTTACATTGCAAACGCTGGCTGAACCCTACGAGATAGATCAAAATAATGTACTACAGTATTGTACACCTTAAAAAAGTCTACGAAAAAGTTCGCGATGGCATAATATGTCGGAAAACATACTATATCCATTTTACTATATCCTATATCTGGGTAGATAATTGGACTACTATTTTAATTGCCAAAGTTTGTTATTTCTTTATACTAAAAATCTTGGCCAGCGTGGTGGACTATGGCCTGATTCCCCTTGTATTGAAGGGAGGCCCGTGCCCAGCAGTGGTCGTTAAAAGGGCTGAATACAACAGATAGACTATAACATAGAATAACGTATAGGCTACTGTGTGATACTAAAATACGCTCCCCGGTGACGCGAGGGTAAGTCGCTAGTATTATCCGTATTTAATATTATAAATGTGAAAGTTTGTGTGTATGGATGTTTGTTACTCTCTTACGCCAGAACGACTGAACAGATCTATACAAAATTTGACACAGAGATAGATTATAGTCTGGAATAACACATACGTTACTTTTTATCCCGGAAAAATGTACGGTTCCCGTGGGATAGGTTTATTTCTGTTTTTCTAGAGTAGTGTTCTCCGCTTTTATTTTTTGTATAATTTACATACATATATGTAGAGAATATTTTAGTGCAAGCAGTCATGTAATAAGAAGTTTATTATAATAAGAAGTTATTTGTTATATCAAAATTTTCTATTTATATTTAAATGAATCTTTCAGAATAATAAATAATATTCTTAGGAATATTACACACATGAAAGGGCACAGACGCCCTTGTCTGTCAGTTGTCTGTTTAGTTTTTACAGCTGAACTGATTTTAATAAAATTTGGAATTTTATTAAAAATATTAGAGAGGTTAGAAACAAACATTCAAGTCATTTTAAATAAAACGATCTTTTCCGTTTTTTTTTTTTTTGCGGATTTATTATGATTTTTGATTTAAATTTTTAGTTAGGTTATGTGAGATACTTTTTAATCAACTTCAAAAACGGTGTAACAATATAAAACAGCATTATAAAATTATTTTGTATATGTTACTTTGTTTGTATGTATGTATAAAATTATATATGCATGTGAAAGTTGAACATTGGCAGAATGAAAAAAAATATTGTTTGATTTTTGTGGATAAGCCTGGGGTTATTGATCACAGAGTATAAGAACAGAATTGTTTTTTTTTTTTATGTTACTCAGTGATAAACGAGCAGACAGTCCACGTTATCACTGTGAGGACTAAGATGTTATGCCTCTTGCCTGTAATTGCGCTGGCTACCTTATCCTTCAAACCGGAACACAACAATGCAATCATTGTTGCTTGGCGGCAGAAATAGATAAGGGGGTGGTACCCATCCAGTCGGACTCCTCAGGCTTGACAGAGTCCTACCACCGGTAAGATTTATCGAAGTAAAGTCAGGTGTAATAAACAGTATTACCTATCCATATAGGAGTATAATTATTTGAAAATAAATCTATAGCGTTGAACAAAAAACAATCGTTTCAAACTACATTTTTGCTCACTCGCGTCGTACCGGCTTAACGGATTTAACGGGATATGATGACTATAGATACAGTGTTAACATAGGATTTAAAAATATATTTTAATTGAATCTTCCACTCGACCGAAGTTGAGTCGACAAAATAGTTCAAAAAAAACGGTAAAAATCAAATATCTGTGATTCTATCGAGGAATGTTATTCAAAAACCATTACGGGTTATTGCAATCTGAATATCCGCTACATTTTAGATATCAGGAAACTATTCAATTCGAATTCAATTATTTTTAACGTTTTCAAGAGTTGAAATAATGTAGAAATAACTGTTTGATTTATACTTTATCCTATAACGAGCGTGTCCCAGATTCGTACGGTCTTAACGACACTTGGTATTGATAATATTTAATATACTCGTTCAATTGATCGACCGTTTGGCGCAGGGTGGTGCATTATTAGGCACTAGAGACTACACTAGTCTCGATATCGTTTTTGCATGATATTTTTAGAAAATCTAGAGAATAGTACTCATGACACGTTTGGCTTGGTTAGTAGTGAGCCTACTTGTTGTGCCAACGGTCGCGGGTTCGAGTCCCGCTGGAGGCATTCATTTGTGTGATGACTCGACTGTTTGTACTCCAGTCAAGGGTGTTTATATTTATAATATGTATGTTTTTAAAGTTTATATATACATGCAGTGTATCAACTATCTGCTATTCATAACAAAAGCCTCGTAACCTACCATGGAACCAGATGGCGCTGTGTGTTAATGTCCAAAAATATTTATTAATTTATAGTATTACTGTGTACTAAGTTATAAGTAATTTATATTTTTTCTTTTCTTTAAATACATAAAAAAATATATAGCACATTTAAAATAAGCTCAGATACATGTAGTAATATCATGAACAACATTGTTTTTCCTCAGGACTACATTAAACCATCAAGTCTTTTCCCATCATTGTTTACTATGGTTTTTTACTTTATATTTATTTACAAAGATTTTAGGAGATTCTTATGTATAATCTGAATTGTAACAATGAATATGAAAGGATTAAGATGATGCCACATTCTACTCTTCGTTTTGTACCGTAACATGTTGTCGTTCGTGTTTATTTCTTCAAACTACCAATACTTGTTGTACTTTACAGTAGAGAGTTTTTTTTTCGTCTATTTCAAAAATAAAGCATTATTTCTAAGAATTATATACATACTTCAACTACATAGTATAAAACAAATTCTCTTCCCGCTGTCTGTCTGTCCCTATGTATGCTTAGATCTTTAAAACTGCGCAACGGATTTTGATGTGGTTTTTTTTAATAGATAGAGTGATTCAAGAGGAAGGTTTATATGTATAATACATGCATATTATAGTACAGAAAAGCCGAGAAATTCAAAGATTTGTATTTCATACTAACCGTAAACGTACTTAGGCACGAACCCGACCGAAGCGAGGGTGAGTTGATAGTATAGCGATAAAATAAAATACATCTTTCCTGCTTTTTTGAAGTAAAATCTATATTTTATTCCAATAGATATGACATTTAAAAGTTAATATTTTCATAAATTGAGCTCTTTCGGGAAATTGATCGTTTGGACAAATAAGCACTGGAAGGACAATATTATACTTTTTATTTTTCGTTTAACCATATTATGGGATACTAGTGTCTCACGCTCGCTTCGCTCGCGTTCGTCACTAGGTACGTTTTCACGGTTAGTATAGAATAAACTTTATATATATATATATATATATATATATATATATATATATATATATATATATATATATGATGATGATGTTCTCCTGACCGATTCCGGCCACGGCGGCCAATCTCATCGAGACTAGCCAACTGCGCAGGAGATATTATAGTGCACAAGTGTACGCGCAGACACAAGTGCACTCACTATTCCTGTCACTCTCATACTCCAGTGGGACGACAACTCGACACGACCGGTGAGAGTTAAGGCGCAGGACCGACGGCTTTACGTGCTCTCCGAGGCACGGGGGTGTAACACCGCCAACTTCCCAACTCCGGGCTGTTACTGAGGCTTACTATACAGAAAGACTCAATAACTAAACTTGGCCCGACCCGGGACTCGAACCCAGGACCTCAGGATGTGCAGCCGTACATGCTAGCCACTACACCACCGAGGCAGTTAGTATATATATATATATATATATATATATATATATATATATATATATATATATATATATATATATATATATATATATATATATATATATATATATATATATATATATATATATATATATATATATATATATATATATAGTATAATATTAGTATGGATGAACCTGAGAGTTCCGGCTCCAATTTGCATTTTGCTTCCATTAGATGACCATAATGTTAGGGAGTTGAAAAAATCCTTTTTATTACACACCATCTTTACTTCATCAGATCCTTTCAAAGTTATGGTTGTTATTGATTTATCGCGACGCTTGCGGAGAATATGAAATGAGCTATTCGTCATAAGGAAGACATTTGGAGATTCGAATTGGATAGTCAAGTTCCTGTCGATTTTTCTCAATGCTAAAATAAATGATCCCCATTGATTCAGCGTTACTTTAATATTGCTAATATTGCTAACATATACGTACATATAATAAAATTGTAACTAAGCCGAATCTGTACATTACATAGGTATTTTTTGGAAAATCTTATTAAAATAGACATTCTTATCGATTCAGAGGCCGAACCTATAGTTTTTAGAATTTTTGTCTGTATATGAATATTACTTAATTGTCTTTATCATTTTTTAAGAAGATAAGTTAATAATTTTATTTGTTAACTATCGACTCATCCTCGTTTCGCTCGGGTTCGTCCTTGTTGATTCCCCATACAAACTTTCATCCCTATTTTTACCCTTTTAAGGGATGATTTCCGGAACAAAAACGGTTTTTTTGTCAGGGTCTCAACCTTTTTTTTGCCAATTTTCATCTAAATCGGTCCAATAGTTTTGAGTTTATTCGTTACAAACAAACAAAAATACAAATATTTCCTCTTTATAATAGTAGTATTTGTTAATATATTATTTCGATAATATTTAGATAATATGACTGGACATTTCGTAATAAAACTTTTATTATATTAAATACAAATAATACTTTTGTGATATTATATTATTAGTTTTTTTTTAAAGTTTCATTTGTATTGAACTTCACAACACTTAATAGATTATCAAATAAGTTCCAGGGTTTAGAAATTGAAGAGATGGGCGAAAACCTAAAAATAAAATGATATCTATACTAATATTATAAAGAGGCAAAGTTTGTTTGATTGTTTGAACGCGCTAATCTCAGGAACTACTAATCCGATTTAAAAAAATCTTTTGCATTAGATAGCCCGTTTATTGAGGAAGGCTAGTCTATATATCATATAATATATAGTCTATTTATTCCATACTAACCGTGAGAGAGTACCTAGGGACGAACCCGAGCGAAGCGAGGGTGAGTCGCTAGTATTAGTATATTATCCTAGTTGTATAATCTTTGAAAGAAAGTGGTGCAATAAAAATACAGCAGAGTTAAGATAAGATTGATGAGTTAATACATGAAACCAGTTTCATGGTTTCTAAAACTAGTTTCGTAATATTCATTTTATGTTCAAAACCACTTTTATTATGTAAATTCAGCTTTAAAGATACCTGAAGTAGTTCTAGTGTATAATTTTCACTATAATCCTTTACCTTTTTGATTAGAAAGTTCAACAAAATCAATTATTTATCTAAAGTTTTATGAAAACGGATCGATGTATATAAGTATTTACGGCGTTTTAAGCCTGAGACCTACCTATAAGAGGTACTTTCTTAGATTTACGGGACTCACGGAAGAGACTAAGGTGTTAGATGTCTCAAAGGCATTATATAGTTGTTACAGACAGCTTACCCACAAAATAACAAAATGTATTCAAAAATCTTGAAAAATGGCACCAAAGTAGTATATTTGTTATAAAAATAATAATAATAAGTACAATATTTGTTATAAAAATAAATCCGCGAAAAAATTCGAAAGGATAGTTTTATTTTAAAGATATAAGAGACCTAAAAAAATATGAAATAACTAACTAATAATACAAAAAAGCGTATCCCGATTTTGTATGAATTTAATGCAAGTACAGTCGTAGGCCGAAGCGTGCAAAACAATACGTTAAAATATTAAAGCTTTTATATCGGATTTTATGAAACCTTGTATTTCATTTCATAACATTTTCATTTTGCTACGTAAGTAAAAATTAATCGCATTTGACGTCCCGTGCTTAATTACGTATGATACAAAAGGGTTGAAAGAATTTAAAATACAAAGGGAAATGTAATCTTATACTGATTTGTATACAATAATAAGTTAAACAGGTTTTTTTTTACCTGACATTTAATGGTTTTTTTTAACTCGATGTAATTAATTTCAATAATGGGCAGTGGTAGCCCAGTGGAAACGTGGTCGTTTGGGAAACAGAGTGAAGCGGGTTCGCACCTCTAATATTTTCATGTGCAAATCATTTTTAATATTATGATTATCACAAGAAAAACAATGTGAGGAAACCTGCATGTTTAAGAGAACTTAGCAAGTTTTCGAAAGATATGTGAAATCTGCCAACCCGCACTTGGCTAGCGTGGCTAGCGTGGAGGATTATATCCCGACCCCCATTACAGGAAAAGGAAGCCCACCAACAGGAGTAGGACATTAAAAAAGGGGTTGAATACAATATCTAATAGGTGCATGGTGCAACATGACTTCTTTATCAAACTAATATTGTAAATTTAAAAGTTACACAGATTATATCTATATAAATAAAAATCAATCACCGAAATGTACTTCCGAACTTCCGATCGACTGCACCAAATTGGATAATTCTTATTTTTTTGTTTGTTATTATCAGGAAAAGTTTTGTATAGAAGAAAATTAAAAGAAAAAAAAAAATATTTTGCAAAAAATTTTTTTTTTAAATCTAATGATATGAAAAGTGAGTGAGTGAAATAGTTTTTATCCCGGAAATCATTCCTTAAGGGGGTGAGAATGGGGATGAACATTTATATGAGAAAGCAAGCTAGGGACGAACCCGAGCGAAGCGAGGGTGAGTCGCTAGTATAATTATATTTTACTAGGTAACTAAATGCCCAAGACTCGATGACGTATTACTTTGGGTCATAGTCTGTGTACTAAACACCAAGCCATTTCGGTTCGAAGAAGTAACTAACATACACAAATACAAACTCACATTTGCAGTACTAGTCTCCTTTTTTCCTTTAATTAGAATTGTATTAAAAAAATTAAAACATTATTTTATTTACCCGTTCTGTTGCAAAAATAGAAATTGCATTTATTATTGCATTAAACCACTTAATATGTATTCAGGAAAGATAAAATACCAAAATATATGAGGTAACATAGATAAAAAGTATATATGTCACGTTCGTTATATATTGTACTAGCGACTCACCCTCGCTTCGCTTCGGGTTCGTTCCTAGATAAAAACAAATATATCCCACGGGAACCGCACATTTTTCCGGGATGATATATAACCTATAGCCTTCCTCAGTTAACGAGCTATCTAATGCAAAAAGAATTTTTCAAATCGGATTAGTAGTTTCTGAGATTAGCGCGTTCAACCAAACAAACAAACAAACTCTTCAGCTTTATAATATTAGTATAGATTAAAATAACTTCAATAGAAATTGCAATTATATGAACAAACAAACATTTTTTTTTAATTTCAATATTGAACTTTTCTGTACAAAAGTGTGCATTTTTTGTTATAATAAATTAACGGTAACGAGCGTATAGCCCGAAACATTGCTTCCGGTTTTCACAGGATCTCTTTAAAATTTTCATCCAAAGTACAACAAAGTATTATTGTAATTTAGATTCTTTTATCATGTTTGAGTCATTATGTATTTATTGTGGAGGGTTACTGCGGCTTGACTCGCGGTTATGACGATTATTTTTACAGGCTTATATTTAACTTGTAATTTTTGTTAGGTATTGATATATGTATGTTTGTATGGTTCAAATCTTGCAAGCTGAATTAGAACAACTTCCTCGTTTCGCGGAAGCTCGCCTCTAGAAAAAAAAATCTATCCCACGGGAACCGTACATTTTTCCGTGATAAAAAGTACTTTATGTGATATTACAGATTATAGTCTATCTTTATGCCAAATTTCATCCAGATCCGTAAAGCCGTTCTGGCGTGATTGAGTAACAAGCATCCAAACATCTAAATTACATTATTCACATTTATGATATTAGTAAGATTCCTCTTACACTACAAATTTATATATTATATGTATAATGATGGATTGTATTCATTTCCATGATATTTTTTTTCTCTTAAGCGCATTAGAATAATAACTTATTCATATAAATTCTGCTCCACCCTTTGGTAAGTTAGGAGTCAAAATATTTTTAATATTAGGTTTTTCCATATAAAGATTTGTGCTCTTTGTTTATATTATGATTTTTTATATATCAATTTCTCTTGTTTATTTTTTTTGTTTATTTTAAAGCTCTTACATCTCTCTGGTAAGACAAGACTACAAATACTATATGAAATTTCCGCATTTTATGACTATGGATTCAGAAAGCTTATGCTACATTATTACATACATTATGCTCTGATCCCTGAAGGTCGCTTCTAATAGTGGATCAGTTATGGATAAATAAACTAAGCAAACTTCTATGAAACTATATATTAATGAATTAATTTTAAAAATAATGTATGCTAAATAAGCTACTAAAGTCCGAAAAATTAAGATAAAACTATATATATTTTCGATATTTATATTTTTTTTGACTAACAAAAACAAATCTATCCTACGGGAACCATACATTTTTCCTATTTATTATTGTGATAAATTAGCTATATTATTGTAATATTTCTTTAAAGTCCAATTAGTAGTTTTTGTGTACTAAGCTGTACAAGTTACACTAAATAACTTTTTAACTATCTTACGGGGCGTCTTTTATTTTTCGGGACGAAAAGTATCTAAGATGTTGACCGGAGATATAAGGTACCACCAGGTCCAACAGTTTCGGAGGTTAGCCCGTACAAACAGACAAACAGACAGAGAAATAAAAAAAAATAAAAAAAAACTGGATTTGTTCTATTACTTTTTTTACATCCCCCTGACTCGGTTTTTAGCATTTTTTTTTTCTATGTACAAATACTCGACCTCTACAGTTTTATTATATGTATAGATGATAATGCGAGAAGTTTATTATATGTTAATTTATTCTATTAACGATCTTCATTGAATTTGAAATACGAGTCTTATGTCTCCACCGTTAAGCAATATTGGCATCAAATTATCAAATGAAAATAATTTACAACAGCTAATCTTATTTAAAATTACAAGCTTCTCTAATAAATTAAGATTTCCAGTTAATCTTCTATTACACTTTGTTTATGGGAAACAATTTGATTAGTGTGCTAACTTATTTGAATAGTTTTAGAATGGTTGAAGCCCAAACTGAAAGTGGACTTAAATGTACTATTCAAACTTCAACTATCTCTAAATGAACTCTTGACAGATTGAAATTAATTGAAATATAATCTAATCATACCTTTTGTTACAGGTGTAGTGAAGGACATAAAGTTTCAAAAGTTGAAAACAAGTCTTAACGATCAAATGAAAATTGATGAACACGTATATAAAAGCAATGAATTCGCAAAGGTGATATCTGGTGACAATGGCATTATATAAACTGCCTCTACATATATGTAATTCTATAAAACAGTACTTATTATGTGTGAATTTAATATACTACATATTAAAGGTTCAGTATAAAGTGAAGAGGAAATGTAAATTAGGGTCTGAACAGCGGATCAAGCTAGTGGTACTATTAGTGCTACTATTGAGTGTAAATTCAAGTGGTAATAGTTTTAGTGGGGGTAGAAATTCTATGTTAAGGACTAGAATCATAGGTACGAGATACGGTAAACTACAAGGTGTCATTCTACCTATGGATCAACATAAGTATTTAAAACCGATTGAAGCGTACTTAGGAGTACCGTATGCGACGCCTCCCACTGGTTCTAATAGGTATGTATTTTAGATAAGGTTAATTATTTTTTTAAAGGTATGATATTAATATATCACTAACAAAAAACAAACCTGTCCTACGGGAACAGTACGATTTTCCGTGATAAAAAGTAACTTATATGTTATTTCAAACTATAATCTATCTCTGTGCCAAATTTCATCCAAATGCATTGAGCCATTCTGGCGTGAAAGAGTAACAAACATCCATACTCACAAACTTTCACATTTATTATATTAGTATAGACTGTCTAAGACTAATACGAATATAAAATATTAGGTTTAGGAAGCAAGAAAATGTAAATGTTCTTTATATATGTATATATTTCTTTTGTACGTGTGTATGTCACTAAACTCCTCCTAAACGGCTGGTTCAGGTCAGGTCAGGCGATTTACAACTGGAACCGGTAGGTTGCGCTGCAGTCGGTTATTTAATATAAAATACACACGTACAGAAGATATATTTATATGTATGGACTCTTGGACTCTTTGAGGATCGATATGCATATATATATATATATATATATATATATATATATATATATATATATATATATATATATATATATATAGTATTATCTCTTCGTAATAATAAACAATCTCTAAATAGTATAAAACAAAATTAATTTCAGTGTCTGTTCGATTGCTTGATTCTTCTAAATTACGTAACGTATATTGATAAAATTTTTATTATTAATATGAGATGTTCTTGTAAAGAAGATGTTGTATATTATGCATACATTAATTATAAAACAGTATTACAAATTTACTATGGGTTGGGACAGTTTTCAATTCAATTAGAAATAGGTTATGTTAGGGTCAACCCTTAGAATTTTAGGATTCAAGAATCTATTAGACGTGAGCTGCACATTTTAGATAAATAATATCATAGTTTCAAAGTGAAATATTAATTTAAGAATATTGTATAAGTAAATTCAAATCAAATAATTGGTTTTCTTAAATTATTTATTACAGTTGCCATTTACTACATTTTGCCAGTGATTTTGCTCGTATATTTTCCTTTAGTTTGATTACGTGGAGAATTTTCGTAACGGTTGGATACTAATTAGAGTCAAAATGAATTTTCTTATAATAAAAACTAAAATAATGAAATAAAAATATATAAACCCGCGAAAAAGTAAAAATATTTACAAAAATTGATTATTTCCGTTTTGATCAACCTCACAAAGGCATATGCCTTTAACTCTAATTTTCATGTAAATAATCAATACAACTTAGCAAATAAAGCAAAGTGTCAAAAATCCTTGATTTTTTGTCATTTTACTATGTAATTTATTCAATTTTTGTATAGATTCGCACCTACGAGAGCACCGGCGCCTTGGGATGACGTGAAAACGGTTGATCAAATGGGTCCTGTATGCCCTCAACGGCTGCCAGACATCTCGAACGAGACGCTCGTCCTTGAGAAAATGCCAAAGGGTAGACTAGAGTACTTAAGGAGATTACTTCCTAGATTGAAAAATCAAAGTGAAGACTGCCTATATATGAATATTTATACACCTGTTCAAGGTAATTTTTATATATCATAATTTTTTTAATTTACTTCTCATCGCCTAAGTGCTTATTTGTTCAAACTTGTTATACTTTACAGTACTGATTATTTTTCATTTTTTTTAAAAAACAAAGCTTTATTCCTAAGACTTATGTAAAAATATAATATTGTAGGTACATATTTTCGGCTTCGACTTTTAAAAGTCAAAAATTTTGTAATAAAAACTCTTTTGGTAAATTGGTCATTTGGACAAATAAGCATTGAGACAACCTTCTGCAGATAGTTATAATAGTATTTCAAATATTATAGTAACGAAATTTTATTAATTAAGTAAAGTAAAGGATTTTCTTAATAAAAATACCATTGTCAAAATGCCAAATTTTTCATATACACTATATCCAAAGCTTATTGATGAAACTCTAACAAATTTTAAACCAAAAAAGCCACATAATATTAAAAGTTAAAAATCACTACTCCCTCATCCCTCACGTTCATACATAATATCTACGCATTTCGTATTCGTACGTAAAAATCATTTAAGCGAAAAGAATTTCTATTAGGCAGTCGACTGTCGCTTGCTATCTTCATTTTACATTCAATGTTCCTCTCATTCTTGCAATCCTAGCTCCTAGTCGAAACACTTCCACCACTTGATATCGAAGATACGCACAATTTCATTCCGAATCATCACGAGTTATCGTGAAAATTGCACACTTCGTTGCCCCCGTTGGTATTTTATTTGAAAAAAATGTTAGGATTTCTTATTTTATACCTGCTCGTAATGTGTAGGTAGAATATGTATGACATAGATCAATGTTCTTTCATTTTTATTATACAAATGTGTTTATGATTACAGAATAATTGCTTTTTAAACGGCTTCTCGATAAACATGTTATTTTGTCAGTTTGTGGATACGTGTATAAAATACATTGTATGTCGCAGGCATATCGTTTGTATTTTTTTTTTAAATACGGTGTCTGTTTGCAAACGCTTGTTTGTAAAATGACGTAGGTAAATTGTAAAAGGTATAAGAGTAAAATATAGCACTATGAGTATTGGGTAGTAATGGTTTCAAGGATCAAGAAAAAAATCCTGAAGGGAAGGTTACGATGGAAACTTTCACATCTACCATAATCCCAGTGTCACCTGTCACCAAGCTTGAATTTAACATAATAAAATGTCAAAAGTAACGACTCGTGTTTTTAATTTAACAGACAGACAGACCTACTTTTACAAAATCATTAGCTATCAGTACAAACTAATCACTAATGGTTCATTTACTATGATTTGTGTACACTGTACATGTTTATATGGACAATTTTTTTTGTCACCCCTCAGCACTCCCGCACTTATGGAGTGCCACCCCCTTTTTTATTTTTAAATTGACTACAGAATTATTTAGGAATTCACATAAAAAACTTTCGTACTAAATTTCAGCAATGTACTTCGAATAGTCTTCGAGTAAAATGAATGTAACATACGGACAGACGAACAAAGTGAAATTATAAGGATTTCGTTTAAGTTACGGAACCTTTTAAAATAATGATACTCTTGAATATAGTATTATGCTCCATCTGTGGTATATTTGTTTATATATAAAATTTAATATAATATACTGTTTATCTGGTAAACCCAAGGGTGAAGGAAGACTTACTTCGGATCTAAGAATAGGATTGAAGAGACGTGTAAGACAATGATAGACGCCTTTACATAAGCCCTTTTCTATTTATATCATAGATATTTTTGAAACTAGCTTCAATAATAGATATACCTATAAGTACCTTTAAATATATATCTTTAAAATTAACGTACAGCATATCAACATTGTATTTGTTTAGCACCATCTTTTATGAGAGTATCATATAATTTCAGATTAGAAAATAATATAAATTAACTTGTTTTTTTTATTGTTAATTAAAGCTGTAAATAAATATTTTTTCAAGGTTTTAATTATATTTATTAGTTTTATTTATTTATTTTCGGGAAACAAACAGTGAAATAATCCTTATAAATAATTACAAACTAAAACATATGCAGGTTTCTGCGATGTTATCCTTCACTTTTCTTCACAAAACAAGTGGTAATCATGGGTACAATGATTCGCACATGAAAATATCAAAGGTGCGAGACACGGGATCTGAACCTGCTTCACTTGGTTTCTCAAGTGAACACATTTCCACTGGGTTACAACTACCTATTCCATATGTCCCTATATACCCTCTACTGTTAGTGTTAGTGCTCTGTGGTGTATTTCAACATTGTAATCCAATACAGGATCTTAGAGGCAGTTAGATGGATTCAAAGATTAAATGTACTCCTTTACGTTTTTTTCATATTAGAATACTTCTTTTGAGAGCTTTTTAACTACAACTGTTTAGTAGGATAAGTACCAATTTTGTTTAAAGTATACAAAAATCACTTAATTCAGAAAATATAGTGCTTTTAAAATTGCTACAATACTAGATAAAATATCATACGCTTTCATTTCATGTATTCAGCCCTTTTTAACGTCCCACTGCTGGGCACGGGCCTCCCTTCAATACGAGGGGAATCAGGCCATAGTCCACCACGCTGGCCAAGTGCGGATTGGCGGACTTCACATGTCTTTCGAAAACTTGCTAGGTTTTCTCAGACATGCAGGTTTCCTCACGATATTTTCCTTGACCGTAAGGCAAGTGGTAATCAAGTTGGAAATTGATTCGCAGATGAAAATATTAGAGGTGCGAGACCCGAGCTTTGAAACCGCTTCACTCGGTTTCCCAAGCGAACGCGTTACCACTGGGCTACCACTGCCTCTTTAATTTCATATCACTCTTCTACTTCTTATTAAGGATTTTATTTTCGTGATTTTTTTAAAATGTTCTCAAACTGGATATTTTATAAATTGGGGTAGAACAAAATCAGGCTTAAAATATAGTAAAAATTATCGTACCATAAATTTTAGTTCCATTTGTAATTGTTATGAAACAAATAATAAAAGTTTCGTAATATTTTATTCATGCAGCGATCCAATTCTCTTTCATTCATAAATTACAAAATGCGACATACAATGCCAGTCCGTTGCTTGAATTTCGACGTAATAATATTTCATTGTGCATGTTAAGAGTATATTTCGTGTATTGTGAAGCTGTCGTGAAATAGCTGAAGTGTATGATACTTGCTTTCTTTTCCATCTTTTCCTTTTGCATCTGCCATCTTATTCAAAGAATGACCCTTTAAACCATCATCCTTTGGCTTATTTTTGAATTTCTAACTTTTTAATGTCTTAGAGCATCGTTTCTCAACCATTTTTATGTTGCGACCCACGAAAAAGCCAAACAGTTAAGTAAAAAGCCTTGTGACCCCGTCACTATAAGTATATTATGTACATCTTAATGTTTAGTTTTATAACACTACACTAAAACACAAACCTTTAAGAAACGAATCTTTTGTACCTATATGTCTGTATTTATTATTTTTCAACAGACTGCGACCCCCTTTAAAAACAACTTGACCCCCCCCCCCCCCAAGGGTCGCAACCCCCCGCTTGAGAAACCATATCTTAGAATAAAAAGACTTTTATTAAATACATTTTTTACACAAAAAAGCTCGAAATAGATATATAGCGTAAACGACCAGTAACTAAAATCATATGAAATGTTCAAGTCTTCAAGTGACTTTTTTCAGAGTTGTCTAAAGTCCGCTTTTTTTGTTGGTTGGCAAATTATATCCATTTCCAACTAGAAACGGAAATGCTAAAGGATAAATTAGTTACTAAAAATGTGCAAAATATACATCAAACGTTTTAATTAAATATGACAATTTTTTTCATGCAATCTGTACGTACTTTAGTAAACTTTAATAACCTAAAAACATTATTTTCAAACTTCTGAAAATCGCGAACAACTTATATCCCTACTAACTCACAAGCAAAAGATAACTTCTAGGGTATAACAATTTAATGAAAAAGATACCATGATTTATGTGCACTAAATTTTAATTTCTGATGTCAATAGGATATTGGAAATCCTTTGGTCATTTTGTCGAAAAATTTTAATCACACCTTACAATGCCCGTTTGGTACGATAGTTTCACAAGAAAGATCTTTTGTAGCATTGAATGGGACTGTAAATTATTACTTTTACTTAAATTTTCGGTAAGAATAACGGAGGCGTTGCAGATATTCGGGCCTTCATTGTTCGGATAAATGGGAAGCCAGTAGCGTTTTGATTGTTTTATCGATTCATTACAGCTATTATTCATCTACCATAATTTAGTTTAAAATATTTTGTATAATTTATTTTCTTCTATTTAAATTAAAATTAATGTTTGTATGTTAAGCCTTCATATGTTCCTTAATTTTTTATATGATTATGATAAAACTCTGGTGGGTTCTGTATTCTGTATACGTCTGCAAAAGTTCCTGGTCCAAAAAAATGTTTTTTTTACATTTGTCTTTTATGCGTTCCTAAAATATTAGACAGTGTTAGTCCGGTGGTAACGCGCTTGCTTAGGATACCTAATGAAGCAGGTTCAAGTTCCGGGTGTCGCACCTCATATTTTCATGTGCGAATCATTTCCAATAGAATTACCACATGTCTTACGGTGAAGGAAAACATCGCGAGGAAACCTGCATGTCTGAGAGAACCTAGCAAGTTTTCGAAAGACATGTGAAGTTCGTCAAACCGCACCAATATTGTTGGACTATTGCCTGATTCCTTTTGGATCGAAGGGAGACCTGTGCTTAACAATGGGACATTAAGAAGGGCTAAAACGGAAACCTTTCAAGCTTAGCGGGAGAAGTTACTAGTATGAAATATATATATACATATATATAGCGCGGTTTGTACTGTTTTATCTTTCGTTGTTTATAAGAAATTAACTTTATTATAAATGAAAGAAATACGTAGGCTACTGTTAATAATAAAAATTGCCGAAGGTGGCAGGTGGCGCTACCTGTATGTAACATTAGAAATACAAAAAGGAGCCTAGGGATACCCTCGAGCAAAGCAAGGGTAAGTCGCTTGTTATTTATATACACTTATTTATTTGCAAGAGAGTCCAAAAATCATAATATAAAAATCTAAAGTACATTACAGGACAAAAATTCTACCTAAAATACGTTTAATCTCAGTTTAAAGAAATAAATCTTTTATGTAAACTTTCACTTCTTCTATATTTACTTTATTTAAATATGCATTCTTATTGTATTAAAAAAATGCAAGTCTACTCATAGTTAGTTGACTACGAAGCACTGAAGTTGAGCTTGACGTACATATGCATGAGTGGCGTGACGTTGATTTGTTCTAGATTTACATACAAATGAACATTCCTGTTACATGTCACAATTATTTATATCAAATATAATACGTTTTAACGTTTAGTATAGATTTCTCAGAGATGATATAATTTCCCGCAGTAAAAAATATCCCAAATGTTGACCCGGATAACCAGCTATCATCATACTAAATTTCATCAAGATCTGTCCAGTGGTTTTCTCGTGATGCATTCAGTAACAGACAGATAAAAATTCTAAAAGCTATAGATTCGGCCTTATCGATAATAATGGCTATTTCAATTTGATTTTTCAAAATATATTTAATGTACAGATTCTACTCAGAATTTAATTATATTTATATATAACTTACAAATAAATATGATCCAGGTTCATTTACTTTAACAGTACAATAAATAAATTATCTGATATGGTAAGTCTTCCTTTATCCACAATAAATCGTACAGAAATCTCAAATAGCACCATGTCTTTTTTCTGAAATTGTGTTTCTATTTGGGACTAGCGACTTACCCTCGCTTCGCTCAGTGCGTCCCTAGGTACGGTTCAATTTTTTTGAGTGGAATCCTAATTCTTTTTCTAAAATAAAAGTAGCCTAAGTTACTCCTCATAACATCAGATATCTGTCAGTGAAAGTCCCGTCAAAATCAGTCCAGCCATTTCGGAAATTAGCCGGAACAAACAAACAGACAGACAAAAAAAAAAACAAAAAATTTGAAATAGTGTTTTTTTTTTATAAATACCGTATATAATTTCATATGCATTTAGTAAAAAGCTGTTATTTTGACATTACAAACAGACACTTTAATGTTATTTATCTGTATCCGAATCATTATTAGATAGAATAAATTATATCAATAATATAAGCATTCTAATTTGTGATTGGAGTACTATAGAAGTAAAATTTTTAGGTAATGCTTAATAGCAACACGGTACTAGTGCATGTTGTGTTCTCCAGTAATTGGGGGTACATTTTAAACACTGAACCAAAACGTGATATTTTTTTGTATTTCTATATGTACTTCTGTTGTAGATTCTTAATAAATAAATGAATAAAAACAATGTTTAAAATTATTATAACGATTAATTATTTAAACATTCAATTCAATTCTTTATTTTTGTGGCTTCTAGGAGTGCCTTTGGGCACAGTTTACTTCGCCAATGTCGCGTAGAATGGAGAAGGCACGTTTTTTTTTATTAAAACATAATCAACTTTTTACTAACGCAACTACCACATGAATGAAGCAACAGACAAAAACTAGTGTATATTTCAAATTTAATTATTAGAAAATGGCTTCACATAAGAAATAGTTAAAATGAGATAATCTATTCTAACTAAATAAGCGATCGCATAAAGTCTCTAACAGAAGACCCTTAATTAATACCATAATGTGTTTGAACGAGATATTCTACCGAATCAAGTACTGTCAAAACCACAAGTCACAAATTTAATATAGTGCAATGAGATATGTATACGGGTCGACGTTGTGACTCTCTGTATGTAAATGTGGGACATATCAACGTCACGACCTACATTTGTATAGTTAGGGAGCTTTGCAACCAACCAATTACGAATGAGGTATATTACAGTTGTTCTTTACGTTATAAATAAGAAGTGGGTATATAAAATACTAGAAATTTGCAAAGCTTTACGTGAGGCTTTAATATTAAAATAAAGTTGATCCGAAAAGGAACTCTTGAGTTGGTTTCGCTAGTGTAACTAAAAGCTCCTGTTAAGCTTAAAAAGCTTTCGGATGTTTAAAATGAAAGTTTTTATGTGTACGTTTGTTAATCCTTCAAACTAAAATGGATGGATTTGGATGAAATTAAGTACACAGATAGCATGAGTACATCAAAATATATCCGAGGAATGCGAGAGTAAGCCCGTAACCTCTATATTACGTTAAGTAAGATACTTGACTAAGAATTTATAACTTTCTCAAAATTATAGTATGTAACTTTTAAAGAGTATATTTATGTGTTTAATTTCTGTCTTTATAAAAGTAGCACCTGGGCGACCGAGCTTCGTTCGGAGTTTTTGGTGGAATGTACAGTTTTCTTTTTATTTTGCCTTTAAAAACAAAAAAAAACTAAATACTTGAATTAATACAAAAAAAAACAAAAGTGAAATCTATGTATCCGACCGGGATCCGAACCCAGACACCTGTGTTTGTCAATCATGCGCCTTGGCCGCTTGACCACGATACTTATGCCTGAGTGTGCGAAATTATTAACATATTTTGCTTGAAATAATGGAAAAGAAAACCGCATGAAAACTCGAAATACGCGTTTTTCCAGACATAAAACTAATCTGATCGATTTTTCGTCCCCAAAAACACCCGCATACCAAATTTTTGCGAAATTGTTAGAGCCGTTTTCGATAAATAAATAAATAAACATACAAGAAGCGCCCATTTAAATATATTAGATGAATATAACAAAATAATATTTTTCATAATTACACCTAACGATCTATAAGAATAGTATGTCTGTTAAGCACTGTACGGTTAAATTTACCACAGTAATAGTACGTATCCCTCTCGCGTTAAAAGGAGGGTCGTGCCCAGCTGTGAGATGTTAAAAAAGGCTAAAAACAGTACATACAATAAAAATCTACACTTAATTATTACTGTACAAGTCATGTCCGCGTGGAATCGTGGCAAGAATGCTAGCCGCATTCCCTCCTGTCACCAGTAGAGGCGATAAGACGAGGTGTTATGTATTTTAAGAAGTGTTTAGCACTTTGACTTCATATTCCAGTGGTTTCTACAGCAAATGACATAAAAAAGTAAAGTATATAAATATGGTACACGAAGTTACTCATATAGTGTTTCTGTTTTCATAATATTCCTATTTTTTCTTCAAACGTTGTGACATTAACACATAGCACCATCTAGTTCCATGGCTATGAGGCTATGAGCAACCGTACATTTTTCCGGGATAAAAAAGTAACCTATTTATTATTCTGATGTATGAACTATAATATAATTATAAAGTTTCCAGTTCCAGTTTATGTGTATTAAGCTGTATAGGTTACTATAATTTTTTAACTATCTCTCGGGAATTCTTAAAGTTTTCGGGATAAAAATTATCTAAGTTGTTGACCGGGGATATAAGGTACCAACATACAAAATTTAATTTAAATCGGTCTAACGGTTTCGGAGATTAGCCCGTACAAACAGACAAACAGACAGAGAAACGAAAAATTTGGATTTGTTCTATTTCTTTTCTTACATCCCCCTGACCCGGTTTTTAGCAATTTTTTTTCTATGTATAGACACTCGACCTCTATAGTTTCATTATATGTATAGATGAATAATATAAAATATAAATATAAAAGATAACTGTACCGTAACTAACTTATGTTAAGAGCATTCATTCATATTTGAAAGCTTCCATTATCTGTTTAAAGTTGAAATCTCAATACAACTTGTTAAACCACTTAAAATTACCCAGACAATAAATGTTTTCATAGAATGAAGTACCGCATGACTGCGAAACTTGCAGTTTTACGGACGTTTGTTTTGCTTCAAAATATCCTAAGTAGGGCGACTGACGTTGCCAGGACAAATGTTTATTCGACCGAGTGTTTTTTTTTCATTACGTGCGAGTAACTGTGGTATTTCGGTATGTTTTATTTTGTTGTGAACTTCTACATTTTAACGTACTTTAAAAAGGGTTTGGATGGAATCGTATCGCATTTTAGTATGGGAGTTATCATGTGGGGTCTCGTATACAATATTCTGTTTAGTTAACGTACACTAAGTGTGACCCTACTTTATTTAGAAGTACGTAGAGTATAAAAATTAAGCATAATTCTTTTCTCAGCCAGAACAATTAAAAAGCTTAGCTGTTTTAAAGGATTTTTCAAAAAGGGTCGTGAATGTTGGTGTATGATGTTTTTGTATACGTGATACATGATATGTATTTAATGCCACGGTAGCTTAGTGGCTAGCATGTACGTATGTAGATCTGGGAAACATGGGTTCGAATCCAAGGTTGGATCAATTTTAGTTATCGAATTGTTCTGTTAAGAAATTTTTAGAAATAACCCGATGTTGGAAAAGCACGTAAAGACATCGGTCTGGCGCTCTTACCGGTCGTGTTGACTCGACGAGTAAGTGCACTTGTGACAATGGGAGAAATTGGTAAGTATTATACATAATTAGCGGCTCACCCTCGCTTAGCTCGGGTTTGCCTCTAGGAAAACAAAAGCAAACCTATCCCATGGGAACCGTGCATTTGTCTGGAAAGTAGAGTAGCCTATATGTTATTCCAGACTATAATCTATCTTTGTGCCAAATTTCATCCAGATCCGTTCAGCTGTTCTAGCGTGAAAGAGTAACAAACATCCATAATCAAACATAACTCACAAACATATAATATTACTTTTCACATTTATAATATTAATACAGATATATCTATATGTTTTATTTAAATATGTATAGTTAAACAGCAGTTTAAGGCAGTGGTAGCCCAATGGTAACACGCTCGCTTGGATAACCGAGTGAAGCGGGTTCAAATCCCGGGTCTCGCACCTCTGATATTTTCATGTGTGAATCATTTCTTACATGATTACCACTTGCCTTACGGTGGAGGAAAACATCGTGAGGAAACCTACATGTCTGAGAGAATCTAACAAGTTTTCGAAAGATATGTGAAGTCCGCCAATCTGCACTTGGCCAGCGTGGTGTACTATGGCCTGATTCCCTTCGTATTGAAGGGAGGCCCGTGCCCAGCAATGGGACGTTAAAAAGGGCTGAATACATACATACATACATACAAGCTGTTAACAGATAACTGCATTTTATTTAAATTAATTATCCGCCCACTTGAATATTTGATGACTTGTATACTGCATAATTACGACATTTCCGCTGTCACACTCAACTTTGAATCACTTGTCGCTGTTATAAAGTGTTTTAAATTAACTTACATTGAAATTACAGCTGAATTTTACAGCTAATTTGGTATACTCAAATATTCTATTATACTTATTAGTATATATTATTAAAAATATATTTATTTCAGTTATAATATTCAATATAGACAGTGGTAGCCTAGTGGTAACGCTGTCGCTTGGGACACCAAGTGAAGCGGGTTTAAATCCCGAGTCCCGCACCTCTGACATTTTCATGTGCGAATCATTTCTAACATGATTACTACTTGCCTTACGGTCATGGAAAACATCGTCAGGAAACCTGCATTTTTGAAAGAACCTAACAAGTTTTTAAGAGATATGTGATGTCCGCGAACCCGCACTTGGCCAGCGTGGTGGCCTGATCCCCCTCGTATTGAAGGGAGGCCCGTGCCCAGCAGTTGGAGGTTAAAAAAGGCCGAATACATACATACATACATACATACAAGCTGTTAACAGATAACTACATTTTGTAACATAATTATTTTGTGACTCTATCGGGGAATCCCTATAACCTATGTATCTGTCGTTTTCCTTATAAAAGATAGATATTAGGTATAAATTACACAAAAATGAGTAAAATATTTATCTTGAATAAGAAGAACCACAGATAGATAAGTCATTTGGATTCAACGTTAAAGCATATAAAATGAATGTGCCTTTAAAAATAAAACAAACCAACAAAACTTTAAACTAATTTTAGGGTACGTGTATACATTTTATTCACAATTAGTCAAGTTGTTAGCAATATTTTTGCATTTATTATGTTATAAATTAGAATTTCATTAATATTATCGTACTTGCTTCGAAAACCAAGTGAAATTGTTATGAATAAACCCAAGTCTCGCACCTCTAAGATTTCCATATGAAAATTATTTTTAACACGGTTTCCACTTACTGACGTTTCTTCACAGGAAATAAGAAAATTATTATGAAGAAACCTACATTTCTAAGAAAAATAAAATAAGAAATATAACTAGTTCTTAATTCTGATATGAATAAAGACCTAACATGTCCTGTTGAGAAACAATCGGTAAACGGGAAACGGTTGTATGTAGTTTAAATAAAGAAAGCAATAAAACAAAGTAATAATATTCCTAATACAGGAGTATATGCTATCTATGATAGACGACACGTTTGGCTCAGTTTGTAGTGATCCTACTCGCTGAGCTAACGGTCGCGGGTTCGAGTTTCGCTGGCGACTTTCATTTGTGTGATGAGCACGAATATTTGTACTACAGTCATGGGTGTTTATATTTATAATATGTATGTATTTCAACTTTTATATTTTAATATTTATATACATATGTGTAGTGTATCAACTATATGGTATCCATAACACAAGCCTCGTAGCTTACCATGTAACTAGATGGTGCTGTGTGTTAATGTCCCTGTTAATTTTTGACTGACATTAAAAAGAATGAGCTATTCAATTCGATTCCATGGTTTTTACATCCCTGTTACTTTTGACATGCTTTTTGTAAACAGAATTAATACTTCAAGCATATAAAAAAGAAAAAAAAATAGTTAGTACTATTAAGTGGATTTTGAAAAGATGGCGAAATTTGTAATATTTACGCGAATATAATGAATATTTTAAATTAAGATTTTGTCGAGTTTTAAATTTTTTAATTATAATTTTACCAATTTTACTATACATTAAATATTATATTATTCAATATTCAACAATAAGTTTTGCTTAAAGCAAAAATAATATTAACAACCTGTATATCAATAAATAACTCTTGGTGTCACGACACATTATTATCTCATATAGGATTGTGTGTGGACGTGAGAGAAATTCAAATACACAGATATTAAAACGCTAGGAACTATGTAGAGGCTCACAGGAAATTGGACTGTCGTGTAGGATTATTTATATTTGATATTTAGTTTTTATATTATTCACTAGCGACTCGCCCTCGCTTCACACGGGTTCGCTCTTAGTGAAAAACAAAAATAAACTGTAAGACACACGGAACTGTACATTTTTCCGGGATAAAAAGTAACTTATGTGCTATTCCAGACTATAATCTATCTCTGTGCCAAATTTCATCTAGATCCGTTCAGCCATTCTGGCGTGATTGAGTAACAAACATCCCACCATCCAAACTTTGGCATTTATAATTTATTCATATTCATGAGACTAGTTTACAGCCTAGTTTTCATCTTATAATATGCCGATAAATAATTACTTTTTATGAAAAAGATACACTAAATTCAAAATTTTTAGTTGAAAAAAATTATGAGAGTAAAATTTTAACGATGTGCACGCACACCGACAGCCAAAAGCGACATGATGAAGTTAGCTGAAAGCGATATGATGAAGTTAGTTGCATTCCTTTTACCAACAGAGAGTTGTGACATATGGAATGAAATCTTTAGTTATTTTTGTTCTGTTACGCTAAAGAAGTATAACTTCTTACGTGCGTACATAAATACATACACATGTTTTTTGAAATATAATTTCACTCTTAGGGGGGCATTTTTTTAATTTTCTGGTATCACAGTAAAATCAACAACTACATGTGAATCGATCTCTAACAACCAAAATAAGTCAATATATAAAACGTTCCCTAAATCTGAATTTGCTAGTACATAGTTACTTAAAAAAATAACACCGTCTTTAACCAGATGATAAGTAATAAAGTACTAACTTTAATAGGGATAAAGTACTTTATCGTATGCTAAGATATTATACTACATATATTTTTATAAGTTTCCATTAAAACTTTCAATTTTCTTATTCCGAGTTCTGATCGGTAAAATAGTTTGTACTACCCGCAAAGTATTTTTTCATAAGTATAGCTGCCTGTTTACAATGTTACCTACGTAAAACTAATAAAATATAAATAAATATGTTGGGACATTAACACACGGTACCATCTAGTTCCAAGCTACGAAACTAGTGTTATGGATACCAGATAGTTGATACACTTCACATATATAACTTTGAATACATACATTATAAATATAAGCACCCGTGACTGGAGTATAAACATTCGTGCTCATCATACAAATGAGTGCCCCCAGCGGGACTCGAACCCGCGATCGCTGGCACAGCAAGTAGGGTCACCACAAACTGAGCCAAAAATGTCGTCCAAAACTAATGTTTCACAGCAAGTGAATTAATTCTATTCTTTTGAGAAATAAATGAATCTTAAACCACCTAATACTTAACAAAATAGCTTAGAAGGAGTCATTCACCACACATAGACAGTAAAAGGTCAAGGAACTGATATTGAATGTAGAACTTTTTACTTCAGAAAATATAGCGTGACGATAAAACCAAACAAAAACTTATAATATTTTATGACAAAAAATATGCATGTAGCTTTTAAAAAGTTTTAACGTCCCTATTTTGGGCCATATTGAATTTATTGGTGTTTCATATTCAGTAAACCTGTTTCATAATAAACTTTTATTACTGAAAGCTTATATATGGTGCATTGAAAATATCATTTTTTTGTTTATTATTTAAAGCCCTATAGTTAGTTTGATTTATGAGAGAATGGAACGGTTATCAAAAAATATTACTTTTACCTGTAAACTAGATTTCATTTGACTAATGCATACGTTTACATGCAAACTGATTTTTTAAAACTAAACTATTGCAATTGAAATATGAATTTAATAAATTTTAATGTGTTACAGTATTTTTTTATACTGTTTTTGTACTTTTTTGCGAAAATATTTTGCGTATATAAATTTATATCCCTTTTTTTTTAAATTAAATTAAATTTAAAGTAATAAAATTGCTTCACTTAAAATAACAGTAGATACTGTTGCAAATTATATGCAACGCTTACGCTTCGCTCGGGTTTGTCCCTAGGTTGATTATCCCTTAAGGGATGATTTTCAAAATAAAAACTATCCTATGTCTTTTCCAGGGTTTAAACTGTTTTCTTATCAAATAAATAATAATTTACTTAATTACTTTTTATCACGGCACGGTAATTACAGTGTGAAGTAGACCTAAAAACGTGTTACAAGTAACAATTAAATGTGTTTATAAAATTTCGTCTTTTTTATTGTTAGCTTTCAAGGAATTGCTTCATCTGGAGCCAATCAAGATGGAGAATTAGCTCAAAATAAAAAAAATCATAGTTAGAATTAAATCAACAATTACAATTTCAATTTAGGTTAAAAGGAAGTGGTTCTAATTCAGTTTGCAAGATTTGACCTACACAAACATACCAAGTAACAAACATTGCAAGTTAAATAAAAGCTCTTAAAAAACTACAAAAAACAACAACTATTCCAGCTACTAAAACAATATGAGTTTTTTCATTCGTATTCAATGAGAAAAACATATTTCATTCATTTGGATTGAGTCCAAAGCAAGAATTTATGTAGAACGCTTCGAATCTGTCATGCGAAACACTGATATCATAAACAAAGGTAGAGAGAGCTTAAGACACTGCATTCGATCTGGGTCGTGTTTTGCTTAGAACAGTTATATGCTTTATCTAAGCTTTTACTTCCCCTTTTGTTTAGTGTAAGTCTTTTAACAAGCTTTTTATTTCACTTGTCTTTTTAGTGTATGTATGTGTTTGTATGTCTTTCTCTTTCGTGTGTATGTTTTTGAGGTTCAAAGTGTTTTAATTATTTTTCATATACTCTTTGTGACTTTAGTAACAATATAATAGTAAAATATAAAGATAGAAAAATGATTTTATTCCGAAAGGTCCAGAAGGTGGTCAAATGTAAGCTGTTTAACTATAATAAATACTACAGTAATATTTATAAGTTTTAAATTGAACGGTACCAAGAAATTATACTTTTGTAAGTGACCCTCGAAAAGTTCCCCTATTAAAGCTCTTTCATTAAATCAGCTTGATTCTTTTAAGTTATTGTTATGTTATCTTTGCATATTAACCAAATCTCTGCCACTTACTTCTTCTCCTGTTACTTCGACGCCTGCTGTAAATTTATTTTGTGTATATTATTTTCGCTATGTTTTTTTGTTTTATAAGGTGTACAACAAATAGTATTATTTCTCAATCCATCTATGTATCACAGGCTGCCCCGTAAAATACTCTATGCCCCCTAGATTTTATAGCAATGATCTGTAAAAAACCTTTGCACTCCCTTATAATATTCTAAGGCCCCATCAAAATCGGTATATCCATTACCAATATTGATTTAAAAATACAAATAGTGGAAAAAAATAATTATTGTAATTTATTATTATTTGTATGTATGTATTCAGCCCTTTTTAACGTCCCACTGCTGGGCACGGGCCTCCCTTCAAGACGAGGGGAATCAGGCCATAGTCCACCACGCTGGCCAAGTGCGGATTGGCGGACTTCACATGTCTTTCGAAAACTTGCTAGGTTCTCTCAGACATGCATGTTTCCTCACGATGTTTTCCTTCACCGTAAGGCAAGTGGTAATCAAGTTAGAAAATGATTCGCACATGAAAATATCAGAGGTGCGAGACCCGGGATTTGAACCCGCTTCACTCGGTTTCCCAAGCGAGCGCGTTACCACTGGGCTACCACTGCCTATATTATTATTTACGTATGTAATATATGAAATACAGATGCACATATTTTATATAACGACAGTTTGCAATTGAGTTCAGGTAACTTATTGAATGCAATTTATATGGTGCTTCAATGTTTATACTAGTTGCTACATGTCGAGCTTCGCGTGTACGGTTTCTATATATTTTATACTAGCGACTCACCCTCGCTTCGCTCGGGTTCATCCCTAGATACGTTATGACGGTTAGTATGGAATACATAGACTATATTATAGTCTACATATACACATATATACATAGGTATGATGAGTTTTATATCCCTTACTTGAGAAATGATTGATTCCCCATACAAAGTTCCACCCCCCTTTTCATTCTCTTAAGGGATGATTTTCGGAGTAAAAACTAGAATCCTTCCCAGGGTCTCATAATAACTCCATACCAAATTTCGTCTAAATCGGTTCAGCGGATTAAGCGTGAAAAGGAGACAGACAGACAGAGTTACTTTCGTGTTTAGAATATTAGTATGGATGATAACGTTTCTTTAAATTATTGTAATAGTGTTGTATTTTACTGGAATTATATATTATAAAGATTGCTTTGTATTCGGCCCTTTTTAACGTCTCCCTGCTGGGCATAGGCCTCCCTTCAATACGAGGGGGATCAGGCCATAGTCAGGCCACGCTGGCCGAGTGCGGCTTGGCGGACTTCACATGTCTTTCGAAAACTTGCTAGGTTTTCTTTAGACATGCAGGTTTTCTCACGATGATTCCCTTTACCGCAGGTAAGTGGTAATCATATTAGAAATGATTCGCACATGAAAATATCAGAGGTGTGAGACTTAGGATTTGAACCCGCTGCACTCGGTTTCTAAAGCGAGCGGCGTTGCCACTGGGCTAACACTGCATTGCAGATTAGTTTTGGTATGAGATTTAATTGGCGATAATATTTTGGTCTAGCTGTTCAACGTGATGTTATTATGAAATGTCTAACGCTCATGGGTATCATAATTTTTAATTAGTTAATGAATTCTTAGAATATGCTTCGTAATTATAAAAATTATTAGAGATATCTAAATAAAAATATAAAATTAATTCACTGGACTCTTCAATAATGGAATGGAAGAAATGTGTATGGAAATGGAAGACATGTTTATGGAATTATGTTATTTTTTAAACTTAATATACTAATTCTTGACTATACTTCGACATAAGTTGATCAGAACAGCTTTTATAGTAAGCATAAGCTTTTATTTAATTTGAAAATGTTTCAGTAGGTATGACTCCCTATCAAATTTCTTGGTGTCGGCGCGTCTTCTTCTTTACGTCATAACGTTTTCTTCTTCGACTCTCCCCCACTACTCGTTACCTCATCATTTCACCCTTTCTCTTTCACTTCCTGCCTCACACAATCTGTCTAATTTCATTTGGTCTTCCATTTCCTTTCCATCCACCTACAATCATTTCCCTCGTTCTTCTCGTTACATGCGTTTTATCCCTCGTCATCACATCTCCATACCAACTCAGACAATTTTCTTCCAATTTTTCTGTCACTTTCAATCTTCCTCTTAAGTACTAAGTAAGTACATTTTCCACACATTTATTTCAAAATTCTCTTATCTGCTGCATGATATCTTATTTCATCAATCTTCATAACGGACTTCCAAAATAACAAAAGAATGCTTAATTCGGGTATATGTATTATTATATTTATATTATAGTATAAGCAATATCTTAGTCTATAATTTTAAACCGATGTTCATGATTCTTTTGGTGGGTTAATATAAGTTAAAAAAAGTTCTGTGCATAAAGGTGAAATAATTAGTGATGTTTTTAGTTAAAGCTTAATTGTATTGTGATTAGTAAAAAGAAATCTTCTTTTACAGTTGGACCGACACTTCAGGCGAAATATCCAGTGGTTATTTTCATTCACGGTGAATCGTTTGAATGGAATTCTGGGAATGTCTACGATGGCGCCGTACTGTCGAGCTATGCGGGTTTGGTTGTTATAACAATCAACTATCGTCTCGGCATATTAGGTAATGTACCATATTATCACTTTATAAGAAAAAATAAAAGATTTTTAGTTTTTCTCATAAAATTTGCTTTTGCTAAAAAAAGGTGATATGGATATAATAAATAAATATGTTGGAACATTAATACACAGCACCATCTAGTTCTGTTGATATACTACACATATATAACTTTAAATACATATAAATTATAAATATAACACCTGTGACTGGAGTATAAACATTCGTGCTTATCACACGAATGCCCCCAGCAATACTAGAACCCGCAACCGCTGGCACAGCAAGTAGGGTCACCACAAACTGAGCCAACCGTGTCATCAAATACATTACATATACACATACATAATATTATGTAAATGTACATACGAACTTCAAAGTTCGCTAAAAATATTATGATTTCATTTTTCAATGTCAATTACTAGTTCAATGTTAATTCAAAATATAAATTGAAAAGGAACTAAATATAATATTTATAAATAATCCTGTTTAAAACATACAAAACCTGCAATTTGAAAATTCAAAACAACAAGTTAGTTGAAAATTTCCCTCACAAATATTAGTAGAAGCTAACCTTTAATTTACATACATTATTTAACTCATGACCGTGAGCATTCATAATAAATTTAGTAATCGGGTCATTCGACACCTAAACGATATAATACTTGGAATGCACACTAACTTTAAATTGCATGGAGAATTAGATTTAAGCAAATCTAAACACTTAGTTACATGTTATGTTCTCCAGCAACCATATTGGAATCGAACTCTTGATTATTAGCACAACTATTAGGCCTATTAAAGTATAGTACCTGGGCGACCGAGTTCGTTTATGTTATATCGTATTTCTTAGATAAAAAAAATGAAAACTTGAATAAATACAAAAACAAGAAACAAAAGTAAAAATTTGTATCCGATCGAGATTCGAACCCGGACCTGTGATTGTTAATCTTCCATCTTAATCGCTTGACAACGATGCTTATGCCTGAGTGTAAGAAATTATCGACCATATTATGCGTTGAATAATGCGAAAAAAAAAACTGCATGAAAATTCGAAAACACGTTTTCCCAGACATATGACTAATCTAGATCGATTTTTCGCCCCCAAAAACCGCCACATAATACAGCGAAATCGTTAGAGCCGTTTCCGAGATCGCCGGTATAAATAAATAAATATACAAGAATTGCTCGTTTAAATATATTAGATAGATAGATAATAGATAATTGTGCTGATTTAAGTACTGTTTATAGTATCGCATGTACATTAAAAAACTTCATAAAGCCGTAGAATAACTTTACAAGAATGTTTAATTAAGCAAAGTGAAACGTGACGAAGCTATCGCATAAGAGCTGTGCATAAATTCATTGGAGACCAAGAAAAATAAAACTGTAGTAGCTCATTCTTAATTTATCATCAAGGGAAATTTTGTATAAATTTTTAGAGACAATTTAATTTCAAGAATGTTTGTATAATAAAATATCTAGACACAAATATCCTTTTAATCGAATGTAATAAGATCAATGATAAAGATGTGTGTAATGTTATATATCTCTTCTGGATCATCTGGTTTTTTTTTATCTCAAAGAAACTTTGAGGGTACGTTTGGCACAGTTTTTAGTGATTTGATGTGCCAGTGGTCGCGTGTTCGAGTCCCGCTGGGAGTATTCATTTGTGTGATGAGTACGAAAGTTAGTACTTCAGTCATGGGTGTTTATATTTATAATATGTACATATGTATTTAAAGTTATATATTATGTGTAGTGTACCAACTATCTGATATCTATAACACAAGCCTCGTAGCTTACCATGGAACTAGATAGTGCTATGTGTTAATGTCCCAACATAATTATATATTATATTATTATAACTTTTAACATTGTTTAAGCTTAAAGTAAACTTTTATAATTAGGTGATTTGATAAACTTTTGGCTGAAGTAAATAATAACTTTCCCAATTGATTGTAAACAAAATATAAAAAAAATTACAGAAATAAAATAGGAGATAACTTTGGCATAAGTTGAATATGGTTGGTATCTTTGGTTAACAAAACAAATTTTGCTCAGAAATTGGTACAAATTCAGCTATTTTACATTACGCTAAACTGAGGTTAATTTTTTAACCTGTAAAAAATCAAATTAAATGCAGGCTTAGTCTTACTAAAGATTCCTATTCAAAAGACGCTAACTAGCAGCATTTTCTTAATATTTCTATTATGTTACGTTCATATTCTTTTTATGGACTCAATTTAAAATATAAATAAATTTAAATTTGACCTCCATAGGATTCCTTAACGCAAATCCCATACCTCATTTGAAAGCAAGAGTGGCGAACTACGGGTTGATGGACCAAATTGCCGCATTACATTGGGTTCAACAGAATATAGCGCTATTTGGAGGTGATCCCGGAAATGTTACAATGTTGGGACACGGGTCAGGTGCCGCCTGTATAAATTTTTTGATGATTTCACCTACCGTCGTAACTGGTAAGTATACTTAAAACTAAAACAATTAACTAAAAAGTAAATAAAGTAATAAAAAAAGATATTTAGCAATGTATTTAATGGCAAAATTAATTTTAGGTCTATTTCATCGAGCCATTCTCCTATCCGGATCAGCGTTAAGTTCATGGGCACTTGTGGAGGATCCAGTTAGCTATTCCGTCCAACTCGCTAAACAATCAAATTGCACACTCCCCGAAGATATTGTTAAAGACCACGAGCTAATCGTTGACTGTCTTCGAGAGGTACCACTTCTAGAATTAATGTCAGCAGAAATCAGCACACCAAGCTATCTCACAGCTTTTGGTCCATCAGTAGACGGAGTTGTCGTAAAAACTGACTACGCGAAAGAACTCCTAACATTCTTCATACCTAACGATCTCCAAGGCTTTACCAGTGTATCGGGTGTCAACAATATCAAGGCGGACAAAAGAAGCGGAGATAGGATTTTCGGGATAAGAGGCGGGCAGAATAAATATGATCTGCTATTCGGCGTGGTAACGAGCGAGGCTCTGTGGAAATTCTCGGCTCAAGACATACAAAACGGTTTCGAGGGTGAGAGGCGAGACCGAATAATACGGTAAGGGTGTTTATCCAGCAAATTGGTATTTACCCGATTTAAAGGATTGCATAGCTATCAATAATTTATTACCGTTAGATTGGATAGCAAAAATGTTGGTATTAAGTAAACCTAAAATATTTAGTTAGGTAGCATATAATGTAACCTGTTATGTAAACCAAACTTTGTACAGCATTTATGTTAGTAGTATTGTATTGTATTCAGTCTTTTTTAACGTCCCAGTGCAGGGTACGGGGCTCCCTTCAATACGAGAATCAAGCCGTAGTCCACTACGTAGGCCAAGTGCGGGTTGGCGGACTTCCCATGTCTTTCGAAACTTGCTAAGCTCTTTCAAACATACAGATTTCCTGACATGGAAATGATTTGTACATGAAAATATCATAGATGCGAGACCCGAAATTTGAACCCGCTTCGCTCAGTTTCTCAAACGTGTGCGTTACCACTGGGCTACCACTGCCTTTTATATTATTAATATAGTACAGGAATAGAAATATAAACATATTCATTTCCAAGAACTAGGAAATATATAAAAACCTTTTCATTACAGGACGTATGTAAGAAACGCCTACACATATCATTTGAGTGAGATATTCTTTACTATAGTCAATGAATACACCGACTGGGAGCGGACAGTACAGGTAAGATATTTTCTTATTAGATCACAATATATCTTGTCGAGCCGAAGATTGCCAATCTCTTTCATGTCGTATTATTTTCATTCTATCGGCTTCACATTACTTACATACGTGATTGGAAAAATAAACCGAGATCAGGCCTTTTAAATTAATAGTTTTTTGGGGTAAATTTTAAAAAATACAGTCGCAGTGATATAGTCTTAAAACAGATAATATAGTTTTATAAATAAAAATTAAGCACTTTTTGTTAAACATTTTGCTTATATCAGAATAATTAGCGACTCACGTTCGCTTCACTCGTGTTCTTCCCTAGGTACGTTTTAATTTTTTTGAGCAAGACCCTAATTCTTTTTCTAAAATAAAAGTAGCCTAAGTTACTCCTTATAATATCAGCTATCTGCCAGTGAAAGTTCCGTCAAAATTGGTCTAGCCGTTTCAGAGATTAGCCGGAACACACAGACAGACAGACAAAAATTTTAAAGATGTTGTTTTTCTTAAAAGTACCATATATAATTCCATATGTATTTAATATAAAGCTGTTATTTTGACATTACAAGCAGACACTTCATTTTATTTATCTGTACAGATTATGTATGTATAATAATATTTTTACATTTTATCATTACTTTCTTTACGCGAGTATTTGATATTTTAAAATGAAACTTTCTATTCTGATTTTGTTTCGGAGAGACCTCTCATGTGACCATGTTTGCTGTAAAGCATTCTAAACGTCGGGAACCAAAATATAAAATAAAACCGCGATCAAATCCAAAGAGATACATTTTTAAATTTAAATTTTGAGATAGTCGAAATAGAGACGTATTTGAACATATTGCGCCATGCTAGCTTACGAGATAAAAAAATATTGTATTAAATATATCTTTAATAAACCTAATATTGACTGACAGACTAGAAGTACGAAATTTTTCACAGTTTCTTTTATAAAGAAGGTGCACATTAAGGAGGATTTTTAAAAATGTTCTCTAAAGGAGTTTGAAAGGGGATGAAATTTTGCGTGGAAGATCATTAGTTTTGAAAAGAGTAATACGAAAATAAATGTTTCAGCAGTTAAGCTATGACTATACTTCCGACGAAAAATACCGTCAGGCTGTTTATATATTACAACTAGCGACTCACCGACTAACGATTCATCCCTAGGTTGATTCCCTATACACACTTTCATCCCCATTTTTACCCTCTGAAGGAATGATTTCCGAAATAAAAAATATCCTATGCCCTTTCCAGGGTAAACTATCTTCTTATCAAATTCCATCTAAATCGGTCAAGTAGTTTTTGAGTTTATTCGTTACAAACATACAAAAATACTAATCTTCCCTCTTTATAATAGCAGTGTAAATAAATAAACACGTTATTATCGAAGGTCTTGTTTAAAGCCGAATAAAATATACCCAGGGCCATATTTACTTTTTTTTATTTCCGACGACCTTGCTTCAGATATGGTTTTTGAAGTATTAGAGTGAAACTAATATAAATATGTATGTTTATTTACTTTTCAACATAGCGTATTTAAATATTTACTTCCCTTTAGCACGAATGCTTGTACTCAGTCTTGGGTGTTATAAATATAATATGTATTTAAAGTTATATATGTGTAGTGTATCAACTATCTAGTACCCATAACACAGGCCTTACCATGGAACTAGATGGTGCTGTGTATTAATATCCCAACATATTTATTTATTTAGCTTATACGCTTATTCACAAAATTAAAAAGTAACCTAATTTGAATTACTATATTTTAGCTTAAAAGTACGTCTATTTGTAATAAGTTCATCTATTTGTTATTTTTAGATGCTTCAATCACTGATCAGATTTCGAAAAAAACTTTTGCAAAGATTTTAAATAAAACTATATTTAGACATATTTCATGGTTTTTTTTTTGTAAGGTACTTCAGTGCCATGTCTCATTTTTTACCTTAAATCTTAATTCATCCAGTAACCTATAGAGCACTCGAAACAAAAAATCTAAATAAAAGCTCGAAATATTTCGAAAACATAGTGTTATTTAAAATAACAAATATTCGCGAGAATCTAAAAAAATGTTAAAGGCATCATGGCAACAGACATTGGGGTACCTTTTATCTCGACCCGCTTACCATATGTGATTTCCCGCAGTTCCGCCCTCGTAGTTGAATTATGTACTATTCTTTAGTAATAATACCTTGTGTACGAGTATTATGTTGATGTATAATCTATATTACTGTAAAGTTTCATCAAAATTAATTTTTGCTTGAAAGAGTAACAAACATCTGTACATCATCACAAAATTATATATCTATACATATAATAAAACTGTAGAGGTCGAATGTCTGTACATAAAAAAAAGCTAAAAACCGAGTGTAAAAAGAGAAATAGAACAAATCCAGAGTTTTGCAATTTTTTTGTTTCTCTGTTTGTCTGTTTTTACGGGCTAATCTCCAAAACTGTTAGACCGATTGAAATGAAATTTTGCATAGTAGTACCTTATATTTCCTGAGTTCCCGTGGGATAGTTAAAAAACTGTAGTAACTTATACTTAGTACACAAAAACTACTTATTGGATTTTAATAAAACTCTACAATAATATAGTTCATATATCAGAATAACAAACACTTTCCATCCCGGAAAAATGTACGGTTTCCGTGGGATAGATTTGTTTTTGTTTGACGTTTGTTTAGAGGCGAACTGTAGCGAAGTGAGGGTGAGCCGCTAGTATTATAATAAAAGTTGGATAATCTTAAATGCACTATTGACATTAATTGTATACAAAAATAACATACATATGCAAATGATATTCCTAATAAGATAGAATTTCCATTTATATTAGATTATATTGGAGCAAGGAACTGAAACAAAAGTCGTTTGGCACCAATCTAGACGTTGAATTTAGGCCCGTGATCGTATGTCGAATTTAGAATTGTTTACAATTAAAATGGAATTCTGCTTAACGTCTCGTAAGTTTAGAATTACAATTAGTGTTATATTACAATCTATTAATTTATTTAAGATGTTTTGCCGAAATGAAAGATAAGGGTGGTGAGGAGTCATTTTCATGTAATTGGTAGTTAAATATTGTAATTTTAACGTTGATTTAATATGTAAAACAATATGTTGTTATTTGTACTTCACGATTCTTTTTTCTTGTTGAAAGTTTCATTCTGCTATCGAAATTTACAACAAGAAAAATCTTTTTAATTTAAACAAAACTATCTTTTCAGATTTTTTCGCGGATTTATTTTGATTTTTGGTTCCCGACGTTTCGATTGCTTTACAGCAATAATGGTCACGGGAGAGACTAAGGTGTTTGATGTCTCAAAAGCATTATGCAGTTGTTACAGACAGCAAACGTCGGGAACCAAAAATCAAAATAAATCCGCGGAAAAAATCCGAAAAGATAGTTTTATTTAAATGTCTAATATTCGCGTAAATCTAAGAAAGTATTATCTTTTTGATTGTTGATATTTTCGACAACCATTTTGCATATTCCAATTTGGTTCCCGACGTTTCGATTGCTTTACAGCAATCATGGTCACGGGAGAGACTAAGGTGTTAGATGTCTCAAAAGCATTATGTAGTTGTTACAGACAGCAAACGTCGGAAACCAAAAATCAAAATAAATCCGCGGAAAAAATCCGAAAAGATAGTTTTATTTAAATGTCTAATATTCGCGTAAATCTAAGAAAGTATTATCTTTTTAATTGTTGAAATTTTCGACAACCATTTTGCATATTCCAATAAATTTTTCTTTTAAGGTTTTAACTAAAGTTAAAAAATACTCATAGAAAAAAGTTAAATGGCTTTAAATCATATGACCTAAGCGGATATAGCTGATTACCAAATTTAACTAAACGGTTTTTTCGTGTCTTAAAAATACTCTCAGACCTAATCTATACAGATAAATAAAATTGAAGTGTCTGTTTGTAATGTCAAAATAACAGTACTTATAAGGAAAACACAATTTTTAAAATTTTTGTCTATCTGTCTGTCTGTCTGTCGGTCTGTTTGTTCTGGCTAATCTTCGAAAAGGCTGGACCAATTTTAACGGGACTTTCACTGTTAGATAGCTGATATTATAAGGAGTAACTTGGGATACTTTTATTTAAGAAAAAGAATTAGGGTTTCGCTCAAAAAAATTAAAACGTACCTAAGGACGAACCCGAGCGAAGCGAGGGTTAGTAGCTAGTATAATAAATATTATCGTCATGTTATCGTTATAATTTAAAAATGATCGAAGATTTACTAAGAAATATTAGATTTTTTTTCACATACAATAGTACTGTTACGATTTTTGTATATTATTTATAATATTTGTATATTATTTATATATATTATTTTATATATAGTATATTATTTTGTTTACAAAACGCGCATCCCAAACCTTTGGCACTAGAGGAATGAAACTTTGCTCTACAATACCTTATGTAAGGAACGAGTACTTAGAAAATATTGTTAAATGTTCGTTTCCAATTAAAGATAAGAATAAAGTATATTTAAACTTTTGTTTATATTATCGATTGAAATTAACGTCACGTTTCACGATCACTCGGATGTACCCACATATACTTTTCTATTTATAACATTATATACTGTCAGCGCCGTCGTTTGGCTAGTTTTACTAACTCTACAACTGCTTAGCCTATATGTTACTCCAGGTCCTTATTTAAATGAGTACTAAATCTCACTAAAGTCCGTCCAATCATTTCGGCATCTCCTTCATGCCAAAGAATTTAAGAAGAACTTATATGAATAGAATTTAACTAACCATATAAAAAAAAAAACATTTTTATTAATTAAACTAAAGCTCGTCAATAACTACTAAAAAAAAAGAAAATAGGTTGACAGACAGAGAAAAAAAAGATACTGGACTCTTTTGTCTTTGTCTATTATATATGTACCAATAGAGATTATATTATATTTCAAGATTTTATTACAATATGTTAAAGCACCCAATCAACACAAGAGATGCTGCAGTACTGGCCTTATCAGATGCTCAGTACGTCGCACCATTGGTGCAGACTGGCGATTTCCTGAGTGTCAGCAAAAGCGCTATTGGAACTGGACCAAATACTTTCTTCTATGTGTTTGATTATCAAACTAAAGATGGGGACTATCCACAGGTAAGATGGCATATTTTATTTATCTTTTTTTTTCAATATTTTATAACGTTTACTATATAATGTTTTTAGGGTTCCGTACCCAAAGAGTAAAACGCGACCCTATTACTAAGACTTCACTGCCCGTCTGTCTATCTGTCTGTCCGTTTGTTATACATTCACTTTAAAAATAAATAATTAAGTTAAAATAAAACAAATATTTAAGGGGGGCTCCCATTCAACAGGCATGATTTTTTTGCTGTTTTTATAGACAATATTACGGAACCCTTCATGCGAAGCCGACTCGCACTTGGCCGGTTTTTTTAATATCTATTCGTCGCCTTATTTGTTCAAACGACTAATACTAGTTGTACTTTAAATAGATAGATTTTTTCGTCTGCATATTTCAAAAACAAACCTTTATTTTTAGGATTTATATACAATATACATAATATATAGATAAAATACATTTTTTGGTCTTTATTAAAACAAAATTTTCTACCAATAGAATAGAAATTTAAAAGTCGTTAATTCTGGATCTTTTTTGGTAAATTGGTTTGGAAAAAAAAGCACTAAGACGACGTATCGCCAGTGGGTTTTCTCAAAAACAGATATAAACTATTTCCCATAACACATATCGAACTCACTGAAGTAAGAAACATAGGTGAAACTAAATAAGAAGTTGAAAGCAATACAATAAAAAACTGTGATGACATAAAGTTATATTATGTTCTACTGTTCGACAAATATTTCCAAATACATTCGCTATAGTAATCAAACATTATGGAGTATTCTTTGATTTTATTGAAATATCTAATAATTGACTGGAAACTAATTTGATTTATTTATCCCTTAGTTTATATTACGGAGATTCTTTCACTTATTTACTAAAACTGGTATGAAATGAAATACGTTTCCAATTTAGTGAAACATTTTCGTTATTACGTTTTTATTGGCTCGATTCTCTCAAGCAAGACGCCGTTCATCAAAAGTTTTTGTTCGCTTATGTTTTATATTGACGAAGTTCAGCTTTCTATAGTTTTTCTATCAATATTCATTTTCGATAGTCATTATGGAAAATTAAGTTTATAACCACTTTCTGTAAATGAATATGGCTCAACTTGTTTATAAATAATAAATATGTTGAGACATTAACACACAGCACCTTCTAGTTCCATGGTAAGCTACTAGGCTTGTGTTATGGATACCAGATAGTTGATACACTACACGTATATAACTTTAAATACATACATATAATAAATATAAACACCCATGACTGGAGTACAAACATTCATGCTTATCACACAATTGGATGCCCCCAGCGGGACTCGAACCCGTGACCGCTAGCACAGCAAATAGGATCACTACAAACAGAGCCAAACGTGTCGGCGTTTATATCCTTGATATTTGACATTATTATGAAGGTATTTAACATTTGAGGTTATACGTTAATGATTGAAGTAAATTTTGAAGTTAACAATAGTTCAATTCGACTCTTATGTTCAATGGCATAGAGAAGACAAGTTTTATTTAGAATGGCTAAATAAAATAAAAAGAAACACTAAATCTGATTACAATCAATATATATATATATATATATATATATATATATATATATATATATATATATATATATATATTAACAACTAGCGACTCACCCTTGCTTCGCTCGGATTCTTCCCTGGCTTACTTTCCCATACAGACTTTCATCCCCGATTTCAACCCCTTAAAGGATGATTCCCGACATTAAAATCCTATATCCTTTACAGGGTCTCAAACTATCTTCCTACCAAATTTCATCTAAATCGGTTCAGTAGATCCAGAGATTAACCCCTACAGCTTCACAAACTCTTAAACTTTACCTCTATATAATATTAGTATAGATATGTATAAAACTATTCACATTTGACTGATTTATTGATAAGCCAGTACGATAAAAACTGCCCCATTTCTATATCAATCTACGAAACTATTCATTATTCAATAGACCGTGAATAGAAATGATTAAAGTTATTTGATTTTAATTGAAATAGCTCAATGAATTTTCAGAACATCACTATTTTCGAGAAATACCTATTAATTAAATTTATTCTAGTCAAATGAATAATTTTATTTGGCATTCATTATAATTAAACACTACAAAAACAATTCCAACCCACGGGAACCATACATTTTTCAGCGATGATATATAGCCTATAGCCTTCCTTAGTTAACGGGCTATCTAATGCAAAAATAATTTTTCAAATCGGATTAATAGTTCCTAATATTAGCGCGTTCAAACAAACAAACAAACTCTTCAGCTTTATAATATTAGTATAGATTAATTATTTTTACATTTGTTTCCAGCTTTTTATATATTGTTATTGGTAATCTGGTAATTTGTTTGTATGAACGACTACATATCAGTATGAGAATGTGCTTTCTGGCTTCAAGTTCCAGATCTTCGGATGCCAAAAGAGCTTTTCAATTTCATTGGTATTGAAAAGTTGGTAAAAACTACTTGTTATGTGGACTTTGCCTTCCTACTGGATTTAAATAGAAAACAAACATCAATGATCAATTTGTTTAAAAAATATAAAGCAAGCCTGCTTCAACAAAATAATTTTAAATACTACTATTGGTTTGCGGTTTCGCTCGCGTGTTGCATACGTCAATAGAAATAATTAATGAGCCCGTAAGCTAATTCAAGATAGAAATTGTTTTTACACAGAAATTACACGTCAAACATTTAAGCCGATAAAATGTGAAGATTTGACAAACATAAACATAACATGACGACAGGTTTGGCTCAGTTTGTAGTAACCCTACTTGCTGTGACAACGGTCGTGAGTTCGAGTTCCACCAGGGGCATTCATTTGTGTGATGAGCACGAATGTTTGTATTTTAGTTATGGGTGTTTATATTTATAATATGTTTGTATTTAAAAGTTATATATCTGTAGTGTATCAACTATCTGGTATCCATAGCACAAGCCTCGTAGCTTACCATGGAACTAGATGGTACTGTGGGTTAATGTTCCAACATATATTTATAAAAAAAAACATAAGTACATTTACATAATACTTTTTAATGCGATATTTAATTAAAGTTTGTTTTTAGCGCATGGGTTCTGTACATGGAGAAGAGTTGCCGTACTTATTTGGAGCACCACTTGTGGAGGGTCTTGGACATTTCCCCAAAAATTATACGAAATCTGAAGTTGCATTATCCGAAGCTTTTATATTGTATCTAGCGAACTTCGTGAGAACTGGGTAAGTGTGGTTATTATTAATTACTGTTATGTTCTATTTTGCTTAACGTATTTAAATTGTATGGATAACATTAAGAAATTTGGTGCGGGTCACTTCTTACCTGCAATAAGTAATGTAGGGTATAAATATAATTTTTTTGGGATTGATAATAAAATAAAATAAAGAATTATAGTTTTTAATATGCTGAGTATTAACTAAAAGGAAGAAATAAAACTTAATGTCACTACACAGTATAAAACAAAGTCGCTTCCCGGTGTCTGTCCCTATGTATGATTAAATCTTTAAAATTGCGCTACGGATTTTGATGCGGTTTTTTTAATAGATAGAGTGATTCAAGGGGTAGGTTTATATGTATAATATATGTTTATTATAGTACAGAAAAGCCGAGAAATTCAAAGATTTGTATTTCACATTAAGCGTTAAAACGTACCTAGGGATGAATCCGAGCGAAGCGAGGGTGAGTCGCTAGTTCTTAATAAAACTAATACAGACTAACAGGTAACGTAAAACCTAAGCCACTGTTATTAAATAAACCTAAAGATTTATTCTTGCTTTGCTCGGATGCGTCCCTACGCGCCTTTTGCTTATACAATATCATGCATATATTGCGCCACCTTTTGGCAATTTTTATTACTAACAATAGCCTACAGGTTAAAGTATATTTGTGTACTAATTTCATCCAAACTCGTCTAGACATTTCAGAGTTAAAGACTAACAAACAAACACAAAAATTCTTTCACAAAAACAAACTTTCACATTAATTATTATTTATTAGTAGTGCGATATTTTTTTAATTACGAGCAGTGGTGGCGGTAGAATGTAGGATTCGGTTCTTTAGATACAAGTATGTATTGTATTTAGCCCTTTTTAACGTGCCACTACTGGGTATTGGACTCCCATTAATATCAGGGGGATCACGTCATTGTCAATCACTCTGGCCAAGATCTGGCCAAGTAAAAAGAAATAGCAAATCCCTCTACCTTAATGTAATCTATACATATAATAAAATTTTAACTAAGCCAAATCTGTACATTAAATATTTTTTTGAAAATCTTATTGAAATAATTATTATTACCGATACAGAAGGCGAATCTATAGTTTTTAGAATTTTTGTATCTGTCTGTCTGTCCGTTACCGCATCACGGAAAAACCACTGGAGGGATTTTGATGAAATTTGGTATGGTGATAGCTGGTTATTCGGGTCAACATATAGGATACTTTTTACCGCGGGAAAATATCTCATTTCTGAGAAAAAATACAAAAATTGCAATATAAAAGTATACTAATATGTAAAACCTAAGAATTTGGTTTTTGGTCATCTGAACGCGGGCGTAACCGCGGGCAATGCTAGTAGTAAATAATATGTAATGTATGTTGCACTACATGTAAAATCTTCTTAACAATAGAGATTGGCCTTATAAAGAAAATGTGACACCGAACAGTTATTCATTTTATAAAAGCGAAAGAACAATAGGTTTCCTATGCAAAGTGAAAACAAATAAGCGAGTGTGAAGCTTTCAAAAGAATGTATGAAAATAAAATTACTTTTCAATAATCCGCGAGTGATTTTTTTTTCTTTTAATCTACTTCAAATGGAATTTGCTTTGTCGCGTTCTAAGCTAACCTTTTGTCTTACGTCTATTGTTAGATACGTTGGTGGTGTAGTGGCTAGCATGTATGGCTGGCTGCACATCAGGAGGTCCTGGATTCGAGTTCCGGGTCAGGCTAAATTTAATTATGGAATATTTCTGTTTAGTAAGCCTCAGTAATAGTCCGGAGTTAGAAAGTTAGCGGTGTTTCACCCGCGAGATCACGTATAGCTGTCGGTCCTGCGCCTTAACTCTCACTGGTCAAAAAATACCATCGATCCCTATTAATATCATAAATATAATAATATGTTTGTCATTCATTCATTCATTAATTTATTCATTCATTCATTTCATACTGTATTCAGCCCTTTTTAACGTCCCACTGCTGGGCACGGGCCTCCCTTCAATACGAGGGCGATCAGGCCATAGTCCACCGCGCTGGCCAAGTGCGGGTTGGCGGACTTCACATGTCTTTCGAAAACTTGCTAGGTTCTCTCAGACATGCAGGTTTCCTCACGATGTTTTCCTTCACCGTAAGGCAAGTGGTAATCATGATAGAAATGATTCGCACATGAAAATATCAGAGGTGCAAGACCCGAAATTCGAACCCGCTTCACTCGAATACCGAACCGAGCGAGTTACCATTGGGCTACCACTGCCTTATATATGCCTTATATATTCATACTGTAATACTTTTATATCGATCTAATTTATTCGATTTCAAAGTGAGAGTATCTTTCTTTGTGTGTATATTACAATAGGTATATCTTCTAATAAGAATTTATGATTTTTGTATCAATAAATTGGTCTTTAAAAATGGTTTTTCATATTAAAAAAACCACCTATAAAGGTATTATATTTATTTTTGAATTAACTTTGTAATTAGTATACCTTTTTTAGTCGACCTTGACTACAATGTAAATAGCAAAATCTTTCGCCTTAATAATAACCCTTGATAAATACACTAAAAATCATCTACTTCCATACTGACGAATATAAAAATCCCATAAATATATTGATTTCGCTTTTCAGTATAAGACAGACATCCCTACAATATTATTATACGTAAGTCGTGTGTACAGGTTATTTCTTTTGAGAACCTCTTTGTAGAATTTCCGAGACAAGGCTAAATGTTTGCAATATTTAAACTTTAGGTATGAGATGAATTTTATATTCAAAATGTTAGCTTTTATTATTGTCATCCGTAAACATTGTTTTAATGTTACATTGTAATTTAATAGTTTGTAAGAATGTCTGTCTCTCTGTCTCTGACGATTCAATATACATAGTTTGCACATTCAAGCGGGGAAATATTCTTGTGTCATAATTAAGAGATTGCCAACATATATTTCAATTCTATCCCGTAGGGTGGAAAACTTGCTTTTAATGAGATATTGAAGTTGATGTACATTTTTAGTTAAAGACTAAAATATGTATTATATGACGACATTTCACAGTGTCGCGTCGGTACGTTTAAAAAAAACAATTTCATAGTGAAATCAAAACATGTATCTAATTATTATATTTAGAATTTTCCTATTTTACGTTTATTTGAATCTTACTTATTTTACTAAATCTAAAGTTATTTCTATCGGTTAGTTTAAAATATATGCTTAGATATTGTATTAAATAAATTTGTGGTTGTATTGAGTGAGTGGTAGCCCAGTGGTAACGCGCTCGCTTGGGAAACCGAGTGAAGATAGAAGAGAACTGAGTGAAAGAAGAGAACCGATATTTTCATGTGCGAATCATTTTCTTACTTGATTACCACTTGCCTTACGGTGAAGGAAAACATCGTGAGGAAATCTGCATGTCTGAGAGAACCTAGCAAGTTTTCGAAAGACATGTGAATTCCGCCAATCCGCACTTGGCCAGCGTGGTGGACTATGGCCTGATTCCCCTCGTCTTGAAGGGAGGCCCGTGCCCAGCAGCGGGACGTTAAAAAAAAGCTGAATACAATACAAATTGAGTGAGTGAAAATGAGTGACTACGTAGCCGTAGTATACGTAGCCGTACGTAGTATATGGCCACTTGTGACTTACCCTTGCTGCGCTCGGGTGCGTTCCTCAACAAGTCTGTACCTAGAAGAAGCTTATATGTTACTGCAGGTCCATCTGTGTAGTAAATTTCATACAAACTTGCCCTATTGTTTCAATGTGAAGAAGTAACAATCATGTATACATACACAAATATATTACTACTACAAACTAGCGAATCACCCTCGTTTCGCTTCGGGTTCGTTCCTAGACAAAAATAAAAGTATCCCACGGGAATCGTACATTTTTACCGGATAAAAAGTAGTACCATATATGCTACTCCAGACTATAATCTATCTCTGTGCCAAATTTCATCCAGATCCATTCAGCCGTTTTGGCGTGAAAGAGTAATAAATGTTTTACTACACGTTTAGCTCAGTTTATGCCAGCTACAACTACTACCCTAATTGCTGTTCCAGCGGTCGTGGGTTCGAATCCTGGGAGCATTCATTTTTGTGATGAGCATGAATGTCTGTACTCCAGTCATGGGTTTTAATTTATAATATGTATGTATATAAATTTAAATGTATCAACTATCTGGTATCCATAAAACAAGCCTCGTTGCTTCCCATGGAATTAGATGGTGCTGTGTGTTAATGTCCCAACATATTTATTTAGTGCACAAACATCCTTTCCTCCATCCATCCATTCATCTATCCTCACAAACTTTCACATTTATAATATTAGTTAGATACATACAAGTTCAATATCGGCTGACTCATAAAACTTCAAATAAGGTAAAACAACAAAGTTTTAAACAGAAATCCTAGTCAGTCTTCTAAAGTATTAAATTTAATTGAGTAGTTCTTAAAAGGTTTGAAATTCCACTACCCTTATCTAACTTAATTCTAAGAACTTTTAACAGGTACCTCTTATATAGATTTAAGATATTAAAAATTATTTATAATAAATACAACATATTATTAAATACTGGCGACTCACCCTTGCTTTGTTCGAGTTCGTCTCTAGGTACGATTTAACGGTCAGTACTTAGTATGGAATAGATAGACACATACATATGTGGGTATGGTGAGTTGTTATGGGTTGTATTATAGCGTGTTTTTCGATGTAAATGCATATTCCAGCAGATGAAAATGACGACTTATAAGGGTTCTGCTTTTGCCATTTCGCTACGAAATTTTTAATAAAAATTGATCTAAATGTATAAAAAATTTCTTTTAATTTTCTTTCCTTTATCGTTATATTTTATATTAGAATAGCAACTTCAAACTAAATGCAATTATAGCACACTAGCGACTCACCCTCGCCGCGCTTCGGGTTCGTCTACACAAAAACAAATCTATCCCACGGGAACCGTACATTTTTCCAAGATAATAGATATAGATGATGATCTTTAGCCTTCCTCAGTTGATGGGCTATCTAATGCAAAAAAATTTTTCAAATCGGTTTAGTAATTTCTGAGTTTAGCGCCGTTCAAACAAACATACAAACTCTTCAGCTTTGTAATCTTAGTATATAATATTCTAAAATAAAACAATATAATATGATAAAAATCGAGCAATTCTCTTCGGACTTATTCTAGTTTTTTTAACCACTATTAAATATAAGACATGATATAAATTATATCAATACATAGTATAAAACAAAGTCGCTTCCCACTGTCTGTCTGTCCCTATGTATGTTTAGATCTTTAAAACTACGCAACGGATTTCGAAGCGGTTTTTTTAATAGATAAAGTGATTCAAGAGAAAGGTTTATATGTATAATACATGTATATTATAGTACAGAAAAGCTGTGAAATTCAAAGATTTGTATTTCATACTCACCGTTAAAACGTACCTAGGGACGAACCCGAGCGAAGCAAGGGTGAGTCGCTAATTGCAAATAAATACATAACTCAAACAAATAGGTACATAGAGATTCTCATTGTTCCAAGAAATCACAATCGAGAAATGTTTTTAAATTCACAATCAAAACATTATTTCTTTTTGAAATCGGTTAATAAAGTAGTAAGAAACTATCAGAATTTCTTGTTTCGGTTCGTTTAGTAACTAAACAAAATGGAAAACTATAGCAGAGAACGGAGTTTGTTAGTACGCTTCAGTACCCAGCCTTTTGTTGAAAATTACCTTAAGAATATCTTTAAAATACTGTTTTAAAATGTTTTTAAACACAATTCGTACTTCCCTATACAATATAATAACTTCTTAACAAAAATGGTATACTGAATCCAAAGTGTGTATGTATTCAGCCCTTTTTAACGTCCCACTGCTGGGCATAGGTCTCCATTCAATATTGAGGGAATCAGGTTAGAGTCTACCAATACCAGTCAAAATTATCAGTTTGCAGTTTCTTCACAATGGTTTCTTTTATCTTAAGACGAGTGATGATCATGTTGAGAATAATTCAAATTTTTACAAGGGATTTGAACTCGCATCACGTTGTTTTTCAAGTAAGCGCGTTTCTGCCTTTGATCTTTGATAAAATAATATTATTGTGTTCAGCCCTTTTTAACGTCCCACTACTGGGCATGGTCCTCCCTTCAATACAAGGAGGATAAGGCCATAGTTCATCACGCTAGGTAAGTGTGGGTTAACGAACTTCACATGTCGAAAACTTTCTAGGTTCTCTCAGACATGCAGGTTTCCTCACGATGTTATCCTTCACCGTAAGACAAGTGGTAATCATGTTGAATATTCACTTAAAAGTTATTATTCCGCCCTTAGAGGTAGAACTTTTTCGTAGAATGTTGAAAGCTAATTAGTTCAAAATGTTACATTTCTTCTTTCTTCTTGGAATATGTTAAAAATGTTTCTAGCGAGCGCTCACAAAACCGTAGATTTTATTTTTCTTTAAACTGTTATATAAATAAGAACATTTTAGTTAACACAGAAATATAAAGTATAAAATGATAAAAGAATTATAATAATATAAATATAATAACAACCTGCCACCTTCAATACTTTTAAGGCAAAGGTTGGATGAGTCGAATCTGTACATTAAATATTTTTTGGAAAATCTTATTATAATAGTCATTATTATCGACACAGAGGCCGAATCTATAGTTTTTAGAATTTTTGTCTGTCTGTCTGTCTGGGAACATCATTAGAAAACCGACAGATTTAGAAGAAATTTGGTATGATGATAGCTGGTTATTCGGGTCAACATATAGGATACTTTTTACTGCGGGAAAATATTTCATCTCTGAGAAATCTATACTAAACGTTGAAACGTAAGTGGGTACAAACCCGAGCGGAGCGAGGGTGAGCCGCTAGTGTATAAATAAAACAGTAGGTGTTATATTCTGTAGCCTTAACTTAGTTCACCGCATGCTCACCTCTAATGTAAATAAAATATTTTAATTAAAACAACTTAAGGTTTAAATTAGTTAACTTTAAACGTTCGTGATTTAGAATTAATTATTTAAGTTTAAATTTAAAAATTAAAAGCTTTTTACATTACATTCATATCCATACTTACTAATATTAAAATGTGAAAGTATGTTTATTTGTTTGTTTGTCCTTCTTTCACGTCGTAACGGAGTGACGGTTTGGCGTGATTTTTAGTGTGGAGATAGTTGAAATGTTGCAGAGTAGACATAGGCTACTTTTTATCGCGGAAGAGTATCTTATTCCCACGAGAAACACGATTTTACCCACAACAACTCATATCATATATAGTATATATTATATTATCTATCTATTCCATACTAAATGTTAATATGTTGTTAATTTGATTTGAAAAAGAACCTGATGTTCTCCTGACCGATTCCGGCCACGGCGGCCAATCTCATTGAGACTAGCCAACTGCGCAGGAGATATTATAGTGCACAAGTGTACGCGCAGAGACAAGTGCACTCTCTATTCCTGTCACTCTCATAGTCCAGTGGGACGACTACTCGACACGACCGGTGAGAGTTAAGGCGCAGGACCGACGGCTTTACGTGCTCTCCGAGGCACGGGGGTGAAACACCACCAACTTCCCAACTCCGGGCTGTTTCTGAGGCTTACTATACAGAAAGACTCAATAACTAAACTTGGCCCGACCCGGGACTCGAACCCAGGACCTCAGGATGTGCAGCCGTACATGCTAGCCACTACACCACCGAGGCAGTTTTTTGTCGAAAAAGAACCTATTCTAAAGGCAGATGTGGCTGATCGCTAATTAAATGTTCTTAGGTAACCATTAAGAAACCCTACGAGGCATTTTCCCAACATTCATGAGGAATTTCTCGTAAAATCGTTTGTCCGACGCTTTTTAGCAAAAATAAACGTCGTAATCCTAATTGGCAGGAATGCCACAGCCTCGATGTAGGGGTCTACCGCATTCTCGCCTCTGATATTATATAATTTATATCGTTGACCGCTCAGTGCTTATACACAACTGGTGCACGATTTTGAATTCTGATGAGGAAATATTGAACTTATACCCTTTGACCAATTTCAATTTGATTTTTGCCTAGGATTTGGATTAGGCTTCTAATTTTAACCAATATAATTAGATAGAGGCACATTGATAAAGACAAGGGGTCGAAATTCAACCACAATTATAATACTAACTTTTTTAAGTTTCTTTTTTGTTAATAATACTAAAGCTCATCGATAGCTAGTAAACGAATAAAGAAAATCTATTTACAGACAAAGGAAAAAAAAAATAATTGCTATAAAATATTTCTAGACGTTTCGAAAAATAATAGAGCCCTTTTTAAAAATGAACCCCCTTTTAACGTCTCACTAGGCTTGAAGTGAATACGGAGGTGTGGGGGATGGGGTATGAAGCCAAGACTGGCCAAATGAAAGAAAGCGAACTTCTTCCTGCATGTCATAATATGTTAGAGAATTAACAGATTTTATCGATATTATCCTAATATGGATTAACCCCTCCTGGATAATTTTTATGAAATCAATTATTAACTGATACGCCGGCGTGTACGCGTTCCGCAAGGGGTTAATGATTACGTGAGAATAAAAAAACAAGATACTAACGAACTCGCACATTTTATGATTAGTTTAATGCATAATAATATTAAAAACAATTATGTATATTTAATATTTTCTTAGATTAACACGAATATCTTAAATAAAACCAAAAATCAATATAAATCCGCGAAAAATCTGGACAAGATAGTTGTATTTAAAATTATATTATATTATTTGTTTAGAAATCCAAATGAAGCTCAGCGACAAGAGGCCGTGCTGCCAATATCGAGGGAGAGAAACAAGTTCAAGACAATATTCTGGGACGAATACGACACCTTACATCAGAAATACTTGGAAATTGGTATGTTTTAGATATATATTACACCATTTATAACTCAAGAACGGCTGGACAATTTTTTTAAGATATTTGATTTCTAAGATTTCTCTTAGCCCAGAATAGGATAAAAAGTATTAAAATAACAGAAAAATTAAAAAAAATATATATTAAAATGTATATGGCTAACGCTGGCAAATAATTATTTTAAATATCTATGTAAAACGTACCGTTAACGTACGTTTAAAAATAAATTTTATACTTGTAATTTGTCGAATAAAATCTTAGTTAAATTTAATGTCAATAAATTAAAAAAAAATATTACCTAATATTGGCCCGTGACTCTACTCCTTAGTAAGGAGTGCTGTAGTGTAATAATCAAACATTGTGTTACGTACTAACTATAGTTTTTAGAACATATTATGATCTCATCTATCTTTTCTTCTTGTCAGTATCTTTTAGTTTTTTTAATAGTTTCATAGATATATTATTAAGGGTTGTTAAGTATAATATGTCTAACTACATAAGTTTTTAAACTTTCATAACATTATTTTCATGAAGTAATACGAGTTATTAACTATATATTGAGTTTCCTTTTTTGAGTTTCTGATATTTCCGCTATATTGTAAACACCATGATCGGGGGTATCTATAAATAATCTAATTTATTATTAATAAAACGTTGGCCAATGCTATAAAATGGGTAGTGTCTATGAAAAACTGATATGATAAGCTAATGTGAGACAGTTTTATCTTTTATTTATGTATGTAATACAAATAAAGTATGTATGTTTTTAATAAACGTATGACACTATTAATCCAAACTATTTACTTTCAATCAAAAGTAATTGTAGCATTGCAGATACCATGATTAACGATGGTTTGGACAAATAAATAATAAACAAAATAAATTGATGACGAATGCAATTACTAAATACGGGACAGCATTTTAACGTTGATTGTAATATTCAAACACATTGGCGACATTAATTAATTTTATTGACATTTCAACCTCCGCTTATAGGATTTATTGAGTTATTAATGTTACTCATAACATAAACAGAGTGTTAATTTAAATAATATTAAAAGTAAACAAAAATAATTCACTAAATAACAATAAATTTTCATTAAGGTTTAAATTTCGCCGTTAACGAAAAACTGTGTTGCAGGAATGAAGCCACGCATGAAAAATCATTACCGAGCCCACCAGCTGTCTGTGTGGTTACGGCTAATCCCGGAAATCCATCGGGCGGGAATGAAGGACGTTGTCGCGAAACACAACCTATTTCGCAACCACAATGATCCGGAACTGTACGACGGGTTAGTCCGCCCCGATCCTCTCACTCGGGCTAACTACTTCGATCCTACGCTCGAGCTTTATCGTAGACCGTACAATATTAGCCTAGATATACCATCGACGACTGTGGAAACGTATGCCACAACTTGCATCAGTGTCATGTCGCCTCGACCCGACTCACTTGTCACTCAGAGTCAGACCAACAATTCACATACTCAAGACGTTTCCAATTTAGAGGTTGCCGGTTATACGGCGTACTCGACAGCTTTAAGTGTTACGATTGCAATAGGATGTTCTTTATTAATATTAAATGTCCTTATATTCGCCGGAGTTTATTACCAACGAGATAAAACTAGATTACAAGTAAAAGCATTACAGCAACAGAAGCGTAATCATAATGCAACTTTCGATAACGTTTCGAAACATCCCCATTATTTTGTTGGTCATTCACAAAGTTCTAGCACAATAGTAGATATCGATCACCAAGACAAAAATGCAATTATCGCCATGACGAATCGCGTTCCTCACTTCACTAGCGCAAATTGCCCGAACGTCTGTCACACTGGCATTCAAATGTCGAATTTAAAGTCCAGCCCGAATAGAGGACAGTGTACAACTTTACCGAGAAAAGTGGGTTTCAGTTATCAAAATCAGATATGTAATGCATCAAATTGTATGACATTACCTAAAAACGCTACGTTTATGAGTAGCGGTAATTTACCGGATGTGCAAGCACAAACTGGTCAGTCTCAGACGCCAGGGAATGGTTCCGTACCATCTAATTCACCGCCATCGCAGCATTTTTCCCAAAAATCTAGGGTTCCTCAAGCAGCTATGTCAGAAATGAACGTATGAGATATGGAGGATATTTACAATTATGTGTAAAGTGAAGTGAAACGGACACAAAACGTCACTGGACGAATACATAGTTGTGAATATCGTTGAAACCAATGTACAGAACTTAAACTTAATTTTAAACTTTAATAGATGTACATGACATCAATAACGTATTATCTTTGTAAATAAATCCATTCAAAATGGACTTGCCAATCGTAACCAATGTATAATTTGATTATAGTCGCAAGTCAGTATCGACGTTTGCAAAGAACAATGTTACAACTCAGTATTATGACGATTTAAAAATTAATGAATAATTTCTAAAGATGTAATTTGGAATCGCCATAATATTGAATTACAATATTGTGCCTTGCAGCATTATAATGGTTGAGTAAATTCTTGCCCTAGTATAGTCATTTTAAATGACATTGTAAATAGTTTAGTACCTAAAGACTGTATTGTGAAGTTACTGATTCAAATTTACGTGTCAAATTTCTTGTACCTCATACTTCTCGCATTATTTGATTGTTATATTGTAATTTGAGTCGCGGGTTCGATTCTCGCAGATTGTAAATGTATTGTTCATTCATTTCCGGCAATAGAAAAAACGGGATTTGCAAAAATATTATGGAAAATATGATATGGGGGCAATCAAATCATCCATCGTATAAGAGATTAAATATGAAATTGTTAATATTTTAATTTCTTAGCTAAATTGATTAGTTCGATCGAAATTTCGCTATATATACTCTGTGTTGTTTATTTTAGGTTATGAATTTGTGTCATTATTGTATGTGTAGCTTCGTCGTAATTATCAGACACTAGTCGTATGTCTAATCGTCTAAACGATATCGTAATCGAATACACGACTTTTTTCAATTGCTATCGATTGTGCTTTGGAAGCTAGCATCGCAGTTTGCTGAGATAAAGTCAATTACGACGATGCTATTATGAATTTTGTTTAACTAACAGTATGTTAACCGTTAAATCTTATGACAAGTATTAACTAAAGAAAAATAAAATGGAATAAAGTCATAACAAATTAAATGGTCTGTTCATTTCCTCTGCTATTCTGATTTTTTTTTTAAATAAAAAAATACAATTGGCTTGTTTCTTGCGATACTTGCCGAGAATAATATTGAAACTTAGTATTGAAGTAATTTAAAAAAAGAAAATTATTTCTTCTTTATAGGATGAATTTAGAAAAATGCTGAAACTTGTATTTATTTAATTATAGTGAAAAGCATTAATGCCAAATTTCAAGTAATTCTGATCATAAATATTTTTTTACGTTGTATAATAACCTAAAGTAGACTATGTTACTCTCCAGCCCTGTTACTACCTCCACATAAAAAATCACGCCAGTCTGTCACTCCGTTTGGACGTGAAAGGAGGACAAAGAAACAAATAAACAAACAAAAACACTTTCACATTTATAATATTAGTATGGATTTAAGCTATTGACAAACAATTGAGTTACAACGTTGTTCCTCACAGGCAAAGTAAACAAATAACTTACTGCCTACTTATTCCTTAAAGATTATTTCGTAATAGCCTGGCCTAGGCGTATACTTGCCTATAACTTTATATACCACAGGTCGCAGGTTCAAATTCTGCTCGGGGCAAATATTTTATACATACCATATAAATATTTTTCACTGTACACGGAACATCCATGTTATCTGTTTATTTATAGAAATCCAAAATACAGGAACCTAGTTAGGCTACTGAGTAAGTTGTATGAGTAAAGTTACTCACTACTTAATAATATTTTTTTAACTCTATTTTTATTTCCTGACTTTTATCCTTTTAGCACATTTTAGTCCCATCGTATCTTAACCAAAGTATAACATCACAAATATATTATGGAAAAACTTAAAATCTATACAGATAAATAAAATTGGAGTGTCTGTTTGTAATATTAAAATAACCGCTTTTTACTAAATGCATATGGATGTATACACGGTACATATACCAAAACAACATTTTTTACAATTTTTGTCTGTCTGTCTGTCTGTTTGTTCCAGCTAATCTCCGAAACGGCGGGACCGATTTTGACGGGACTTTCACTTTTATTTTAGAAAAAGAATCAGGGTTCCGCGAAAAAAAATTAAAACCCATTAAATTGTGAACAAAATCCGCGTACGGCGTACGCAATAACGAACGTACATACGTAACCTAATCGCTATATAATTTAAATAAATAAATTAATATCTTAGAATTAGCAAGCTACTATTTATGTATAAACATAGTTAACCGTGAAAACGTACCTAGGGACGAACGCGAGCGAAGCGAGCGTGAGTCGCTAGTAATAAATAAAAACTGACGTCCAGGCAGACTTATTTTTGAAGATTTATTTTTCGCTTTTTAGTGTGGACGTGATAAGCAGGTAATTTGTAAGAAGAAAGTTTTTTAATAACATATTCAATTAAGGCATTCATTTAAAAATAATTTATTGTTGATTTTTTAAAAACCGCTCGACCAATTTCGATAAAATTTAAATAGGACCACCTGGGAAGTATACTCTCTGAAACGAAAAAAAATCCAAATCGGTTCAGGCGTCTTCGAGCAATCGGTGAACATACATAAAAAAAAGATTCCTACGAATTGAGAACCTCCTCCTTTTTTGATGTCGGTTAAAAAGGAAAATAGCATATCTATCAAAATTTTTACATCAATATTTAATGGCTTCACTAATATACTTAAGTAAGGTCTAATACCTAGCTGTTAATATTAAGTTTTTGCATTATTGATTCCATCTCCCTTCGATGTTTAACAGATTCGACAAGGATGTATTGAACATCGTCTATCATGTTACGACTATAACATAATAGTGAATTTACCTATTTCATATGCTACACTGTAGCTTTATTTGACTGATAATAATGTGCGATTAACTAGCAGAATTATGTATAATATAATTAATATTTATCACACGCGAAATACTATTAAAAGTTCAAAATAAGTTATTAGTTAGAATCATTAGTATTTTATGGTATTGCCTTAATGAAAACGACCTTTTTTACCGACGCAAAAGAGGGGTGTTATAAGTTTATTATGTGTATCTGTGTATCTGTCTGTAGCGTCGTAGCGTCCAAACTAGTGAACTTAGTTTAGTTTTTCTTTTGTTTCAAAAGAGACTTTTCTTAGCTAATCGATAATGTTTTCTAGACGATAAAAAGATATGAACAACTTCCACAGATCTAATCCATTCGCAGCTTGGTATGCTGTTACATCAATGACATTGCAACGATATGGTAATCTTGGCCTGATGCTGCAGCGTCACCTGGAATCTGCAAGATATTCAAACTTTTTACTAAAATGCTCCAGGCATATCATGTTTAGGCTCATTGAAATAGCCTCAATAAATAGGTTGTGTTGGGAGATTTTGGAATTTTTGATTTAATTTCTTGTTTATTTTTTTTATTTATAAGTTAGGACCAAAGAATGACGAAACCCTTTTTTTTTGTACACAAAAAGTAAAATTTCATTTATTTGTTTGTATGAAGAGTATAATGTATGGAAATACCGAATCGATTTAAAAATATATTGATTAAATCTATATAAAACTCTAGCTTTGTTCAATAAAATTATACACGAGCAAAGTCGCGGGCTATAAGCAGTGAATTAATAATTAAAACATTTGTATTCCACAGTTAAAGCATTTAGAGGAGCCATCTCCATATAATTTAATGACAACCTTGCAACCAGTATATTGCGATTCACTTTAAGGAGTAATAAAAATTGTTCCTGAAAAAATATGAAGCTATATTTGTATATAGTTTTTAAAGTAATTAGAGATTTCTATTTATGTACATATTGTATTTATGTACATTATCTTTCATAAATGATAATAATCATAACGCAGTGTTATATATTGAAGTCGTTTGCCTCGAGTTCGATTCTCGTGCAATGAATTTGAATTATTGATATGTAAAAGTATATAAAGCATTTTACTAAGTTTTTCATTTTAAGTTTATATAACGGCTATACTTAAGATTTTAATGCCAACTTATTATTACTAAGTTAATTTCAATGAGAGTATCCATCTTCTCGCTTTCATGTACCTACATGGGTACATTTTACAAATATATACAAATACAGGTGGGTTCTTTTTGCTTTATTTAACTTAATTCTCTCACCCTCATATCTAGATAAGACGGCAATGTGACATTTGGAAAAGGATTAACTTCACAAATCACGACTCTCCGAGACAAGGTGTACAATATATAAAGGCACCATATTTTCTAACTCGCCAATGACGTATTATTATTCTTAGGGTATTCTGCGTAAATTAACCCAATAAATACGATAATATGCGTTTTTTAATTGCGTTATTCGATACACGAAGTCGCGTTCGTCAATACAAACGTGCGACAAACGCGATAATAAGTTGTAGTGTGCATAGCCCCTAATTTCTCAACCATAGAATACTAAATGATATATATGTATGTATATTAAACATCTTTGAAAATATATAGTATAGAAAGGCTGTATCTAAGCACAGAGTATCAACTAAAATTCTAGCTAAATGGGACACACATATAAATTTGTCAAAGTGGCATCTATCTAGACGGACTTCCCCCAAATTCATTATACAGATACTGGTAACATAGAAGTTACCAAACGTTAGTTTAAATGTCTAGAACATTGGAATGCGTTATTTATGAAGAGACGACAAAACAGCTCACTTATTAACCGATTTCAAAAAAGAGGAATACTTATAAGAACACAATGTTCTTTTCGGCGTAAGTCAAATATCTCCACCACTTGCAAATTGGTTTTCGAAATATTTTTTAATTCGTATTCAGCCCTTTTTAACGTCCCACTGCTGGGCACGGGCCTCCCTTCGATACGAAATGGATTAGGCCGATTAAGCGCGGGTTGGTGGACTTCACATGTCTTTCCAAAACTTGTCCTTTCAAACATGCAGGTTTTTTCATGATGTTTTCCTTCGCCGTAAGACAAGTGGTAATCATGTTGGAAATGATTCGTAGATGAAAATATCAGAGGTGCGAGACCCGAGATTCAACTCGCTTCACTCGGTTTCCATAGAGAGCGCGTTACCACTGAGCTACCAGTGCCTTACCTAACTTATTTTTTTAATTAACACGCTAGAACTCAAGGGCAGTCCAATATGAACAAAATAATATTCCACCCGTGTATGGGAAAATAGTTACGAAGTGAATTTGAAGTATATTCTACAAAAAATAAAGAACTTGACTCCACACCTCAGATTTTACAGCCCAAATCTCAAACTGTCCTTCTTAAGTATATAGTTATTACGTTTGAAACCTTCATTCTCCATAATAATTAGAAACAGATAATCAAAAGTTTTAAAAATATCCTCTAAACAAAGCTGTTTTAATATGAATGATACATATTCATGTCTACTGTATACATATTAATTTACGTTCCTAAGGTTTACTTAATTTCATATGAATTAATTTAGTTTCTAATAATATGAAAATGAGCGTATTTAATTATAATATTTTGAATTAACAAGTATCTTTGAATTGTGTTGTATAAATATTTAATAAAAATATTATTCAGCTCTTTTTTAACGTCCTACTGCTAGGCATGTATCTCCCTCGCATTGAAGCTTGCGACGGGGATCATACATGGTATTATGCCAGCGTGGTGGACTCCATATCTGTTTCGAAAACTAGTTAGTTTAACTAAAAGATACAGGTTTCCTCATCATGTTTTCCTTTACTGAAAACATTTTTTACTTTTTTTTTTGCTTTTTAAAACAAGTGGTATCATAATGAAAATAATTCGCACATAAGAACAGAGATGATAAAATCCATTCTACTATTTAAGCCTGAGGTTACAGATTGACAGAGTTACTTTCACATATATAGTATATATTGCTACATAGTATGGATCGTATTCTATGGATTAGGGTAAAGATATATTTACAACGACAGAACAATAGATTATCTTGACGTTTATTCATAGAGGGATTATTATAGACAGAAAATTGACAGACTACTTATTCATTTCACCCAGGAAAATGAGAACCCCCTCAGGATAAATGAGTATAAAAACTTACCTGGTGTCATTAGCTTAAAATGTAGTTAGGTTATACACAAAATATTGAGCTTAATTACTACGTTTCCAACGTCTTAAATGGCACATTTTGTTCCTAGCAATTTAAAATGTAATAAAAAATTCAAAAATGACGTCGAGAAGAAGCCTAAAATTAGCAGTGCTCACATCGGAATTTAGGTCGAGTGTGCTTTGCACTTTGCTACATGAAGTAAGTACGAATGCTTCCAGCTCAACAGTTAAAATATGAGGTGTAATCAAATATTTTTTCCTAGATATAGGCTTACACTGACCCAAATTACCAACCCTCAGGCGGAGTGAAGGGTGCTTAAAATGTAGCATCGTATGCACTTCGTAAGGGTTGCTACAATTATGCTTTTTACGCGAAATTCGCAAACTCAGTTTGAAAGTCCAGTAATATTTTTAATTTTTGCCCAACTTTTTGCCAGTTTGCGCGCTTTTGGAAAACAAAAACTGTGCCGTATTTAAAACAGGTTTTTCTTTAAAGGATTTACTCATGTGATTCTAGATTGTAATGTTTTACTTCGAGTACAGTTTTCTTTTGAAATACATATATTACACGCTATAGTTATAAAACATATTATTAGTCTACTTATGTTTTATTTTCGATATGCTAACTTACATATGCACGCTGCTACCAAAAACTAAAAAAATAACATGTAGATATTTTAGTATTAAAAGTTAACAATAGTAGTATATGTGTTTTGATTTTATTTTTTTTTAGTTTCTATAACTCTTTCAAATAATATCAATTATACTGTCTAAATTTAAATACAACAAACGCTTAAAAAGATACGCCGACTTCAAAAACTCTTACACTTCACTTGAAAATTCATTTCACTTAAAACACAAGCAAACACTTCGTCAATTTTCCACCTTTTTCCCATACAGATACATACTATTATTGGTTTATTTTTTTAAATTTTATATACCTATATACATTTAGTCATAACCTGTTCATTTAAAATAATAAATAATGGAAATCCATGCAAAATTGAAAAACATATAGTATTACACAAAAAAAAACATAAAAGAAAATTTAGAGAAGAAGAGTGCCTTCTTCTTTTTAAAGTTGGTTCAAAATTTGAACAAATTCAGTGTACAAACATACAATCACTACATAGTATAAAACAAAGTCGCTTCTCGCTGTCTGTCCCTATATATGCTTAGATCTTTAAAACTACGCATATTATTTAATAGATACACACATACATTATATATTACATATTTTTTAATAGATAGTGTGATGCAAGAGGAAGGTTTATATGTATAATACATGCATAATATAGTACAGAAAAGCCAAGAAATTCTAAGGTTTGTACTTCATACCAACCGTTAAAACGTACCTAGAGACGAACCCGAGCGAGGCCTGGGTGATTCGCTGGTTCTATTTATAGAACGGTATAACTTTTCTTGTTAAAGCTTGAGCATATGGCTCAAAATCACCAAGGTGCAGAATTGGCTTTGCTAGCAAATTAATGTCTTAAATCTTGACTTAATTGAGAAAAAAAAAATAATAAATTACTTCAACTAACCTGTTTTGTGTGTACATCAAACAATATAACTAATTAATAAAGTAAATTTTAAATAAAATCAATATACATGCATGGAAAATCATTTCGGGAACGCGTCCTAATGTACGATCTTCAGCAACAAGTCCAAAATATAGTAGAAAAATTTAAGGTAATTAACACCGGTCATTACTTAATACACTGTATTTTTTATACAAAATTTAGTTTTAGAAAGGATACTAAAAGATTATTTATTTTTAACTATAAAAATGTTCAATATAGTTTGTCCGATACCGCACAAGTCATTTCAGTGAACATATCGATAATCGTTTAAAAAATAATTTTAAGTGAACGCAGATATTCGGTGTCAAACTTCAGTCGAGGAAGAGAACAACAACAAAGCAGGCTGTCAGAGTATTTATCGTCAAATAAAATAAATCTAAATGGTAAGTACCTTTCAATTCATTATTCGTAGAGCGTACATCAATAGTCCGTCAATTCGTGAACGTACTTATTACATTTAATTATTGATGAAATTCTTTTTTACGACACGAAATAACAAAGTCACCTCAAATATTTTCCTATTGACAAAGTCAGATCGCATTTGAGATGGCCGTCGTATAATCAAAGCGCGCGCTTATTTGAAATCGTCATTTCGTGAACGGTCATTTCGGAAACGTTCCCGGACATGCTGACACGTTCCCGAAATGACTGTTGTGTTCTCGGAATGATGATTATTATTTCTAAGGGCGAATCATTCACAATTTTTAAGTAGATTTATTTTAAAATTTTGTTTCTTTATAATTACAGCATAATGGAGACTCCTGATAAAAAAAAAATATAAAAAAAATCTCAAAAAAAGCTTAAAATGGATAGTGCAGCTTATTTGCGCCAAAGAGAAAAGGCGAATGCTAGAAAAAGAAAGTTTTTGGATAAGATGACTGAAGACCAGAAAGAAATTAAACGGGCTAAGGACTGGGAATATTATAAAAAAAGGCAGAGAATAAAGTGAAGAAAATTACTGATATGACCGAACGAGAGAAGCGAAAGCAGAGAAAAGATTGGAAAAAAGCATCAAAAAAATACAGAGAAAAGAAAAAAAGTTTAGCAAATCTAATGAGTAACACGCCACCACAATCAGATGACGACTTAGCTGCAGTACCTCCAGAGAGAAGACAAGTAGGTAGAAAAATCGTTCGAAAAGATAGGGCTAAAGCATACCGAAATATAAAAAAAACAGGATGCAATTATAATTGAAATGAAGCGGAAAATTGTATCTCTAAAGAAAAAACTAGAAAGAAGACATGCAAAAATAAAAACTGTTTCAAGTCCTATCAAGAAAACAATACTGGAACCCAACAAATGTAACTCTTTGGATACAAACATTGATTAATGTTTTTCAACAAGTGACAAAATCTACTTGGACTTTTAGCGAGCCTGGTCATGGTAAGGGCCCTATGGATGGTGTAGGAGGATCCCTAAAAAGAACAGCTGACAGACATGTCTTGATGGGTAATGACGTTAGAACAGCCTCAGAATTCGCCAATTTCTTCAAAAATGCTGCTATCGAAGTAAAAGTAATCCCAGAAGACGACGTGATTGAGGGGAAAAACCGCGTTCCAAAGTCTTTGTATGCTACTCGAGGTATAATTGACATTACAAAAGTGTACTGGCAAAAAGGACTAGACGTTTTAATACAATTATATCGATACGAATATTTTCGTAAAGAGCTAAAACTATCGAAGCTTTCTAGCCTTTGTAATATGAGTGCAGTTGAACCTGAGGAAGTTTTTATGCCTGTAATTGAATCTCTTGTTGACAAAGAGCCCATGATCACAGATAACGATTTGAAATTTAAAAATAGAGTAAGCATTTATAAATCTGTATACAGCTCATCTTCCTCGGACAATGAAGGTTTAATGACAATATCTCGTCGTCAGCAGATTGAAGATAAACAGATTGACGTTGAAGCAAATACGTCTTATGGCAAAGAAAATATACATCCAAATCTCATATCCTCTGGGACATTCTTGCTTGTTAAAGTTCCTACTGAGAAGCGGAATGTTTATTTCAGATATGTTGCTACCTGCCAGACATGTGTCGATGACGATGATGGAGAAATCTTAGTAACCTTCTTGAGATCTGTGCGTATCAATATTAGAATATTTAAACTGGAACCAAAGGATATATCACATATTGATTTTGAGCAAATAATCAGTATTATTCCAACACCATTGCTAAAAAAAGAAAAAAAATCAAGAATATTATTATTTTAATAATGATATTGATGTTTTCGAAAAATAATAAGTTTTGTTTTGTATTTTAAATATTTTTTTTAGTTAACTTGTTGTTCATGACAGAATTTATTGTTGATTTTCTTACGATACTTATATATTTTTTGTATTATGTGTAGAAGTTTAGTGAAGTAGACTGTGATTTAAGGTCATAAGACTCAAATTGTAAGAACTGATTAAAACTTATTAAAGATATAACTATGAGTATAGAAGTTTCACTAGACTGATTTATGAAGATGTTAAAACTGAATTATAATAAGAATTTATTAATAGTAAGAGTAGTTTTTCTTAAGTGTGAACAATATGGCAATATAAATAAATAACTTTGTTATTTAAACCGTTGTTTATAATTTAAATATTTCCTTACTTCTACCTAATTATATCAATATCATCATTTCAAGAACATTTTTGTCATTCCGGGAACAGTTGATAATTTCCGGGAACATTACAATATTTCAATAAAATACGCATAAATCGAGGTATTTTAATATATATAATATATTTATTACATTACAGAACTTTTATTCTGTACAGTAACGTTAATTCGAATATAAGAGTTTTAAATATTTTGAAATTTCTTAAATTGTATGCGCAATAATAGCAACTTTCTTAATTTTTTGACGTATTTTGCTTGTAGATTTTGAATGTATTGTTTTCATTATTTCTTATTTAATATAGATCTACATAATATACCCATGTTATTAAACAAAGCTTAAATTATGTGCTTTGTTTGATTTTTGTGGATTTTATGAAACTTAGAAAAACGTTCCCGAATTGATGGTTTTCTGTAAGATATTTACTACTAAGCAGTATTACTAAAAAAATAAAGAATTCTGTGCACTGCCCTGTCAAGGTTTATTAATATACAAATTTTGCAACAGTATAAACTAATAGTCATCATTATAGCTTGCAATTTTTTTTGTCATAAAACCAATTTTGAAATTCGCAACCTTGGTGATTTTGAGCCATATACACAACTAAGAAGAATATATTTTTTATAAAGTTTAGTAGTTTCTTTAAAAGTTATAACGTAATAGGCGAAGTTACTCGACAAGATCTATTTTAATTAACCACCTACAAAAAAGAAGGGTGTTAGAAGTTTAATATCTATGTATGTCTGAAATGAAATAAAATGAAATAAATTTTATTCAATTAGACTTTTGAATCGTCAATTTAATTTAGGCGTCAGTGTAGTCAGGCCTTGAGGAAGCTACCACTTCATAAAGATATGAAACATTTTTTTGTTAGAGTTGATCATATTTCACCAGTGATCTACCAGCAATACATAAAAATATCTGTTTATTTTAAAATTTTAATACTTACCTAACAAAAGAAAAGACATAATTAATGTAAAAATTTACATCTTATGAAAGTTCGCTTCCTCCAGGCTGTTCAAAACATGCTCCAACGAGCCAAAAAAACCTTAATAAATAGTTTTTGGTTGAAAAAAAAATTAAGGTAAAAAAGTCTTTACTTTGTAAATATTTAAGTATTTATTTAATACTTGTAACAAACATTATTAAATACTGAATGTTTTATATTGTATTAAACTAAATTGAGAGACGGTATATTAAAGCGGCCGTAGAACAAAAGACATAATTTGTCAGAAGGTGCTAAAATTCCATACGGCCACAATGTATTCAGCCCTTTTCATGTCCCACTGCTGGGCACGGGCCTCCCTTCAATACGAGGGGAATCAGGCCATAGTCCACCACGCTGGCCAAGTGCGGATTGGCGGACTTCACATGTCTTTCGAAAACTTGATAGGTTTTCTTAGACATGCAGGTTTCCTCACGATGTTTTCCTTCACCGTAATCATGATAGAAATGATTCGCACATGAAAATATCAGAGGTACGAGACCCGGGATTTGAACCCGCTTCACTCGGTTTCCCAAGCGAGCGCGTTGCCACTGGGCTACCACTGCCTTTTACAGCCACAATATTTTTAGTAAAACACGGCGTTTTAACGGTTAGTATGGAAGAGATAGATTTTAAGATGCGTTTCGCAATAAACGGGCTATCTAATGCAGAAAGAATTTTTCAAATCAGATAGACAGACAGACAGAAAGGCAAACAAACAAAAAAATCTGCTTCTTTATAATATTAGTATATAAAAGTATATATATATATATATATATATATATATATATATATATATATATATATATATATATATATATATATATATATACTTTTCTAGAATAAAACACAGTATAGAGTAAATGCATGCGGGGACAACAGACAAACAAATAATTCACACATATCTTCTTCTATATAAAAAATCGATGTACGTAGGTATGTATGTTCCCTATGGACTCTAAAATGGCTGGAGCGATTTTGATGTAATTTTAGGCAATCTTCAGATTAATCCAGGGAATGATTCTGTAAAGTTTGGCAGCGACCGGAAGTTTGAATTCAGGCGAAGCCGCGGGTACTGCTAAGTGTTCTATAAAACGCCACACAAATAAGTAGCATAGTAAAAACCAAGCTGTTACTATAAATTCTACAAAGCATTGATAACCCTACGCTAGGTGAAAGATATGTGATAAGAGGTAGTTCAACGTTTATCAAGTATTTAATGCGAACGATATTTATTTTTCGAAGTATATTCGATTATTGGCAATGCAGATTCCTGCAATATTTCTTTTAGATATGCGATTTTTATTACAGACTATCGAATTAAAGTACAACGAATTAAGAATCAAATAAATACTCAGTTTAAAACAGTCTTGCATCATATTTTCATGTGCGATTCATTATTAAAATTATTATTATTTGTTTTACGGTGAAGGAAAACGTCGTGTGGAAAAAATGAGCATGTCTGAGAGAAACTTGCGACCCATAGCTCACACTGGGTTACAAGTTCAAACCCAGGATTTCTACTTCTGACAGTTTCATGTATGAATAATACTCAATATGATTACCACTTATCTGACAGTGAAAAAAAGGTCTTGAGTAAACTTTTGTGCATGTCAAAAAATGCATACCTAAAAACCTATTTCGGAAGATGTAGGTATATGAAGTCCGCTAAATCCATTCTTTTACATTGAGCGGAAGCCTAGCTCTGGGTTTTCTATTTAAATGTATATTTTAAAGTACTTTTATAAAAACTCGTTACACACAACATTTACGTGTACATAATACCTAATACTATTTATCCACAGGGTTATTATATATAAAACAAAAATTCCATCATAATTATCATCCTTCATAGACTTCATTGATAATATTATGCATATATTTACATCTCAGGTATATTCCAAGGATATCTCATACAAAGTGAACTTTCTTACGGCACTATAATCTGGGCTATTTGCAAATATAATAATTAAGCGTCGGCAACAACCCTATTTAAGCCCAAAAGTTTCAAACAAGTTATCGAGCTTACTGCTATTATAACTGTTAGTTACAAAGATTTAGAAGGTAATTACTAAAACTATAATCTGTAATACTTTATGTATTTGCTTATAATATTACTTTTTATTAGTTTTTGCCAATCGCTAATTGCCCAGTGGTCGGAATTCGACCACAATTATTGAACATTTTGTGAAAGCTTATATGAATAAAATTTACTTATCTATATAAAAAAAAACTGTTTCCGTTTTTAGGGTTCCGTACCCAAAGCGTGAAACGGGACCCTATTACTAAGACTTCGCTGTCCATCCGTCTGTCTGTCTGTCCGTCTGTCACCAGGCTGAATCTCATGCACCGTGATAGTTAGACAGTTGAAACTTTCACAGATGATGTATTTCTATTGCCGTTATAACAACAAATAATAAAAAACAGAATAAATAAATATTTAAGGGGGCTCCCATAAAACAAACGTGTTTTTTTGTTCGTTTTTGCTCGATATTGATAACGGCAACGGCAACATATAATAAAACTGTGGAGGTCGAACGTCTGTCCATAGAAAAAAAATGCTAAAAACCGAGTCAGGAGCATGTAAGAAGAGAAATAGAAGAAATCCAGTATTTTTCAATTTTTTTGTTTCTCTGTCTGTCTGTCTGTTTGTTTGTTTATACGAGCTAATCTTCCTAACTGTTGGACCGATTTAAATGAAATTTTCCATGGTGATATTTTATATCCCCAGTCAATATTTTAGATACTTTTTATCCCGGAAAGTTAAAGAGTTCCCGTGGGATAGTTAAAAACTATAGTAACTTATTAATTAGCTTAGTACACAAAAACTACTGATTGGATTTTAATAAAACTTTACAATAATATAGTTTATACATCTGAAAAACAAATAGGCTACTTTTTATCTCGGAAAAATCTACAGTTCCCTTGGGATAAATTTGTTTTCGTTTGTCTAGAGGCGAACCCGAGCGAAGTGAGGGTGAGCCGCTAGTTTATAAAATTAGTATGAATTTAACTATATTTATGAGTTATAGCGACAACCCTACTAATTATTTGTTCAGTACCTTAAAAATACAACTAAAAGATAGAAAAATATTATAGTACTCGATTCATTAAAATGCCTATCGCAAGTAGTAAGTGAACTGTAACTTACACAATTTATATACTCTTATTGCGCTCTGTGCAAAAAGCTTTCATAGATATGCCTGTCCATTAGCTACGGCTCGAAAACACTAAAAGCGATATATGTAGGTAAAAAATACAAAAAGCTCTTACGATCTCGAATGGATCGAAGATTGCACTATGTTTCGTAGCAGTTAGTAGTTTCTTTTTGTAATAAAATTGTAACCACACTGTATTGGTTTTGATTGATAAGATTGTGAAAGTAGCTGGTTTTCACTAATTATAATATGATATACATAGAGTCTGCAACTTCAAGGTGCCATTAAGTCTTGGTAACTTATTTGGTCTAACACCGCCAATTTCTAAATTCTGGGCTACTATTGAGAAAGTATTGACAGAAAAACTTATGACGAGACGTTTAGCTCAGTTCGTAGTGACCCTACTTGCTGTGCCAACGGTCGCGGGTACGAGTCCCGCTGGGGGCATCATTTGTGTGATGATCTCGAATGTTTGTACTCCAGTCACGAGTATTTATATTTATAATATGTATGTATTTAAAGTTATATTTTATGCGTAGTGTATCAACTATCTGATATCCATAACACAAGCCTCGTAGCTTACCATGGATAGTGTTACCACTAGATGGTGTTCTGTTTTAATGTGCCAACGTATTTATAAAAACCCAATAATAAACTAACCGAAACCCATACTTGGTCCAACTTAATATACAAAGCAAGTAACTGTAAGATTTAATATAATATAGCTACGAACAATTGTATTTCAAAAATATCATTACAATTTGTTAGTTACAAATGAATTGAATTGCAAGTCCGCATAATCAGCCAAAAGTTTTCCTCTTCCCTACTAAAAATATCTGTGGAGCATTACAGAATTAAGTAAGTACCAAAATGTATTAATTACGCAAAGCAAAATGAACTTTAGTGTTATAGCTTAAGGTAGTATTTTAAATATCAGGAATAAAAGCAGATCCATTCTAAAAACAAGAATGTCCTAGCTAAGAAACTGGTGTAAAGTTTTGTTTTGTAAATCGCTTTTCCCTAATCTCTCAGCGTAATGGAAAAGTTAGGTGCTGGCTGCGAGCCAGATAATTAGTTAGCAGATGAAGGAATCAGTATCTACTATATTAATTAATATTAAGTATTAATGTTATTCTACTAAAGATCAAAGGCAGTGGAACGCGCTTACTTGGGAAACAGAGTGAAGCGGGTTCAAATCCCGGGGGATTTGAACCCGCACAAGACCCGAACAAGACCCGTCTTGCACTTCTGATATTTTCATGTGCGAATCATTTCTAACATGATTACCACTTGCCTTACGGTGAAGAAAAACATCGTGAGTAAACTACAAACTGACAATTTTGACTCTAAGTGCTTTAGCCTATTTGTTACTAAATATATCATATCTATCATTTTATTTTAACTGACTCGTTGGTCTAGTGGCTAACATATACGGCCGCAGATCTAGAGGTCCTGGGTTCGAGTCCCGGGTCGGGCCGAGTTCAGTCATTAAGTATTTCTGTCAAGAAATTCTCAGTAACAGCCCGGAGTTGGAAAGTTGGCGCGGTTTCATCCCCATGCTTTGGAGAGCAGGTTAAGCCGTTGGTCCTGTACTTTAACTCTCAATGGTCGTGTCGAAGTATCGTCCCATTAGACTTTGAGAGTGACAGGAATAAAAAGTTCACTTGTGTCTGCGCGTGCACTTCTGCACTATTATAACTCCTGCGCATCTGGCTAGTCTCAGTGAGATTGGTGTAGCCGAAATTGATCAGGATGACATTATTATGACTATATGTATCTATGTACTCAATTTTATCCAAATCAGTCCAGCCATTTAAGCGTGAAAGAGTGACAAACATACAAACTTTTGCATATATTCGCATATGTATGTCAGGAATTGAATTAAAATATAGCTAAATGCATCTTAAAAAATCTTTTAAACTGATAAAAACAAAGTTTAAGTGACAAATAGGAATTTTTACGATATATAAGCCAGGAAATAGAATAACTAAGCAAATATGTAAACACAAATAGGTACGTAAATCAATAGTTATATATAACTTCAAACGAAAATGTAATTTTATTTAACGATTCACTATATCAACAAATTCGATTAGTTTTAAGTCAATTCAGCAGAAGCAGGTAAATGTTTAATATATTTTGAAGACACGAACCCATCCAATGCCTTTGATCCTTGATAAATCGTTTAAATTTGCAGGTATTTGAGAAACATCAATTCATGATAAGGTCACAGTGGAGTTCATTTTGAAAGAGTTACGTAATGCTTTGGAAGTTCAGGTAAATCACTTGGAATGAGTTTAAAAATGTTTGGCGTTTGATCAGATTTTCTAATGTTTGATTTATAGGGTTTCGTATTTCAAAGGCAAATTTAGAACCCTTATAATTTCTTCATGTTTAACTGTCCGTCTGTCCATATTTACGTTTGTTATTGTTACGTTGGGTAGTTTTTGATATATATATATATATTTCTCATTCAAATATTATAAATAAGAAATTTATTTAAAATGTCCATAAATTATAATTAAAATAAATATAAATATATTGGGACATTGACACATAGCACCATCTAGTTCCATGGTAGGCTACCAGGTTTGTGTTATGGATATCAGATAGTTTATACATTAAACATAATTTTGAATACATACATATAAAATAAACACCCACGACTGGAATAAAAACATTCGTGCTCATCACATAAATGAATACCCCCCAGCGGACTCGAACCCGCGGCCGCTGGTACTACAAACTAAGCCAAACGTGTCGTCTATAATTTAATATTGTTGATAAATATTTTATTTTACTTATAATGAAACAAATAATGTATTGAAAAAATACATACATTCAACGTGTTTTGCAATAAAGCCAATATACATACGTAGTTTGTAGGTTAAAGAATGACTACTTGGATTGGCCTAATTTTAACGCTATCGTACAATTATTGTTAGTAATATTCAGGCGTCGCAAAAAGATCTAGGCGCCGTTTAAAGCAGATTTTAGCTAAATCCTTATAAAATTCAGGGTACTATGCATTTCTGACAAAAATTATAATATATATATAAAATAAAATTTTATATATATTAATTTTATATAATAAAATTTTATAAGGATTTAGCTAAAATCTAAATTCTCATAAATATTATATATATATATATATAATATTTATGAGAATATTATTAATATATATTACTTTTTATATGTAAATAAGAACTCCTTTGTTGTACAATATTCAATATACATATATTACTTTTTGACAGACATTCGAAAAAATGTAAAAAAACAAGACAATAAAAATCGTGTAAGTAATAATATAAACAAGAGATTTTTTTATCGATTAGAATAATAATTATATATGTATTGCTGCAACGATTATAATGACACAATAAAAGTGTAATTTTACAAATCTATACAGATAAATATAATTAAAGTGACTGTTTGTAATGTCAAGATAAAACCTTTTTACAGAATGCATTTAATATTATGTACGGTACTTATAAGAAACACATTATTAAATTTTTTGTCTGTCTATCTTTTTGTTTGTTCCGTCTAATTTCCGTAACGGCTGGACTGATTTTGACAGGAATTTCACTGGCAAATAGCTGTTGTTATATAGAGTCACTGAGACTGCTTTTATTTTCGATAAAGAATTGGGGGGCCACTCAAAAAAATTAAAACGTTCCTAGGGACGCACCCGAGCGAAGCGAGGTTAAGTTGCTAGTCTTCAATAATTTAAGAGAGTCACCTTTTAAATGATAATATATTTATAGGCAAAACGAAGCTTTTTAAGATTAAAACATTTTTCATAAAGAACGTTTTTTTTCAGATCTATAAAAATGCCTTACAAATATCAAACCATTCGATACAAACATCGTAAATATATAATGAGGACCAATTCCGATTTCCCTTTACGTTGATTTTATGAGTGGTTGAAACCGTAGAAACTTTGACTTCTACATGAATACGTATTATTCCTACGTTATTATCGTTAAAGTTATTGCTTATTATTTAGCGTTTGCTTTTTGTTTTTATGTTATATATGTATTTAAGTATATTTTTGGGTTGAGACGTAATTTATTTGCGTTATTAATTCTGGGCTATTTCAGAGGTTATTATAAATATAAATTTTGCATTTTTATATTTTTACGCCCATAACTGTTTGATAGATTCCTTTTTAGATATTTTTATATGTACACGCCATGAACATACACATTACACAACCACGAGAGCAGTTTCAAGGCAGGCAAGGGTGGCTTACGTGCCCTCGGTACGTAGTTGAAATAAGGCCACTTTTCGTCACCCCGAATACTAAAAAGCTTAGACATAAGAGATGGAAGCACTTACTTGTCGTTTGTCTCTCTTTTACGTTCCAGGCGCCTAGGATTTCTATGAGTCGGGTACACCAACAGTCCAGAAGACAGATGCAGCGTTGTAGTAAGGTCAGTGGCCGTGGAAAGGTTACAAGCAAACATGTGTTCACCCTTAGCGAGTATTTATTAAATCGAATCTTGCACAATTCTTCATCTCTGGACATGCTACGCCGTAGACATGCTACGCCGTAGACGTAAGTATCCCGTAGCATTCAGATTCAAAAAGCACAATTTATCTCCTTTTGCTCAAAATCATAATACATGACAAAAGATAAGTCTTGTGTATTTGATGGTCAAGGCATTTGTAATTTATTTGCATCACACTTTTCATCCATCTACGTTCAGAGTAATCACAAACAATGTGATAACAATAAAAATTTTAAATAACCTAAACAATATTAAATTTAATTGTCACTGCCTATCGTCTATACAGTTTGATCGCGATGAGATAATTCAGAAACTGAAACGTCTTGATCGCTACAAGGGTGCTGGACCTGATCAAATATCACCTGTGTACCTAATCAACTGTGCTGAGACACTTGGTCTACCACTACAAATAATATTTAATAATTCATTAAAAACGGGAACATTCCCTAAAAAGTGGAAAATTGCCAAGCTAGGACCAGTATTCAAGAGTGGTGATAAAAAAAGTATTATGAACTATAGATCAATTTCCATATTTTCTTTGCTTGGTAAGGTGAGGCCTTAATTTATTTACGACTTCATGGCTACTTAAAACACACGTTTAGTATTTACCAGTATAGTTTTATAACAGGTAAGTCGACTTGCACAAACTTGGTTAATTTTTCAGAATTATTAATAGACGCGGTTGACAAGAGGAAAAGAGTAGAAAGAGTAGATCTACACCGATTTAAGTAAAGCATTTGACATAGTGCCAATTTCCATCTTACTCTTGAAGCTATATGGCATTATCCGTATATGGCATTGCTGGTTTAATTTTGAGGTTGTTGAATTCATACCTTACTGACACATGTTTTTACCCGACTGCCAAGGAAGGGTTATGTTTTTCGCGTGTATCTTGTATGTAATATTCTTTATTACCTCATATCTCCAGAACCGCTGAACGGATTTACATATTTGAGGTATCGTTGGACTCGTCTTAGCAGCCCAAGTGTTAGTTCTTAGATAGGTGACGTTAAAAACAAACAAACATGGCGGCTATGCGACGCCATTGGACTTGGCGAAAATCAATTTTTTTTTGAATACTGCAATATAGGTATCAAATTAAAGGGCTCAACACAAGGATTTCAAAAAGGTATATCATGATTATCATAACTGTAATACTAAAAAAATAATACAATATATACAATATATACAATGACAAAAAAAAAATTTCGAGTCCTTACTAAAAATTACTAATATTATAATGCGAAAGTAACTCTGTCTATCTGTTTGTCTGTTAAGCTATCACGCCTAAACCACTAAAGCGATTTTGATGAAATTTGGTACAGAGATAGATTAGCTAGAGTTTGGGAGAAGAGTATAGGCTATATAAATATCTAATCTAATATATTTTCATCTTTTTAGTTCGCTTTTTACGCAGTCGGGTTTTTTATTTTTGTAATTACGTAGTAGCTAATGGATGTGAGTCTATAAAATACGAAATAACATCAGGAGTACTTCTTTGCTTGTCTCTCCTCCTACCCAAATGCGATCCTTGGGGTTGAGGTACCCCAAGGATCGTATTTGGGTCCCCTCCTATTTAATATCAACGACCTTCCAAACTGCCTGAAATATTGCATACCATTTATGTTTGCCGATGACCTAAAAATTCTTAAGATTATTAATGGTCCCGATGACGTTAGCGCCTTGCAGGCAGACCTGGACAGCTTGTATAGATGGTGTGACCTTAATGGTATGATAGTAAATGAAAATAAAAGCTTTCGTATAACTTTTACAAAATGCAAAACTAATATTACAACTAAGTACTATTTAGATAATATCCCTCTCAGTACAGAAGATACTATTAAGGGTTTGGGTGTTATATTTGACAGTAAACTTACGTTTATACCGCACATAGACTCTATTGTTAGCAGAGCCTCTAAAATGTTGGGATTTGTAATTCGCAATGGCAAAGCTTTGAAGATGTCGTACAAAAATAAACCTATACAAAAGTCTGGTTGTCAGTATTTTGCAATACGGCAGTATCGTCTGGAGACCCTACTATGTATGCCATTGTCTCAAAATTGAAAGAATTCAGAAGCGTTTTCTTTACTTACAAAGACAAAGACAAAGAATTACACATTTTAATATGCAAACTCTGGAAGACCAAAGAGACATATTGGATCTACATTTCTTATACAAAAGTATTAACAGCGTTTAAGACAACCCGTTCCTTGTGTCTATGTTTAATTTTAAAGTCCCTAGATGCCTACGTAAACCTGGGAATTTATTTGAAAAGCCTTCTCGCAGAACTGTTCTGAGGAACAATTCACCTGTGTCGCGATTATGTAAAATTATAAACGATTATAAATACTTGGACCTATTCAGAAATTCGTTGCCAAAGCTTCGCAAAAATGTAAAAAACTGTTTTATAAATAAATAATTATATGTAGTAATTCGATTTGTTTGGAAGATTTTGTTTATTTGTTTAATTTCTTTAGATCATAGAATTGTTGTTTTTATGTATAACTATTTCACACTTATTTTCGTATGCCGTATTCACCTTAAAAGGTAATGCATTTAGCAAAAAGAACTTTGTAACATGGCATAATTATTACTTTAATATAATAACTTATATTACTTTAAACAATAACTGGTGAATCTTAATAAATAAATAAGTAAAGCGTGTAATATTAAAAAAAAATACCTTATTACTTTTTTAATGTACCAATTACACTTCCTTATTTTACCAATAATGTGACTGATAAAACAGAATACAGATAAAATAAAATACACGATTGGTGGGATAAATAAATATGATAATATAAAACATGCATTTAACACTTTTTCCAATCAGACTGGTCGTTCTACAGCTTAATGCATTCCAACAAACAGTATCTTCAACTGTTTTTTCTTCTTTAGTGGCCAAGAGTTGCCATCTTCAACTGTTAATAGTAGTTTAAATAATATAAGAATATTTGTATAATTGTTTTCAGCCCTTTTTTAATGTTTCACTACTGGGCACCGGCCTTCCTTCTACGTTGGTCAAGTGCGGTTTGGCGGACTTCACATGTCTTTCAAAAACTCGCAAAGTTTTTCCACGACATTTTCCTTCACCGGAAAACAAGTGGTAATCATGTTAGATTGATTCGCACATGAAAATATCAGAGGTTCGAAACCCAGTATTTTAACCTAATTCACTCAATTTTCCAAGCGAGCGCGTTACCATTGGGCTATCACTGTCATATTTTTATTATTAGACCATTAAAAATAAAAACCGAAACGCACAAGCGAGAATTGAGACTAAAACTAGTATCAATAAAATCTCCACTTAGTCCTAACAATGTAGAGACATAGTGAGTACAGATACCAATTCGCACCATATAAAGTTGGCCTTTTGATACCACACAGTCGGCAAGCGTGATTGAATAAAGCCCTGCAAGCATCGGTCTGAGAAAACAAAGCGTGTAGTGCACGATGATGCCGATGTAGTGAAGTAGAGTTAGTCGTAGCAATTGCAAAGTTAGAACAAAGGGGACAGAACAAAGTTGGCTCAACTTAGAAAAGGATGGGAAAGTTTAATTATCATAATAGGAATTTGTAGGCTTTTGTAGATGTTTCGTAAATAGAAAAAAATTTTTGGCTTATGACTTATTTTATAAAAATCATTTTTGGATAATAGTACAACATGGTTGAGAGATCTAAACACATCATTAGTCACTGGACTTTTCTAGGAATGTCGCTTGCTACGTATGTATTTAGAAACGTCATCAGTAAGTGGCACAGTAGCTGAAGGTTGCTGCTATGGAGTGCACGTTAAGCCGTCAATCCTTGTTGTTATCGATTGATGGTTGTTAAGCCATGTCAGAGGCCGTTGGCCGGCCTAATAAATTCTGTCATCAGAAGTCCTGTCTGCCTCATCTTGTATGAGACAAATAAAATGAGAAAACAACACAAATACATGCTGTAATACGGTAGTTAATTAAAAAAATCGATTTAAAGTGATAACATGTTTTTTCTAAAGTGGACATAGAAATATGTGCATAGAAATGGACATAGAAATATGTGCTAGCAACATTTAATAAACGTTTTCGAGAAAACTGAAAGAAAAAAAAAAGAAAAAATGTAATAGTATATGAATAATAAAAGCTAAAACACAAGATTTCAGTATAATACTTATGATATTTTTTTAAAGGACAGCTCTTTAAAGTATACACTCGAGAAAAACATTGTTTGAGATGGTTTAAATTAAAACTTATTTTAAAAAAATGTCTACCACTAGGCATTATTATATTTGATATTAAACTCGGATTCTAAGTATTTTGCCAACCAAACTCTAAAAATCTAGCCTCCTTTAATTTTTGGTAGTATAATTACTATATTAAGCTTATTTTTCTATACATGAGTGAAGCTTCAGGCAAAACTTAGTCAAAAATAGTTGGAACAACTTTAAAAGTTGATTATAAATAATATTATTCTCCTTAAAATATAAAGACTATAATCACTATAAAATTATTTAACGAGCGATAGTTCACAATTTAAATTAATGAACATAAACGACCGGCTCAAAGCTCCCTTCTGACCTTTGTCTCTGAATGATTCGACCGACATAATTGGAGCCTATTGTGTTTTACGTCATAGAACAGAGAGTTATATAGAATAGAAACTAATGTTATGTGAAATCCATACCAATATTATAAATACGAACGATTGTTTGTTTTTCACGTTTTTCGCGGCGAAACGGAATGACGTATTCGCGTGATTTTTTGTATGGAGGTAGTTAGGAGGCTGGAGAGTGACATAGGCTTTTTACCGCGGGTAATCATGTTATTCCCTTGAGAAAGAAGTTATAATATAACCTAAACCTAAAAATATTTATGATCAGAATTACCTGAAACTTAATGTTTTTGTCAGAAACCTACCTTTTTATGTATTGTGTTTTCTGCTAGTAATTAAATAAATTAAAAACACCGACTTCAATGTAATAAGAAGTAAGAAATAATTATTAGTATGTGATTTTTATAAACTTTTATTTAACTTGCAATGTTTGTTAGTTGCTATGTTTGTATGGGTTGCAGGCTGAATTAGAACCACTTCTTGTCCTGTAAACTTAATAGTTTACATGTTGGTTCATTTCTGATGACAAATAATTTAATAGGTCATAATTGACCTTCTGACTCCTTTTACATTAAAAGAACACACTGGAGTTCAAACTTTCGTGCTCATTATACAAATAAATGCGCCCAGCTTGACTCGAAACCGCGACCGCTGGCACAGAAAGTAGGGTCACTACAAACTAAGCCAAACACTAGATAAAAATAATACAATAAGAGGTCAATTTTTTTTTTATTTAGGTATGGACCGGACCATCCATGATGGACACACTAGGTGTAATAACCTAATCTTAAAAAAAAGTAAATAATAGTTATAATAAAACAAAGTTTTGTATGTTAGTTTAATCTTTTATTAGTTAATTTATATTAAAAAATCATTATATATTTCATTTTCTCTTAAAATTTTCTATCATATCAATCAAAATTAAACTTAATTTGATTGTCACTCGTCATTTCGTTCAAACTCAATTTAGGGATGTGAGATTCCACTCGTAACGTAATTACCTCCACCTTCACAACAATTCGTGTAGTTAATTGAGTGGTTTCCAATAGTACTTTAAAAAACCAATAAAATTAACGTGCTATATTAAAATAACAAATTACTCAATCAAGATAAATATTTGAATGAAAAAACAATAAAATGTTTCCAGCATGTTATGTAAAGAGTAATTTTAATTATAATTACTAATTTTAAATAAGGAAACTTGGTTTTTAGTTTCACATGATTATATGAAATATATATATAAAATATTAGGTAATAAAAAAGATTATTGCCATAGCATTATTTTAGTGTTGGTGTTTAGTTTTTCATTGACAAAACTAGAATTTACATATAACTGTTTGCATCTGACGGCTGCGGTCGCTTCGGATAAGTGGAGTGGGTTCAAATCCCGGATCTCGCTCCTCTGATACTTTCATGTGAAAACGTCAAAACAACTTTTCGAAATACAATGAAGTCCACCAACTCCCACCACGCCCAGTTGTGGGATGTTGAAAATAGCGAAGTACAATACAAATTATTTCAACCAAAAAAAGCACATCAAAATATGACGGATTTTAAATGACCTACAAAATAAAAAATAAAAGACCTATCAGGCGAAAAGATGAACGTTCATATCAGATGAATTTAAACAAGTAAAACACTACGCTGTATCGAGCCTGAAATTATACTACTTTTAAAGCTACATAAGCAAATAAGTTAGTAAGTCATACACGTAACAGCTTATACCATGCGTCAAAAATACTCTTTCAAAACTAACTTCTATCACGGTTTTCATTTACATCCCAAACGTGCCTTTTCCCACGCCTCTGAATAAATCATGGCAGAATTTATGTACAAAATCGAAGTACATTTTCATATAACATTCTAAACTATAATCTTGTGAAGTTGGAATCTATCCTTTTATAATAAATAGTGCTGGTTATATTTTTAGGTGGTATTTGGGCTTCTATAGATTTTTTTTTTTTCAATTTTTGAACCTTAGTAGTAGGAAATGACATCTTGTCTAAACCGCATTATTAGTTTTCCCTATTTAGGTGATTTTATTTCAACATTTTCAAACCTTTAATCTGTTAAATTTTTAAGTGTTTCTTTTAAATTATAATCTTCTGTTTCTTTCTTCTATTAATTTTAAAATGAATGAATATTTTCACAGCGCAGAATTAAATATGAACTTCCTGTAACTGTGACATCATTATATGAGCTAAGTATTCATAGCCACAAATTAGTAAAATTATCTACTTTTAACACAGTCTTGACATAGAACAAAAGATTTATTGGGTTAGTTAAACCAAAGCCTTAACAGAATGTTTCAATTCAAAAATGTAATTGTCAATGAATTCATTCGATAAGAGACGGCGCTTTTAATATTTAAAAGACTGTTTTTAAGTATTTTGAATTCAATTTTGTAATTTATATCAACAAGTATTTAATTTAAATTTCCGATACATAGCTATTAATGAAAACAGTTAAGTTGGCATATAAAACATTTAATTTGACTTAAATAAACATGATATACTTTGAAATTTCATTATAAATATCATATCAATCGATCAACCGATTAATCCATCGATTGATCGACCGACTGGTCGACCGACTGGTTGACCGACTGATCGACCGACTGGTTGACCGACTGGTCGACCGACTGGTCGACCGACTGGTCGTTCGCCTGACCGATCGATTGATCTACTGACTGGTTGACCAAGTGGTCAACCGATTGGTCGACGGATTGCTCGACCTACTGATCCACCGATTGATCGATCAATTGGTCGATCTGTTCAGGAACTACTAATCCGATTTGAAAAATTATTTTTGCATTAGATATCCCGTTTACTTAGGAAGGTTGTAGGCTCATATATCATACAATATACATATACTGTCTATTCCATACTAACCGTTAAAAGGTACTTAAGGACGAACTCGAGCGCAGCAAGGGTGAGTCGCAAATATTCCATCATTTTTGGTAAGAAATAAGAACATTTCGACGTTTATGACCAATCAATGTAAAATAGGGGTTGATTCCATACTAACCGCTAAAACATAGCTAGGAACGAATCTAAGCGAATTGAGAGTAATTCGCTAGTTTACCTGTAATTCGACAATTAATACAGGTTTCAACGCACAAAATCAATAAACAATTCGCAGTATTACATTCCTAGCACATCCCGATCTGATTTCCTCACTTCCTAATGCTGTACGCGTGAATGCTCACAACAAAGGATATTGGGTGCATTCGAGATCAAATGTTTATATAAATTGTAATGCGGTGTAAATTCTTGGGTGAGAATTTCGGAAACGGAATCCTTGTCAGGTGAAACGAGCTGTGGATAAAATGTAGCGATACTATTTACATTAGTCGTATGTGTGTATATATTGTTTGTTAAGTCATTTTGGTTACAGGATTATGTGTGTATGAAAGTGTATGGCTTAGTAGTGACATACATCATGCCTTAAGTCACTGATGAAATGAGCAATTCTTGAAAATATATAATTTTTTTTGTATAAAAATGCTCGGAAACGGCTCTAACGCTTTGGATCAAATTTTATATTTAGTTTAGGTTTTGCTTTTTAAGTATATCTATATAGGTATCTTTCCGAAAAGAAAAACGCAATTTTTATATCTTTTCCGTAAAACGCCGAGCGAAGTTCGGTCGCCCAGGTACTTAGTACTAATAACATTTACCTACGAGACAAAAAATAACCTAATACATTTTTTGTCCCAGCAATTACTACTGTGCAAAAATCATTTAAATTTGTCAACCCGTTGCTCCGCGATAAAAGGACAAAGCAAGATACACTTTTGCATTCATAATATATGTAAGCATTTGAATAAGTAGTTACATTTTATCTCGTAGGATTAGTGCCTGGGCGACCGAAGTTCTCTTAATTTATCTCGAAAAAGATACAAAAATCGTGTTGTTTTTAGAAAAGACATCTTCCAGAAATCGAACCTGCGCCTTTCTCTAAATAGCTAAACACTGACAGTACCAATACAATAAGAGCATAGGATTTTCTAACGATTTACGAAGTTTCAGCAAATATAAATTTGTTAGAAGAGCCATAAATGCATCTGGCTCGGTCAGTGGATCACAAATACATGGTATGGAGTGGTGAGTGTTGTGCAATATGTAAATTTAAGGCCGGGTTCAACGTGCTATGCTAAGCTGATCTAGCTAGAATGTAAATTGCAGGTGTACCGCGATAAAAATTTATTTGATTTTGTCCCATGTACTTGATTTAAAGCTTTTTTATTTAATTTTAAAATTGTAACTTCACAACTAAGATTTTTAATAAATAATGTTAAAGTCCTATTATATAAATAAATATGTTGGGACATTAACACACAGCACCATCTAGTTCCATGGTAAGCTACGAGGCTTGTGTTATGGGTACCAGATAGTTAATACACTACACATATTTAACTTTAAATACGTACATATTATAAATATAAAAACTCATGACTGGAGTACAAACATTCGTGCTCATCACACAAATGAATGCCCCCAGCGGAACTCAAACACACGCCCGCTGGCATAGCAAGTAGGGTCACTACAAACTGAGCCAAACTTGTCGTCAAAATAACATACTTTCCATAATTATCTACATCTTTTCTCTAATAAATTATTCACATTCAGAAAGAAATTTTGGTGACGATTCAATATAAAGGAAATGGATATATTTTTATAATATATAAAATCTTATCCGCTTATTTTTATAATATAATAATATGATTTGTATTGTTATAATATAAATAATTGTTGTGTTGTAAGTCTTTATCTATGTATTTGTTTGATGTTTTGTTTTTTTAATGTTTGTTTGTCATAAATAACGTTTTTTTTTATTTAATTAAAACGCTGTAAGCTTATACTTTAAACCGCTCCCTAACAATCGGAGATCAAGCTCAGCGCTATGTGATGATTCAAGTACCTATCGTAATCCTATGCCTTCTCTTCTGAAGAATTCTACCAGGTGTTCTATTTCGCAGACTTTTCGGATTTAGACTATGCGAGCATAAAATATAATGTATTTAAGTTTTTTATGAATCGTAAGGTCTGATTTCCTATTGTTAAAGATTCACTTATGCAGTACAAATGAAATAACATATTGTTATTTAGTCATATTATTTTTAGTTATAGGTTTAGAGGTAAGCTAGAGTCGCTAACTCTAGCTTCGTTTAGGTGCGTCCTTATATGCAGTTTGTATATATACAGTCAGCGCCATCTTTTGGCATATTTTATTACTAACAATAGCGTATGTATGTTAATTGACTTGGCAGTTTTACGGTTGTGGATCTGGAGGTCCTGGGTTCGAACTCAAGGTAGAATTAAGTTTAATAATTATGTATATCTGTTAAAAATATTATCGGAAATAGCCCAGGGCCGGTAGTCCCGACATATGTAGTTAGCTATTATTTTTCATGATTTCGACATCGATATCATTCATGATTTAGATCGCTATTCTATCGATTTGTACGGCACGAGAATAGCGATCGCTAACTATGTCGAGACTACCGGCCAAGAGTTGGGAACTTGATGGTATTTAACCTTCGTGTATCGTAAAGTACGTAAAGCCGGTCCTGGATCCTTCACCGGTCGTGTTGAATAGCTGTTCTGTTTTTACATATGGATTTGCGATTTGTATACATAACCATAATAAGACCAAGTGCGAGTTGGACTAGCGTACGAAATGTTCCATACCATTATGGTCTAACTATCACGGTTCATGAGATACAGCATGGTGACAGACGGACAGACAGACAGACAGACGGATAGCGAAGTCTTAGTAATAGGGTCCCGTTTTACCCTTTGTGTATGGAACCCTATAAAAAGCAACTGGATTTTTATATATCATTTTCATAACTTTCCTTTCATAAAAAAATGTGTTCAACAACATATTAATTAAATTTTCATATTAATAAGAAAAAAATCAATTATTAAAATTACTCATTTTCCTAGGAAAAGTAATATTTATTTTACGAATGTTCGTTTTTATTTGGGCAATGAAGTATTTAGGACGTGCAAAAACGATCTTTTAATCCTTGCATATATTCAGTATTCTATCTTGTTTGCTGAGCTTCAATATTAATCCAGACGTAAACTAAATACTCGTGAAACGTCTGTTTGTAATATCAAAATAACAGCTTTTTACTAAATGCATATTATATTATATTATATAGTACTTATAAGAAAAACACAATTTTAAAAATGTCTGTCTGTTTGTTTCGACTAATCTCCGAAACCACTGGACTGATTTTGACGAGACTTTCACAGATATTTGACAGATAGCTGACGTTATAAGGAGAAACTTAGGCTACTTTTATTTTAGAAAAAGAATAAGGATTCCGCCAAACAAAATTGAAACATATCTAAGGACTATCCGAGCGATTGTAATAAAAATGCACTAATGCATTTTTATTATTTTTTTTTATTAATTAGCGAAGTTGATAGCTTTAATTAATTTTAATATATCAGATGTCATTAGTTACTTGTGGAGTGACAAAAGATAATATTATTTATTTTTTTATAAAAGTTAGAAAAGCACATGAAAAGTATAAGTAGGTCTAACAGTCTATTGAGTCGAATCTTTTTTTTTTTTTTATGATACTCAGTGATAAACGAGCAGACAGGTCCACCTGATGGAAAGCGATACCTGTCACCCATAACATACGGTTCATGCACTTTTACGTAACAAAACTGCAGAACCGCCAGTACGTTATCACTGTGAGGACTAAGATGATATGCCTCTTGCCTGTAATTGCGCTGGCTACCTTACTGGCTGGCTTTTCCCTTGGTCACGCCATCACGCGTGAACGGCTGGACCGATTTAACTAATTCTTTTTTTGTTAAATTTATTATTGTCAGGAGTAGGAACTAAGAAAACGGGGATGAAAGTTTGTATTGGGATGCGAGCTAGGGACGAACCCGAGCGAAGGGAGGGTAAGTCGCTAGTATTTTCGACGACACGTTTGGGTCAGTTTGTAGTGACCCTACTTGCTGTGCCAGCGGTCGCGGGTTCGAGTCCCGCTGGGTGAATGCATTTGTGTGATGAGCACGAATGTTTGTACTCCAGTCATGGGTGTTTATATTTATAATATGTATTTATTTAAAGTTATATATGTGTAGTGTATCAACTATCTGGTATCCATAACACAGGCCTCGTAACTTACCATGGAACTAGATGGTGCTATGTGTTAATGTCCCAACATATTTATTTATTTATTTATTTTGCATAAAAATAACTTACAGGCTTACTAAAAGTAACATGAGTGTTCTAGACTTTCGATAGACATTCATACACTTTGTGAGAGTAAAGGAGTTTTGGGGAATAAAGGATGAACTTCTGTTTGCACAGACACTTGTACACTATGTTTCTTGCAAATAACCGACCTCGCTAGTCTCAGTGAGGGATGGCCGCTGTTAACGAAATGTTCAGGAGGACATTATTGTATTGTATTCAGCACTATTTAACGTCCCACTGCTGGGCACGGATCTCCCTTTAAGACTAGTGAGATCAGGCCATAGAACGTCATTACTATATTACAAATATAAGGTTTCGCTATTTTAATGTATAATGTATAATAAAACAGTTATTAATCGATTATACTGGCCACATTGACGACGCGAACGCATATATTATGATACCTTTGTAAATCATGCAGTTAAAGATGACGAGATTGGTTAGGCCGAAAAAAATACATTTAAAAATAGAAAGAATAAATAAACAAGATTGGTCGGCGGGGACTTGACAAGGTGGATGCGATCCGTGATTTTTAACTGAAGCAAAAGAAATAGTTAAGAAGAAGTGTTTTCTAATAGATTGTAACTAAATCTAGTTAAAATATATAAGTTCTGAAACATAATGTTGGCTTTTTCTTAGATATCTTACACAAATAGCAAACAATTGTCGTTAGTTTAAAAAAATAACTTCGAATATAAACTCGTAATTTTAAATATAAATGCTGCTATAGAAGGTATTATGTGTAATGTGTATGGTATTGACAATAATGTGCAAACTTTACGATGTGCTTAGAGGTTAGTGGGAGTTCATGAACGGTTCATGAATTTGGAATATAGTCATGTAAAGCGCTTTACGAAATGGCTTTTGATTTTGATAAAAGAAAATTATATATTTGAAGCTTTGTGACGCCACTATCACTAATATTATAAATGCGAAAGTAATTCTGTCTGTCAGTCAGTCTGTTACGATTTCACGCCTAAACCGCTGGACCAGTTTTGATGAAATTTGGTATAAAAAGGGATGAGGCCTTGGAGAAATACATACGATATTTTTTGATCGCAAAAATGAAACTTGAAAGGGGAAAAAGATGAAATAAAGATTTTTTTAAAACCTTTATATCTATACCATACTAACCGTTATAAGTTTAAATTTTAAACATATTTACTTGGGGCTAACTCTTATTTTAATAGGTCACGTGTATATTTCTGAAATTTTTCTTGTAAATTGTATTAAGTCTACTAGTTTAATCCTACGCCGTGCCGGTAAAAAATATTAAATTAACTAAACTATTTAAATAACTTATAACAATAGTTATAGATAGCGCCATCCACGAAGGCGCGCGATTTCATCTGTCAATAAAGAGAGGGGCGCGTCTTCGTGGATGGCGCAAACTATACTTTCTTAGATTTACGCGAATATTTGACATTTTAAATGAAAACATCTTTTCCGGTTTTGTCGCGGTTTAACGTTGAATTGGTATTTTTTCTGTTTCATATGCTTTAAAAGCAAATATGGTCAATTAAAAGAGATCCATGAAAAAATCCGAAAAATTGTTTGATTTAATCTTATATTTTCATCTTGTAATTGAGATATAGTCATAGATAAATAAATATAAATAAATAAATATGTTGGGACATTAACACACAGCACCATCTAGTTCCATGGTAAGCTACGATGCCTGTGTTATGGATACCAGATAGTTGATACACTACACATATATAACTTTAGATACATACATATTATAAATATAAACACCCATGACTAGAGTACAAACATTCGTGCTCATCACACAAATGAATGCCCCTAGCGGGACTCGAACCTGCGACCACTGGCGCAGGAAGTAGGGTCACTACAAACTGAGCCAAACGTGCCGTCAAAGATACATATAATCTATACGTTAACATTGCAAGTAACTATACGATATGTAAATTCCAGTCACTGAATGCTGATCCAAAGCACTTGCAAATTGCGGCTGTTGTATACAGACCGCATGTAATTCCCTTTGCAATCCCATTCTAATGCTTGGATGTTTACTTTAAGAAATCTCCTCTACACTTTCAAAGTTAACGAAAATGTTTCTACGTTCAAAGTGTTTTATTTGAAAACTTATTGCAATATTAATTTATTTACAATAAATAAAATTACAGATATACTTATTTATATATATAAAACAAATATACACTTAGTTATTACTGTACAAGTCATGTCCACGTGGAATAGTGGCAAGAATGCTAGCCAACATAAATATTATTATTAAATTTAAACTTATTTATTATTATTATGTATAAATTATAATAATCAAAATTAATATTTATTAAATTAGATTATTGTTCATGTTACAGTCAGAACTCTTTCATGGTCAAAACCACTTTTGACTGACAAAAACAAGTAAAATTAGTTTTTACTACCTTGATCAATAGCAGTTTTTACTGGCATATCGGTCAGAACTCTTAAAATTATGGCATTCGCCGGCCACTACCGCGGCACGCTTGCTTCGCTCACTAGGCTCGTGCGCTGTAGTCACTGTTCTAACCTAACCTAGATAGAAAGAAAAGGTTCTTCCGAGTAACCTTCAACCTATTCACCTTCTTAACTTTTTAAGAATTTTGAACGATATGCTAGTCAAAACTGCTATAGACCAAATCAAAATTACTTTTGACTAAAAAATAGTTTTGACTATACATACATATTTTTGAAGAAATTAATTTAAATAAATATACTATTCCCTTATTATTTCACTAAAACATATAAAGCATTAAAATCAAATACAAAAGCGTAAGACTAAGCAGTCATTTCAATAATTTTATGAAATTTTAATACAAACCTTCATTTCTTGTAGCTTGGAAAATTCAGATTTATTTTCAAAACAGAATATTTTATAGAAGCAGATTGATTAATCATTCAAAACATTAATTCAAACAAATAGGTGGGCAGAATTTCTTAAAATTTCATTTGTAGACCTTCATACTCTACTTATACTGGTTTAAGAATAATAAAAACCTAATATCATAAAATCATTTTTTAAAACAAGCTTTTATATCATAAATTTATTCGTATTCTTCTCAGCAAACCCTCTTATTTAATATCCATATAATGGGGGTGCATGAAAAACATAGTCCACCATTGCTGAGTCCGCCATGTTAGATTTAGAATGACGTCACTTATCTAACCATGCATTGTCATCTAAACTACACGTGGACGCAAAATTTCAACTCAATCAGTTGAGGATGACAGCTTTAATAATATTCAGTTGGAAGACTTGACCCGAACATTCATACACACATTGCAAGTGTGTGAAATAGATCACAATATTATATCTAATATATTTAAACGAGCAATTCTTGCATATTTATATCTTTATTTATTTATACCAGCGACCTCGGAAACAGTTCTAACGATTTCGCTGAAATTTGGTATGTGGGGGCTTTCGGGTGCGAGAAATCGATCTAGATTAGTCTCATGTCTGGGAAAACGTGTGTTATGGAATTTTCATGCGGTTTTCTTTTGCATTATTTTACGCGAAATATGGTCGATAATTTCTTACACTCGAGTATGAGCATCGTGGTCAAGCGGCGAAGGCGCAAGTTAGACAACACATATGCCCGGGATCGAGTCCCGAACTGAATACCAGGTTTTGACTTTTTTTTTGTATTTATTCAAGTTTTTAGTTTTTTAAATCTAAAAAATACGATAAAACAAAAAAGGACTCCGAGCGAAGCTCAGTCGCCCAGGTACTATTATATAAGTATTGTAACAAAATGTCATTTGAAATCTTTTGAGTCATAAATATGCATTAAACCAAAACCAAGTGTAAATGATACCGATTACACAGCGATATAAAGTGAGAGACCTAGATATAATATCACTATGTAAAAATTATCATATAAATACTTTATATATTACTAGCGGCTCACCCTCTATTCGCTTGGGTTCGTACCTAGGTTTTGTCTCTAGGATTAACGGTTAGTATGGAATAGTTACTTATATTTCTATATTAATATTATAAAGAGGTAAAGTTTGTAAGGTTGTGAGTTTGTGAGGTTGTAGGGAGTAATCTCAAGATCTACTGAATCGATTTAGATGAAATTTTGTAAGAAGATAGTTTGAGACCTGGGGGAGGACATAGGATACTTTTTATCTCGAAAATTATCCCATAAGGGTATGAAAATGGGGATGAAAGTTTGTATTGGGGTATCAACCTAGGGACGATCACGTGCAAAGCGAGGGTGAGTCGCTAGTATACTATATACTCTTACATAGGTACGATAAGTTATCATGGGTCGTATTATAAGGTGATTTTCCGTAGGGATAAGATAACGTCCCGCGGTAAAAAGTATCACTATCTAGCCCTCCAACTATCTCCACACAAAAAATCGAGCCAATCCGTCACTCTGTTTCAAAGTAAAACAAAGACAAACAAACAAACACACTTTCATATTTATAATGTTATTAGTATACAGTACTGATATGAATATCAATAACAAGATAAATTTAATTCTTTACATATTAATGTGATCAAATTGTAACCAATGGCGGATCATGAAGGACGCGAAAATTAAATTTTAATAAAATTTCGTACGTAATATTAATAATATTCATATGTTTTTATATAAAATTTAACTATATTATGCATGGAAAATAATCGGCCAAATGACGGTCTCAAATTCACTGAACAGGGAGTATTTTTAATTGAAGGTCTTTTCGATGAGTCGAAAACATAATACGAGCTTAATATTATTGATAATATTATCATGGGACCTCATCAGGAAATTAAAATGAAACAGTTCATTTTATTATCAAAACATGGTAAGTGACAGTAAGGCAGTGGTAGCCCAGTGGTAATGCGCTCGCTTGGGAAACCGAGTGAAGTGGGTTCAAATCCCAGGTCTCGCACCTCTGATATTTTCAAGTGTGAATAATGATTAGCACATGAAAATATCAGAAGTGCGAAATTGGAATTGGATATGTCTAATATGATTGCCATTTGTCTCTGCCTTACGATGAAGGAAAACATCGTGAGGAAACCTGAATGTCTGAGAGAGCCAAACAATTTTTCAAAAGACATGTGAAGTCCGCCAACCCGCACTTGGCCCGCATGGTGGCCTGATCTCCTCGTACTGAAGGGTGGCCTGCGCTCCGCAGTGGAATGATAAAAAGGGCTGAATACAAGTGATATTATGTATATGTTTAAGTTGTATGATTTTTAACATAATTAAAACCACTATAGGTACTTTATATGTTTTAGTACAAACATATTCCATAAACATAATAACTAAACAAGTCAGTTAAAAAATAATAAACACCATTTTTTAGACAGTAAAAAGGTGAAAACTTAAAATAATAATTATACCCGAATAGGTTAGACACTAAATAGGAAGAACTACTAAACGTGAGTTTTCATAACTATAAGATACCTAATCAGATATTTTCAAAGTCGATAATGAAATTTCAAAAATTAAACTTACAAACTGACATTCCAATTTTATTTATCTGTATAGATAGATGATATAGATACACTTATCAATTTCATTTGATTATAAATACTTTGGAAAATCCAAACAAAAGCATCAATAGTACTTACTCTTTACCCATTGTGAGGTAAATGCTGTATAATGATGTAATTACTTTCACAACTATGTAGGAAAGTTATAACGAGCGTCTAACAAACTAGCTGGCTTCAAGTTGCCATATCGATTAAAGTTAGCTTTAACAGCTCTAGAAAACGTTTCTCAAGCGTAAAAAGTTTGTGACTTCGATAAGAGGATGTGTTTTGATGAAGCAAATGTTTACTGTTGGAATTTCTGTCTGTTTATTTGTTTTATAAGGGAATATGTTAAAATTATATTATTTATGTTATTGTAAAGTTTATTAAAATCCATTTAGTAGTTTTTGCGTGAAAGGGTAACAAACATCCAGACATCCAGACATCCATACATCCTCACAGACTTTCGCATTTATAATAGTAGTAGGATTACCAACTTACACTGACTTCACTCGAATGTATTTCCAGGTACCTTACAGTACCTATATGTTTTTTTATAACTATTTTATTAAAACAATACCTATAAGTTGCTATAGGTCATAGTCTACAGTAGTATAACATAGTGTTTCAACCGTTTAAACGTCTAAAAGTAATAAATATACACACATAAATATCTGAATGATACTTATTACATAATAAAGTACATTTTATAAGTACTAAGACTTAAAAATACTAAGCACATCTAGAACTGTAATTTGTTTTAAAGAAACAGATCTAAAAATCGAACCTACATCATCTCTTACATTAAATATACACTACATTTAAAGTAAATATCTAGATAAATTCGGGCTATCCTAAAAGGATATTGCAAAGCGGTGGTATCCCTGGAACGCGTTCACATAAATTGAGTTCGGTGCATGCAAATGCCACGCGGGCTTTGAATCTAAATTATGAAGACATCAGAGCTGGTGCGGATTAATTGCAATTTCTTGGTATTCGCTTCATGCAATGGAGATCAGAAATTTATGGGTGTAGATTGTAGGCTTTGCTGAGTTTGTGAATGTGGAACGATCCCTCTAGTAAAATCTTAATTAAGTGCCAGCTATAAACTAAAACTTCTTGCCCCAAATTGATATTGTTTTGTTAAATTTCAAGCGATCTATCCTTATTTCGTTAACGTATTCTTTGGCTATTTTACATAAGATAGGATTTATGCATAGAAATAGAAGTAGCTTATGATGTTTAAAAAAAATGTCCATGCAATAAAACAAGTTGGTCTGTTACTGTGTTGCTATGTATAAAATATTTGGATCAAATTTAGTGAACAGATAGATTATACCCTGAAGTAACAAACAGGTAACTAGGGAGCTAGGGAAGCACCCAAACGAAGCCATAATCGCTAGTATTATAATTTACAATATATAGGCAGCGGCAATTTTAACGAATGTTATTACTAACAGTAAAATGGTTAAGCTAAACAATTACTACAATAAAAATATCACCTAAAATATGAACAAACACTGCATAAGTACATTTGAATAGAATCAATCAACTAAACATTACCAACTACTAAATATTTCTACAAAGTAAATCCCAATATAATAATTATGTATTCCGTTGTATGGATTAGCTGGATTGAAATAAGCCTCAGTTATATTTTGTAACTAGCGGCTCACCCTCGCTTCGCACGGGTTCACCTTTAGACAAACAAAAACAAATCTATTCCACGGAAATCGTACATTTTCCGGGATAAAAAGTAGCTTATTTGTTTTTCTCGTGTATGAACTATATTCTTGTAAAGTTTTATTAAAATCAGTAGTTTTTGTGTACTAAGCTGTATAAGTTACTGTAGTTTTTTAACTATCTCACGGGAACTCTTTAATATTCCGGAATAAAAATATCTAAAATTCTGACCGGAGATATAAGGTACCACCATGCAAAATTTCATTTATATTGGTCCAATAGTTTCGGAGATTAGCCCGTACAAACAGACAAACAGACAGAGAAACAAAGAATTTGAAAAAATCTGGATTTGTTCTATTTCTCTTCTGACATCCCCCTGACTCGGTTTTTAGCATTTTTTTTTCTATGTACAGACATTCGAGTATTACAGTTTTATTATATGTATAGAAAGAAAATCTCAATATAATAATAATGTATTTCGTTGTATAGATTAGATTGATTGAAATAAGCCTCAGTTATTTTTGTAATCTAGAGCATTAACTATACAATAGAAAAATCTTATGAAAGGCTCTCTAGCCATCCCTGAGTGATACATGATTGAACACAAAACACTTTTGTGAGGATAAATAATTATACCATGTTGGTCGAATAAATCTACGTGTTATTGGGGAAATCAGGTAAAAAATATATAAATTGACAAAAATATATATTTCAGATATTTTTAGGCATTTAAGGTAAACCAAAATTATATAAACCGTTTTATGTTATGATATTATGCAATATAATATATATTATTATGTAAATATAAATATGTTGGGACATTAACACACAACACCATCTAGTTCCATGGTAAGCTACGAGGCTTGTGTTAGGGATACGAGATACTTGATACACTACACATAATATATAACTTTAATACATACATATTATAGATATAAACACCCATGACTGGAGTACAAGCATTTGTTCTCATTACACAAATGAATGGGGGCACCACCGGGACTTGAACCCGCGACCGCCGGCACAGCAAGTAGGGTGGCAGGCACAGCAACTGAGCCAAAAAATGGATTGTTTGTTTTCGTTTGCAACCTCCTTTTTTTGAAGTCGATTCCGGAAGTCAGAAAAATTCGACGTGTGACTCACGCACCGTGCGTTCCGTGCCAACGAGTAATATTGTTTTATAAAATTTGTTAGGTCAAAACTAAAGTAAAACATTTACGAAAGCACGACATTTACAAGCATAAAAATAAGTTTGTATTTCATAATATTTTTTAAAGATATTATGAAAAACAAATTTAATTTTACGATCGCTGAACTGATCAAGCGTTTACCCAATTGAAAGTATCCCACATCTTAAAAACTATTTGATGTTTTTTAATACTTCCTTAGATTTACGTGAATATTTGACAATTTAAATAAAACTATGTTTTCAGATTATTTCGTGGATTTATTTTGATTTTTGGTTCCCGAATTTTCGAATGCTTTACACCATTTTTTTTATATTTACAGCATTCAAAACGTCGGGAACCAAAAATCTAAATAAATCCGCGAAATACTCCGAAAAGATAGTTTTATTTCGATGTTTTTCTTCAAAATAATTTTGTTAAAAGTATTTGAATAGCTCATATACATATACCAGAAACTTTAAAATTATAGCTGTGACGTATAAACAGACTGAGCATGATGAAACCATCAGGGTGCTGTGTTTTGATTTCGAAATCCTTATAATCGCTTACCAAGGCTCGAGAAACCGTCATAAATTCAAACATGTGGAGAGAGCGTTTGCCTTAACTTGAGTAGGTTTGCAAGCACTATGTCCGTGGCCAAAGAAAATTTGCAGCAAGTGCTTATGATGTATCCACACGTTTGTGTATTTGTAAAAAATTGAATTTTGTGGCAAATGACAAGCGTGTGGATCCAGCATTAAAACTTCCCACTACCATATTTGATGATTGACTTAAATTTCCTAACTGAAATTAAGCCATAAATTACATTTGAAATATTATAATTTTGAGTAAGCAACGTTTAATTGTGAATGTCCAAAAATGAAATTAAAATTTAATTTGCCAAAATGTAGTGACAATTACATATAAAATAAAAACCTCAAACAAATTAAATTCCAGATTAATTCACAAAGGACATTGAGTAAAAATATTATTTTAAATATCCTCAATGTTCATACATTTTCTTTTTTGGATATATTTATGTATTTCACATGTTTTTACGTCGCACAACGCCTCATTGACGATAATATAGCTCGTCAACCTACTTCAAAAAGGAGGTTGTCAATTTGTATGTATTTTTTTAAAGTTTGTTACCTCAGAACTCCGTCATTTATTAACCTATTTGTATAATTTTGATTTTGTTTGAAAGTGTACACTTCCAATTTGGTCCCATTTAAATTTAAAAAAAAATACAACTCTTCCACTAATCAAATATTTCCGAAGTCGGCACCACATACAGACACACCGACTTCGGAAATATCTGATTAGGTATCTATAGGTTATGAAAACTACCAATCAGTTATTATTTACTTTTTAATGTTTTTTTTGCAATCAGTATCTTTTTAAATGTTTATTATTGCCAAGGAAGATCGGGTGTTCTTTACGGATAGGGTAAATATTTGTATTCACTGTATTATAATAAGAGGCATGCGGGTATATTTCAAAATTTTGAAATTCTTTATTCAATATTGGTACTTAAAAAATACACTTATAGTTTGTCAAAAACCAAAAATATCTCATTCTTAAGAAAAACTGTTGAAAGAAACTCAGCTGAACTTTAAATAAGCTGAACTTTAAATAATAAATTACAGGCAAGAGGCATATCATCTTAGTCCTCACAGTGATAACGTACCGGCGGTTCTGCAGTTTTGTTACATAAAACTTAAGTGCATGAACCGTAGGTGTTATGGGCGACAGGTACCGCTTTCCATCAGGTGGACTGTCTGCTCGTTTATCACTGAATACCATAAAAAAAAAAAAAACAATTTTTAAGCCTTTATACATATTTAAGCAGCAGATTATTCACATTATATTTTGGCTTTTCCCTCTTAGAACGATCTGTATCATGCAAACATTTGTCAAATTTTCGTCAACATTGTCGGAGATACCAAAAGTTTACAAATATTTTCATAATAAAATCAATTTTGAGAAGTAAATAATTCTAAAAACAATATTACCTTAGAAATTAAATCTTTTTATGATACCTTTGTTCAACCCGTTGTTTAATGAATCGAGGGACTTCCCCGAACTATAAAATGCGCCGTAAGCTCGTGGACAGATAAGCAATTATCATTTTGTTTATTGCTACAGATATTTATGTTGTGAAATCATGGTACAAGTTAGAAGTGCTTTACGGTTTTTAATTGTTGAATGTTTTGGTGCAGAATCTCATTTATGCAGATAATCTACACAGATAAATAAAATTGAAGTGTCCGTTTGTAATTTCAAAATAATAGCTTTATACTAAATGGATATGGAATTATATACGGTACTTATAAGAAAAACACAATTTTTAAAATGTTTGTCTGTCTGTCTGTTTGTACCGGCTAATCTCCGAAACGGCTGGACCAATTTTAACGGGACTTTCACTGAGAGATATGTAGCTGATATTATAAAGAGTAACTTAGGCTCCTTTTATTTTAGAAAAAGAATTAGGGTTTCGCTCAAAACAATTAAAAATGCAATAATTTATGTCGTTAATGAATTGAGATATATTTAAATGTTTATTTTATCTTTTCTATGAGATAAAAGTTCGTAATTTTTACCCCTTTTACGTTTTAGTGCTGATAACGGCCTTTCTCCCAGTAAAAGAAGAATTAGACTAATTTTGTCCAGCAGGCTGGCCAAGCAAATGGACTAAAACATTTCTTTTGAAAACTAGTACTAGTTACTGCTTCGGGGCATCGTAGTTGAGTGCGTAAGCGATCCTGCGACGCCCCATTAAGACGAGGGAGGTTCTGTTGGGTTTTCGTGGGTAGTACTGGCTTTTCTAGCCGCATAACTACCTGTATGTCCAGTAGTAGGTATGCGTAAATGCATTTCTCAACATTAAAAAAAACTATATATATATAACTTTAAATACATACATAATATAAATATAAACACCCACGACTGGAGTACAAACATTCGTGCTCATCACACAAATCAATGCCCCCAGCGGGACTCGAATCCCTGACCATTGGCACAGCAAGTAGCGTCACTACAAACTGAGCCAACCGTGTCGTTTATTACAATGTTGCAATTTTAAATGTGACCATAATTTTTAAATCGCCTACAACTTATACTAGACGGGACATCGTTACGCTTCTGTGCAACGGGAGGAGTATTATTTATGGGCCGTGAGCCTTTTCCACTTTTTAGAAAATTGACGCTTGTGCCCGTAAAATTGATTAATTTGTTTTATGTACTGCACTAACATTGGGATTGTAGATACAGAAATTTCAACGTAAATATTTGAAAATGTTTTTGTAAAATGCATAAAGTGTTCAAAATTTATTATTTATATGTGCGGTTTTTCTCATGTTGTAAAGTTTATAATAATTAATTATTATATCTTTTTAGAGAAATATATTACACTACTAATTTTTGTGAAGTTTGTACGTGTTTGTTTCAAACGGCTGGATGGATTTTGATAAAATTTTGTACAAATATACACATTAGATAAAGATCAGCTGTAACACAGGTTACTGATAGGTTGCACTCAAGTGAAAGTGAAGCGGTGTGACGGCATGTTTCGCTCAGTTTGTAGTGACCCTATTTTTTTTGCCAGCGGTCGCTGGTTCGGCCCCGCTGGGAGCATTCATTTGTGTGATGAGCACGAATGTTTGTACTCCAATCATGAGTGTTTATATTTATAATATATATATTTAAAGTTATATATGTGTAGTGTATCAACTATACATATGGTATTCATAACACAAGCCTCGTAGCTTACCATGGAACTAGATAGTGCTGTGTGTTAATGTTCCAACATATTTATAACTTATTTATTATTATCTAATATATAAAAATAATAACTAAATATGAGAGAGCCATAATATCACCTGGATTTTTAACATTTGCAGTTTCCGTTTCCAAACAAAGCTTGAAAGCAAAATTATCTTTCGAGTTTCATGTCGATCGCTAACATAAATCCAGCGCTCTAATATATTAATTATCTGCACTCATCTAAGATAAGCGCTAATAAAACAAAAACATAAAAAATGACATAGAAAATAAACACAGGGCAATAAAGTTCTCGGTTAGTTTTTAAAAAAGACATAAAAGTGCATACAGCTATAGCCGCGCGAACAAAATTTGAAATTATTTTATAGGTAACGCCATAGGGAATTCTTTTCAAAGGTTACCAGAAATGTTTAGAATACCTAAATGTTCAGCTTACATTATTCAAATGTTTTATGTTCTTTCGATTTTTGTATGTTTCGATTGAGAAAGTTTTCTTTTTTTTTCTTTTTTTTTTTAATTATTAATGGGCTTAGTCTTGACCTTTATCTTAGCTGGAAGGCACAGATAAGGTCTACGATCTAGCGAGCTTGCCCAGTATCCTGTTAACAAACAAATGCTCTCATATAACAGATTCGTAGGCAAGATTGTTTTTTATCGAAATATACGATTATAGTATAGCAATTTTTACATTCAATAATTGCATACGATTTTACACCCTGTATTCGTTCGAGAAACTTCCTTACATTCTTTCTAGTTTCATCTATTTTTTCATTATATTAGCGATGATTATTATAGATAATCTTCTTGCCTAAGCCTACTGTTACACGCAAAACTCAATTATATACGAAGTTAAACAATTATAGCGTTACACAAACAAAGAAAATATGAATAATTCCGTCAAAGACACTTCGTAATGTTATCTCACTATTACGCTTAGAATGAAATGGAATGGAAAACGGTAAGCCTCTTATAATAGATACTAAATTCCGAATATCTCGCTTCATCAGTCAACAAACCTATTGAAATGAAGTTGCCTAACTCCTTAAGACTGATAATTCGTTGGCGCTTTCACTCGAGTCAACTTAGTTAAGAGGCGAAAGACCGTTGTGCGGTCTTTGAACTAGATCAATGGGTTTCCTGACAATACTTCAACAGTAAATATTTGTTTCACAGTTACGCTTATGTGTATTTAAAACTAGCGTGTGATTTTTTATCCCGCTCTAATTAATGGGAAAGACAAAGACAGCTAGATAAGAGTTAGTTGTAAAGTTTTCTATGTACTTAAAGGATGTGGCAAATTACACTTCCACTATCTCATCTTGCAAGGGACCACTAAATATTTAAGTTAGTGCAAAGTTTTCAATAGTTCTCAAACTATTTCCCTGGCCGCATTTAAATTGAAGGATTTATTGGCGACATCGATTCTCCTAGGTTTTGCGAGGGTTTGATTTAGTGGATAAAGTTACATTAATTCTGCTTTAAATGGATTATTCCTTTTTTTTTATAATATATTATTTTTTATTTTCTTGCAAAAAATTCATTTTAAATTTCATACTTATTATTTTAAGATAACTAATAAGACGGATAATTGAAGATCATAGAAATCGTTCAGTTTAATAATAATTTAATGCTAATTAGTATTATATTATGTGTACTCAGTCCTTTTTAACGTCCCACTGCTGGGCCTTCCTTTAATATGATGGGGATCAGGTCATAGTCCACCACTCTGGTCAAATGCGGGTTGGCGGACTACACATGTCTTTCGAAAACTTGCTAGGTTCTTTCAGAGATACAGGTTTACTTACGATGCTTTCCAATACCGTAAGACAAGTAATCATCTTGGAAATGATTCACACATGAAAATATCATAGGTGCGAGACCCGGGATTCGAACCCGCTTTACTCGGCCGGTATTATATTGAAATATATAAAAGTATCATGCAATATTAATTTCATTAAAATATGTATTTATTTTCATTTGACCGAAAACAATATTGCTTATTTTAGATAGACCAAGAAGATAAAAAAGGAACATCGGCTTTAAAATCACTTGGTTACGCATTAAATATAAAAAGTAATTTTTATATTTACCCAATTACCCCTTATAAATTAATAAGTGAACGCACACATGCAACCCACTTTACGACAAGCGTAAACTCATGGCCGTTTTATAGCACGCAATGTTCAAACAAACTTTACGAGGGTAAAACATGTAATTGATTAATATTCCGTATATATATTTATTACTAGTTTTTATCCATGAGTTCATAATAATATATATGTCGGAGAATCAACATTTTACTCGACATCATCATTAGTGGTTACGAATCTTATGGGTCTGTCCATGGTTTAAAGCTGGTTAAAAACTTTGACAACACGTTTGGCTCATTTTGTAGTGACCCTACTGTGCCAGCGGTCGCGGGTTCGAGTCCCGCTGGGGGCATTCATTTATGTAATGATAAATAAATAAATATATTAAGACTTTACGCAGCGCTATCTAGTTCCATGGTAAGATACGAAGCCTGTGTTATGGATACCAGATAGTTAATAAACTACACATGTATAACTTTAAATACATACATGTTATAAATATAAAACACCCATAATTGGAGCACAAACATTCGTGCTCATCACACAATGTTGATGAATGTTTATACTCCAGTTATATATTTATAATATGTATGTATTTAAAGTTATATATCTGTACTGTATCGACTATCTGGTATCCATAACACAAGCCTCGTAGCTTACCATGGAACTAAATGGTGCTGTGTATTAATATTCTAACATATTTTAAAAAAAAGTATTCACTACTCAATATTAATTGATAGAGAAATTTACAAACTTATAAACTTCAAACGATAATTAGATAATTTCAGTCATTTTATTGAGCTGCGTGTTTTCGACACCGATCTGACTTCAACATTCAATATCCATCAATCAACACTTCAATGATCAATCACTATCAACCAACGTTAATTATAGCATGTTCGGCTGGAGATCCGGAGGTCCTGGGTTCGAGTTTCGATTGAAATTGATCAACGAAGCCAACTGAAATCGGTCAGGACGACATTATAGTAATAGTTTGTTAGTCGCCCCGTCGCATGCTACAAACTCTCAACGTGACCAGTCAACTCTACAGATGGGAAGGATATAGGATACTTTTTATCCCGGAAATCATTCCTTAAGGGGGTGAAAATGGGGATGAAAGTTTGTATTGGGAAGAAAGCTAGGGACGAACCCGGATGAAGCGAGTCGCTAGTATATTATGGTTCTTAAAATGTAATCTATTTGTTAAAAAAAAACTGTTTAAAATAGGCAAAAATATTGCGTAGTACCTCCTTACTTCTGAAGTCGGTTAAAACTATTCAAACTGATGATGATTTAAGTCACAAGAGACTCCTTGAATTAGTAGTATTACTACAAACGCTGTGTACATTTTACCTCATTCTCCTTCCGGCTTCTATAGATTCAAATATTCAACGTCTTGGTGTTTACTGTTTGCATCCCACGTGACAACGTGACCTGTTTCCAAAGCACCTGCCCATATTATGGTTATAGCATAGTGTAAAATGGAGGACGTATTGTTCCAAGTATGCGAATACATTGTAACTACGAGTGTAATTTAGCAGGATTGTAAGAAAGTTGGTTTCTCGTTAAATATATTATTGGATAGCTTTTTCTGAATGTACTTTTATGAAAATTTAATTTAGGAATTTTTATCTATGATATCTTGTATTTGCTATATTTATAGAATATTATATTTTTAGATGTGTGTGTTTTATAGATAACTAGCGAATCACCCTCGCTTCGCTCGGGTCCATCCCTAGGTACGTTTTAACGGTTAGTATGAAATACAAATTTTTGAATTTTTCGGCTTTTCTGTACCATAATATGCATGTATTATAGATATAAACCTTCCCCTTGAAGTTTTAAAAATCTAAGCATACATAGGGACAGACAGACAGTGGGAAGCGACTTTGTTTTATACTATGCATCACTACATAGTTACATTAGTATAAGTTTTAAGATAAGGCTTGAGTTAACATCTTTTGGGTTGCTGGTATATTATATAACAGAGTAGACCATAAGAGCAACCCCCTGGTTGTTGTGGTTTGCCTTAGCAGACCAGCCGTCGCGTTATCGTGGTTTTATGCATAAGTGATACTACGCCACCCAATTAAGACGGAAAAGTTTCCGTTGAATTTAAGTAGGTAGCGCTGAATTTTATATATATTAGATATATTTTATAAATGGTACGCGTAAATGTATTTCAAAATTTTAAAATTAATAGATTAATAACTAAAAACAAATTGGTACGTGTAACCTTCACGCGCGGTTGAAGTAAACATTTTTGACAAATATCGCTATTAAATTAAAACAAATCAATAATTAAATAAGGCATATTAGGCATATTAGAATCATATATTTATAGAATAACATATGCGGAAAGAATATAACATTATATATTTGTTAGAAAATGACAACGGTTACCATAGCAACATGGCAATGTATTTTATCTCATTCTCTCGCCGGCTTAATCCGATATATTTATTAATCTCTTTCTAGTGTCGCCTTTTCGTTTCATCGAGTTTCAAATCGTAACGATTCTAAAGGAGTTTCACTTCAAAATAACAATTAAGGTTATAAAAACTTAAAACATGAAGCCTAATGTATGGGTCGCGCCAAACAAAATAAATGGACCCAAACTAGAAAATGTTATTTATATAATAGTCGTAGAAGGAACATTTTATAATGTTTGGGTCTCGTCAAAACAAATGAAATAAACCCAGAATAAAAAGTTTTTGTAAAATAATATCCGTAAAAGGACGATTTAGTTTGAAAAAAAAATAACTATGTTTTTATTTATACCAACTTCTGACGAGAAAATGTTTTCAATTCTCCTTATTCTGCTTTCAATATATTGTATTATGTACTAACAGAACCCGCGGTTTCACCCGCGTTCAGACTAAAAAAAAAATTTTTTTGCTTTATGTTATAACTAATATTATATATGTCACGTGTTATCGTCGCAAAAAATAAAATGTTTTGTATGATTTCCTTGTTAAGGAATTGGTCATATTATTTTGAAACCACAAAAAACTGGCACTTACAGAGATTATCTTATAATAGTTAAGTCACAGATTTTAATTTCTTTTTTGAAAAGAATATTCAAAAATTAGCAAATCACAGCCCATTTTCAGTAGATACCTAGGTGGTTGGGTTTCGCTCGGTGTTTTTTTGTAGAAGATATATGTATGTAAAAATTTCTTTGTTTTTTTTTCAGAAAAAACACCTATATAGATACTTAAAAACCAAAATTACTAATTTAAAAATTACTAATTTTGATCCGTTACGTCCGTTTGATTGGTTAGAGTACTTTCCGAGATACAGGTAATTTTATATAAACACAAGAATTGCTCATTTAATATTATAAAATAAATATACAATACATTTTCACATATTTAATTTTTACATACCCTTTGAACCAATCACCCGTTGATTAAATTAGAATTTGAAGTAAATGGCGTATAAGATATCAGTCACTCAATTTAGAGATCTAATCAAGATACAGTTTGACACTAACCTAATCATAATTAACAGCTTTAATATCCCTGATTAGTTAGTGTTAGTTAAACTAAACTGAAAACGTTAATTGCTAGTTATTTGTAATTCAAAATAACATCATTACTAACTAAAAAAAAGTTTAACTATTAAAAATATCAAGCAACCTACATATCTAATCTTATCCTTTTTTTAATGTTGGGAAATGCATTTACGCATATTACCTGCATACATACAATATGTAAATGTACATGTGAGACTCACAGGTTAGAGAAGCCAGTGCTACCCACTAAAACCCAATAAAACCTCCCTCGTCTTAATGGTTTAGGCAGTCAACCACGACGCCCCGACGGCAGGTCTGCCGAAGCAGACCACAACAACCATGAGGTTGCACCACTCTGTTATCAAAGAAGTACCAGGAACAACCCGCATGGTACACCATCCATTAAAGTGGGCTACCTCTCAGTGCGTTTCTTGGCTTAGCGCCAAGCTGAACTGCCGAACGCTCATGAGCCCCATGCGAAAGTAACTCTGTTTGTTTGTTTGTTACCTTTACACAACTAAACGGCTGAACTGATTTAGATAAAAATTGGTACAGGGAGATAGTGTGAGACCCTGAAAATGATATAGAATAGTTTTTATCTCAGATATTAATTCTTCAGAGGGTGAAAAGGGGGCTGAAAATTTGTATGAGTAATCAATCATTTCTCAAGTAATAATATATATGGGGGTATAAAAGTCATCCTATGTATCTATGTATATATATATATATATATATATATATATATATATATATATATATATATATATATATATATATACATATATATATATATATATATATACATATATATATATATCCAACTAACCCACGCAAAGCGAGTATAAGTCGCTAGTGAAAATATATCTTGAAATCTGGATAAGCTGGGGTCGAACTACTGTGAATTATAAATGAACTATGTGAATAAAATAACGTCTCATCAAGCTTTATATTTATCCGACTTTATAAAGAAAGAGTTGTTTTACTAGGTTGTATATTTTTTGTCTGTGTGTCGATCTCGTCATGGTAAGCTAATATTTGTTTGAAGAAAATATTTCACACATGTTATCGAGTATTAATTTAAGAGTGATTTTAAATAAAAAGAGTCTTTTAAGTGAATAAATAATTATGATTAACTAGCGGCTCACCCTCGCTTCGCTCAAGTTCACCTCTAGAAAAAAAAAAACCTATCCCACGGAAACCGTACATTTTTCCGAGAAAAAAAGTAACCTATGTGTTATTCCAGACTATAATCTATGTCTATGCCAAATTTCATTCAGATCCGTTCAGCCGTTCAGTAACAAACATCCATACATACTCACAAACTTACACATTTTAATATATAATAGAATACAACATTTTACAATGCAACAACAATATCATAGAGATATATCATTCAAGAGGTACACATACCTTCTACCAATATATTGAATTGAGTCATTATTATCAAAACGTCTTAATCAAATCTCAACTTGTATGATGAGTGACTCATTAGCAGAATTAATAAGCTTTAGACGTTAATTATCTACACTTTATACGTTCCAGATTTCATCTATAATATAATTATACAGATACTTAACTAAATATGATTAAACAGGTGTTTTTTTTGTTCTATATATAAATATTTATGCTATAAATAAAATTAATATTATTGATTGGTTAATTTTGTATTTCATATTTAACAAATTACCTACGTTAAGTTGAAACGTACTCGTATGACGTATCATGAATTTAATATCTGTACAGATGGTTACGAGAAGCTAGTACTACCCACTAAAACCCAACAGAACCTCTCCCGTCTTAATGGGGCGTCGCAGGATCGCTTACGCACTTAATTATTTCCCTACGGCAGGTACGCCGTAGGAGATCGCACGACCAAGGGATTGCTGTTCCGACGGTCCACTCTACTATCAGAGAAGAGAAACAGAAGCAACCCACATGGGGGGGGGGGGGGCGAGTTGGGAGGGGGGAGGGGTGTGGGGGGGTATCTACGTTAGCTTAGTGCGGGTTTCTGGACTTCGCATATCTTTCGAAAACTTGTTAAGTACTCTCAGACATGCAGGTTTCTGTACGATATTTTCTTTCAACGTAAGACATGTAAGACAAACGTAAGATTTAAACATAGAAATATAGAGGAGCGAGACCCAGGATTTGAACCCACTTCAATCGGTTTCCCAAGCGACCATGTTACCACTGGGCTAATACTGCTATGATAATGCTGAGTGGTTCTTTTCCCACGTGTTATTTTAAATATACGAATACTATTTCCTTTTATAAAACGGAATTATTGAGTAGGCACCAGTCCAACAAATACAATATTTATGAATTGTACATAGGGCCATTGATTTTTACCCGACTGCGCGACGCATAGGAGGGTAATGTGTTAATCAGTATATGTATGTATGTATAGTTTGTTCTTATGTGACATTCTAAAGATCAAACGCGTGGGCCGACTTTGATGATTAATACGTCGTTAGATTCGTCTTGAAAACGCGAGTGTCATAGGCAATTAAAAATAGTTAAAAATTAAAATGGCGGAATTTAAGCGTCAATTTTTGTGTATCTGTATTCCTTCATAATCTGTATTCATTCGTCAACTCGTTTACATCTTTTTAGTTAGCTTTTATGCAGTCGGGTCTTTTATTTATATAATATATTTTTTTATATAGCCCTTAAGCATTTAGGAAAACGTTCTAGTTTGGTTTAATTATTATGAATTCACTCACAGCAAATCGTCGAGATAATGCGTATGACCGTTTATGCCTTCATTGACCCAATTCATAGAACTATTCTTACTACATTTGAGGACCGCTTTGGGATAAAGCTTTAGCTATTTTTAGAATATGGGGAATTAATTTATTATAATTTTTTCAATACAAAGTTACGTTTTAAAAGGTTGCATATTAAACCTTTACTTAAGTAAATAAATTATTATCTAGTAGTTATACAAAATTAAGAAAAAATACGCTTTTTATTTAACTATAATATACGTAATACCTGAGTGACGGAGCTTCGCTCGGCATTTTTTGGCGACGATAAAAAAAGTTTTTATTTAGAAGAGACAGCTATATAAATTATAAATAAGCTTAAGAAGCAAAACATTATTTAATTGCAAAATTTGATCCCAATCGTTAGAGCCGTTTCCGAGGTAAAATAAGATACTAGCGACTCGCCCTCGCTTCGCTCGGGTTCGTCCCTAGCTTGATTCCCCATACAAATTTTTCATCTCCATTTTCAGCCTTTTTAGGGATAATTTTCGGGATAAGAAGTATCTTATCAAGAAGTTCTTGCCAAATATCTAAATCGGTTCAGTAGATCCAGAGATTATCCCCTACAACCTCGCAAATTCACAAACTTTACCTCTTTATAATATTATTAAAGATTTCCACAAAAGTTAATTACAAACATCCTACTTCTAACAGATTAGCTAGATGGTATCAAGTTATTGTATTACCATCCAAATTTCACATACTTAGAAAGTTTCAAACCCATAGGATTTAGCAGTAGATTAAAGCTGATTTCTAAGCTAATAACAATGTGTCTAAAGCATAGTTCAAATGGACAATTTCATGTGAATAGTCCTTCATTTTAGTACCTACTTAGTTTCTAGCACATGTACGAATTAAATTCAGATAAGCGGCTTACAATCGACGTTCGTCTGCGATATCAATCAAAGTCTTAATTAATACTTCATCTAGCCAAGAATTTGTTCTGACGCTCTTAAGTCTATCATTATAAAGACTAATTTGCAAGAATAATACTATTATTTTTGCTATATGTTATGGTCCTATAATGAAATGTCGTAAGGAAAGAAGTATCAATTAACACTGTTTTGTTATAACGAAGTTGTTTTCGCTGTATTGTGTCTAAATAGATAGTTACACCAAAATTTCGTATAATATTGTTATTCTAGTTCAATTGTTTTTATTTTTTTTTTGACTAGGTGTAGATTTTTCGTACATTTTTAAATCGAAACTTGTTTCGATTTAAAAAATGAACGAAACGAACGAACGAAATTAGTACGATCCTTAGATTTTACTTTGTTTTTCTAATGTTTCTTGACATTATCACTGTAGAAAGAGTTCTTCTCCATTATATATATATATATATGGATGATTTTTGATAAATATGGCGACAATTTAGATAATAGTACGGGTTTAATTACGGTTGATAAAATTAATGCAATTTGTCGCCAACTACTGCCGCTTTGTGACTGATTTTGCCATAATTCACTGTTACGCTTTTAAATAGAGAGATTTGTTCAAATATACATATGAATATTTGGTTCTATTGTATTCAGCCTGTGATCAACAATACTTGTAGATATAAGTATTCAGCCCTTTTTAACGTTCATACTTCCCCTCGCTACCAAACTTCCTAGGAACAACCTGCTGGGCTAATCTGAACATTGCCTGAAATTTCATCCTAATCGCTCCAGCCATTACGAGACTTTCTATAGGGAACATACATACATCGATTTTCGTATATAAAATACTCAAAGTAAAATAAATACATTTGAATTTGTATTCAACGTTTCATGTTTACAGTTATTATGAGCATCTACCATTTGGCAACCGACATTCAACGTAACGAGCGAGTTTGTTCGAATTATCGCAAGTTCGATAAGTACACAGCGTTATTCTGGACGTTTGTTTGTTTTTGTAATGTTATATACGTTGTTTCTGTAGTCGTAGGGTGTAGGTTCGATTTTTTGCTAGTATTTATTTTTATAGGATTTAAGCTTGCTGCTTATTACGTATTTATATGTATCTTAATACTTGCGTATGTATATTTTAGACTCTCGATTTTTTTATAAGGTTCCACATGTGTCTCCTTAGTATGAGTGAAAGAATCTTTTGAATCACCTTAGTATTCCTAATTGACTCTATTTTCAAGAAATCTTTTTTTTCAATGTTGGAAAATGCATTTACGCGTACCGGTGGTAGGACTCTGTCAAGCCTGAGGAGTCCGACTGGATGGGTACCACCCCCTTATCTATTTCTGCCGCCAAGCAACAATGATTGCATTGTTGTGTTCCGGTATGAAGGATAAGGTAGCCAGCGCAATTACAGGCGAGAGGCATATCATCTTAGTCCTCACAGTGTCAACGCACCTGTGGTTCTGCATTTTCGTTACTTAAAACCTAAGTGCATGAACCGTAGGTGTTATGGGCGACAGGTACTGCTTTCCATCAGGTGGTCTGTCTGCTCGTTTGTCACTGAATCTCATTAAAAAAAAAAAAAAAAAAAAAAACACCTGTACACATACAGATGTTTATGTGGGACTGGCTAGAAAAGCCATTACTACCCACTAAAACCCAACAAAAGCTCTCCCGTTTTAATGGGGCGTCGCAGGATCACTTACACACTCAACCACGACGCCCCGACGGCAGGTCTACCAAAGCAGACCACAACAGCCGTGGGGTTGCTCCAACGATCCATTCCGCTATCAGAGAAGTACTAGGAGCAACCCGCATGGCACACCACCCAACGAAGTGAGCGGCTTCCCAATGCGTTTCTTTGCTTCGCGTGTGGCTGGATTACCGGACGCTTATGAGCCCGCTCCCCCTCACCCCACCACGACAAGGTGAATACACATTGGGGAGGATTTTTCAGGCTACCTTGCTGTAATAGTGCAAGATGAAAAACGAAAACATTAGACACTAGAATACATACTTATTATTTTTCATCATAACATTTCTTCATGTTTTTTTTAATATCCGCTAAAATTATTATAAATGGGATGAAAGTTTGTACGGAACTTTGTTGTTTTTGAAGTTACATACATATTATAAATATTTATGTTGAACATTCTGTTTGTGTTGACGATAAAAAATCCCACCTCACTATTTGTGGTCAAATAATATATAAGCTACTGTCTTAATGCATAGCTACATAATATTATGTATTAAATTAATACTGTAATAAATAAATAATGAGACTGATAGAATAAATTTTGATTAACCTTTAAATAATTCATAAATGTGGAACCAATTTAAAAACAATATTATAAAACAATAAAAAAATACATATGTTTATTTGTACATCAGTATAAAATAGAGTATACCCCATAAATGCTTGAAACAATATTAAAATGGCATACATCTATATATATATATAGTAAAATAGCTATTATTATCGATAGATCTATAATTTTTTAAATGTTTTTTCTGTCTGTCTGGGAACGCATCAGGAGAAAACCACTGGATAGATTTTGATGATTTTTGGTATAAGAATAGCTGATTATCCGGATCAATATATAAGATACTTTTTATTGCGGGAAAATATCTCATCTCTGAGAAATCTATACTGAACATTAAAACGTAACGAACAAACCCGAACGGAGCGAGGGTGAGTCGCTAGTATACAATAAAACTGAATAATACATTTAAAAATTCAATATATTCAGGACTACTCTTATGAATTTTACATTCTGTATCATAATTATTTTATAGGGAGTATACAGAGTGTTATTTTGAAGGCCATTGAAGTGCAGTAAAATTAAGCATTTTTATATACAACGAAAAACTATAGCTTAACAGCGCATTGTAACTCTGGGATTTTTGTCGAAACAGATAATTTTGATATGTCGGTAGCATACGGCTCTGCCATCTTCGGTGCAGCTTGAGAAATAGGTATATTGCGGATTAGGGACTCACCCTCGCTTCGGGTTCGTCCGTAGACAAAAACAAATCTATCCTACGGAAATCGTACCTATTTCCGGGATAATATATAGCCTATAGCCTTCCTCAGTTAACGGGCTATCTAATGCAAAATGAATTGAAACTAAAACCTAAATGAACTAAAACCTAGAATCTACTAAAAATCGAGCCGAAAATTGTTCGACAAACAGAGGAGAAAAATACTTAACTGCTTTGTATTTGCCTATTTATACATAGATTTTAAAGTACAATTCATAACACCCTGTTTATAAGCTGTCATTAAATAAAATTTTCCTCCGAGACCAATCAAGTATATTTATATGGTGAATACAAATATTTACATGTTACATGTCAATTTGTGACAATCATGGTGTCGATATATTTATGATTTACTTTATTTACTTGCAGTTTATTTAATGACAACAATAAGTATGTTGAAAATGTATTTTGGTAACTCTTGAAAACATGTTTGTGTAATATAAATTGTATACTAATACCTATAACATAATAATATGTGCAATAGACCATTATTACCAACTTTATTAATAAAATTTAGATAAAAAAACCAGATCTATCCCACTGGAACTGTAAATTTTTCCGGGATAAAAAGTTTCCTATTTGGTATTCTGATGTATTAACTATATTATTGTAAAATTTCATTAAAATCCAATCAGTAGTTTTGTGTACTAAGCTGTATAATTTACTATAGTTTTTTAAGTATAACACGGGAACTCTTTAATTTTCCAGGATGAAAAGAATCTAAAATGTTGATTGGGGATATAAGGTACCATCAAGCAAAACTTCATTTAAATCGGTCCAACAGTTTCGGAGATTAGCCTGTACAAACAGACAAACAGACAGAGAAACAAAAAAATTAAAAAAATCTTGATTTGTACTATTTCTCTTCTTACATACATACAGACACTCTACCACTTCAGTTTTATTATATGTATAGATATGATTATTGATCATACTGGTAGATTACTTCTGTAAAAATATAGCATACTAGCGACATACCCTCGCTTCACTCGGTATTATCCTGATATTGGATGCTAGAAAGGTAGAAGTACATGAAAGATACATTGAGTTTCAATTTCTTGTATTATAAATTAAGCCTGTCCCCTCCCTGAAACGACACTTAGTCCTAACTGCAAGACGCAAGAGTCTCGCAGTCTTAGTCTTGTTCTTGCTCAAATCTCGCACGGTCATCTCGATCTTAGTCTTGCTAAAATTAGGCGGTCTTGATCTTGGCCTTGCAAAAATGCAAGAACAAGACCAAGACTGCAAGACCAAGACCGATTTTGGGCAACACTATGTACGAGTAATATTTATAATGAGATTATCAATTGCAAGAACAGAGAAAGAGAGTTTTGCTAGTAATATTCAATTAGTTGAAAATATGTCCCAAACATATTTTCCAGTAGTAAAATTGTTCTTAAATGTCACAGGAAAAACAGTAATGAATTTGAATCACGCTAGCATCGTGTGATTCTGCCATATGCTAAGCAAATCATTAACCGATTTCTACAAAAGAAGTCGAATAATTGAACGTTTTAATATTTTTTTTCATATTATCTGGAGGATAAATAAATTTTTAGGTAAAAAGTTGTACAGTTAGAGTCACGTCATTTATTTGAAGGACAATTTCTGATTCTAAGGGTAGAATAACGTATAAGCTTTTACTTTAAGGGGACACAGGAGATTATAATCCAAACTTAGTAAAGTTTAGTCTCGAAACTTACTTGCTTCGCAGCTTAAATCAAGGTGTTTATTTATGTACTAGCGACTCACCCTCGCTTCACTCGGATTCGTCCTTAGTTTGGTTTAAATATTTAGTATATATTTTTCAGAGATGCGATATTTTCCCGTAATAAAAACTATCCTTTATGTTGGACCGGATAACCAGCTATCATCATATCAAATTTCATCAAAATCTATTCGTTAGTTTCCCCGTGATGCGGTTACAGACAGACAAAAATTCTAAATACTATAGATTCGGCGTTTGCATCTATAATAAAGTCTATTTAATATAATAAGATTTTCCAAAACATATTTAATGTACAGATTCGGCTTAGTCACAATTTTATTGTATGTATAGATTTAATCCTTTATTACACCAAAAAATTGGAATTTAAAAAAATTCAAATATATGCAAAGATGAATTTCAGTGTAAAGTAAGGTATATAATTAACAACATCTAAATAAATAAATATGTTGGGACATTAACACACAGCACCATCTAGTTACATGGTAAGCTACGAGGCTTGTTTTATGGATAATTATAACTGATATTATAATTAATATACTACACATATATAACTTTAAATACATACATATTGTACATATTCAGCCCTTGTCCCACTGCTGGGCTCGGGTCTCCCTTCAATTCGTGGGGGATGAGACGCTGACCAAGTGCGGGTTGGCGGACTGCACAATATGTTTTTTGAAAACTTGCTATGTTTTCCAAGACATGCAGGTTTTTCTCAAGATGATTTTCAAAGCAATTGCTTTACGGTGCAGGAAAATCATCTACCACTTGGTAATCATGGTAGAAATGATTCACACATGAAAATATCAGAGGTGCGAGACCCGGGATTTAAACCCGCTTCACTCGGTTTCCTGAGCAAGCACGTTACCACTGGGCTACATACATATTATAAATATAAAATTCCAGGATCCTACTGATAATTTCTTTCTACGTAAAGTTCTATTAGAAATTTTATAAGAATGTAACATCTAGGTGACAATACCATAAATTACTCATGTCGAGCTGTGATCTGATGAGCTAGGATGTGGATATTGGAACTCTTCTTTGGCTTTTAGTAAAATATTTGAGATTCAGTTCATTTGATTAGTTTACTCACAAATTTTATAGTATAGTTTTACACAATTTTTTTTAGAATAGTTGTGTATTTTTTAAATTAAAAAAAATATATTATCTATGTATAAATAGGCAAAGACAAGACAGTTCAATACATTTTTCTCCTCTGTTTGTCAACAGTTTTTTTTTTATTAAGTAGCTATTGACGAGTTTTAGTGTTAATGTGGAAACAGTTATTTTTTATATAGACAGGTAGATTCATATATGATATTTTTCTCAAGTTTTCATTCATAATTATAGTCGAATGTCGACCACTTTTAACCACTAGTTTGTATAAAGACTAGCGAATCGCCCTCGCTTCGCTCGGGTTCGTCCCTATGTCCATTTTAAGCCTATCCTTTCTCAATAAACGGGTTATCTAATGCAATTAAAAATTCAAATCGGATTTGCTGTAGTTCCTGAGATAAGCGTGTTCAAACAAATAGATTAGCTATTTCAGACTGACTTAAGTAGAAAACAAATTGCAAATTATGACTACAACACTTGAAAATGTTATGTATATTGTATAATATAATGAAGCCATAACGTTTTTCGTTAAATAGAAAGAAAGCAGGTGAAATAATACGTTTATATACAGTTAACATAATCCACAAACAGAACAGCAGCTGTCCAAAAATACATATTCCAAACATCGTCGTCCCAGTTCTACGTACGTACGTGTAGTTGTATTCAAAATAAACTAGGCCTTTGAAATACTCGTATGTTACAAAGCCGTTTTCATTTCGAAACAATGAGCTTATTGTACGTAGAAGTATGACATGTACCTATGCTTAAATTATGTTCAAAGGTGGTTGTTTTTCTTCTATACATATAATAAAACTAGCGATTCATCCTCGCTTCGCTCGGGTTAGCCTCTAGATACCTTATGACAGTATGGAATACATAGACTATATAGTTTATCTATGTACATATACATATACACATAGGCATGATGAATTTTATTTGATCCGTTACTTGAAAAATGATTGATTCACTATAGTTCGACCCCCTTTAAGATATGATTTCCGGGGTAAAAACTAACCAATGTCCTTCCCAGGGTCTCAAACTATCCCCATACATTAATTTTGTCTAAATCGGTTCAGCGGATTAAGCGTGAAAAGGTAACAGACAGACAGAGGGACAGGCCGACAGGTGGACAGGCGAACAGGTGGGCAGACGGACAGGGGGACAGGCGGACAGGCGGACAAGCGGACAAGAACTCGTCGCGAGAAAACCACTGGACAGATTTTGATGAAATTACGTATGAATACAAAATTTCATCAAAAAGCTGGTTATCCGGGTCAACATATAGGATACTTTTTACCGCGGGAAAATATTTCATCTTTGAGAAATCTATACTGAACGTTAAAACGTTAAAACTCTAATTATAAATAATTTAATGTGCTTAACAAAAAGTAATTAGTATGGATAATATAATATGGGAATTTAATGTATACAAATAGTATTATAATTATGAAAGTTTGTATGTGTGTATGTTTGTTACTTCTTGACGTTGAAATGCTGGTCAGATTTAGTACACAGATATGTAGATTATATTATTAACGCAGGTCGTGTTAATAAAACAAAGGCTATTGTGTCGTACATAAAGACTGGCTATTATTTATATGATAACTAGTTGAACCCGCGTCTTCGCTCGCGCCGTAACTACAAAAATAACAAAAAACGTAGGTTTCACACAAACTTTCATCCCCTATTTTAACCCTTTATGGGATAGATTTCAAAAAATTCTATAACAAATTTCAAGTTATTCTGATCATGAATATTTTTTTGGGTTGTATTATAACGTGTTTTCCTGTGGGAATTAGATAACCTTCCGCGGTAAAAAGTAACCTATGTCATTTTCCAACCCTCCAACTATGCCTACACAAAAAATCAGGCCAATCCTTCACTCTGTTTCGACATAAAAGAAGGACAAACACACAAAGAAACAATTAAACAAAAAGTAATTAGTATGGATAATTAATGTCATGTCCCCTGTGTATATAAACATTCATTAACCTGTAAAACTTAATTTATTTTCTACTTAAAAAGAAGTGTACCTTTAAAATCACTTAAAAATACATTATCTAACCCACAGGGATCGACTCTCTCTGAAAATATATGGAACTAGCAACTAATCGACTAGCGACCTTACGTAGTTGAAAAAAATACTTTTATGTCATTTTTACTTTTGTTAGTGTATACGTCACTATAACATTGTAAGTGCCGCTAGATCTAGTTACAATATCGCTAGAGGGGAATAGTTAAATTTCAATTGCGAGTCATTTCCAACATGATTGCCACTTGTCTTAACGGTAAAGGAAAACGTAGTGAGGGAACCTGCATGTCTGAGAGAACCTAGCAAGTTTTCAAAAGACATGTGAAGTCCGCCAACCCGCACTTGGCCAGTGTGATGGACTATGATCCCCCTCGTATTGAAGGGATGAAACTACTTTTAATAAAAATGTATTATAGTTTCATAATTTATTTACTTTCATGAAATTGTCAAACACATAGGCAAACAGAATTCGGCTTGTCCAATTGGCCAATGCATATTTCACGACATATTCACTCTGTTTCACGCTGTGTTAACATGAATAAATTATTTTAATGAGCTCTGTTATATAAAAAATGCTAGTTTCGTACAATCAATGATACATTATGGAAATAGATGTTGATACATCAAATCCTAATAAAATCGGGTATGCAAATAATTCAAGAGCGTACCAAAGGGTTCAGCAACGTAACCCTAACCCTAACTAACAAAATTAGAGCAAAACCTATCCAGACCTAACAGTCGCTGAGTTCGAAATCGGCCAAGAGAGATACAGAATATGGTATCCATAACACAAGCCTTGTAGCTTACCATGGAACTAGGTGGTGCTGTGTGTTAATGTCCCTACATATTTATTTATTTATTTAATCTGTCTCCATACAATAATTATCAAACACCAAGTATGCTTTTTCACTAACAGGCCCAAAATAGATTCCTATTAATACCTAAGTAGTTTAAGCAAATTAAGTATTTGAAAATTAATTATTTACTTTAATTAAAGGTTAACGCGCCATAACTTGGTATATAAAAAGAAAATTTCTTCATAAACAAAACAAGCAATTATATCATTGTATTTAATTATTGCGCTTGAGGAATTCAACAGGTAATTTACGTTCAGGGAAAGAGACCAGCTGTGAATATAATGAAGGTCCTCGGTACTTAGGCGATTTTGAAGCAATAAAATATTGAATAATGTAAATTTTGTTTAAACGATCTTTGTAACATTGAATTATTTACTGTTTATGAGGTGTTTATTAAAGTATATTTTACTAAAGTAAATGATAAAGAAGATAATGATTCCTCCTAAGAATTTACCGGTGAGAAATCAAGCGCAAGGTTTTACGTGTTCTCTGAGGCATGGAAACACTGCCAACTCCAAATTGTTAGGAATTTCTTGACATAAAGTAATGACCTTGACCTGATCGGAGATTCAAACCTGCGACCTATGGACAGACCTCCGTTTATACTAATACTAAGCCGACGAGGAAGTTATATATACATATTATATACAAATATGTCTTAATTTATTTGTTTATGTGTATTAGAACAATGTATAAGCTATTATATTAACTTAACTAATACGTTATTAAAGCACATTTTCTTATATTCCTAACCAACTGTTATATTTCTATTATCAATAACAATTTAGTTTATATTAGAAGAATGGTGCGGCAACGCAGGTATGAACACAAAGGGTATATGCTCGCTTTCAAAACAGAAGGAAAGAGGTACAAATAAACTTTCTCCACCCTCTGAAATTTTCATGTGTGAATCTCATTTTAACATGATTAATACTTAATGTAGCTAAGAAGGAAAACATCACGAGGTAATCGATATGAAGAACTAAAGTGGTTTTCGAAAGACATGCGTAGTCGACTAATCCATATTTGGCTTGCGTGTTGGACTATATCAAATCCATGACAATGATAGCATGAAACCAGCAATGTTTTTCTTTTAATTATAAATGTAATGTGCTATCTAATATATATATATATATATATATATATATATATATATATATATATATATATATATATATATATATATATATATATATATATATATATATAGAAATAGTATTATATATACGATATATATAAAGTTTGTATGTTTGTTAATTCTTCACGATAAGATGCCGGTCAGATTTGTATGAAATATAATACACAGGCTAAAATCTATGTGCTACTGTTTAGCGCCTAGCTGGATATTCGTTTTAGCTGAAATACATCCACTGCTGGACATCCTGCCCCTAATAATTTCCACGACTGCCGATCTTGTGCCATCTGCATCCAGTGAATTCCAAAAACCGACATGAAAGAAAACTAAACTGGTCGGAAGACGTATATAACCAAATCTCCTAGAGAATGATAGGGTAATATGTAGTTCAAGGGAATAGCCGCAAATGATTGTTTTTTCATTACCACAGTCTGATACCAACAATGTAGCCAATCGAAAATGTAACTGTAAAAAACCGTTTTATGTACATCCATATAAAAGAAGTATTATTATCTTTACATACATATATCTAACTAGCAAAACCCGCGGCGTCGCTCGCGCTAAAACTACAACAAAAAAACTTTAAAAAGGTAGGTTTCATACAAATTTTCATCCCTTATTTTATCTCCTTATGGGATGAATTTCAAAAAACGCTAAAACACGTATTTATTTAATTGTATTGAAGAGCATTAATAGGAAGTTTCAAGAAATTCTGATCATAGATATTTTTTGAGTTGTGTTATAACGTGTATTCCCGTAGGAATGAGATAATCCCCCGCGGTAAAAAGTATTCTATATATTGACCCGGATATCCAGCTATCATCATGTCAAATTTCATCAAAATCTCTCCAGTGGTTTTTCTGTGATGCGGTAACAGACAGACAGACAGGCAGACAGACAGACAAATAGACAGCATATCTTTGAGAAATCTATACTAAAGGTTAAAACGTAACTAGGGACGAACCCGAGCGGAGCCAGGGTGAGTTGCTAGTTTATTATATGCCACTAAAGTAATTTAATATTATGACTAAATACACATAAGTAAAGCCGCATGATAAAGCTAGTATACAAAATATAATTTATTAGCTACATGTTGTTTAGAAAAAATTCGGAGACACAACGTTCAAAGGTAATTTGTAAGACGAAGTACAAAATATCCAGATGCGACACTGACATAAGCTTTCTGGTATATAAGAATTCTAGTAATAGCGGTAAGTACTAATATTTTACCTGTAATAAATATTTAATTAAATGGCAACTCTTCTTATAGTGGAAAAATAGCGATCCCAATCTAAATTATCGCTAATACAAGATTTAGCGCTTTTGAGTCCCGTACGTGGAAAATTGATATTTAAAAATTATATCCTACATTTGTCTCATTAGAAATGTGCAGGATTATATGTTCTTAGATTTATGCGAATGTTTTATAAAAAATAAACGTAGCAATACTAAATAGAATATTTAAATACATCCCTACAGATAAATAAAATTCAAGTGTCTGTTTGAATGTCAAAATAACAACTGTTACTAAATTCATATAAAATTATATACGGTACTTATAAGAATAATACAATTTAAAAAAATGTCTGTTTGTTTGTTTGTTCTGACTAATCTCCGAAACGGCTGGACTGATTTTGACGGGATTTTCACTGATAGATAGCTAATGTTTAAGGAGTAACACTGGCTAACTTTATTTTAGAAAAAAAATGTCGCACCCGAGCAAAGCGAGTGTAAGTCGCTAGTTACTAAATAAGCCTTTAGGCAACGTCTTAATGGCATATATACACATGTTGGTGTAAACTACAAAGAGCCGTTAGATTTGCACACCGTTGCACGTAGTACGGTTATTTATCGCCAAGTTGCCAAGTCAACTGCACCCAAAACTTGCTACATCTTCACTAACAAAATCATACGACCAGAAACACTATCAAGCTTGCCCAAAAATTTGGTCAAATAATTTTAGATAGGTATTTCTAATTTCTAATAAGTCACGGTGAAGGAAAACATCGTGAGGAAACCTGCATGTCTGAGAGAACCTAGCAAGTTTTCGAAAGACATGTGAAGTCCGCCAATCCGCACTTGGCTAGCGTGGTGGACTATGACCTGATCGCCCCTCGCATTGAAGGGAGGTGGGACATTAAAAAAAAGGACTATATATATACATACACAATAAAACATAATTTGTCTTCGACGGAAATTGAATTTGTGACAACCAACATGGATTATTATTTCAGCTCATATTTAGCACTAGGATCTTTTAAAATACATTACTATTATTCAGTGTTGCCAATTTACCTATTTTGTGATTAAAAATCACTTAAACAAAAGTCTTAAGTTTTAGCGATAAAATCGCTAAATTGGCAATACTGTTACAAAATATATTTCTAAACACATCTTTTATTAAATAGAATCGTATTAATAGTGCTGTAGGCATCAATCGGCTATTTAATTAGTTATTTATATTTACTTAATTGCTATATTTAATTAATACTAAATTATATTTCAAATATCTTAAAACAGATAAGCGTTTTGTTTCCGAACGGGTTTTGTATTATCTTTCCAATTCACTCGTGTGTTTTATTATTTTGTATAAATAATTACTATTTATTACAGTTATAAATTATATGCATAATTACATATCCAATATTTAATTAATGTTAAACTTATATTCAATATTTAATAATATAACAGAATGTATTATTTCTAATAAGTTGCTTTTTGATCATTCTGGCGTGAGTGCGGGTACTTGTATTTAAAGCCGTGTAATGGTGAAATGGGGGTTGAGTTGAATTCAGGCGGTGATAATAACGTTTTGCTATAACGATCCACAACTGCTGTTCGCCATCTTCGTCTTGCTGTCTCTCTGCGCGTTTTATCTCAGAAGTGGGATGGAGGACAAAATGCTCAAGCCATACTTTCGTGGAACTACTCAGGTACACAGTCATTTTTTTTTTTTTTACTTTTGATATTTCATCTTATGTATAAAAAAAAAGAATACTATAACGGTAAAAGCAACTGAAGTAATGAATGAATAACTATTTAATCAAACGATTTAAGCGAAAAGTAACTATTTACAAATCATCCGAATCCAACGTGTTGCTTAGTCAAAAAAAATATAGAAGTTATAGCTGATGCTACATACTCGTATGCAACTAGGAAATAAAATATCTAGTAACTAAAGCTAGAAGCCTTGTGTGACTCCAAAATTGAAATATCTAATAACTAAATCTAGATCTGTGTGCCTAATATAAAATTGCTTAGTGAATAAAATCTAGTAGTTTGACTAGATCTGTGTGAATAACATAAATCTGTGTGAACAACATAAAATGGCTTGGTGAATAAAATCTAGCAATTTGACTAGATCTGTGTGAATAACATAAAATGGCTTAGTAAATAAAATCTAGCAATTTGACTAGATCTGTGTGAATAACATAAAATGGCTTAGTGAATAAAATCTAGCAATTTGACTAGATCTGTGTGAATAACATAAAATGGCTTAGTGAATAAAATCTAGCAATTTGACTAGATCTGTATGAATAACATAAAATGGCTTAGTGAATAAAATCTAGCAATTTGACTAGATCTGTGTGAATAACATAAAATGGCTTAGTGAATAAAATCTAGCAATTTGACTAGATCTGTGTGAATAACATAAAATGGCTTAGTGAATAAAATCTAGCAATTTGACTAGATCTGTGTGAATAACATAAAATGGCTTAGTGAATAAAATCTAGCAATTTGACTAGATCTGTGTGAATAACATAAAATGGCTTAGTGAATAAAATCTAGCAATTTGACTAGATCTGTGTGAATAACATAAAATGGCTTAGTAAATAAAATCTAGCAATTTGACTAGATCTGTGTGAATAACATAAAATGGCTTAGTGAATAAAATCTAGCAATTTGACTAGATCTGTGTGAATAACATAAAATTACTTAGTAAATAAAATCTAGTCATTTGACTTAGATCTGTGTGAGTCTGAAAAAATAACAACATCTAGTAAGCCTAGATCTGTGTGGCAACAGTTGCTGATAAACATTTAAAACAAAATATTTTGTACAAAGTACTAACCTGCTAATAGTGACCACGAATAGTAAAATATTGACTTAGTAAGAAAAAAAAACAAATAGATAATGTGTAAATAAAAATAACAACTATTTTATATAAATGCCTTGGAGTTGTAAAGATTTTCTTGCTGTTCTATGTGCTGTTCATTTTAATACAAAGAACATTTACCGTCTTTTACTTCTATTCTTTCCCAGGAGTAGAATATTACTGAAAAGTTATAAAATCGCCGTGAGACACGGCTAATGCAGAATGGCCGAATGTTACAAAATATATTTCTAAACACATCTTTTATTAAATAGAATCGTATTAATAGTGCTGTAGGCATCAATCGGCTATTTAATTAGTTATTTATATTTACCTAATTGCTATATTTAATTAATACTAAATTATATTTCAAATATCTTAAAACAGATAAGCGTTTTGTTTCCGAACGGGTTTTGTATTATCTTTCCAATTCACTCGTGTGTTTTATTATTTTGTATAAATAATTACTATTTATTACAGTTATAAATTATATGCATAATTACATATCCAATATTTAATTAATGTTAAACTTATATTCAATATTTAATAATATAACAGAATGTATTATTTCTAATAAGTTGCTTTTTGATCATTCTGGCGTGAGTGCGGGTACTTGTATTTAAAGCCGTGTAATGGTGAAATGGGGGTTGAGTTGAATTCAGGCGGTGATAATAACGTTTTGCTATAACGATCCACAAGTGCTGTTCGCCATCTTCGTCTTGCTGTCTCTCTGCGCGTTTTATCACTGTTATTATTGCATTCAGACAAACAAACAAACTAAAAAAAATATATATAAAACTCTAGTTCGACCAATTATAAATTCTTATGTTTTCACTTCTATCAAATAAAGCAATAGGTTGCACTTGAAAACCATTTAAGCAAGAGCAAACTAAGAAGTGCCTGCGACATAAAGCTTTATTTCGACTTCAACGCTAATTTGTTAAATCTGGATGAGTTGAGACAGTGTATATATGTATACCTCTTATTATCCACTTAGCTGGCTTCTACTTAGATTTTAGCTTAGAGCTTAAACTTTTAAAAATAGTTGTTGTGGTTGGATTTCTTTAATCTCATAAATGTATATATAGAAATAAATTCAAAATATGTGTTTGTTTGTTTAAATAATTACTATAACATATTAGGCTTATAATAAGTATAGTGCTCAGTTGTGTAGTGGCTAGGGTATACAGTTGCACATTCGGAAGTCTTGAAATCGATTCCCGGGTCGGGCTTAGTTTGGTTAATAAGTTTTTTTGATAAGAAAGTTCCATTACCAGCTCGAAGTTGGGAAGTTTGTGTGCCCCCGTGCCTTGGAAAGCATGTAAATCCATCGGTCCTGCGCCTTAACTCTCACCGGTCGTGTCGAGTAGTCGTCAGACCGGAATGGGAGACTTACAGAAATATATTTGTATGAATGCACTTGTGTCTGCGCGTACACTTGTGCACTATAATATCTCCTGCAAAGCCTAGTCTCAGATTGGCCGCCGTGGCCAAAATCGGTCAGGAGGACACTATTATCATTAAAATCTAAATAAACTTTATTTATATATGGACGTGTTACAAATTTATTATACTTCATACTACTATGGGAAAAATAAAAATAAAAATTTCACTCTTAGGATTAGTTTTTTTCTTGAAATTTATACGGGACTAGTGACTCGGTCCGCTATCCGCTCGTCCCTACTTACGTTTTAACGTTTAGTATAGATTTCTCAGAGATGAGATATTTTCCCGCAATAAAAAGTATCCTATAAGTTGACCCGGATAACCAGATATCATCATACCAATTTTTATTAAAATCCCTCCAGTGGTTTTTCCGTGATGCGGTAACAGACAGCTAGACAGACAGACAGACAAAAATTCTAAAAAATATAGATTCGGCCTGTATATCGATACTAATGTTTATTTCAATAAGATTTTCCAAAAATATTTAATGTACAGATTCGGCTTACTTAGAATTTTATTATAATACTAGCAGACCCGGCCACGCGTTGCTGTGGCACACATATGAAAATCGTGAATTTTGCAATAAAAAAAGGAAATAATCGGGATAAAAACTATCCTATCTTTTAAGTTGGAACAAATCACACATTTTGAAAAAAAAAACGTTAAGATCGGATAAGTAGTTTCGGAGTTCATCCCGGACCAACATCGTGACACGAGATTTATATATATTAAGATGTATAGATTACCCTTATTACCCTTGAGGTATAAACCTATTTAGTAAGAAACAAACTAAAGGCAATACTTTTAAAGTAATTATCTACCCTTAATTTTTAAAGTGGAAATTAACCATCATTTACTATATTAACTTTATAATTAACTATTACCATCCTTTCTTGGTTGACATTCCGACCATTCGCACTAAGCGCTTTTATTTATTTATTTATTTATTTAACCTTTATTGACCACTATTTACAATATAACGGTACAAAAGGCGGGCTTAATGCTAATTGCATTCTCTACCAGCCAACCTTTAGGCCAAACAGAGAAACATAATGAGCGGTACTAGATGAAAAGAGAAAAAATATATATATATATATATATAACATGTTCACATAACATACCTAAACATATATACATATACACATATTTACTTATATTAATACATACATATAATATATAATATATATACACACATATATATATATATATATATATATATATATATATATATATATATATATATATATATATATATATATATATATAATTATACGTACATATATACAGCTATACATATATAATTATATATTTAAAGAGACATATAATTATTAATATATAGATATATATAAGAGATGACGAGCTTACGACTTACGACTACCAAGATGTCAATCCATTAAGTGTTTCCGGAGTCTTCTTTTAAAAGTTACCTTACTAGCCGGTCTTCTGATATCGGCTGGGAGCGAATTCCAAAAGCGGGCGGCCTGGACAGCGAAGGAGTTGGAAAGGAAATCTGAACGATGCAGTGGAATGGAAAGGAGGTAGGATTCAGCAGAGCGAAGTGGCCGATCATGCGATGAGGAAAGGTACTGGAATTTGGATTTTAAGTATTCAGGTGAGAGGGGTTCAAAAAGAACAGAGGAGAGTGCACTGAGAATCCTAATTTGCCGTCGCTTACGGATAGGAAGCCATTTAAGCTTGGAACGATAGGAAGAGATGTGGTCATACTTACGTAGACAGAAAACAAAGCGAACGGCATTATTGATGAGACGATCCAGCTTGTTTAGGAGAGTCTCACTCAAGTCCAAATAACACACATCACCATAATCAATGATTGGAAAAATGAGCGCTTGAATAAGGTAGGCCTTTGTCTCAATTGGTAAAAAGTGTCTTAGCCGATTCAAGGAAGACAAAGAGGCAGTTACAGTTCGGCAGACTTTAGCAACCTGCGTACGCCAACTGAGAGTGCTGTCAATGTAGATACCAAGGTCCTTAACACTGGAACAATAAGCAATGACGTGTCCTTCAAACATGACAGGTGCCACTGAGTCAATATCAAATTTAGCCATCTGACGTGGACTACCTACAATAATAGCCTGACATTTGCCCGGGTTGATTTTTATGCCAAATTTTTGAGACCAATTACTAACGACATTTAAGTCAGCATTGATCTTGTGAACCGCGTTATTAATGTCAGTTACAACTGCATGAGTGTAGATTTGTAGATCATCCGCGTAAAGATGGTAAGAGCATCCAAGAAGGTGTGTAAGAGAGTTAATAAAAATTGAAAAGAGAATGGGCGATAAGATACCACCCTGTGGCACGCCAGTGCTGAGGTTGCACCAACTAGACAACACATTGTCCAACTTAACAGCTTGCTGACGGCCACGAAGATATGAGGAAAACCATTCCTGGGCTGTGGAAGAGAACCGCAGTCATCATCTTTTATAATGCGCACAGCCAAGAAGTGGAATGCCCTGCCTGCGTCTGTTTTTCCGAGAGTGTACGACCTGAAACTCTTTAAGGTGCGTGTTAACAGGCTTCTCTTGGGCAAACTCGCTACATCGTAGATCTTATCTGTGCCTTCGAGCTAAGATGAAGGTCAAGAGTATGCCCATTATTAATAATAATAAAAAAATAATATAACCTTATATATAAAAACATAATCCTTTGTTGGCAGTCGGGTGATAAAAAAAAATAAAAAAAAACAAATAATAAATTCACGATTGTACTTATTTTTTTTATTTTTTGCTTACTTAAGCATCTTGCTTTTCATAGTCTGTTAAAAAGAAATCTTTCAAGACAAATTCTTATCATTACTATATTTGATACAGAAATCTATGTGTATTTTGTAAAACTGACATCCATCATTCTGTAATTGAGGTCTTGTATATCGTATATCTACAATATCTGTACAAGTTGGTTGACATCTGACTGCCCGCCTCTTAAAAGCTCAATCGATTAAAGTTTAAGCCTTAATATTCTCTATCCTACGTTACATTGGCGAAGTAAATTGTGCCCAACTGGCACTCCTAGAAGCCTCTAAGCAAAAGAATTGAAATGAATTTAACATCAACAAAGTATCCTTTAAACAGTTGAAAGAAAATTATTTAAAAAAATACATAAAAAATTGACAATGTTTGTCTGTCTGTCTGTGACTAAAAATTAATTTTAAAAATTAATAAATATAGGTCTCGTATTATACTTAAAATTATATATGTAATTCAACTTAGATATATGACAATAACAAAATATAAATTATTATTATTATGATACAACATTTATTATATTTTTAATTAAACTAAATTAATTATATGCCATTTTTAACCGATTTCCATAAAGAAGAAGGCTATACGTTCAGTAGATTTTTTTTGTATTATTGTACATACATTACTTTTACATTTCGAACAAATTTGGGTGATTTATTTTTTTTTATTTTAAAGCAATATACAATACAAATATTACGATAATGATATTATGAAAAGAAATCGAACCTGTTCCCGAAACCACAAATGAGCTATAATGAAAAAACATAACGACCTATAATTTAAAATAAAAATGATAAAAGAAAATGCGATCAAAAACAACAGATTTCATCCCGTTCAGTTGTTTTATTACAATTAAAACCTTTCCATTGAAGTTCAGCGTGTGACAGGATGAGATAAAAAAAAGAAAATAATTTGAAATTTTATTAAGCCCATCATTCCAGTTCATGGTTATATTTACTGATATTTCTATTGTTTACTTACATAAATATGTATAAATTATGTTTATAATATATTTATTCTAGATTTGTTTTCAAGTATTAGTATATTCTACTTTGTTTTATATATTTTGCAATACTAATGATCGACGCGTGGTTAAAAATTAACCATAATTCATTAAGTTTGATCTATATTATTATACCGGTGGTAGGACTCTGTCAAGCCTGAGGAGTCCGACTGGATGGGTATCACCCCCTTATCTATTTCTGCCGCCAAGCAACAATGATTGCATTGTTGTGTTCCGGTATGAAGGATAAGGTAGCCAGCGCAATTACAGGCAAGAGGCATATCATCTTAGTCCTCACAGTGACAACGCACTTGTGGTTCTGCATTTTTGTTACTTAAAACCTAAGTGCATGAACCGTAGGTGTTATGGGCGACAAGTACTACTTTCCATCAGGTGGTCTGTCTGCTCGGTTATCACTGAATCTCATAAAAAAATAATAATAAATAAATATTAAAGTTATTTTTTCAAAGTTATATAGATACACTATAAAATACAAAAGAATTTTCAAACGTAATTTGCACGTATAGATAAATAAACTTTTCGTCTATATATTATGTAAGTTTTTTTTTTTATATTATGTAAGTACTCGTATAATATTGATGAAGGTCACACCATACTATATCTTTTAGCAGTGAAGTAATTATATATAAATAAAATACGCGAGCGGATTCGCAGGTAAAAGAAAGTCAATTACTTTTTGGGTTTTTGCAGTCCTTCTCTATATAAACTTTAACTATTCCAAAGCTCATCCTCCTCCGTGCATGAAATATAGTTAAAAAGGGGTTCAAAGTTCTCTCTTCACGTATTATAATATATAGATAACTATTATTATTCAAACCTCTTTCCTCCTATAGCTTATTATTTCCTACAATTTAACGTTGCCTTTAACACACTGTTCGACTTTGAAAAACAACAAGAGATACAAATTTCAGACTAGCGGAAAAATAAAAACAAATGTTTGCACGAGAACCGCACATTTTTCCTAAATAAAAAATGGCCTGTTATGTTGATGTATAATCTATATTATTGTAAAGTTTTATTAAAATCCCTTCAGTAGTTTTTGCATGAAAGAGTAACAAAGGTCCATTTATATCCATACATTCTCACAAACTTTCGCATTTATTATATTAGTAGGATATCTTCGTCACTTATTCCTTTAATAATAATAATCAATATGAATCAATATGACTTTTAAAATGAATAATTAATCAAAAATTAAATATCTCAAAAAAGCTCCTGTATAGATTTCAAGAAAAAAATCTACCCTTGAACCCGTTTTAACAATAATGTTAAAGTCACCTTTATATTTTTCTTTCTTTAGAAATATTTGTAGTTAAAATGTTATCTTTACATATAATAAAATTCTAACGAAACCGAATCTGTGCATTAAATATTTTTTTGGAAAATCTTATTAAAATAGATATTACTATCGATACAGAGACCTTACAAATTCTTATGTTGTGTACATATAATAAAACTCTAAGCCGAATCTGTGCATTAAATATTTTTTGGAAAATCTTATTAAAATAGATATTATTATCGATACAGAGGCCGAGTCTATAGTTTTTAGAATTTTTGTCTGTCTGTCTGTTACCACATCACAGATAAACCACTGGAGGGATTTTGATGAAATTTGGTATAATGATAGCGGGTTATCCAGGTCAACATATAGGATACTGCTTGAAAATATTTCACTTCTCAGAAATGTATACTAACCGTTAAAAGGATCTAGGGACGTACACGAGCGGAGCGAGGGTGAGTTGCTAGTTTGGATATAAAAATCGCTAGGACATACATACATAGTGTGGCATAGTATTAAAACTTCGCATAAATTCTTATAAATCAGCGAGTATGATAAAACTTTCATGTTCAATTACAAAAAAATATTATAACATTTTTTATTGCTTAAAAATTCATGAAAAACCATTTACAAAAACGAACTTATTCACTTCAAAAAAATACTTTCATTTACAATAGGTAGTGCATTTTTAAATTGTTTTTTATATCTGAATTTATTTTTACTAGGTTTATTATTTTGATTTAACGTGTTCAAAGTTACATCGGCATATACCAGATTATAATGACCCTACTAGAATGATATCCGCTGTTCGAAGCAAGAAAAATTCTTGTCTTTAAATATATAATGAATGCCTTTTGTCTATGTCTTTTATATATATATATATAAAAAAGTCAACCAAATTTTTGCATCTCTCAATTACATATAATGTCACGCTTCTTTATTAACCCCTGACGCAAAAAGAGGGGTTTAATGTTTTTGTGAAATTTTGACGTGTCTGTCTGTGGCATCGTAGGTCCTAAACGAATGGACCGATTATGATGCGGTTTCTTGTTTGAAAGGTGACATGATCGAGATAACTCTTAGCTGTAATTTATGAAGATTTGTTCAGGCGTTTGATGATTATAAGGTCATTTCCTACTTGACAAAAGGGTCTTACAAACTTTCACAGATCCGATTGGTTTGAAATTTATTGTATTGTTACTTCAGTGGTATTCCCTCAGAAACATACATTAGATATAGCGTGTTTGGACTCATAAGAATAGTCTCAATGAGAGTTATCTATTAGAATTAGTGTCAGCGAATAATTAAAAAGGAATGAAATAAAAATAAAAAAATTGTATAACCTCCAACACAGAAAAATACTCTAAAAAGTAAAAAAAAAATCTCTCTTGAACTTCATTAAAATTTTATTAATATTTTATAGGGAGTTGCGATTTATCGTAAGGAGCATCACATCTGCTTCTAGAAAAACTGCTACGTGATGGCCACGACCGCTCTGTCAAGAGTGTCACGAAGTACCGTACCGGCTATTATAAACTATAAAAATCAAGTGAGGGTGTCTGCAAAAAACATCTTTGATCGTAGCAGGGGATGCCGTACACCGCCAGTCTGCCCGTGACCACGGCTGGTGTAATCCAGTCGAAACGTCGGGAACAAGGTATATAGCCGCTTATCCACGCGTTAAGTCCCGTAGTATAAACTTTCATATAAATATGAAACGCGATAATTTAAAAAGTTATGTCACGAAGCAGAAGAAGAAGAAGATTAATATTTTAATGATGAGGATCGCCGCGTGGGATCGTACCACTAAGTAAATAAAATAAAATCCAGAATACAAATAAAATGAGTATATGTATAGGTATAATCGACTTGATGACATGTATACAATCAAAATATGCTCTACAAGCCTTTAGTACATATATCAGGATTTAATATCACAACATTATATGGAATCTTTTGATTAAAGATATACTAACTTGTATGTTATCCCACGCCATTGTTGCTAATTGAACTCTAAGCCAGGAAATATTATTTATTTTTATTTCGAGTAACTTATTTATTTCTAATAAGTATTTTGCTTGCTTGATGTATAAGTATTTTCAAGTGCACCTAAATGTATTGAACCCTTTTTACGTCCCACTGCTGGACGTGGGCCTCTCTTTACTAAAAGGGGGATCTGGCCATAGTCCATCCCGCTGGCCAAGTGAGGGTTAGCGGACATAACATGTATTTCGAAAACTTGCTAGGTTCTCTCAAACATGCAGGTTTCCTCACGATGTTTTTCTTCACCGTAAGATAAGTGGTAATCATGTTGGGAGAGCTTCACACATGAAAATTTCAGAGATGCGAGACTCGGGATTTAAACCCGCTTCACTCGGTTTCCCAAGCTAGCGCGTTACCACTGGGCTACCACTGCCTTGCACGTAAACTAAACATTAGCACATAATATGTAAATATCCTTTTCAAACCCAAAAAAAAAAAATACTTTCAGAAATTCTTTAACCATCTTTCTGTATAGGTGCAGAACTATAATATTGATGATATATAAACTGATACGTTTTATTTTTGGCGACTTCAAATTAAAGAGATTCACGATTATTTTAAAAATTAGTAATGAAAAAGATGTCAGAATTTAACTCCCAGATCATTTGACGTAAAATATAGAATTGACGACAGCTGTCTTTTTTTATTTTAGTAAACACAATTTTAATTGTTACGGTTATTCCTGAATTATCAGATATAACTATAAGCTATAGTTTATGCTACTAGTGTTTTTTTAATTTGTCTACTAGCGACTCGCCCTCGCTTCGCTTCGGGTTCGTCGCTAGGCAAAAATATATTTATCCCACGGGAACTGTACATATTTCCGGGATGATATATAGCCTATAGCCTTCCTCAGTTAACGGGATATCCAATGCAAAAAGAATTTTTCAAATCAGATCAGAGGTTCCTGAGATTAGCGCGTTCAACCAAACAAACAAACAAACAAACAAACAAACAAACAAATAAACAAACAAACAAACAAACAAACAAACAAACAAACAAACAAACAAACTCTTCAGCTTTATAATATTAATATAGATTATCATTATTGATATTATATATAAGTTTTTACTCTCACACTTTACCATTCCTACACCTTAAGGATGTCTGAAAAAAATCGCCGTTTATAAGCGATAAGCCCATCTCTAATACTTTAGCTTTCTCTTTATATGCCCATCTCTCTTTCTCTTTATATCAATGTTACTGTTACCATGACCATGTTACACGTACAAATATTTAAAATTAAAATATAATCTATACTAATATTATAAAGCTGAAGAGTTTGTTTGTTTGTTTGTTTGTTTGGTTGAACGCGCTAATCTCAGGAACTACTGATCCGTTTTGAAAAATTATTTTTGCATTTAATAGCCTGTTAACTGAGGAAGGCTATAGGCTATATATCATCCAGGAAAAATGTACGGGTCCCGTGGGATAGCTTTGTTTTTGTCTAGGGACGAACCCGAAGCGAAGCGAGGGTGAGTCGCTAGTCATTGATATATAAAAACATAGATACACATTTCCTAACAAATATCTCTTCAAAAAGCGACGTCGACATGTGACGTTCAAACCTACGAATAAATAATAAGCAATTTATTCGTAGGTTTAAACCAAAGAATCAAATGCAAAAATCGAAAGTTTCAATTGTTTAAACACAAATTCAAACTTACGCACACCACATAAGGTACTTTTTTAAACGAAACAATTTGCCTTTTAACTTTGCCTTTTAGCAATGAAGAAAAGAGAGAAGAATTTGAAAAAAAATGAATTTCGAATTGTGCACTTCTTTTTGAGGACACTTTTGAGACGCTAATTATATATTTGAGTTTTTATAATATGTATATCAATGGTTATAATATATTTATTACAATTATTTCGTTCTAAATTATAAAGTTACTGCTATAGTTACTGTTGTAGGTGGAAGTATGTTATTTTATTTTTGTGTAGCCATAATTTAGAGTTTGACGACACGTTTGGCTGTTTGTAGTGACCCTGTAAACTAAAAATAAAAATCTTGCTGTGCCAGTGGTCGTAGGTTCGAGTCTCGATGAAAGCATTCATACAAATACAAATACAAATATACTTTATTGCACACCAAAATATACATGACATATATAATACATAAAAGAAGGTATAGCACAACAGGCGGCCTTATCGCTAAGTGAGCGATCTCTTCCAGGCAACCTTCATTTGTGTGTTAAGCACGATTGTTTTTACTCCAGTCGTGGGTATTTATATTTATAATATGTAGGTATTTAAAATTATATATGTGTAGTGTATCAACTATCTGGTATTCATAACACAAGCCTCGTAGCTTACCATGGAACTAGATGGTGCTGTGTGTTAATGTCCCAGCATATATTTATTTATTTCATATATAATTATTGTCTATAGTTATATTATAAAGCTGAAAAGTTTGTTTGTTTGATTGGTTGAACACGCTAATCTCAGGAACTACTAATACGATTTGAAAAATTCTTTATATATTAGATAGCCCGTTAACTGAGGAAGGCTATAAGGCTATATATCATCCCGAAAAAATGGACGGTTCCCGTGGGATAGATTTGTTTTTGGCTAGGGACGAACCCGAAGCGAAGCGAGGGTGAGTCGCTAGCAATATTATATTATGACCTACGCGAAAATTTAACTTCAGACCTCAGATTTAAAATATTTTGAAATATTTCTCTGACAAACGTAAACCTCGAACTTTTATAGGAAGCATATTTCAATAACATGTTTGATTATTTCCATCCTATAAAATATAAAAAGGGTATTAAATTAAGGGTAGATGACAAAAAAAAATAGCACCGTATTCTCAAATCACACGGTTCCTTATACATTTTCCATACCAAAATGCGCTTAAACTGTCGAAAGATGCGAAAGCAATAAATTCTAGTATAAACACCCATATTTTAATGCCAAGGAAATTAAATGGAATGACGTAATGTAACATAAATTGTGTAATATAAATTACAATGTGCTTAATGTGTGGCATGATTCTGTAAATGCATTTGATAATTTTGAAATTCACATTCTATTGTAGATATAGTAAATTATTATGAGTTATATATTATGCTATAACTATGTAATATCATTTGCTAGATATAATTTCTTTAAACAAATAAATAAATATTTTGTCACAGCACCATCTAGTTCCATGGTTCTACCATGGTTCTAGGGGCCTGTGTTATGGATACCAGATAGTTGATACGCTACATATATAACTTTAAATATATACATATTATAAATATAAACACCCATGACTGGAGGACAAACATTCGTATTCATTACACAAATGAATGTCCCAAGCGGGACTCGAATCCACGACCGCTGACACAGCAAGTAGGGTCATTACAAACTGAGCTAAACGCAAATTTTAAAGTTCTTTATATTATAACTTAATGTATCTCATTCTTATTATCTACTAACTCATTAAATTATTATGTTACATTATAATATTCGACTAAATAAATAAAATAAAATAAATAAACAAACTTTTAAATACTTTAAAATGCATGCTTTAGATTTGTTAAAAAAATATTTAAATAATGATAAATATATAAAACTTAGTAAAATTTAACATAAACGTCAATTTATTTATATTATAAGAAGTTATTTTATATTCATTGTAATTATTCATTTAAGAAAATATAAAAAAATCATTAATTTCATTATATTGTTACATAAAATATTTAATTAGCCAGATCAAATAATTGTTAAAACAATTGTAAATTTTATTTTTATTAAGGAAATAAAGGTTTATATTATTATTATTCTTAAAAAGGCTTATTATTATTATTATTATTATTTCATTACATTCTCCCATTGCTGGGGTTTATTTTTCTCTAACGCGGACGTTAGTCAAACGTTAGAGAGGTGACATTTTTTTTTTAAATCTATTATTGCATTGCTAAAAAATTTTAAAGAATTCGACAAGTGTTGAGGATAACAGCTATTTGTAACTGAATATAAATGAGTGGGTGAAGATTGAGTTGTTTGAGACTGGTGTATAGCGTGACTGGTATAACTCCAGTGAATGAAACAATGATTAAAATTGTTTTGACTGTGTTTATATGCCGGCAACCAACCGGCAGGACCAGCAATGATTATAAATAAATAGTATTTATATTTTTTTTTGCTGCTAATTATCCTTATTTTTTTTTTTTATATTATATATAGTTTAATATTTTATCGTATATATTCTATTTTATTTTATTTTGGTACATTATATCTATCATTATGTCTGATGACGACTCTTTTTATTCGGCTTGTGACTTATCATCGTTCCCCTCCAGTGATGACTCTTTTAATGAGGTTACTGATTGTCTTAGTTATTTATTAATAAACGCTTTAAGTAAATCCCCATTAGCCTTAAACTTATGTCACCTGAACGCTCAGAGTATACCAGCGCATTATACAGATCTTCTGGATACCTTTAACCCACAAACCTCGGGCGTTGTCCATGCGATTCTCATATCCGAAAGCTGGCTCAAACCTTCCCTTTCCTCTACTGCTTACAGCCTGCCGGGATACGTCCTAATAAGGAATGACCGCAGTGACAAAAGAGGTGGAGGTGTCGCAATCTACATCAGAAACGAAATTTCGTACAAAGTTATTGCTTCGTCGCCCTCCTCATACACAGCATCAGCTGAGTATTTATTTATTGAAGTTCAGGCTAAGCGTGCCAAAGCCTTACTTGGCGTTGTTTACTGCCCTCCCTCTATTAATTACTTCTCCAGTCTTGAATTTGTACTCGAAACTCACTGTCCAAATTACGAGCACATCATCATAATGGGTGATCTAAATACTGACTTATTGAAGAGCACTTCATATTCTAGTAATCTTCTTGATATTGTCAAGTCAGTCAATCTCTCCATTCTTCCTTCGGGACCTACTCACCTTAACCCTGATACTTCTGACTCTCTGCTTGACTTGATCTTAACCTCCTCACTTGATCATGTAATTCAACATGGTCAATTACCTGCGCCTGGTTTTTCAAGGCATGACGCTATTTATATATCGTACAAATTAAGACCGCCTAAAATAAAACCTAGAATTGTCATGATGCGCTGTTTTTCCAGTATTGACAATGCAGCACTGTTGGAAGACGTTGCAAAGTTGGACTTCAGTCGCGTGTACGCGGCGTTGACTGCAAATGATAAGGTAGCTTGTCTTAATGCCGAAATCCTTACACTGTACGACAAGCATGCCCCTTTAAAAGCAGTTAAGTTAAGAAGACTACCAGCTCCATGGATCACCAAGGGTGTTCGTATTGCGATGTCACGCCGTAACAAGGCATTCCGCAAGTTCAAGCGTGACAGGTGCGCTGAAAATTGGTCTGCCTATAAGGTTGCTCGCAATACGTGTAACAAGATGGTAAGAGCCGCCAAACGATCTTATATCCTTGATAACATTTCTAACTCATCTTCAGCCAATATATGGAAGTTTCTTCATTCTCTTGGCTTCGGTAAAATCTCTACCGAAACTAAGAAACCTAGTTTCACCGCTGATGACTTCAATTGTCATTTCATCTATGCATCTCTTCTCAACTCTGTTGATAAATCCTCTGCAATTTCTGAAGTAACTTCCATGGCCTTCTCGTTGTCTAATAGTTTTACATTTTCTCCAGTGTCTGTGGAGGAGGTTCGCACAGTTTTGCTGTCAATTAAGTCAGGTGCGGTGGGGTACGATGGGATAGGCAGAACGATGATTTTGCCTGTACTCCAATTCCTTCTTTCGGTGATTACCCATATCATCAACTTCTCCTTAACCACAGGGGAATTCCCTATGCTTTGGCGGAAAGCTATAATTACGCCCGTTCCTAAAGTCGCATCCCCTTGTGAGTTAAAAGAGTACAGGCCGATATCTATATTGCCATTTTTATCGAAAGTGTTGGAAGCAATTGTGCACAAGCAAATCTCCTTATTTATCAATGGTAACAATCTGCTTAGTCCATTTCAGTCTGGCTTTAGGCCAGGACACAGTACCACCACCGCCCTTCTTAAGGTTACAGAGGATATCCGGGGGAGCTTGGAGGATAGAATGGTCACTATTTTAGTATTAATAGATTTTTCAAACGCTTTTAACATGGTTGACCATGATATCCTCCTTTCTCTTCTTGCGCGACTGCGGTTCTCTTCCACAGCCCAGGAATGGTTTTCCTCATATCTTCGTGGCCGTCAGCAAGCTGTTAAGTTGGACAATGTGTTGTCTAGTTGGTGCAACCTCAGCTCTGGCGTGCCACAGGGTGGTATCTTATCGCCCATTCTCTTTTCAATTTTTATTAACTCTCTTACACACCTTCTTGGATGCTCTTACCATCTTTACGCGGATGATCTACAAATCTACACTCATGCAGTTGTAACTGACATTAATAACGCGGTTCACAAGATCAATGCTGACTTAAATGTCGTTAGTAATTGGTCTCAAAAATTTGGCATAAAAATCAACCCGGGCAAATGTCAGGCTATTATTGTAGGTAGTCCACGTCAGATGGCTAAATTTGATATTGACACAGTGGCACCTGTCATGTTTGAAGGACACGTCATTGCTTATTGTTCCAGTGTTAAAGACCTTGGTATCTACATTGACAGCACTCTCAGTTGGCGTACGCAGGTTGCTGAAGTCTGCCGAACTGTAACTGCCTCTTTGTCTTCCTTGAATCGGCTAAGACACTTTTTACCAATTGAGACAAAGGCCTACCTTATTCAAGCGCTCATTTTTCCAATCATTGATTATGGTGATGTGTGTTATGGACTTGAGTGAGACTCTCCTAAACAAGCTGGATCGTCTCATCAATAATGCCGTTCGCTTTGTTTTCTGTCTACGTAAGTATGACCACATCTCTTCCTATCGTTCCAAGCTTAAATGGCTTCCTATCCGTAAGCGACGGCAAATTAGGATTCTCAGTGCACTCTCCTCTGTTCTTTTTGAACCCCTCTCACCTGAATACTTAAAATCCAAATTCCAGTACCTTTCCTCTTCGCATGATCGGCCACTTCGCTCTGCTGAATCCTACCTCCTTTCCATTCCACTGCATCGTTCAGATTTCCTTTCCAACTCCTTCGCTGTCCAGGCCGCCCGCTTCTGGAATTCGCTCCCAGCCGATATCAGAAGACCGGCTAGTAAGGTAACTTTTAAAAGAAGACTCCGGAATCACTTAATGGATTGACATCTTGGTAGTCGTAAGTCGTAAGCTCGTCATCTCTTATATATATCTATATATTAATAATTATATGTCTCTTTAAATATATAATTATATATGTATAGCTGTATATATGTACGTATAATTATATATATATATATATATATATATGTGTGTGTATATATATTATATATTATATGTATGTATTAATATAAGTAAATATGTGTATATGTATATGTGTTTAGGTATGTTATGTGAACATGTTATATATATATATATATATATATATATATATATATATATATATATATATATATATATATATATATATATTCTTAGAAATTAGACCAGAAGTTATTTTTTAAATACAAATCTATTGCTACCCTCAAGAAAACAATTTACAAAAACGAATCTACTTTTGAAAACGATTAAATTTAACAAACCCAAATTAAATTAAACGAGAACTAAAAATGTAAGACCTCTAAAATAATTACGAAACAATCTAACGAAAAACCTAACAGACAGACTGACGTTGCAGAGATGTTGACCCGATGACAGCCGTACAGCAAAAAGTGTGCGCCGGGTGCTGGCGCTGCCTTTTATACGTTTTCCCCACTCCACCTTCTAACACGGCCTTTCCTGACGGGAGACCGCCCTCGGACTCCTTCATCTTCTAACTCTGGAGATCAGTCTCCAAAATTGGCATCGAAGGCTCTGAGCCGTCATCGCTCGACGTGAAGGTGGGTGACGCAGCAGGCTCTTCGCCACGTGTCTGCGTCCCTGACGTGTTGGGTTGCGGCTCACTCGCGTCACCAGGAACATCAACATAGGAAGGCCGAGTGACGCTAGGAGTTGTCGACTCCTCGTCCTCTGCATCTGCACAGAACGAATAACAACACAAAACAAATTCCGAAAAGGAAATTATCCAAGTTAGAAAATTCTTTATCAATGCAAAAGGTTATCATTCAACTTGGTGTATTTGTAAGCTAAACTGACAAAATAGAAAAGCATAAACACAGAGGATATAAAACAGACAGATATGAGTACCAATCACCCGGGGCAGTTCCCGTCGGGGGAGTGCACCCTCATGACTCGATAGAGGTCTATGCGGACTTACATGAGACATAACTTTGCATGTGTGAATCAGTACCCATAAAAGCATGTTTCAACCCAAACTAACAACAATAAAAATACAAACAATGTTTGCCCCGCAAACATATGCCACACACACCACGACTCGTCAGAGGCCAACTCGTGGCATGACCCTGCGTGTACACAGCTCCAGGACCACATGTCTGAGCGACTCCAAGACAGTGTCCGAGCACATAAATAAAGCACAACAACCCTCATCAAAAAACACTACACAAGGGAAAAAATCTTTCACCACAAAAAAATTACAAATTAAACGTAACAGTAGACAGAGGCCCCAGCATAGGCATGTCCCTCCCGGCTGCACCAGAATTTGTTTCTTCCTCTATAATTTGAGAAAACATAATTCACGTGACTAATATCACTCACATAAAGGACTTTCAAGCCTCTTTAGTTTGTAAAAAAAATAAATAATAAAAAACTTGATATTCCAACCACAGATGTAAGCGTGCACTCAAACATCGGCAGCAAGAACCCAAGGAAAGCGAGTTAAATAAAAAGAAAATGCAAAGTTAGTAAATCAAAATGTAACTTGGTAACTCATTGTAAACACTTAGCTCTACCTGGGAGGAGTAAAATGATAAAATTTAAGTTAATGCCGTACAAGTACCTCAAAATGCGCAATTTAAGATACAAGTACGACACCTTTATAGTGGCTAGCCCGTTAATAAAACGTCTAGCAAAGTAGCACACCTTTGTCAATAATATTCGACGATACAGATGACAAACATTACTGACAAAACACAGTACTACACAGTATGGGAAGAAAAACAAAAACCCTGCCGGGTCCGCCTCAACCATACTGTTATATGGGAAGAAAAAGCCTTGCAGTATCCGCCTCAACCATGTTAACAAATGGGAAGAACAAAAATACTGCAATGCCCACCTCAACCATAATAATAAATGGGAAGTATAACACATAGGTGCCAACCTCAACCGTCATGTACCAGTCTCAAAGAAGGCCTTGCACGCGTCCGGGGTCCACTCGCCACGCCATAGCACCATGTGTTGTGCCGCTACCTGGGTCTTTTTGCCGTATGAACCGGCAAAGAGCTCCAGCTCGTAGCGCTGATGTGGAAGCTGGCGCAGAACCTTGTAAGACCCACGCATTCCCGAGTCGAGCTTCCCCGTTGACTGTGCCGTCTTGTTGACGAAAACGCAGTCGCCAACGGCAAACGTCGCGGGCTGCCGCGAGCGTTCGTTGACACGCTCGTCTTGACGTCGTTGGTTGGATGCCAGTTGTTCAGATGCTCTCTGTCGACTGAGGGTTAGTAAAGCTTCACGGTTGGGGTTAGCGTCATCTAGGGCGACATCGCGCACCAGTGATCTGATGACGGGCGTAGCTGCTTCTATACCAACAAGTAGCTGCAGCGGGGATGTCTGCGTGGTTGCTTGTCTGGTGATATTCAAGGTTAGTTGCGCTTTCCACAGCACATCTGACCATTGGGAGCCCTTGTTTCCGACCTCAACACGTAGCAGATTGAGGACAGTTCTGCAATAAACATAGCAGAGTACACATCGGGAGTCCACTCTCCTTGCCACGGAATCATGTATTCCGCAGCCGCTTGTGTTGATTTCCCGTACGTCTTTCTTACGCTGGGTAAGTTTCAACGCATTGCAGTCGGTAACCACAGTAAAGCGTAAACCCACAAGATAATGCCTAAAATACTGGAGAACCTTAACAACAGCCAGCGTCTCCAGTTCATACGAATGGTATTTACCTTCAGCTCCCTGTGCAAGTTTGCTAAAATAAGATACCACTCGCTTACGATTACCTTCGTGTACTTGTAATAAAACAGCTCCATAACCAATAGAGCTCGCGTCTGTATGGACCTCTATTGGCAATGAAAGATCATATATGGCAAGCACTGGCTCACTCGTCAGACATTCAACAATGTACTTTCGAGCAGCTTGTTGTTCTAATCCCCAGTTAAAGTTAACACCCTGTTTTGTTAGCGCGGCAATACAAGCGGTTTTCTGGGCAAAGTCAGCTATGCAACGTCTAACATAGCTGGCAAAACCCATGAACTGACGAACCTGCTTGATATTCTGCGGTTCAGGTGTGTCAACCATAGCCCTAACTTTTTCGTGACTCGGCCTAACCTGACCTTCGCAAATTGTGCGCCCTAACAATCGTGTTTGCCCGCGCCGCAATGGCGATCTATCGTGCACGTTTTTTAACACTAACACATCGCGAACACCAGAACCCACCCTGTGCTCACTCGAACGCACTGGAATAGTCGTAGCCCTAGACTTATTTTCTAACGCACTAAGATGAGCTAACATTGTTCTCATTTCGAGCCTCAACTGAGTATTCTCGTCAAGAGATCGTTCACGACGCCTACTATTACTTCGATCACGGTCACTGCGACGCTCACGACTGGGGCTGCGACTACCGCGACGGCTCGCACTACGATCACGCTCACAATCTGACATTGTAACTAAATCGAAACAAAAACAGAATCGCAAAATCTATTAGCAAACTCAATCACTACACAAATACCTATGTGTCCGTATCAACGCAAATCTAAATTCAACAAATAACCGAAAAATCGAATTACGTAATCGAACACTGAACAAAATCACTTGTACACCGATAAGAATACAACGGCCGAAAAGAACTAAAATACTGATGTATCCACTAATTACCACCAAATATTGCAACTAACTTGTACACTTGCGATAAATAGAACGTAAACAAAGTAATCAAAAACCGAACTGAGAAAATCAATCAACAACAGCAAAACAACAAATGAAGTGGGCTAAATGAGACCTATCCCACTTCTGATCTTAGAAATTAGACCAGAAGTTATTTTTTAAATACAAATCTATTGCTACCCTCAAGAAAACAATTTACAAAAACGAATCTACTTTTGAAAACGATTAAATTTAACAAACCCAAATTAAATTAAACGAGAACTAAAAATGTAAGACCTCTAAAATAATTACGAAACAATCTAACGAAAAACCTAACAGACAGACTGACGTTGCAGAGATGTTGACCCGATGACAGCCGTACAGCAAAAAGTGTGCGCCGGGTGCTGGCGCTGCCTTTTATACGTTTTCCCCACTCCACCTTCTAACAATATATATATTTTCTCTTTTCATCTAGTACCGCTCATTATGTTTCTCTGTTTGGCCTAAAGGTTGGCTGGTAGAGAATGCAATTAGCATTAAGCCCGCCTTTTGTACCGTTATATTGTAAATAGTGGTCAATAAAGGTTAAATAAATAAATAAATAAATAAATAAATATGCCATTGTGTTTTGATCTCTATTGATAGATCTAAATATTTTATTTTATTAGTGTATGTTGTTGCCAGGTTATGTGTATTTGGTATCCCAATATCAATAAGGTAAACTATTTTATTCTTCTTATCAAATAGTACTATGTCTGGGCGATTTTTTTTTATGCGATTCCGTGACAAACGAGCAGACAGACCACCTGATGGAAAGCAGTATCTGTCGCCCATAACACCTACGGTTCATGCACTTTTAAGTAACGTTTAAAGTTTTAAGTAACAAAAATGCAGAACCACAGGTGCGTTGTCACTGTGAGGACTAAGATGATATGCCTCTCGCCTGTAATTGCGCTGGCTACCTTATCCTTCATACCGGAACACAACAATGCAAACATTGTTGCTTGGCGGCAGAAATAGATAAGGGGGTGGTACCCATCCAGTCGGACTCCTCAGGCTTGACAGAGTCCTACCACCGGTGATTATGATGAAATGTTAATATTATTATTGTGCTATAACTAGTTTTGGGCCGCAGCTTTACTTATGTGGTAGATACGTTTTTTTTCGGTTAAATCTTGCGTTCAGTCTTTCACACTATGAGCAGATGAGATGGTTAGGATGGCACGTTGGGCGCTACTCCCAGTGGACTCTGCCCTATATAAGTCACTCTTCTGTCTGACTTTTCGGATCGAAAATTTCACGCCGCTTTTTTAATCGGCGGATGTTTTCTGGGGTATTAAAAATTAAATAAAAAAACAATAAAAAACCCGACTACGTAAAATGTAAACTAAAAAGAAGGGGTCAGTCTAGCTACTTATGTGTTTATCTCCAACTGCATAATACGTACTATTATTTGCCATCAGTAACGTGCGATGCTTGGACTTTCTCTGGCGGACAGAATTCGGAATGAAGTCATTCGCCAGAGAACTAAAGTAACCGACATCGCGCGCAGAATAAGCTAGCTGAAGTGGAAGTGGGCCGGTCATGTCTCCAGACGTACCGCTGGTCGATGGAGCCGAAACGTGTTAGAGTGGAGACCGCGTATAGGCAAGCGTAGTGTAGGACGCCCTGCAGCACGATGGACAGATGACCTAAGAAAGGTGGCTGGCAGTGGATGGATGCGGGCTGCCCAGGACCGGGATGGTTGGCGCTCATTGGGGGAGGCCTTTGTTTAGCAGTGGACGGCGATAGGCTGATTGATTGAACTTGTTTACTTCTTTTTAGTTCACTTTTCATGTAGTCGGTTTTTTTTTTTATTTTTTTTAATTTACAACTTCTTACTTCAGGCCCGTTACACATTTGAAGTTTTATTTCTCAATGTATTTTCTTAAATTATTTAAGTTACGTTTTACACATATATTGTCGTAATGATCTTATATGTATACATACACAACCCTCCTTTGGGCTTCAACGCAGTCGGGTTAAAAATAGCTTATAGATATGTTAATCTACGATGCAAGCTATTTCCTTTATGAATTTAATCAAAATCGTTACAGCATGTAAGACAGAAGCTCACACTTGTTATTCTGTATCGGGCTGTTATTTTAAATGTGGAAGTTCCTTTGTACTTACAAAACAAAAAAGCATCATACATACACAAACACGCATAAACTGCTGGACGAATTTGGATGAGTCCACACACTATGACTTAGAGTAACAAATAGGCTTCTATTAGGCATTTGGGAACACACCCGAGTGAGGTGAGGATAAGTCACAAGCTTAAAATACTTGTGTGATTCTTTTTCTTATATTTATAATATGTATGTATTTAAAGTTATATAGGTATATGTAGTGTGTATGGTATCCATAACACAAGCCTCGTAGCTTACCATGGAACTAGATGGTGTTGTGTGTTAATATCCCAACATATTTATTTTCTACATCATTTATGATTTACAAGATTCTAAACTTATAATATGAGATGCCAGGATGATTTTGAACTACCTTAAAATCGTATTCTAAAATATTGACTTTGATTTTTTATATGAAAATAATGTTTTCCCAAAGTTAAACACTATTTTGTTGTTTGATCTTTCCAAGATGGTAATAGAAGCTTCTGTTAGCTACGTCAAGTATTTATATTTTAAAGTCCAAAAACTCGAAAAGTAGATAATCATTCTGAATCGACATTCATTACTGACATTAACCTAGGTAAAAATATTGATTGACAATATGTATCTACACACAAATGTTATAAGATAATCTATATCTATACATATAATAAAATTCTAACTAAGCCGAATCTGTACATTAAATATTTTTTTGAAAATCTTATTGAAATAAACATTATTATTGATACAGAGACCGAGTTTTTAGAATTTTTGTCTGTTTGTCTGTCTGTCTGTCTGTTACCGCATCACAAAAAAACCACTAGAGGGATTTTTAAGAAATGGGGTAACATGATAGCTGGTTATCCGGGTCAACATATAGGATACTTTTTACCGCGGATATATATCTTATTTCGGAGAATAAATACAAAAACTGCAATGTAAGAGTATACTAATATATAAACCTAAGAATTTGGTTTTTGGTTATCTGAACGCGGGTAGAGCCGCGGGCAATGCTAGTATATTATAAATATAAAAAAACCGACTGCGTAAAACCTAACTAAAAAGATGAAAACAAGTTTAAGAAAGAATAAAATATTATGTAGTCGGAGACATACACGTTTCATCCTTGCCGCTAATGAATAATTAAAATCGGCCTACGCGTTTGGTCTCTAGAACGCCATATGGGATACATACATATATAGACTGATAAATTACACATTACACTCCTTTGCGTCGCGCAGTCGGGTAAAAAGGTAGAATTTGTTGCAATAACTTATATCTTAACACCAGTTCTTTATAAATGATGATAAAATCGGTTCACACCATCCATTATGAGTGAAAACATCGCGTGCCATGCAATCAAACAAATCATTTACACTCAAACTGCCTATTTGAAGTCAGTCAAAAATTTCTTAATTAAACTAAGCAGTACAGCGTATTTTTTGTAGTAAATAAGAGTTTATTACTTCCAAGACCGAGTCGCTACTTTTTGAGTAAACAGTTTTAATTTGTTTTTAATAATTTCTATTTGATATTCAAACTAAACTACTAAAACAATTTTCAGTAAAGTAAAGTCAATACTTTATGAGTACTTTATAATCACCGCTTTAATCATTAATGACAAGTCACTATGAATATTGTATGAAGAAGCTACCATCAGCTCTGCTGAGAAGATCTGGAAATCTCGACAGTGGCTCTTTTTTAAATAATGATTTTTAGTTAGTGGTTTTAACCCTACTAATATTTAAGCGCAATTTTTTTTTATCAGGATGTATGTTTGTTACACCTTAACGCATAAACTACTAAATGGATTTTGATGAAGGTTTACAATAATATATCTTATACATATATATCAGAGTACATATATAGGCTATAATTTATATATAACTAGCGACTCACCCTCGTTGCGCTCGGGTTCGTCCCTAGAATCATTTAACTAGGATTTCTGAGATGAAATATTTTCCCGCAGTAAAAAGTATTATAAAAAAGGCAGTGGTAGCCCAGTGGTAACGCGCTCGCTTGGGAAACCGAGTGAAGCGGGTTCAAATCCCGGGTCTCGCACCTCTGATATTTTCATGTGCGAATCATTTCTAACATGATTACCACTTGCCTTACGGTGAAGGAAAACATCGTGAGGAAACCTGCATGTCTGAGAAAACCTAGTAAGTTTTCGAAAGACATGTGAAATCCGCCAATCCGTACTTGGCCAGCGTGGTGGACTATAGCCTGATCCCCCTCGTATTGAAGGGAGGCCCGTGCCCAGCAGTTGGACGTTAAAAAGGGCTAAATACATACATACATACAAAAAGTATTATATGTGTTGACCCGGATAACCAGCTATCATTATACCAAATTTTAGACAAACATGATCGATATCGATTATCGATAATATTTCAATAAGATTTTCCAAAAAATATTTAATGTACAGATTCAAACGATTCTGTTAGAAATTTATTATATAGAAGATATATAATAGTAATAAATAAATGAACTACGCTAATAGAGTCGCGAAAACGCAAGGATAATATAATGAATATCCTGCTTATGAGAAAGCTTATATTTTCCAATTTTTTTATTTATAAGAAACGCTTGAACAGCCACTAAAGTGATCTTAATGAAATTTTATACACAATTTTTTTCACCCAGTATAAGAAGGACACGATTAAATTAATTTTCAGTTAAATCTCATTAAAAATTAAAATTTAAGTTGTTACTATTTTGTTTTTAATTTTAGTTCAAATCAAATATATTATGGTATTGTGTTAAATTTAAAATGTATTTCACATAAGAGAACTACAGGTAAAACTTTTGAACAGGGAATGTCGCTTGAAACTTTTATTCGCTGAACAGGTGTCTATATCACGATCCTTTATAAGAAAAACTTTCCAGTATCTTTTTCATTATTTTGTCAAAATAATTTATACTGTAGAGTTAATAAATAAATATATTGGGAAATTAACACACAGCATCATCTAGTTCCATGATAAGCTACGAGGCTTGTATTATGAATACCAAGCTGTAGTCGATACACTACACTTATATAACTTTAAATACATACATATTATAGATATAAACATCCATGATTGGAGTACAAACATTCATGCTCATCATACAAATGAATGCCCCCAGTGGGAATCAAACCCGCGACCGCTGACACAGCAAGTAGGGTCACTACAAACTGAGCCAAACGTGTCGTGAAAATATTACTACAACAGTTAAAATACTATAAAAATCATATGGTTAGTTTAAGTAAGCTTTGTGATTTTTTAAGTACTTAATAAAATAGCCCTGTAGGATAACTTCGAGATATTCCTTGCATATATTCTTATATTCAGTACTTTTGCAATATCTACTTAATTCTTTTATAATCGTCAGTACGTCTGTCCGTGTGGAAGCTACCGCCGGCTCGGAAAGCATTTTTGCTGAGAAGAGCCGACGAGAAACTCAACAGTTGCTCTTTTTAATAGTGAATTACATAATTTATTATAATAATTTAAAATATTACAAACAATTCGTGACTTCTACAAGGTGGTACCAACATCTCTGCGCAAAAGTGCGGGCAAACAAATAAATATCCGCGTCCTTTTTTTTTTTTAAATACATTCCAATCGAAAATCGGGGTGAAAATGGGGATGAAAGTTTGGGGAATGAACCTAGGGACGAACTCAAACGAAGCGAGGGTGAGTCGCAAGTTAGCAATAAAAATTGTAAAATATTTTTTGCCATTTAATAGGTAACAGCCGTTTATACGAAATTCTAATCGTTTCAGTAGTAAAAATATTCCAAGTACCCTATAAAATATAAGAGGAACCTTAAGATTCGATTAAGTCTATAAAAAATTGGCATCGAAAGCGTAATATCAGGTAGGCATATTAGAAGTAACAGAAATTTTTTGGAGTTTCAAGAAAGATTTTCCACTTTTTTACTTCAAACATAAAAATTTCAAGTCTTTGGGCTTAATTAATCCATTTGATGTGAGCGATACATCAATCTTGATAAAATCGATTAAAATGGAACGATCTCGATTAATTCAATGACCCCTTTTTAAAGGACAAAAAAGCAATACAAGCACATCGTGTGGGATGATATCGATAAACAAATATCGTAAAATCGATTTTGACCTTCCATGACCGTCATGGCACACGCTACTGCTGTTAAAGCAAATGTTCTTTATTAGATCGCATGAATTATAATAATCCCGTTTGCATTGTGTGGTATAGTCATTTTTATTGAATTTGATGACACGTTTGGCTCAGTTTGTTGTGACTCTACTTGCTGTGCCAGCGGTCGCGGGTTCGAGTCCCGTTGGGAGCATTCATTTATGTGATGAACACGAATATGTGTACTCCAGTCATGGGTGCTTATATTTATAAATAGTATGTATTTAAAGTTATATATGTGTAGTGTATTAACTATCTCGTATCCATAACACAAGCCTCGTAGCTTACCATGGAACTAGATCGTGCTGTGTGTTAATGTCCCAATTTATTTATTTAATTAAATGCCGCTTGTAGCTTAGCCCTTTTAACTCTTGTTAGAATAAAATTATTATATTTACTAGTATTCGACCAGTCGATTCTAAAATTGGACAATAATATTTTTTTATCGATAACACTAAAGCTCGTAGCTACTAAACAAAAAAAATAAGAAAATCGATTGAAAAACAGAGTTGAAAATGGTACTTAACTATTTTGTCTTTTTATACATATAAATATTGATTTGTATAGGTATATAGATATTTAGAGCCTATTTATATATAGATTTTGCTATATTTTAAACCAAGTAAATAAAGGAGGAGATACTATGTTCCTATATTCGGATAAGTTGTTTTTTTTTTGTCAATATTTTTTTATTAATAAATAAATTTTAACAAAAACTATTTGCATGCAACTGTAAACAAATGTAAAGTTGAAAATTAGCACATATAATTTACTAGCAGTACCCGCTTCTTTACAGGATCGAGTGATCCGGATTGGGCTAATCTGTAAATTGCCTTAAAATTTCATCAAAATCGCTCCAGCCATTAAGAGTCCATAGGAAATATACATACATATATACATCGATTTTTATATTTATAGATTTAAATAATAGAAAAACATCACATCGACATATCGGTTTGAAAATACAAAAGTAAAAGAACCAATGCAAACACATAAGTTTGCACAACGTCTTACAATTCCGCTGACAATCTCAAACAACAAAGACTCGTATTGACGTAAACTATTTTTAGAAGAGATATTAAAACCTTTTTCAAATATTATAAAGAGAGACTATTTAATGCAAATTTTCAAATCGGATTAGTAGTTCCTGAGATTAGCGCGTTCAAACAAACAAACAAACAAAAAAACAAACAAACAAACTCTGCTTCTTTATAATATTAGTATAGATATGTATATTTAACTAGACGCTTACCCTCACTTCACTTGGATGGTAAGGATGTATGGTTGAGGAACACATAAAGGACTAACATACAAAATATTTCTTAATCCAGAAATCTCACGAGTGTACGCAGACATACCACAAAAGTTTCATCAGAATCAGACAATTGGTTTAAAAACGAGTAGAGTACAAATATACAAAGAAACATTCATTTTTACAAGCTTTTATTTAAATTACAATGTTTGTTAGTTGTTGTTTGTATTGGTCAAATTTTGCAAGCTGAATTAGAACCACTTTCTCTCATCCTATAGCGTTGACATTTTAAATGTTGGTTCAGTTCCGATGACAATGACTTCTATGACAATTATGAGCTAATTCTCAGTAAAAAATTGACTCCAGACGAAGCAACTCCTCAACGGTTAAAAATTCAGACACAAAATTATATATATATGTATTCAATAATAATAATAATATGTTGGGAAACAACACACAGCACCATCTAGTTCCATGGTAAGCTACGAGGCCTTTGTTATGGATACCAGATAGTTGATACACTACACATATATAACTTTAAATACATATAATATACATATTATAAATATAACATAAATATGTTATTCAATTATTATAGCCTGTTCGAAAATTTGCCATGACTTTGCTGTTGCGTCCAGGGTTGGCTTCAAATGAGACATCACCTTTAGCGGCTAAAAATAAAACAACACAATTTTGTATACGTATACAATTATTATGGCCTATTCTTAGTTCCACCATGGCCTGGCTGCTGTACCCAAGGTATGAGAAATCTCCTCAGCAGTCAACGGCACAGACACGAAATTTTGCATACGCACTCAAGTATGTATGATTCATTTGATTTAAATACGGCACCCACATTAAGACTTGAAAAAACCATGAATTGTTAATATAAAACAAAAATACCGTATATATATATACGGTCGAATTGAGAACCTCCTCCTTTTTTTGGAAGTCGGTTAAAAATCATATAAATAAATTAATAGCATTTTTTATAAAACAAGCTTTTGTTTTAATAAGCTATTTACCAAAAGAAAATATATGACCCCATTGAAATAAAACAAATACTAAATATTAAGTGATGCTTACCCCAATACATTAGTGAAAACCGCAAACAAATCGGTTAAGCCGTTTCTGAGATAAACGCGCACAAACGCACATACAAACAGACAAAAATTCTAAAAATCATTGTTTTGGGTTCTATTGCGTTAATAAAGATCCCCAATAGTTTTTCTTAAATGTCTTCCATGTACAGACAGCAATCAGCTACACTTTTATTATATAGATAGACTAGCGACTCACGCTCACTTCACTCGCGTTCATCCCTAGGTACGTTTTCACGGTTAGCTATGTTTATACATAAATAGTAACTTGCTACTCCTAAGATATTCATTTAAATTATAATTATAGCGATTTACTTTACGTACGTACGTTATTGCGTACGCTGTACGCGGATTTTGTTCACAATTTCATGAGTTTTAATTTTTTTTAGCGGAACCTTGATACTTTTTCTAAAATAAAAGTAGCCTAAGTTACTCCCTATAACAGCAGCTATCCATTATATGCTATGCCACTTGAAAGTCCCGTCAAAATCGGTCCAGCCGTTTCGGATATTAGCCGGAACAAACAGACAGACAGACAAAAATCGTAAAAAAATAAATTGTTTTGGTATATGTACCATGTATACCATATGCATTTAGTAGAAAACGGTTATTTTAATATTACAAACAGACACTCCAATTTTATTTATCTGTATAGATTATAATTATATGCTATTATATTATGTAGGAAATATGTACTCTACATAAACCTTATATAACATTCCAATGATATTATCTAATATTGCTAATGATATGACCTCACTAATGTGTTACCAGATTAGTTTTAGAATGTAATAAATTATGTATTATCGATTTTCATTATAGTATGCGTATAATGATGTTTTGTAATAAGAGACATTGAAAATAATATTTTAAATTAAAATCTTACACGGGAAATTACACCTTTCTTTGAAAGTTTATAATGTTTTTGAATTGTTTTAAATGAATATGCTTTTATTAGTTTCTTCTGTAATTAACAAGTTTAAGAAGGTAATAGATTTTTTTTAATATTTGTAATTTATTTTATATACAATGATATCTGGATAGTGTAACTTTTCAATGACTTCCAGTAAAATCTTTATATTTAAAATTATTTAATTCGTTTTTAAGCTCTATACGTTTGTAAAATTACTAGTGACTCACCCTCGCTTCGCTCGGCTTCGTCTAGGTACGTTTTCACGTTTTCAAGGTTAGTGTGAAATAGATATACTATATATAAGATAGGTATGATTCAGTTTTATAACTCTTATTTGAGAAATGGTTGATTTCCCATACAAACTTTCATATCATTTTTCACCCTTAAAGATTTTCCCTTAAGGAATGATTTCCGGGATAAAAACTATCTCCATAGCAAATTTCATCTAAATCGTTCCAGTAAGTAGTACCAGAGATTACTTCCTACAAACAAACTTACAAACTTTTTACCTCTTTATAATAATATTAGTGTAGATATAAAAATATATTACTTTTAACAAAAAAAAATATGTTAAAAATACCATCACATTCATGAATGCATGCTAAACGAAACCAAAATTCGAAATACTTTACTCCTTTTTCATATATTAAAGAGTAACTCCGACAGAACAATTCTAAAGTCCCCACACAGGTAAGGAATTTTCAATATAAGTCAACAAGTCTAAGCTTTTGTTACGCGCTTTTAAGCTTTCAAATAAATATTTTTAGACTTTATTGGATATAGATTTTGTTTCCAATACACGTTATAAAATATAACAAAAATAATTGTTTTAAAATAGAATCCTATATATTTTTTGAAATTTAAAAAAAATCGATTAGTACTTAATCGATTAATGTTATATCTCGTACGATTGCGAGAACGTGTGCGAGTCCAACTCGCACTTGACCGGGTTTTTTAACATACAAAACTTTAAATGAAGACTTTCTATATTATTTTCAGTAAGATTAGTACCTAGGTGTTTGCTGATATAGTGTAAGGAATATAGCGAGGAAAGATACGAGTTTTTTGCCAATTTTTAGCTATTGTAATGGAATTATGGCATGATCTATTTCATAGGAGGCCCGAGGCCAACAGTGGGATGATTACAAACAATTCGAATCAAAAGATTAGTAGATACATAATTTTGTAAAAGTTTTCTTAAAACGGTCACCAATTGCGTTTAGGTAATTATTCTACTTGAAATAAATATACAACAATATAAATTAAACCTTAAATGCAATGCTTAAAAAAAATTAAAAGCGCGCTCAAATGTTTAAATGAGCGCTCATTCGGTGAGGATATTTTTTGTCGCTGATTATGTATGACTTCTTTTAAATATTTAGACACAATATTTATTTCAAAACGTAAAAATAACCGTTGTAAGATATATTTTCAAGTTATTGTTTAGTTGGTTGGTTGTATTCAGCCCTTTTTAAAGTCCCACTGCTGGGCACGGGCCTCCCTTCAATACGAGGGGAATCAGCCCATAGTCCACCACGCTGGCCAAGTGCGGATTGGCGGACTTCACATGTCTTTCGAAAACTTGCTAAGTTTTCTCAGACATGCAGATTTCCTCACGATGTTTTCCTTCACCGTAAGGCAAGTGGTAATCCTGTTAGAAATGATTCGCACATGAAAATATCAGAGGTGCGAGACCCGGGATTTGAACCCGCTTCACTCGGTTTCCCAAGCGAGCGCTTTACCACTGGGCTACCACTGCCTATTTGGTTACCACTGCCTAGTTGGTTGGTTTCATATATAAAAATAGTTGGCCAAATATATTCAATTAAATACAAATTAAACATAAGTTAGTACAAGAGCTTTACTCGTAAAAGTTACATTTCAAAATCTTTACCCAGCAATTATGTAGTAGTACTGTAAATAATGGCCACTAAAAAGCAAATCGATGGAAGATTTTTACCCTCTTTATCCCTTCTTCAAACCACCTTTTAGTATCAGTTACGGGTTTAAATGTTCTCGCAATGAATTATTCATGGTACAAAGTGGGCCAGGGTCAGAATAAGGTCGCGGACAAATTTTTGTTTATGAAACATTACGTAGTGCCTTAATGGAACTCGCCATGAGCCATCTTTTCTTTTTGACAGCAGATTTCGAATCACTTACTTAAAACTGCTTAAAAGAGTATTTCATCATATTTTTTGCTTAATATTTTAAAAGGTAGCCATTTGTTTTTGCGAGATTAAAATATTATTTTTGTTTATTTAAAGTTGCTACTAAAAATAGTTTCAAAGTTATTTGACAAAGTAAAGTAAAAGTAAAATAAATTTAATACTAGCGGCTTACTCTCGCTTCGCTCGGGTTCGTCCCTAGGCACGTTCGTCTATGTCACTCTCTAGCCCTCCAACTATATCCACACAAAATATCACGCCAATCCGTCAATCTGTTTCGACGTGAAAGAAGGACAGACAAACAAACAAACAAACAATCAAACAAACAAACTTTTACATTTATAATATTAGTAAGTATTTTTAATATTAGTAAGTATAGATTTTACTACAATTTTATGAATGCTGCTGCTATAGCAACAAATAAAACTTTAAGAGTATATGCACTTGTAACATGTCAGTATCGATTGGTCTGGGCACTGTAATAAATATTATAAGTTAAAGTTATACTTGTATACAAATATACATACCTAAATAAACTTTACTGATATTAGTATATTTATTTAATGGAATCGCTTAGCTCTACGTTTCCCTAAATTATTAATTTAATTATTTCTTTAGACAGTAGCCATGGTACTTTTGTTCACTAAAATATTAATTTCCGTCTGAAATCCATTTTTCGTTGTATAACTTATGTAAAACTGTTTGCTGTTTATTAAATTTAAAAATTCAAAGCTATAAATAAAATAAATTTACAAACTCAGCCACTATTTATGTACATGAAAATATTTTTGAAGTTATAAGTGTAAAATTTTTATGATGCGCGCGCACACCGACAGCCAAAAAGCGACATGACGGAGTTAGCTGAAAGTGACATGATGAAGTTAGCTGCATTCCTTTAACAAACAGAGAGTTGTAGCATACGGAATGAAATCTTTAGGTATTTTTGTTTTGTTACGCCAAGGAAGTATAAGTTCTTAAATAAGAACACACACACGTTTTTTTTTATTTAATTAATCTACAATAATACATGCACAATAGTTTTAAAATTTAACGAAAAGTCGATCTTTTATTATGAAGTAGGTATTCATGTAATTCGTACACTTGTAAAGACATACATATCTCATTACTGATTAATGTTTTCTAAATTTATATGAATGTTTTAATATGTGTGTACTTTTTTAAATAAATAAATAACAATAAAAAATAATAATAAATAATTCAAGCCTGAGCGAAGTGAGGCTACTACTTTGTTATGAGTTATGACTCTTTCTTGTCATTTGTACTATAAGGAAAAGATTATAACATATTTTCTTATATATCTTGAGTCGTTTAACTTGAAATATGTTGTGGTACACTCAGCCAGACAATAAAACTGCACTCACCGCGGAATCTATTCGCTCATAAACGGGCGTGAATCAACTTTATCTCACAATATTTGTGCGGGCTCTTCATTTCGTCGGTACGTGCGGCGAATTAAAAATTTTGAGAGCTTTCGTTTTTGTATTCTTATCGATACGGATACGATACGACATTTTCTTATCTATACTATAATATTATAAAGAGGTAAGTTCTATTTGTTTGTTTGTACCGAATAAGTTTCGAAACTACTAGACCGATTTAAATGAAATTTGCTAAGAAGATAGTTTGAGACCCTAGAAAGAACATAGAATAGTTTTTATCCCGGATATCATCTATTAAGAGGGTGAAATAGGGTTAAAAGTTTGTATGGAGAATCACGCTAGTATAAAAGTAAAACTTAATTAACTCTTTTAAATATGACATATTTAAAAAGTGTGTTTTTTGCCATAGACTGTTAACTTGGATTGGATTTGCTTTGGATTGGCTTTGGATCCCGATTATTTGATACTTAGCACACATACAAGCAAACACACACACACACACGTATGTTCGCACGCACACATACCAAGATCAAAATATAGATAGACTTCTTCTGCCTGGCATTATTATTCCCGGCTATTGCCAGGGTCTGCCTTCCTGCTTAGTCTTCTCCACTTTGCACGGTCTTTGGCATCATCCTGTGTTAGTCCATTGGCTCTCATGTCCTGCTTCACGACATCCAGCCATCGCTTTCTTGGGCGCCCAGGAGGCCTTGTTCCAGGGACATATAGATCAAGGCACTTTCTTCCGACATAGTCCTCAGACCGACGCGCGACATGGCCATACCACCTCAGACGACGCTCTTGAAGCTTATCCGCTACGTCACGGACCCCGAGACTGCCACGGATGAACGTGTTGCGTATGCGGTCAGCCCGCGTTACACCACACATCCACCTCAGCATCTTCATCTCCGTGACGTGAAGCTCCTGAGTGTGCCGAGACAGCGATGGCCAGGACTCGCTTCCGTATAAGAGGACCGGTCGGATAATGCTCTTGTATATCTGTCCCTTGAGCTTGGGCGGTATTCTGCGATCGCAGACCACACCTGTGACCTCCCGCCATTTGGCCCAAGCAGCGCTTATACGGGCTTGAACGTCGTGATCGATGCTTCCGGACTCGTGCAGGACGGATCCAAGGTACTTGAACTTCTCCGACTTAACGGCTGGTTCAAGTCCTATTTGGATGGTGCTAGAGTCCGGACTCCCGCAAGCTATGTACTCGGTCTTCGCCACATTTAGTTTGAGACCGCCGTTTTCAAGCGTACCTTTCCACAGGTTCACCCTTCGCTCCAGCTCCAGCCGGTTCTCATCAACGAGCGCTATGTCATCGGCATACATCATTAGCCATGGAGGCTGGTCTTGGATGTATGCCGAGACAACATCGAGTACTACGCTGAATAAGAACGGGCTGAGAGCCGAACCCTGGTGAACCCCTACAGAAATCGGAAAGGGCTCGGTATCGCCAACAGCGGTTCTAACCACCGAAGCGGAATCGCTGTACATGTCCCTAATAATGTCAATATAGGCAAAATATAGATAGACTGTTAACTAGTAATTCTGCTTTGGATCCCGATTATTTGATACTTAACACACATACAAGCAAACACACACACACACACGTATGTTCGCACGCACACATACCAAAATCAAAATATAGATAGACTGTTAACTAGTAATTCTGCTTTGGATCCCGATTATTTGATACTTAACACACATACAAGCACAAACACACACGTATGTTCGCACGCACACATACCAAGACCAAAATTATAACAAGCAAAAGTTTATATTATTATGGTGGGTCACGTAGTGTGTAACTGAATGTAACTTAATATTACTAGTTTGTATCTCGTGACCGTGGTCACCGTGGATAATTACTGCCTTGTTGGTTATTCAGAAATATGAACTTAACTATTATATTTACTAGATAGAATCAAAGTGTTTGACTAACGATTAAACGTTTGTATCACGCAATTGAGTAATTCAAAATGCAAACTTCCAGTAAAGAGTGATTATGAATCATGTTACGTTGACTTATAATTTGTGCTTATTAAGTTCTATTATAATTACCTTGAATTGAGATGCATATCGTAATGAAAGCTTTATTTTTGCTCTTAGGAAGAACCTCATGGTTTCCGGTCTGACGGTCGACAGTATCTCATAATTGTTTTGCCCACCAACTAAAGATAACTCTCATTGAGATTATTCATATGAGCCCAAATACGCTATATCTGCTGTAAGTTCCTGAGGAAATGAGCTTTTCGTAGACTGTTTGATGCTACAGCATCTGCTCAAGGTTAGCATATCTTGGAAATACCACTGAAATAACAGTACACCAAAGTTCAAATCAATCGTATCTGTAAAAGTTAGTAACACCCTGTTGTCAATTAGGAAATGTTAAGTGTTAAAAAAGTACGAAATAGTTAATACACTACACATTTATAACTTGAAATACATACATATTATAAATATAAACACCCATGACTGGAGTAATGCCCCCAGTGGGACTCGAATCCCCGACCGCTGGCAGAGCAGGTAAGGTCAGTACAAACTGAGCTAAACGTGTCGTCCGGTCATCAGATCGTATTTCGATTTGATCTATTTTACTCGTACATAGTCTGCGATAAATCGTATAGTATAAATAACTATGTATCGGCGCCGTACACTTGAAACGGGAATTTTATTGCTTTTGAAGAGAATTTATTCAGCATGTACCCAAGACTGCTTTTATCTGAACATGCCTTCATATGTTTATTTTGAAGTTGAGTGACTTGTAAGAACTTGGAAAAAAATCTTCTTTTTTTGATGAAAAAGCTTTGTTTAATATGTAATGGGGGCTGGAGTAAAAAGTGATTTGCTGTAACATGCTTCGTCAGTTTCGTCTACATAGGTCTCTAAAATAAAAATAGAAATTCGAATGACGGTTCTTTGTTTATCATCACGTATGTAAATAATAGATTTTTTTATAAGACATGTTAGGAGATTGTTATATCTTCTCAAAATCTTTTTAAGACATACTTCATGCGATTAAACTATAAGTATAAATATAAAATATTAATAGCGGATTGGCGGATTTCACAAGTTTTTTGAAAATTTGCTAGGTTTTAGATCTGGGAAACCACATGGTCATCGTTGTCATCATCATCTTAGCCCAAACACGTCCACTGCTGAACATAGGCCTCTCCCAAAGATTTCCACGACAACCGATCTTACCATCCGCATCCAGTGGGCTCCAGCAACAAATCGTCGGTACTGTACGGGGTACTTTACCTTAAGTTGTAATAATGGTGTCCTCATAGAATCACTTATACATATTATGTCTGCCCTCCACACCCAATTTGATCCAAATCGTTTGGTCGGTATTACGAGACAGACTAATCGACGCGACGGCGTTATGGAGGAGAATTTAATAAATGTAAGTGATGTCACGATAAGAATTCTTTTGTCAAAGGTTATATTATAAAGAAAATATAAGAAAATAGATCAAAATTCATGAGATATGTTACATTTAACACTAACCTTGTTGTGATGAATAATATTTTTTTTAATGTATGGTTAGAAATATATCTATACAGATAAATAAAATTGGAGCGTCTGTTTGTAATATTAAAATAATCGTTTTTACTAAATGCATATGGATGTATACACGGTATATATACCAAAACAGATTTTTTTTAATTTTTTTTCTGTCTGTCTGTCTGCTTGTTCCAGCCAAATGAAATTAAAAAATTTAGTGCACTTTTATTTGCGCACATACTAGTACACTTTAATATTTCCTGCGCATTTGGCCAGTCCCAGTAATATTGACCGCGGTGGCAGTGCGGGCTGCTCCTGGCACTTCTCTGATTCTCTCCTGCAGAGTGGATAATGGGAGCAACCTCATAGTTGGTGGGGCCTGCCTCCGCACGCTTATTATCGGTTCATCGTGGTTCATTGTTGCCGTTAAATACGTAAGCGATCCTGCGACACAAATAAACATACAGAGCTATTTAAAAAAAAATAATATATATATATAACTACATTTATAATTTTACACATTTCAAATTATCTAATTCGACTCACGCGATTCCTGTGTTACGTTAATGGTGCTATGTCATGATTTTTTGGTGTCATTTATTCAAGAAATCAGTTTCGGATCTTATCAACTAAATTGAATCAACATATTTTATACTTATTTATTATAAACTAGTGACTCATCCTTGCTTCGCTCGGATTCATCCCTAAATACATTTTAACGGTTAGTATAGAATAGCTGATAGACTATTATATATACATAGGTACAAAAAAACAGTTCTGAACTTTTCAGTTTTCAAGTAGTTTTTTTTGGGTTTTCCCTATTTTTTTATACTTAAACCACACGTGACATACCCCCAATAAAACAAAAAGAATTATTCAAATCGGACCAGCCGTTCTTGAGTTTTAGCAATACTAACAAACGGCAAATAATTTTTCTATATTTATGTAACATTTAGGAACAAATTTTATTTTTTATTATGTATGAAACAAACCCTTTCATAAAAATAATTAACTGCAAATTAAAATGCAATAAGTATAATTAACCATGCTTAAAAACGTAGAGTCGGTGGTAAAATTGATTTCATTTCCTGAAGTCCACGTGATTTAGTTCACATAAAAACGCTATAACTATAATTAAAGTAGGTGCCTAAGTAATAAATATTTTCTTGAAATTATTTTAGGGCTGGAACTTTACAATGTAGCTAATTTGTTGAAAATTGATAAAATAAATATATAAATACTGGCTTAGCATCCCACAGCTGGGCACAGGCCTCCTGTCAATACGAAGGGGATCAGGCCATAGTCCACCAAGCTGGTTAAGTGCGGGTTAGCGGACTTCGTATGTCTTTCGAAAACTTGCTAGGTTCTCTTAGACATGCAGGTTTCCTCACAATATTATACTTCACCGTAAGACAAGTAGTAATCATGTTGGAAATGATTCGCACATGAAAATATCAAAGATGCGAGACCCGGGACTTGAACCCGCTTCACTCGGTTCTAAGCAAACGCATTGCTACTGGGCTACCACTGCTTTGCCTTCAAAATATTTTCGTAAATTACATTGTCAAAGCCTATGTCCTAATGGAGTACGTTGAGTGATTATAGCATTATATATTTTTATTGAAATTTTTCATATTAAAAAAAATACACTGACTCTTTAAAAAGAATCATTAGTGAAACACTCGGATACAGCCCTAGTGGATATTACGTATGAAGTGACGGTTCGGTGCACGCCACTTTGACATTCATCATAAACCCTTTATAAATATACAAATGAATAGAAATTCGCTAATTATTTTGAGCTAGCAGTATTATGTGACTATGTTTATTTTATTACTTACTCTTGCATCGCTCAGGTGCGTCCTTAGGTACGCGTATTTTGTTCACAATTTCATGGGTTTTTTGTAAATACTTTTTATGCGAAACCCTGATTCTTTTTCTAAAATAAAAGTAATCTTAATTACTCCTTATAAAGCTAGTTATCCGCCAGTTAAAGTCCCGTCAAAATCGGTCTAGCCATTTTGGAGTTTAGCCGGAACAAACAGACAGTCAAACAAAAGTTTTAATTTTTTTAATAGTTCCAATTTCATATGCATTTAGTAAAAACTTTTAAAAAAAAAACCGACTTCCAGGCACTTAAAAGTAAAAAATAACTAAACGGGGGTTTTCATTTAGAATAGATACTTAATCAGATATTTTCGAAGTCGGTGTGCTTTGATTTGTATTGGCTGGCACCGACTTCGAAAAAATCTGATTAAGTATCTATTCTAAATGAAAACCCCCGTTTAGTTATTTTTTACTTTTCAGTGCCTGGAAGTCGGTTTTTTTTTTTTTTTTTTTTAAAAGTTTTTATTTTTCCATTTTTAGTGTAGATGTATCATCAATACAAATTAATCAAGCCCAAACACCAGGTAATTGCTGTAAATCGTTGAGGAGTTCCCTCGACTATCTTTCGGGTCCATCATCAGATCGACTACAGACCTTCATTAAATAGTAGTGCTTTAAAATACCTAATGAAAATGTAAACAAACGCACTAGTCGCCGCTACAATTTTCGAAAGTTCCCCTCGATTTCTCTGGGATTTCATCATCAGATCCTGGTTTCCTTATCATGGTACCATTCTTGAGATATCTCCTTTCCAACAAAAAAAGTATTATCAAAATCGGTTCATAAACGACGAAAAAATGCCCGAACAAACATAAAAAAAAAAGATATATACGGTCGAATTGAGAACCTCCTCCTTTTTTTGGAAGTCGGTTAAAAATGTGTTATATTAACATTACAAACAGATACTTCAATTTTATTTATCGGTATAGATTTTATTTGTCCTTTCGGGTTAAAGTTTGTAGTCATTTTTCAAGCAAGTAATCGTTACTCGATCGATAAGAAAGTTACTCGATCTTTCTCCATAATGCACCCTTTCTTTTGTTTTGAAATTTTATCAAAAATTGTTCAGTAGCTTAAGCGTAAAATAATAAAAATACAAGTAGATTCTCTTCCCATTTATATTGTAGTGTGGAATAAATGCTAATTTCAAATTTAGTGATTAGACTCTGGTGACGAACAAAGCTAGCATTAATATCGGAATAAGATAAAGAATAAAAAATCATATATTACTAGCGACTCACCCTCGTTCCGCTCGGGTTCATCCCTAGTTACGACTTAACGTTTAGTACCTATAGATTTTTAGAGATGAGATATGTTCCCGCACTAAAAAGTATATGTTGACCCGGATAACCAATTATTATCGTACTAAATTTCATCAAAATCTGTCTGCGCTAACAGACAGACAGACAGACAGACAGACAAAAATCCAAAAAACTGTAGATTCAGCGTCTGTATCCATAATAATGACTATTTCAATAAAGATTTCCAAATAATATTTAATGTACAGATACGCTCAGAATTTTATTATATGTATAGATTATTATATCATATTGAATATCGTTGTCCTTGTTTCAAATTTGCATTTTTATTCTACGTAGAGAAAGTCACGGGTTTTTGCGATTTTATAATTTAGACTTGATTGCTGTTTCACTACGTCGACATAACCCGTTCGTGTTCGAAGTTATTTCTTTGGAATGAAAATCGATATGCATAATAGCATCGTAAAAACTGTTTTGAATTCAAATATTCATATTTTAGATATGAAGATAGCAGATATAACTACAATTTTAAAACTTGTATAGTAATAATAATAAGTCTGCAGGGTAGCTTGGTGCGAGCTGTTGAGGAGTGGCAACACCACAAACCTGAGATTTCCCGGTGGAAACAGCATCCGTCATCTGCCTCTGATTTTCCTTCATTGGCCATCCACAGTGGAAGTGCTTAATCATACCTCTCGACAAGGCACTATGCCGCTTTGTGGGGGTCCATCTAGTGGAAGACGATTTGAGAAGACGGACATCTGGTAGGCTCATCCAATAGCCCAGTTTTGTAGCCCATCCAAACTCCATTCCATGGACCTATTTTTGTTTTTCATATTTTTCATAATCCCTATAATATAAGGATACCATCTTTGAGCAATCCCCTATGGGTTACTCAAAGACGGAGCCCGACTGATGCGTCACATTAAATAAACTTGAATCAGATAAGGGGCCTCTACGTGTTGTACCTGTGTCCCCACGCAAGCTTTCCAAAGGACCGGACGCCTTCGAGCCCATGAAATCCGAAGAGATAAAAATAATAATAATAATATCATTTATTGTACACCCAGGAAAGAAGGGCCAAAAAAATACAGAAAGGTTAGAAAATGTACAAGAGAATGTATATTATTAATTTATGAAATCCATACTACTTACTACTAATATTATAAATATGTTATTTGCCCTTACCTTTTCACGCTTAAGCTGCTGAATAGACTTCGATAAAATTTGACAATGATATAGACTGCATCCTGAGTTCGCACAAAGGCTACCCTTGATCCCCGCCTCGCCTATTATCAAGTGAGTGAAAACTTGTAACAAATGTACATATAAGAGACATGTGACATTTATCGAAGATTCGATTCCAATATATATTATTCATGAATATTCATTCAGACATGAGAATATCAGTGTTGCGAGACCCAGATTTGTTCCCGCTCCACTTGATTTCCCAAGCACTTTACCACTGGTCTACCAATATCTTTAAAGTTTTACAGATTAGTGCGTTTAAATAAGTAAAAACATAGTGTATTCATTAAATTTTAAAACCTTTTTTTTTAATTTCATCAATTAATATAGACCCTACGACGCACTAAGTCTATGCACCACAAACTTTTACCCAAAAACCCACTAACAAATTATGTACGACCTAGAATTCGAACTCACTACGTTTTGATCTCGATCTGCAGCTAGCCACTAGATCACCGAGGAAATCAAAATTAGTATAAACTAAACAAACACTACGTACCTAAAATAAGTCCATTTAAACGCAACACTCTGTATTTCCATTTTCGACTAAGAGCTCCAAAAGCTTAATATCCGTCTAAGTAATAAGCTTTTCAAATATAAAGATTATAATGCTACCTTCAAATTTTTTGTCATTTTCAGTTTTCTAATTTTTTAAGAATTACATATTTCGCAGAATTCTTTTTTTTTAAATCAATTATGATCTATTAAGTAATTATCTGCCGTCATAATAAAGAAGGCCCTAACTGACAATTTGGTCAAAAATGACTTAAATGCAGTTTCGGATTCAGTAAAAAAAATGCTACTTGATAGTCTTACTCTTACTTACTTACTTAGTCTAAAGCTCTAAGTCTCTTGAATTCGAAGATACCATAAGCATTTTCATCGTAACTACGTCAAAACTAGTAATAATTGTGACGTAGTAGTAAGACAAAACCTCAAATATCTCGTTACGACCTGCTTTTTCGTGACAGCAGTATTTCATGCTAGTATCGATTAAACTATTTATGTGATTAGTTCCTAAAAATATACATACAGATATACGTACAAATTTGATTATATATACATACATATTTGTAGTTATTTAATGTCGTACTACTATCTACGTACTTACTAAAATTGTAGACAAATGGAATAACTTTATAATAAACTAACGACTTACCCTCGCTTCGCTCGGGTGCGTCCCTAGGTACGTTTTTATTTTTTTTAAACGAAATCCTAATTCTTTTTCTAAAATAAAAGTAGTCTATGTTACTCCTTATAATATCAGCTATCTGCCAGTGAAAGCCCCGTTAAAATTAGTCCAGTCGTTTCAGAGATTAGCCGGAACAAATAGACAGACAGACAATAAAAACTTAAAAACACTGAAAAGTAAAAAAAACTAAACGGGGGTTTTCATTTAGAATAGATACTTAATCAGATATTTTCGAAGTCGGTGTGCTTTGATTTGTATTGGCTGGCACCGACTTCGAAAAAATCTGATTAAGTATCTATTCTAAATGAAAACCCCCGTTTAGTTATTTTTTACTTTTCAGTGCCTGGAAGTCGGTTTTTATTTTTTTTTAAAAAGTTTTTATTTTTCCATTTTTAGTGTAGACGTATCATCAATACAAATTAATCAAGCCCAAACACCAGGTAATTGCTGTAAATCGTTGAGGAGTTCCCTCGACTATCTTTCGGGTCCATCATCAGATCGACTCCAGACCTTCATTAAATAGTAGTGCTTTAAAATACCTAATGAAAATGTTAACAAACGCACTAATCGCCGCTACAATTTTCGAAAGTTGCCCTCGATTTCTCTGGGATCCCATCATCAGATCCTGGTTTCCTTATCATGGTACCACTCTTGGGATATCTCTTTTCCAACAAAAGAAGAATTATCAAAATCGGTTCATAAACGACGAAAAAATGCCCGAACAAACATAAAAAAAAAATACGGTCGAATTGAGAACCTCCTCCTTTTTTTGGAAGTCGGTTAAAAATTAAAAAAAAAATGTGTTTTTCTTATTAGTACCATATATAATTACATATGCATTTAGTATAAAGCTGTTATTTTGACATTACGAACAGACGCTTCAATTTTATTTATATATAGATAAAGTTATTCAGTCTAAGTATAAGTAATTTAATCCAAACAGCTCTAGTCCATTTCATCTATACGACAGTCGCTTCATTTCGGCGTACTTTGACACCTTCAATTTTCCTCTCAAAGGTGGAATCACACAGATATCTTTGAAGGCAGAAAATAAGGCTGAGTGTCCATCAAATATATTATTATGTTACTACTTTTCTTGATCTTCGTTTAGTTTTGATACTATTGTAAAAAAATAAATATTGTTTGTCGCTTAGTTTGTTAAATATATGTAAAATGTACATACATGGTACATTGCATGAAAAGAATACATAATTAACCTACTATATGCTAATATATAAACCTAAGAACTTTGTTTTCGGTCGTTTGAACGCGGCCGAAGCCGCATCATGCTAGTCACTAATATTATGGTAGATGAAATAAGGTTCCCAAGCAGAATATGTACGAGTTTCACAAAATAATGCTTCAAATTATGATTATAAATAGGTTCAAACAAACAATGACTAGTGATAATTAACTAGTGATCGCCGCGTGGTTGAAAATCAACCATAATTCATTAAGTTATATATTTATTGTCTTGCGTATATTACTATATTAATCTATTCTCAATTTGAGCACAGACTAACAATAAACAAAAGAGTATATATGCGTGTGTGTGTCGAATACATGGTAGTGTGTGTAATGTTTTTTTTATTAATTTACTGTATTTTTTATGCTTAATTTACAAAAAATAATAGCATTCTGCACTGCTTCTCTATATAAACTATAAGTGTGGTAAATTTCATACTCCTCCGTCCGCGCAATTTTCGTAAAAAGGGGTACAAAGTTTTCGCTTCACGTATTAATATATAGAATATTTTTATAAAATATTTATGCTAATATTATAAATGGACAGAGTTTGTTTGTTTGGTTGAACGCCCGAAGCTCAGGAAGCACTAATGCGATTTAAAAAATTCTTTTTGCATTAGATAGCCCTTTTACTGAGGAAGGCTATAAGGCTATATATCATCATGCTACTACCAAAGGAGTCGGAGCAGTAATCATAAATGTTAACAAATCGGGCAGACTTCCATACATTAATAACTGATGTTTATAATCAAACAAATTTGTGAAACGGCGGAGCACAGCTAGTAATATTATAAAGAGGCAGAGTTTGTTTATTTGAACGCACTAATCTCAGGAATTACTAATCCAATTTGAAAAATTCTTTTTGCATTAGATACATTATTGTGGAAGACATATAGGTTATATACATATCATACTACTACCCAAGGGAGCGGAGCAGTAACATACTATATAGTCTATCTACTCCATACTAACCGTTAAAACGTACCTAAGGACGAACCCGAGCAAAGCGAGAGTGAGTCGCTAGTCTGAAATAAATATCTCCCAAACTTCCTTATATCGCTGTCACTGGAAGATCACCCCTAAGACAGGCGACTCACGGGGTGTTCAGAGGCGTTATTTTAATTAATTAACATTTTCTATTCATAAACGTCAAAGAGATGTGGTATTAATAGACTCACCATCTGGATTACTAAAATACACAAATTTGCAATTACTATGCATAAGGTTATTAACTGAGTTCAAAAAGAGTTAATTTGTCATATTCTAATTAGCTTTGAATTTTAGTAAAGATTTTAGATTATGGCAAAAAGTATTATCTGAGATAGGCCTTTTATGAAGGAGATAATGCAGACGTTCTCATAGCCAGGAATTGTTCATGATATCATAGAAATCGATAAGTTTTGATGCTTTCTGAGCTTCCCAACGCCGAGCTGTTACTGAGTAATATGTAGAAGAAAATAATCAGTACTAACATATACTAGCACCTAAATCTTCTGAGTTTCTTCTTTTTATATAAATTTGCAATATTAAGCCACGTGAAAAGAATATAGTTGTAATACCCTATTCTTTATATTTTCTTATTAAATGCTTGTTTGCGGTAGGGTAATGTAAACGCTTATTTTATATTTAACCGAAATAAATATTTATGAATATTTTTGACAATATAAACTTAACATTATAAATATGAAAGTTTGTGTGGATGGTTGGATGGATGGGTTTTCACGCCAGCTCTTTCACGCTAGAACGGCTGAACGAATTTGATTGAAATTAAAGCCTGAAATAGCACATAGGTTATTTTTATCTCGGCAATTTTTCCGAGTTCGGGTAAATGTACTCGTGTGATAGATTTGTTTAGGGACGAATCCGAAGCGAAGCGAGGTTGAGTCTTCTAGTTATAAACTCGTGTTGACCATACCCAAGCACAATCATAACGATTATTTGAGTAAAATATATTAAAAGAAAAACATAGGTATTTCCTTAAATTTATATTTTATTGATAAAAGTAAAGCTCATCAATACTAATAATATCGACAAAAAAACAATATAACTAAAAAAATAGAAAATCGAATAACAAACAGAAGAGAAAAAAGTACTGAACTGTTTTTTCTTTGACTATTTATATAATACTTTCGCTTGGGTTCGTCCTATGGTTGATTCCCCATACAAACTTTCATCCCCATTTTCACCCCCTTAAGAAATGATTTCCGGGATGAAAAGTCCTATGTCCTTCCCAGTCTCAAACTATCTTACCATATTTCATTTAAATCGGTTCAGTAGATTCAAAGTATACCCCCTGCAACGCCACAAACTCACAAACTTTACCTCTTTATAGAAGTATAGATATAGCGAAGTATATGATTAATATCAGATGACAAAATATCACTTTTTAAACTATTTTGACACTTAATATTTATTTAACTTTAACCTAATTTATTTAAATACATATGTAATAAATATTCAATTACATATAACAAATGTCGAATATTATTGTATTGAAAACCATAATTAATTATTTGTTTGCGGTAATTTCTGTAATTAAATATAGGTGTTAATATTATCATCATGATTTAACATTTTCAATAAAATTTTGTATATAAAACTTTAATTAGTTAATAATTAACAAAAAAACGGTATCTGCCATAATCGATCTGTACAATCCTCTTATTGAATAGAGTACGAACTATATAGTATTATAAATGTGAAGTATATTTGTTTGTTTGTCCTTCTTTTACGTCGAAATAGAGTGACAGATCGGCGTGATTATATGTGTGGAGATAGTTGGGAGGCTGGAGAGTGACATAGGCTACTTTTTACCGAGGAAGATTATCTCATTTTCACGGAAAAACTCATAATACACAACAACTCATCATACCTATGTATATAACCGTTAAAACGTACAAGGAACGAACACGAGCAAAGCGAGGGTCTATCGTTAGTAGAATATATCATTCTAATAAATAAGTAACCTATATATGAAGACGATAACACGATCGAGGCATTGTAGTGACTTCCTTAGATGTATCTATAAATAGTTCAAATATGTATAATTATTTTCAAACTATTACTACGAGGCTACTATATATATATCTACTAAAATATTAAATTTATTATCTCTTTAGGGTTCCGTGACCACAATATTAAATAGGAACCCTAAAAATACATCTGTTTGTCACTGCCATTTTACTCGGAGTCTACTTGAGTGCGTGATTTCTTATTTAATCACTAGATGGCGTGGTATCCATTCCAAACAAATTCACAGTAAAATTAATGCGATGAAGTACCTAAAGAAGCTAAGACAGGCATACAGGGAATGTATCTATATAGGCAGTAGTAGTCCAGTGGTGACGTGCTCGCTTGGAAAACCGAGTGAAGCGGGTTCAAATCTCGAGTCTCGCACCTCTGATATTTTCATGTACTAATTATTTTCAACATGATTACCACTTGTCTCATGGGGAAGGAAAACATCGTGAGGAAACCTGCATGCCTGAGATAACCTAACAAATTATCGAAAGACATGTGAAGTCCACCAACCCGCACTTGGCCAGCGTGGTGGACTATGGCCTGTTTCCCCTCGTATTGAAGGGAGGCCCATGTCCAGCAGTGTAAAAGGGCTGAATACATTACCTATATGATTTTCGATCAAAAAAAGTAGATACACTATTAGCGACAAAAAATATATTTACAGAATGAGCGCTGATTTGAACATTTTGAAAAATAAAAAAGAATTAAAATAAAAGCATTCGCTTTTAATTCCTTTTTTTTTTTGTGAAAATAACTTTAAGCATTGCATTTAAGATTCAATCATTTTTGTATATTTATTTCAACTAGAATAATTACCTACTCTCAATTAGTGATAGTTTTAAGAGAACTTTTGCGTGGGGTGGTGTATCTAATAATTTTTGATCGAGGTACATAATATATGATACGACCAAAGTATTTGGTCACTGTATCTGTACTCTATAGTCTCCGTTGTCGTCCTTTAATAAACGTGAATTTCTAACTTTTCAAATATTTATTTCCTTAGTAAAGTTTAAATAAAATACAGCCTTACGGAATACTTCAGATCTAAATCAACTTAATAAAGTGAATTTTTTCCCCGACAATAAACCATTTAAGGTTTTCTACTAAACTTAGAACAAATGGTTTTAAAAGTGATATTAACATAATATGTTTCAAAAACTAGCGATTCACCCTCGCTTCGCTCGGGTTCGTCCCTAGGTTGCTTCCCAAAACAAAATTAATTAATTAATTTGTTTTTAATTTTTTTCGTGAGACCCTATTTTTTTTCTAAAATAAAAGCCTAAGTTACTCCTTATAACATCAGCTATCTGCCAGTGAAAATCTCGTCAAAATCGGTTCAGCCATTTCATAGATTAGCCGGAACAAACAGACAGACAGACAGACAAAAATTGTAAAAATGTTGTTTTGATATATGTACCGTGTATACATCCATATGCATTTAGTAAAAAGCGGTTATTTTAATATTACAAACAGACACTCCAATTTTATTTATCTGTATAGATAACTCTAATATAGGTTTATGCTTTTTTTATATTATAGACAACTATTCTACTTATATAATACTAGCTTTTGCCCGCGACTTCGTCCGCGTGGCATAGTGACTTTGCTCGCAGAGCTACCGGGCGGCGGCCAGCGCCCTCCCCCCTCAAAACCGCCCTCGCTTTGCATCGCGCTGAGAGCGCGCTCACCTATAGTCCGCGTAAAATTAAATATGTATATTTTAAAATTATGATATTTCCTAAGATATTCATTGAAATCAAATGATGTCAAAGGAAATTTTGTTCAAAATTAAATACTTGTGATGAATAACGTATTTATTTGGATAAGGATTAATATCATAAAAACACCTTCGGAAGTATTGCATTATTTTAGAACAAATATGATTATCATAAAAAGGATTATATTGAGTCAACATTAAAATATACACACATGCTGTCGTAGACTTTTTTTAGAACTTTTAAAGGGAAACAATTCCGTCATACACAATTTTTGGGTAACTTTAATCGTTTACTCAGTGCACGCAACGGAAGCTCTCAAAAGGAATAATTTTTTCCCGTTTTTGCAACATTTTTGATTTACGCTACGCTCCTATTGGTCGTAGCGTGATGTTTTATAGCCTAAAGCCTTCCTCGATAAATGGACTATCCAACATAAAAATAACTTTTCAATTCCAACCAGTAGTTCCTGAGATTAGCGCGTTCAACCAAACAAACAAATAAACAAACTCTTCAGCTTTATAATATTAGTACAGATTTATGTCATATCATGTATACATTTTTCATTTAATAATATATATCACCCTCGCTTCACTCGAGTTCGCCTCTAGAAAAACAAAGACAAATTTATCCCACGAGAACTGTACATTTTTCCGGCATTTATCCCAGTATAAGTAGCTTATTTGTTGTTCTGCTGTATGAGCTATAACATTATAAAATTTCATTAAAATCCATACTGTAGTTTTGTGTGAAAGAATAACAAACATCAATACATGTATATGTATATCCATACATGTATATTTTCAGACATCAATAAATCCTCACAAACTTTCGCGTTTATAATATGAGTAGGATAAAACTTTGCAAAATTGTTAAAGTAGAATTCAGTTCTATATTAGTATATTACGACTCCTTGTTAACAAAATAGTACACCCATTTCAGTAATGAGTTTAACTAACAGTAATTAGTAAAAAAAACGTGAAAATTCTTTTAAAATTAACAAGAAATCGCGTAACATAAAAATATATCCAAATACGTCTTCCTTCTTGAAAGTCGGTCAAACAGGCATTAACTTCAACTCAGTCACACCTGGCATTTCTAAACAAAAACTGTTCTAAGGTATCACAGTAATTTCAAAAGTTCACGAAGTACAATCATAAAATTGCTAAGGACAGATTAACATTGCGTTTGAGTTGCGCTCCACCGCAGAACTTTTAATGAAGTCGGCTAGGTGTTTGGAGTTTTATACATTATGAGGGGTTGACTAAAAGGCGTGTGAGCTGAAGTTGAAGTCATAACTTGGTATGCGATATACGTTAATATCGAGCTTAATTAATTGTTCAAGGGTATATAAGAAATTAAGGCAGTGGTAGCCCAGTGGAACACACTCGCTTGGGAAACCGAGTGAAGCGGGTTCAAATCCCGGGTCCCGCAACTCTGATATTTTCATGTGCGAATCATTTCTAACTTGATTACCACTTGCCTTACAGTGAAGGAAAACATCGTGAGGAAACCTGCATGTCTGAGAGAACCTAGTAAGTTTTCGAAAGACATGTGAAGTCCGCCAATCCGCACTTGGCCAGCGTGGTGGACTATGGCCTGATTCCCATCGTATTGAAGGGAGGCCCGTGCCCAGCAGTGGGACGTTAAAAAAAAGGGCTGAATACATATACGAAATTAAGGCAGTGGTAGCCCAGTGGAACGCACTCGCTTGGGAAACCGAGTGAAGTTGGTTCAAATCTTGGGTCTTTCAGCTCTGATATTATTTTCACGAATCATTTCCTAAATGATTACCACTTGTTTTACAATGAAGAAAAACATCGTGAAGAAACCTGCATGTCTGAAAGATTCTAGCAAGTTTTCGAAAGACATGTGAATTGTGAAGTCCGCCACTTGGTCAGCGTGCTGAACTAGGGCATGGTCCCCCTCGTATTGATGGAAGGCCCGTGCCCAGAAGTGGGACGTTAAAAAAAGGGCTGAATATAATATATGAATTGTGGCCGAAATTTTAATTTCTTGTAATATATAATAGGCTATATTATAAAATTTTATAATACTTGTAATTTTTTTTTTAACATGGTCTTATGAAATTCAAGAGTTTCTTATGAAATTCTTTTGAATTTCATTCTTATGAAATTCATATCTGTTCAATTCAATTAGAACTTCATTTTTCGATTAACCTATCGAGAGGCGCGGGCACACCGGTGTGCCAGTTAACAATTGATTTCTTAGAAATTAACCAGGTGTTAAAAAGTTTTAATTGATCCAAAATATGTTTTAATTAAAGGTTTTACTTTTTAAGAATGTCATTTATTTATTTAATCTCATTAACATTTTGTCTGTTTGTATGGCTAAAAAAACTGTACCATCCATCTACAGGATATTGCTTTGGCGGATAGACGTTTGGCTAGCATAGTTATAGTATGGCTAAGTTCTACAGTATGTAGTTGTTGTTATTTGCTTTGTTAGCAAAAGGAAAGGCATGCATTGAGGCATGAAGTGCGTGGATTGCAGAATTGCAGTAAACTATAAGAGATAACGCTAAATCTAGAGTTTAAATTTAGCATTAACTTTATTCTAAACTAGCGACTCACCCTCGCTTCGCTTAGGTTCGTCCCTAAGTTGATTCCCCATGCAAACTTTCATCTCCACTTTCACTCCCTTAAGGGATTATTTTAGAGATAAAAACTATCTTTTATCCATTCCAGGGACTCAAACTATCTTCTTACCAAATTTCATCTTAATCGATTCAGTAGTCTCGGAGCCTATTCGGTGCAAACAAACAATCAAATCCTTCCCCTTTATAATATTAATATAGATAAAGAGAGTTATATTCAGTTTTTTTATCAATAGACAAAAATGAAAATATATGGGCTTTATTTAATATTTTAAATAAAACGATTTTCTCTTATTTCGATTTTTTGAAATATTTAAATTATATTAATCATGATAATATTAACCAAAATTAAATATTTTCAAATTGCTAAACTATAGTTTTATCAACTCTAATTAGGATAATTTATCATTTTTTTTTAACTGTAAGGTATCTCGTGCTCTCTTTCTATTTTCTTTAAAATTATTGTTTATATTTTGTGATTAGGCACTGCCTGTGATAAATATTACGTTAGAAACGTCAAAAACCATAGCCTCTCCCGTTATCATGTTTGCTGTAAGTTTTTTTAGTATTTGTTGTTATAGCGGCAACAGAAATACATCACCTGTAAAAATTTCAACTATCTAACTATCACGGTTCATGAGATACAGCCTAGTGACAGACGAACAGGTTTTAGTAATAGGGTCTCATTTCATCCTTTGGGTACAGAACCCTAAAAAAAGGAAATAATCGGGATAACAACTATCCCATCTTTTAAGTTACAAAAAATCATACATTTTGAAAAAAAACTATCGTGACACGGGAATTTTAGCTATTAAGATGATAATATACATGCTAAATACCAAGCGATCATTTTCAAAATTGATGGTTGATTGCCTTTACAAGACTCAAATCAGAGACTTACGATGTAGGAGACAATATTCCTATTCCACGTATCCAATTTTCAAATACTGTTCCATACACTTGCTACAGTCTAAGCATTTAATTTTAATAGTCCCTAAAGAAAACTTACAAAGCGAAGTAAAATATAAAGAAATACATTTGATCTATTGAAAGAAAAAGAACTCTGTCCGAAACGACAATGTCGGAATTCTAAAGATTCCTATCTTAACTAAACACTCTTTTGTGGGGCAAATTCGCAATTTATACATTCATTTAGAGTTAACATGAGCGTACAAAGAAGAAAAAATAAATGACTCCTTTTATACTTTGACAATGCTTAATACCCGGAACGCAATTGTGTTGGTCTTTTTGTACGTCTTCTGAAGATTTCAGACTATTAAGCTGATGTTGGATTTATTTATTTTTTCTCATACTCTTTCTTTTCGGGAATATGGAGAGAAGGGAGTGTATTCTCTATCTCTCTTTTAATATTATTAAATAGTTAAAAATTTCCAGCTAGTGCAAAAACAGATCTACATAATTCTTGTGTGTTTGTCCAGTTTTCTAGTCCATTTTCGCATTAATCAAACGTAAATGTTAAAATAAATAAATAAATATGTTGGGACATTAACACACAGCACCATCTAGTTCCATGGTAAGCTACGAGGTCTGTGTTATGAATACCAAATAGTTGATGCACTGCATATATGTATATATAACTTTAAATACATACATATTATAAATATAAACACACACAACTAGAGTACAAATATTCGTGCTCATCACAGAAATGAATGCCCCCAGCGGGACTCGAACTCGCAACCACTGGCGCAGAAAGTGGGGTCACTACAGACTGATCCACACGTGCCGTCAATTTCCCAAATATTAATTTTATTATGTACATTGGATAACTAACTGACTTACTGAAAGTTTCAATAAACGAATTAAAATTTTCAGTTCTAATAATATGGCAAAAAAATTAAAAAGAACGTATATGGTATCAAAATAAGCAAGAGTTCGTTATGAGAATTTGATTATGATTATTTACTAGCGACTCACCCTCGCTTCGCTCTGGTTCGTCCCTAATACATTTAAACGGTTAGTATAAAATTAAAAGATTATATACTATATGATATATAATCTGTAGCCCTCCTCAATAAAAGGACTATGTAAGGCAAAAAGAATTTTTCAAATCGGATTAGTAGTTCCTGCGATTAGCGCGTTTAAACGAACAAACTCTGCCTCTTTATATTATTATTATAATCCGGTTTAAGTTATTGATAATACGACAAAATATGATTTTTTACGAAAATTTTATTAAAAAGAGACTAATATTGTCAAAATGTAGTGCAAAGATGGATGTAGTGATCGAAGCAGGAAAACTTCACACTACACCCATTGTAACACAACTTATTAGCTACTATTTTATTCTAGTGTTAGGATTTATTTATTTTCGAAGGACTTTCATAGAATTTACGTTTCTGAAGTCCACTTGCCAGAGTGCCTTTAAATTTTACGATACGTTTAGAAGATGCCATAACATTTTAGTGCGACTATTGACGATGTTATACACAAAAATAAGTGGATCAACCTAATGTAGCATAGAAGAAAAAGGGTAAAATTGTATATCCAAGTTATTTCCATTTCGAATCGAAGACTTTGTACTTAGTACAATGAAACTCTGTAGCTTTTCTCGTGAAAGTTAATGTTTGAATCGAAAAGTTTTCACACTATCTCATTTATCTAATCAGGAATATAGGTTTTGATTTTGCTAGTCCAATTTACTTATTGGGATTCTTGATAAGATGAATTTTAAAGTTTGTATACTTAATTATATAATAGGGTATTGCCTTAAACCTTTATTTACTTACATATGTACATAAAAAAGGCCTAGAACTAGTGGTTAGGATATTTGACTGCAGACCTTAGGTATTGGAGTCGAGTATTAAGTCCAACTTAGCAAAGCTAGCCTAGTATTTCTGCTAAGAAATAGAATAGTTTTTTTATTGACACAATTGTTTATTGTTACATAAGCCTGTTGAAGCCTCTGACTCCCAAAGTAGATTAAACCTGTATATCAGAAGTCAGCGCCCTCTTCCATCTTTAATCATAAGTGCACGTCAGTAATATTACAGAGCACGTTTAACAGTAATAATTTTACTATTTGATTGTAAAAGAAAAAAAGACTCAGCAGCAGCCCGGATTTAAGAAGTTGGTTGTGTTACACCCCCACGCCTTTCAGAGCACGTAAGCCTCGTAATGTAAGCCCTGAACCTTATTACTCCAGTTGTGTGAAATTGACGCCTAACCGTACATTATGTGTTAAAGGAATAAAGAGTGCTCAACGGGCACACTTTGAAGCCATTAACAAGAGAATTGAATTAAATAAAGAGTCCACTTGGGTGTGTTCATATTAGCTAATTTCAATAATAATATATGCGCCCGCAACCGAAATTCTCCAATTTCTGTAGAGAACGAGATATACATGCAAAACAAAAACAAACCTATCCCACGGGAACTGTACATTTATCCGGGATTAAAAGTAGCCTATGTGTTATTCCAGACTATAATCTATCTCTGTACCAAATGTCATCCAGATCCGTTAGGCCGTTCTGGCGTAAAAGAATAACATACATCCATACTCACAAACTTTCACATTTATAATATTAATACAGATTATATATTATCTACATTAGAACCTAGTTTTTTCTTATAGAATAAAAGAAAATGTCGAAGTTGCTTATTTACCACAGAACCCAGCCTCATTAGTGTTCCAATTTATAATTTTCCACATATCTAGTAGCTTTTCTTTCTTGACGACACATTTGGCTCAGTTTGTAGTAACTATGCTATGCTATGTACTTGCTATGCCAACGATCGCGGGTTCGAGTCTCGCTGAGAATCTCGGTGTAATGAGTTTGAATGTTTGTATCCCAGTCATGGGTATTTATATTTATAATATGTATGTTGTTCATGCGTGTACCGGAACGTGTGGGGTGAAGGAGGCCTCTGAAGGAAGCCTGAGGGATTTTTAGAACATTAACGTTTTTCGCTAAAGAACGTTATAAACAATACGCTAGTAGATTACTATTTTGCCACTATACTTTGTACAAATGTACTAATAAATACGTAAAATTAAACCGACTTTTAATATTGGCGCTTTGAGCCAGGATTTACAAGTAAAAGAACCAGAAAGAAATATCAAGAAATTAATTATATACACTACATCACACGGTGAGACGTTCCAACCAGATTATTCCTTTAAACTCCATACAACCTTGTGCTAATACCTAGAGTTAATACCAGTGATTATTGTCGCGTTAAATTTATTAATTATATGAATCGTATTTAAAGGTGTACTTATTTAAAGTTATTGTAGTGTATCAACTATCTGGTATCCATAACACAAGCCTCGTAGCTTACCATGGATCTAGATAGTGCTGTGCTAATGTCCCAACATATTTATTTATTTTATTAATAAAATTTATTTCAATTATATTTATATACTCATACTTCACATAAACGATAAAATCATATAACAATTTCTTTTTATAACAATGTGTCAACATGAAGCCAATCAGATATTCTGGTAAAGCAATGCGTTTGGATGAGAAACAAAAATTAAATAAAGTATCCTCTGTTCCTCTGTAATTGCATTTAATAATTAACAGGAGCAAGTGAGTCAAACGATCACGTAGCGTTTCAGGCTACAAATCACTATAGCCGTGCATATTAAGTAAGAAGAGGAAGCGGTAGACCTAGAGATTCTTTTTTTGACAGCATCCGGCATAGTAGCTGAAATTTGATTCTACGCAAAAGATTGTTGGTTCAAGTCTCGTTTGGTACCATTTTTTATTGACCTTATATACATACATATTAGAATACAAACACAAATATAGGTAGGCAGAGAACGATAATGTCATGCCCTACGAACTTTAAGTCTTTTACGTTTTATATTGTCGTCTTTCTCTTTGTACGACCTCGTCAGGGGTTTTCAGAATTTTGATTAGACGTTTAAGTATAATGCTAGTTTGATCTGGACGATCCAAGGTTTCCTCCCCTTTATCATTCGCTCCCTCTTCTTAATATCCACTGTAATGAAATATATTAGTATTTAAAGATTTAATCAATATGCTCTAGAATCTATCAATCAAAATAAATCAATATGCCCAAAAAAAAAAGGGTCAAAATTCAATTTCTAAATTTATAGATGATTTAAGTACTAGCGACTCACCATCGCTCGGGTTCGTCCCTAGCTTGCTTCCCAATACAAACTTTTAACCCAATTTTCACCCCATTAGGGGCGATTTCCGAGATAAAGTATCCTATGTCCTTCCCAGGGTCTCAAACTATCTTTTTACCAAATTTCATCTAAATAGGTTCAGTAGATCCACAGATTACCCCCTACAACCTCACAAACTCACAAACTTTACCTCTTTATAATATTAGTATAGATGACTGTATTTAAAAAAAATTTCCCGTAGACCTATTGTTTTTAATTATATAATTCTTTATTAAAAGTAAAAACTGAAAAGAAATTTAGTAATATCATGCTATATTTTTTTTTCTTGACAAACTTGTCGTGAAATAATGTTCATAGAAATGAATGTGTTTTACGTAATTTTTTTTTCTTTATAACAATATTAACTTAGTTAACGTATGATTAGTTGATTAAACGTAACTTTTAAATTATTATTAACAAAAATATCTGTCAATTTATGAGCCTCTCTCTATAAATGGTGGAGCAGTGTTAGCTCAGTGGTAACGCGCTCGCTTGGAAAACCGATTGAAGCGGGTTCCAATCCCGGGTACTTCTGATATTTTTCAAATGTGAATCATTTTCAACATGGTTACCACTTGCCTTTCGGTGAAGGAAAACATTGTGAGGAAATTTACATGTCTGAGAGAACTAACAAGTTTTCGAAAGACATGTGAAATCCGCCAACCTGCACTTGGATAGTGTGGTGAAATATGGATTGATCCCCCTCGTATTTAAGGGAGGCCTGTGCCCAACAGTGGGACGTTAAAAATGGCTGAATACAATAAATTTATAAATATTGTTATATTATCTCCGCCTCATCGTTACACTTAGAGCAAGTGATGAAACAAAATCCTGTTCCCATACATCAAGCGTTCAGACACATTGGCCATTTTAATGAATTGCTGGCAAGTTGTCCCGGTGTTACAGGAATCTGTTGTGATTTAAACACGAATAATATAACCATCATGGGCAGTGACATCTAACGTGGCAACCGATTTATCTTACTATTTCCTTATGTACAATAATCATTATAATAATATATATCATATCATTATAATAAATAATCATTATAATAAAAATAATATATCATTATTACGTTCATCTATACATATGATAAAATTCTGAGTCAAATCTGTACATTAAATATTTTTTGGAAAATCTCATTGAAATAGTCATCACTATCGATACAGAGATCCAATCTATAGTTTTTAGAAATTTTTTCTGTCTGTCTGTGACCGTTGCACGAGATAACCACTAAATAGATTTTGATGAAATTTGGTATGATGATAGCTGGTTATCCGGGTCAACATATAGGATACATTTTACTGCTGGAAATTCTCTCATTTTTGAGAAGTCTATACTAAACGTTAAAACGTAACTAGGGACGAATCCGAGACTCGTGGGTGAGTCGCCAGTAGTATATAAATAATAATATGGTATTATGCATATGTTTACAAATATAATAAAACTGAAGAGATTGTTTGTTTTTTTTTTGTTTAAACGCACTAATCTCAAGAACTATCAATTGGATTAAAAAATTGCATTTGATAGCCCAATTTTTGAAGAAGGCATAGGCTATCTAAAATCATGTTGACATTTAAGATTGAAGTTATACATATGTAAATAAACTATGCGAGCGAAGCTATGGGAAAAGTTATATATATTAATATTAGCTCACAGAATCCAGAAAGACTAGATTCGAGTCTTGAGTTATTCTGATAAATACATTCATTAGTACCAACCCACATTAAGGAAGTTGGCGGTGTAAGTCTTATTACAGAGAGTGCTGTCTGAAACGGGTTGCTAGTTCCTACCAGTCGTATCAAATTGTTGTTCCACAGGACTATGAGAAAACCTATAATATAGTGTACTTGTGTTTATCTAGAACTTAGTGCAAGTCTTTCGGGCGAGGATACTAACGAGATTGGCCGTTATGGTTGGAACTGAAAATAACTAAATATTCACTTGCACAGCAACAGTATATTTTGATCGGTTTCTTATTTTACTTCGTTTAATCTTGAACTCGTACATTAGTATAAGTGATATAATGTCAGTCGATTATTTGTTATCTATACAGATAAATAAAATTGGAGTGTCTGTTTGTAATATTAAAGAAACCGCTTTTTACTAAATGCATATGGATGTACACGCGGTACATATACCAAAACAACATTTTTTACAATTTGTGTCTGTCTGTCTGTCTGTTTGTTCCGGCTAATCTCCGAAACAGCTGGACAGTTTTTAAGGGACTTTCACTGCCAGATAGCTGCTGTTATAAGGAGTAACTTAGGCTACTTTTATTTTAGAAAATGAATCAAGGTTTCGCAAAAAAATTAAAACCCATGAAATTGTGAACAAAATTCACGTACGGCGTATGCAACCGAGCGAAGCGAGGGTAAATCGCTATATAATTTAAATAAATATCTTAGAATTAGCAAGCTACTATTTATGTATAAACATAGCTAACCGTGAAAACGTACCTAGGGACGAACGCGAGCGAAGCGAGCGTGAGTCACTAGTATATACATATAATAAAACAGTAAATTAGCGAAATCGATATACGCGTTTCACGCAAATAGTGCAGAACCGATATTATCTAAATTTTGTGTAGTGATAGCTTATTACTTGCGTCAACATATAGGATAAAAATTTACATGTCTAACGCTGGCTAAGCCTTATGAAATACATCAAAACAATGTACTAGAAAATTGTAGGTCTTAAAAAGGCCTACAGAAAAATCTACAACTGCATAAGTCTTTCTCCTATAATACACTCGCAATAACTATTCATATCTATTTAAGTCACTAGTGATAAGTGAAAAAAAAAATGTAAAAAAATTGCAAACTGTTTCTTTTAACTATGAGTTACATAAGTTTGAGGTAAGTGAAAATTAGATACGTTTTACCCGAAAAAATCCTTCTTTCAATAAATTACTTAACGGTTTAGTTTTCGGACCATTTTCCTCACTAGATATTTCATTTGTCATACAAATGTATCTGTGGTTTGATTTATTTTTGCTAAAGTAAATGGGGAAAATTGATTAGATTAGGCTATAGTTTGAGACAATTAAGTAAACCGCATGGAAATGCCGATATTCCCCTTGACTGACTCCATGCGTTCGTAGTGAAATTGACGTGATAATCAATCCGGTAAACTAGCAATCAATTCACTTAGATATAGGAATGTATTTTAGTTAAAATTATTATTTATAATGAGTACAAAAATATCTTCTATGTATATAAAAATGAACTTTCTTTCAGCCATTTTTTAACGTCCCACTGGACACGGGCTTATTCAATACGAGGGGGATCAGACCATAGTCCACCACGCTGGCCAAGTGCCGGTTGGCGGACTTCATATGGCTTTCAAAAACTTGCTAGGTTCTCTCAGACATGCAGGTTTCCTCACGATGTTTTCAATCACCGTAAGGCAAGTGGTAATCATATTTAAAATGATTCACATATAAAAAAAAAACATATTTCTCTGTTCAAGAATTTCTTGTTGATTGAATTGAGTGGAATTAAGAATAATTGATTCATATGCGGTATAGCTGTTATATTATATTGTATTAAATACTGTAACTGAGTTATTAAAAAACGCAACTTTTGAGTTTCTTGTCCGCTCCTTTCTACTGAACTGCTTTGTGAATCGGTGGTAGATTCCATATGGACTGACCGCACTGGCTCTTCAAACCAAATTTATGATTTGGTTGATTTATTTAAACCTAAATATGTACATAGGTGTGCGTGCATAGGACGCACATCTATGTACATATTTAGATATAAATAAATACCTGCAGTATGTAATATGAATCTAATTAAAGTTAATTTTTATTTCATTTCTATTCACATGATTTGTTTCGGGTCGTGCCGAAAAGAGAGTTTTCATTCATATTTAGACAATTTCTAACGGAATGTTATAAAGATTTCAGTACAATATATTTGAATCTATATATGTTTGATATTTTGTAATCAAGTCGTCAAGTCTGAGTATAAGCGAAGACAGCTCTGTAATTACAAATACTATGTATTTAATAACACCTTAATCTTATGCGTAAGCGACAAACAAAAACAAATCTTAAATTTTAACACGGGAGTATAATTCTTAAAATTGCTTTTCAAAGCCTTCAAAAGTGACTCTGTCTTTATTAAAAATGATAACAAATCGATCCCACGTGCATTTTTCTGGGATAAAAAGTAGCCTAAATATTATCCTGATGTATGAGTTATATTATTGTAAAGATTCATTAAAATCCATTCTGTAGTTTTTGCGTGAAAGAGTAACAAATACCCATACATCTAGACATCCAGACATCCTTACGTCTTCACAAACTTTCGCATCTATACTTAATATTATAAAGAGGCAGACTTTGTTTGTTTATTTATTTGTTTTTTTGTTTGTTTGTTTGTTCGAACGCGCTAATCTCAGGAACTCGTGATCCGATAAAAAAAATCTTTTTGCGTTATATAGCCTGTTTATTCAGGAAGGCTATATATCACATAGTATATAGTCTATCTATTCTATACTAACCGTTAAAACGTAGCTAGAGGCGAATCCGAGCGAAACGAGGGCGAGTCGCTAGTTTATAATATTAGTAGGGTTATTATATTTTCGTACTTTCAGTGAGAAAAAGGTATAGTCCTTTACATACTAAAAAATAAAAGTCTCAAGAACTAGTTTTACGAGCCGATACGACAGTTGAGTGGATTTTCAAGCAAATTTCAACTTAATCCTTTACAAAATAAGAATGTTCAATTAGAATGTGCAAAGAAAGAAAGTACTCGTAGATCATTAGAGTGGACATCACACCACGCTATTATTTGGCTGGCACAAAAGGTTGCTTGTTAGAAGGATCTATTTTAAGTGATGCAGCTGAAGTTTATTTTTCAAATAATATTCACATTTCCTTTATAGTAATATATTGCAGTTTATTTAATAACTAGCGACTCACCCTCGCTTCGCTTCGGGTTCGTCCCTAGACAAAAACAATTCTATCCCACGGGAACCGTACATTTTTCCGGGATGATATATAGCCTATAGCCTCTTCAGTTAACGGGCTATCGAAAGTAAATAACTAGTGCTTCATGAGATTAGCGCGTTCAACCAAACAAACAAACAAACAAACAAACTCTTCAGCTTTATAATGTTAGTGTAGATATTCTAAGTGCTACTTTTCAATAAATATAATATTACATTTTTTTAAATAGACTCGTAAAACAACAAAATAGACCAAGTAAATCTATCACAAAACACTTTTTTATAGGCTAAGAGGCCGACCTATGCGGTGGACCCCTCATTCTTTTTCCAGACGAAACATTTTTTAAAAGTCTTAAAACATATTAACAAACACGACTCATGTAGGTTATCACCAAAAATTTGCTCTAGACTATTGTTAATAAAAAAAATGTTTAAACCTATAGCCTTCCTAAACAAACGGGCTATCTAATAAAAAGAATTGTTCAAATGGGATTAGTAGTTTCTGAGATTATCGTGTTCAAACAAACAAACTGCTTCATTAAAAGTATAGATAATGTTATATGAAATACAATTCTTATCGATATAATAAATTAAAAAATACTCAAGCAAACGAAGTATTTTATCATAAACTAAACGTTGTATCAGGAATTTATTGGCATTTTGCCTAAGCACAAAGTTACATAATGAAACTTGCTTCCTTTGTTTCGATATTACCGACTAGATAATTTTAATATCACAGCTAGAAGTTAAAACTAGGTAAATGAAAATTTATTTGAAAATAATATCAGCTTATCTAATATATTTAAACGAGCAATACTTGTATATTTATTTATATCGGTGACCTCGGAAACGGCTCTAAAGATTTCGCTAAAATTTGGTATGTGTGGGTTTTCGGGGGCGAAAAATCGATCTAGATTGGTCTAGGAAAACGCGTGTTTTCGAGTTTTCATGCGGTTTTCTTCGATTTATTCCACGCAAAATATGGTCGATAATTTCTTACGCTCGGCATACGCATCGTGGTCAATCGAGTTTTAGTGATATCATTTTTAAATTAGCTTTTAGCATTTTTTTCTATGTACAGACATTCGACTTCTATAGTTTTATTATATGTATAGTTTCGCGAATAATCAGTCAGTCAGTCAGTGATATTTCCATATATACAAATACTTTTATAAACTTAAAACACTTATGAGAATATTTTTAATAAAACATTCAACCCTTGGATTACGAAGGGTTTGTGTAATTGTTTGAAACCATCACTCGGAATAGGTACGATGAATCTTATTACTCTAAAAAGAGCATACATATGTATACATATTATATTTTTACATAATCAAATGATTTCAAGAAAATGTATGCTTTTTATTTCTTGTACATGTTTTTTCTATATTTTAGTATATCATTTAAGTGCAAAAACACAAGTGTACTCTCTATTTCTCTTTCGAACTTCGGGGAGATGACAAATCAACACGACTAGTGGAATACTGTTGAAGGACCGGCTTTACGTACTCTGAGGTGCGGGGGTGTAACCCAAAATCCCAATACTAAGCTGATACTATGTTTTTTTTTAGAAATAGAAGACTCCAATTATAGCCAACATAAGATTTGAACCTAGGACCTTCTGAAGGTGGTCATGTTAGCCACTAAACCAACGAGACTACTACAGTAAAGTTAAGTAAAAATTACAATACAAATTTCTTTGACACCAATCAACCAATATCTCTCGCAATTCTGATATTTTCATGTGCGAATCATTTCTAACATGATTATCACATGCCTTACGGTGAAGGAAAATATCGTGAGGAAACCTGCATGTATGAGAGAACCTAGCAAGTTTTCGAAAGACATGTGAAGTCCGCCAACCCGCACTTGGCCAGCGTGGTGGACTATGGCTTGATCTCCCTCGTATTGAAGGGAGGCCCGTGCCTAACAGTGGGATGTTAAGAAGGGCTGAATATATATGTATATACATTCATACAACCAATATCTGAATGTAAATTCTTTAAGATCTTTTAAATTTGAAACCAGTAACTACCACCACCTTAAAACCTCATCTACCTGTACTAATATTATAAAAGGCAGAGTTTGTTTGTTTGTTTAAACGCGGTGATCTCAGAAACTACTAATCCGTTTGGAAAAATTCTTTTTGCATTAGATATCCCGTTTATTGAGGAAGGCTATATAAAATATGTAGTCTTATCCATACTAACCATTAAAAGGTATTTAGGGACGAACCCTAGAGTCGTTAGTTTTTATATAATTCCATTTTCACCTTTTGACTATGGAACCCTAAAAATACATGAAGGTCGCCATTGTAACGCGGCACAGACTGTGTCTAACTGACATATCGTATACGATTTTATAAAAGGGTCCCAGAAATTGTACAAAAAGCTTTTATTTATGGAGTTTTAAAAAACCTAAAAGGACATTTGTGTGCTAGATACTATTACATAAGCAATGATTTCATACAGCGATCGCCTTCATGTAATTATAATCATAGCCGATAGGCTATATATTGTTGTTCTGGTGGCTAGAATGTAGGACCAGAAATTTAGTTTCTGATGTTGTGAGTTCGAAACCCGGGTTGGGCCAAGATTTAGTCATTAAGTTTTTCTACTTCAAACTGTTACAAGTACTAGCGACACTTCGGTTTGGTGTTTTCTTAGGTACCTTTTTGGCATACATTTTATTGCCTTATTTATACTACAATATTATGAAGAGGCAGAATTTTTTGTTTGTTTGTTTGTTTGTTTGTTTGTTTGAACGCGCTAATCTCAAGAACTACTAATCCGATTTGAGAAATTCTTTTTGCATTAGATAGCCTGTTTATTGAGGAAGGCTATAAACTATGTATCATCATACTATTACCGAAGGAAGCGGAGCGGTAATCATAAATGTCAACAAAACGGACAGACTTGCATACATTATTATAAAACTATTATTATATATTATATAAATACATAGGGACGAACCCGAGTGCAGCGAGGTTGAGTCGCTATATTACATAAAGCCAAAGAGTTTTTTTGTAGATTGGACGCAGGTAAAGCCGCGGGTTCTGCCAGTATTAAAAAAATACTGATCGACATCAAATAAAAAAAAAATTGATCGACTTTAACAAGAGGAAGTCCTCAAGTCATTTGAATGTTTTAAATGTGTTATAGGATAAAATAAAGTGTAGCTAGAAGAAGTTTTTATTTAATTTTTATCGTATCAATACATTTTAATCGAACACCTTTACCGTCCAGAGTTTCACTTTCAATATCCACAGTTAATAAAATATATACTTATTATGGCTTTAACGAGAAAATACTGGCGTATAACATTACGAAAAGAACGGTTGGCCGTAAATCCGGTTAACACTTTGCTAAGTAAAAACAATGTCCTCCCTAAGACCCCTTAAAGTTAAAACCTTTGGATAGGGAAAGAAAATATCTTCAATGTTTTTTTTCTAAATTAAACAAAAATTCAATGTAATTCTAGTAATATAAATATGTTTTTTTTTACATTTATTAGTTCGCTTCTCTTATTTGGATTTGATAGAAAAGATTATCAATACATATAATAAAACTGTAAATGTAGAAAGTCTGTACAAGAAAAAAAATATGCTAAAAACATCTTATATACGTTTCATCCCGGGACATTAAATAGTTCCCGTGGGATAGCTAAAAAACTATAGTAACTTATACAACTTAGTACATAAAAAATACTGATTGGATTTTAATGAAACTTTATAATCAAAATAACAAATAGGCTACTTTAATGAACGGTTCCCGTGGGATAGATTTGTTTTTGTTTGTATCTATAATAAAACAATAACTTAGTGAAATCTATACGTGAAATAACAACGACTGTAACTTATTTTGTACAGAATATAGACCCAAAAACAATAGTTATTTAAATTTTTGTCTGTTTGTCTGTTTGGGTGTGTGTGCGCGTTTCACACAAAAAGTAGGGAACCGATTTTAACTAAATTTTGTGTAGTGAAAAGTTATTACGCGGGTCATATATAATATTATATAATCCCATTATAAAAGCGTAAATTTGTATGGATGTTTGTTCAGGCAGTAATTTGGCACAGAGATTTTAGTCTGGAGTAGCACGTAGTTTACTTTTTATCCTTGAAAAATGCACAATTTCTGTTTGATAGATTTGTTTTTGTTTTTCACAGAGCAAGCGATCTACTATCTTTTCCATACTAACCGTTAAAATATACCTAGGGACGAAACCGAGCGAAGCGAGGGTGAGTTACTAGCTTATAATAATATGTAATATGATGTCCTCTTCGGTCAAGGCCAATGTCACTGAGACTAACCCATAAGTGTACGCGCAGACACCAGTGCCATATTTTGTTATCTTTTTCGATTTCAGTACAAGCGTTATATGGTGAGTTTGCTATTTGAATATTAACGTAAATGCGTTATTATTTTTATTTATATTACCAAAAGAAATTAAAATATTACCTAAACGTTTTGAAAGTTTTCAAACTTATCAATCCATATCCATACTGCATACTAAAATATGAATGCTAAAGTAACTCTGTCTGTTTGTCTGTCTCCTTTTCACGCTTAATCCGCGGGACCGATTTAGATGATGTTTGGTACGGAGATAGTTTGAGACCCTGGGAAGGGCATAGGATAGTTTTTATACCGAAAATCATCCTTTAAGAAGGTGAAAAGGACAATGAAAATTTGTATGGGGAATTATTTCTCAAGTAAGGGCTATATGTATATTTTTTTTATTTTGAAAGTATTTTTTTTATTTTTCTATACCTATGTATGTACATAAATATAGTTTATTTATGTTATAGTTACCGTGAAAACGTACCTAGGGACGAACGCGAGCGAAGCGTCATATATAAACTTATCTATCACATAAAATAGGTATTAGAAATCATGCAAGTGAAACCGTGAGCGTAAGTTAGAACTAATAAAAATAGCAAACCAATTACGTCTTTTGTACATTATTTTTATGAAAAATAAAATAAAGAGAATATCTCGAATAACCTTTTAATAATCCCTCTTTAAAAGTCGGACGAGGTAGAGAGCTTAATTGTAAAAGTTTGGAAGCACTCGTTTATCGAAAGGTATTTATGAAAATAAAATATTCTTATTGTAATAATTAAGAGTTAAAATTATTTACTCCACTTCATATATTTTATTATAATCCAATTTTTTTTTAATAATTACTTTTTGTTTTAACATAATGTCTTTTTTAAATAAATGTTTTTGACGACACGTTTGGCTCAGTTTGTAGTGATCCTACTTGCTGTGCCAGTGGTCGCGTGGTCTTTGACTCGGATAACCAGTTATCATCGTACCAAATTTCATCAAAATCTGTCCATTTAAATAGAACTATCTTTTCGGATTTTTTCGCGGATTTATTTTGATTTTTGGTTCCCGACGTTTCGATCGCTTTACAGCAATCATGGTCACGGGAGAGACTAAGAAGTTAGATGTCTCAAAGGCATTATACAGTTGTTACAGACAGCCTACCCACAAATAACAAAATGAATTCAAATTTTGAAAATTGGCACCAAAGTACCTTACAATATTTGTTAATTTTAATTTAAACATTTTATAATTTTAATTATTTTATACTTGAAATATGAAATATTATTTATATAATTTTAGCTAGATTTATAGATTCGGTCTCTGTATCCATATGACAAATTTTTTGGAAAATCTTATGATTTTCTAAAAAAATATTTAGTGTACAGATTCGATTTAGAATTTTATTATATGTATAAAAGAACATTATATACTAAGCTTATACTGATAAAATAGACTCATCGTACTCAGCTCAGGTAATTTTTAACATACTAGACACATTCCTTTAACCCAGACTAACTTTAAATAGAGGCTCCCACAAAATTTTGTAGATAAAATATGTTAATCTATACATATAATAAAATTGTAACTAAACCGAATAATATATTTTTTGGAAAGTCTATAGTCATTATTATCGATACAGAGGTCGAATCTACAGTTTTTAGAATTTTTGTCCGTATGTCTGTCTGTGGCCGTATCATGGAAAAACCACTAAAATTTGGTATGATGATAGCTGGTTATCCGGGTCAACATATAGGATACTTTTTACTGCGAAAATATTTCATTTCAGAGAAATCTATACTAATGTTAAAACGTAAATAGGGACGAACCCGAGCAGAGCGAGGTTGAGTCGCTAGTTTATAAATATAATGTTTTGCAAAACAGATTTCAGTTGAAATTCATAAATTCGATGCGGCGTGCATATAAAATACCTTATTAGATATTCTATTATAATTCACAATGATAGCGACTATTCAAAGCTATTCATATTAATGGAACAATTTCATTTTATCTAAAGTTTTATTTTTAACATTACGTTTTTTTTAAAAGCTACTTTGAAATAAAAGCATTCAATAAAATTTACGGAATTTTCCTTAATAAAGTGACGTAAAGAAAAATTTATGTCAATATTCATTTTTTTTTATATGTTGGGACATTAACACACAGCACCATCTAGTTCCATGGTAAGCTACGAGGCCTGTGTTATGGATACCAGATAGTTGATACACTACACATATATAACTTTAAATACATACATATCATAAATATAAACACCCATGACTGGAGTACAAACATTCGTGCTCATCACACAAATGAATGCCCCCAGCGGGACTCGAACCCGCGACCGCTGGCACAGTAAGTAGGGTCACTACACACTGAGCCAAACGTGTCGTCAAAGTTATTTATATTATATACATATTCATAGTTATTTTCCAAATTACCCGATAAATAGTTTTAACATTTATTTGTTTTATTTAAATGATTTTAAAATAATCTATACATATAATAAAATTCTAATGTAGTCGAATCTGTACATTAAATATTTTTTGAAAAATCTTATAGAAATAGCCAATATTATCGATATAGAGGTCGAATCTATAGTTTTTAGAATTTTTGTCGGTCTGTCTGTTCGTCTGTCTGGGAATGCATCACGAGAAAACCACTGGACAGATTTTGATAAAATTAGGTCTGATGATAGCTGGTTATCCTGGTTAACATATACTTTTTAGTGCAGAAAAATATCTAATGTGTGTGAAATCTATACTAAATGTTAAAAATTAAATTAACTACAAGTACATAAGATTTAGCTCTTCATTATTATTTGTATGAGGAAAGAAGTTTCGTTTGTCTGTCTGACTGAACCATTGAACGGGAATTTCAAAAAGTTCTTTTGGAACTATCCATACGATATAATGTTATGAATTACATATTGTAATAAGTTACATCTTTTCTGTACAACAACAGTATAAACATATGAAAAATTTATTTAGGCCTGCAGATTGTGAGGTCATGCGTTTGATTACCGAGTCAGGCTAAGAACTGGATTTTTCCGTTATAAAATACTAAGTAGGAGCCCCAAATTGGGAAGTTGACGATGCATAGACCCATACCTCGGAGAGTACATAAAACTGTCATTCCAGGGTCTCATCTCGTGTTTCCCGTTTAATTTGAAGGGTATCATTAGTTCTTCATAGTCCACCGAGGCCAAGTGCGGGTTGGCGGAATTCTTTGATTTTGTTGGCTAAAAAACTTGTCAGGTTCTCACAGACATGCAGGTTTCCTTACGATGTTTTCCTTCACTATAAGACAAGTAGTAATCGTGTAGGTAATGATTCGCACATGAACGTATTACAGGTGCAAGCAGCTTATACAAAAATAAAACCTCTTTTTTATACCACTAACTTTTGCTACCAAAGTTTACTGCCAAAATAAATAAATAAATAAGTAATATATGTTGGGAAATTAAAACACGGCACCATCTAGTTCCATGATAAGTTACGAGGATTGTGTTATGGATACCAGATAATTGATACACTACACATATATAACTTTAAATACATACATATTACAAATATAAATATTAAATACCCAGGACTGTAGTACAAACATTCGTGCTCATCACACAAATGAATGCCCCCATCAGGACTCAAACCCGCGACCGCTGGTACAGCAAGTAGGGTCACTACAAACTGAGTCAAACATGTATTTAAATAAATACAATTTTCCATAAACAATAAAATTTATATAACGTGTATCGTCTCAACGTGAGAACTTCCTACAACACGCAACTGGTTGAACTTTCTAAGCTTTTCTTTTATAAAATAAATTACATTTCGTAAATTTTCAAACATAAAAGTAGATAGTTTTTGTTGTAAATGCTTTTTTGTATTTGAGGAATAACTTTAGTAAAAATTATCGATCTAATATTCTAACATTTTTTTTATTTTACTATATATAAATTCATTATTTTAACACAAGTCTTTACATAATAAGATTCATTATACTGGAATATACATCATTAGAGAATAATAGCGTGCTTTGACTACGAAATATTAGATGACGAGCTCACGAACGAAATTTATGGGTAGAATTGTATAATGTTTAACTATAATAATCTATTACCAAACTAGCGACTCACCCTTGCTCCGCTCAGGTTAGTCCTTAGTTACGTTTTAACATTTAATATAGATTTCATAGAAATGAGATATTTTTCCGCAGTAAAAAGTATCTTATATGTTGAACCGGATAACCAGCTCATCAGACCCAATTTCATCAAAATCTGTCCAGTGGTTTTCTCCTGATGCATTCCCAAACAGACATACAGACAGACAAAAATTCTAAAAACTATAAAATCGGCCTGTGTGTCGATAATAACGACTATTCCAATAGGATTTTCCAAAAAATATTTAATGTGCAAATTGGACTCAGTTAGGATTTTTTTATATTATGTATAGATTAGACAATAAATCGTATACTTAACGTAATCTGTATATTTTATAGTGACTGGCTTTTTGATTTTTAGCGTATGTATTAGGTACTTACTCTAAGTATTGGCGAAGGAATTTTATTCTTTAACTATAGTAGAATGATATCTTACCTATGTTTGCAGGTTGCGCTTATTTAATTATATACTAGCGACTCACCCTCGCCCTCGCTCAGGTCACCTCTAAAAAAACAAAAACAAATCTATCCCACGGGAATCTTATTTTTTCCGGGATAAAAAGAAACCTATGTGTTATTCCAGACTGTAATCTATCTGTGCCAAATTTCATTAAGATCCGTTCAGCCGTTCTGGCGTAAAAAGAGTAACAAACATCCATACATACACATACATACTCACAAACATTCACATTTTTATAATATTAGTATATTAATATCGATTATACTCGTAGAAGAGACCTATCAAGCTGTGTTTATTTTGCATAAGTTATAGCCTAGTTACTCTATAAGGTCAGATTATTATCCACTTTTATACAAAAAGGTTTATTAAAATCTGTTCGTTTTCGAATGATTCGTTACTAAATACTGACTGACCGAAAACCTTAAAATTACTAACTTAGCTTCTATTTTAAATAAAAGTATCATTTCGGATGTTTTTTGGATTTATTCTGATATTTAGTACAATTCCGCGAAATAATCCGAAAAGATAGTAGTTTTATATAAAATATCAAATATTCGCGTAAATCTAAGAAAATATTAGCTCTATTTCTTCAGCTTCAGCTTCTTTTTCTATTTAAAACTTTAAAAAAAGAAACGGTCCACTCTTCTATCAGAGAAATACCAGGAGCAACCCGCATGGTACACCGCCCACCGAGATGGACCACCAGTGTGTTTTTTGGCTTCGCTCCCGACTAGATTGCCAGGCGTTAAGGAGCTCCACCACCATGACAAGGTCAACGCACTTTGGAGAAGGGGGGTTTCCATGATGCCTAACAGTATCTTAACCAGGTTTTAATATATCAGTACACAATATTTCATCAAAATCCATACAGCTGTTTAACGTGAAGTACAACTGATACACATACATACAAATTTCTACATTTATTATATTAGTTACTTATATTTAGTTACTACTTATTTAGTTTAATCTGTACATATAATAAAATTGTAACTGATCGTTGTCTGTACATGAAAGATATTTGAGAAATCTATTATTAGGGACCTTTGTTAACGCAATAGAACCCAAAACAATGATTTTTAGTTTTTTTCTCTGTCCGTTTATCGGTTTGTTTGTTTTTCTGTGCGTTTGTGCGCGTTCATCTCAGAAACGGCTTAACCGATTTGGATGCAGTATTCGCTAATATATTATGCTAAGCTGCGCTTAACATTTAGTATTTGTTTTACTTCAATCGGTTCATTATTAAAAAAAGTTATGTCAGTTTTAAGAATCATCTAGGTTAAATAATAAAGTGTTAAATAATAAAATCAGTTTCTGACCTATTCCTTTGTATACATCTCTAACCCATTAATCTAGTGGCGTGCAAAATCTACAACCGACCGTTGTTTTATTCCTCGCACGATGTTCAAATATATTTTATTTACATTCTCTTACATTCGATTTTGATATTGGTAGCATTTATTAACACCCTTTTATTATCACTTGTAACTAAAATAACCAAATAAGATGCTATACTATTTTGCAAATATGTAAAATTTGTGTTGACGTTGACGACATGTTTGGCTCAGTTTGCAGGAACTACTTGCTGTGCAAATGATCACGGGTTCGAGTCTCGCTCGGGCTATTCATTTGTGTGATAACGAATGTTTGTACTCCAGTCATAGGTGTTTATAATTATAAAATATATGAAGTTATTTATGTGTAATATATCAACTATCTGGTATCCATAAAACAAGCCTCGTAACTTAAAATGGAGCTAAATGGTGCTGTGTGATAATGTCTCTACATATTTAGTGTTTTCCCACGGCTTCGCTCACGTAGTTCATATATTAATTATAGTTTATACCTTAAACTCATCTTGAAGGTATAGTACTGTAGTATTCCATTTATTTTCATTCTATTAATGTAATAACAATATATGAATATATTCGTGACAAAAATAAAGAGTGTCTCTTGTTTTCAAAGAACAAAAAAAAAATCGATGATAACCCAAAAACTCATACAAAGCAATGAGTACAGAATACATCTAAAAATAAAACTATTACATATGAAAACGATATAGAGAACTCGAATGTAAATGGTATTTGATCTTTAAATGAAATCGATGCCATTCAACTGAAAGATTGAACGATCGAGAGCAGGAAAACGTCCAAAACGAATACGTGTACGGCCAATTCATATTAAGTTTTGTATAAGTTAGATATAACTATTGCATTTTTATCCTTAACTAGCTGTGCCCCGCGGTTTCACCGTTGAATTTGTTTGATTATAAACATCTGTTTTACAATAATGTATGGAAGTCTGCCCGATTTGTTGACATTTATGGTTACTGTTCCGCTCCCTTGGGTAGTAGTATGATGATTTATAGCCTATAGCCTTCTTCAATAAACGATATATCTAACGCAAAAAGAATTTTTCAAATCGGATTAGTAGTTCCTGAGATGAGCGTCTTTAAGCAAACAAACAAACAAACTGTCACTTTATAATAGCTGTATAGATTTAACTAACTAATTGGTTTAGTAGCTAGTATGTACGTCTGCAGATCCAGTGGTCCTGGGTTTGAGTCCCGGGTCGGCCAAATATAGTTATAGGGATATTTTGTAAAGAAATTCTCAGTGACAGCCCGCAGTTGGGAAGATAATGGTTTTTCATTTACCCCCGTGCACGAGATCTATATCTTTGCTTTTATCGAGAGTTACTATATCTTTTAGTAATATCTCCCATGCAATTGGTCTCGTTTTAGTACTAGTCTAATTGGGATATTTCCAATGGCTGAATTTAGTTAAGAAAACATTTTCATACTACTGTACTCTAATCATAGCCACAAATACAGTAATGAACTTCAATCCGTAGGATCCACATTACATTTTACTATAAAAAATTAAAAGATATAGTAAACGCAGAAGAATTCAACTTCATGATGAAATACCGGCTTTAACTAACATTATTATAATATGGAAAGTCCGACGCTATAGATCTCCGTAATTAAATTAATTGAGTGAATATTGTCGGCAGCTTAATAATACTTGTAGTAATTTATACTGATGTACGCCAAGTGGTCGATATGGACCATAATAATTATTGAAAACTTTAGACAAACATATGTGAATAGATTTCTCAGAGATGAGATATTTTCCCGCAGTAAAAAGTGTCGTTACTTATAATAGTTATGTTGACTCGAATAACTATATCTATCATCTTATCTATCTATCATCATACCAAATTTCATCAAAATCTGTCCAGTGGTTTTCTCGTGATGCGTTCCCAGACAGACAGATAGACAGACAGATAAAAATTCTAAAAACTATAGATTCGGCCTCTATATCGATAATAATGACTATATCAATAAGATTTTCCAAAAAGTATTTAACCCATTTGGACCCAAATACAAACTAGCAGAAAATTTTTGAAAACATTTTTATTTACTTATCAATTAGATACTAAAGAAAAAAAAACTTCTTTCTATGAAAAAAATCACCGTCCTTAACTGGGGACAATGGGTTCATGTGTGATAATTTACAAAACATCTCTTTTTGATGCAAAATGTTTTAACACATTTTTTACATTGCCAACGTGGTTTTTATGACATATAACGCATCGTAGCTGACTGGGCAAACTCCCAGGAAAGTGGCCAACGCCATCTTCACTCATATTTGGTACTGATAAAGAAGGTTATGACAGTGGTAGCCCAGTGGTAACGCGCTCGCTTGGGAAACCGAGTGAAGCGGGTTCAAATCCCGGGTCTCGCACCTCTGATATTTTCATGTGCGAATCATTTCTAACATGATTACCACTTGCCTTACGGTGAAGGAAAACATCGTGAGGAAACCTGCATGTCTGAGAAAACCTAGCAAGTTTTCGAAAGACATGTGAAGTCCGCCAATCCGCACTTGGCCAGCATGGTGGATTATGGCCTGATTCCCCTCGTATTGAAGGGAGGCCCGTGCCCAAATACAATACAAAAGAAGGTATACGACGTCGTCCATCAAGTCTTTCAGTGCCTTCAGTCCTCAAATAATATCGGGCTATGGATTGACGAAACTGGAGTTGGTCCATTTAATCTTCTACAGGCAGAACGTGAAGACACCAAGCGTTCGCTACAGTCAAATCCAATATATGTATATGTAAACATGCTTACGAAAGTCGTGACTATTATTTCGTGTTGCATACAACTGTGTATTAAAACTATTATGTCCATGACTTCAGCATGATTTTTTTTTTCAAAAATGTTGACTGGACTTTGGTCTGTTAGTTCGTTTATAAGGGGTTTCTATTGGTTTTGCACACTACTCACTGCTGAGGGCTTGTCAATGTACGAATTGTCATATTTACGCCAAGTGGTATTCTGATTTACTCTTCTACATCTTCCTAAAGACTCGTCATCGCTACTGTCCCATTCTTCGACATTCCTATTTTCAAACACCTCAATTCTCCCTGGTGTATTGTGTGGAATTACATTTTGCAGGACATCATCTTCATCCCCTTCTTTTTTATCAATGAGAATACTGGGGTCCAGAGGAATAGCCACTAGGTCATAACTGGTGAAGGGAACCCTTTTATCGCTCAATTTGTACTCAATGGCTTCTTCGAGCTCTCGATAGTCAATTGAGGCATCAAACGATCGTTTTGTCATTATTTACGCCGAAACTAAACCGGTGAAAAATAAACGATAGATAATATCACATCAGCCCATTGGCCCTGTTTGGGGACACCACGCTAAAATAAAGTTATTATGGTCAATTTTCGATAAATACCTAATGAAAACTTATAAATTATTAGGTAAAACTATAACCGAGTGAACAATATCAAAATATATGAGATTTCTTATTGTAAACACAAATATTTTTTACTTATCTTTCGTCAATTATCGTTTTGCACAATGTAGTACATAGAACCATCAATTACAGCCACTTTAGGAAATATTTTTCAATATTATGTTATTTATCACAAGGATACACTCAATGACACAACACACCTTCATCAAAACCAACAGTTAATAAAAAAAGTAAAAAGATGACGGTATCTAAAGAAATGGCCCCAATCAGGGCCAGCGGGCTTAAATTTAATGTACAGATTCGACTGAGTTGGAATTTTATTTTATGAATAGATATGAAATATAAAAAAAAACCTGTACCTATTTTTTAATGTTGGGAAATGCATTTACGAATACCACCTGCAGACATACTGGGGGTTATATGGGACTCAACGGCTAGGAAAGCCAGTACTACCCACTAAAACTCAACAAAACCTCCCCCATCTTAATGGGGCGTCGCAGGATCGCTTACGCACTCTGCCGAAGCAGACCACAACAACCATGGGGTTGCTCCACAGTCCACTCTGCTATCAGAGAAGTACCAGAAGCAACTCGCATGGTACACCGCCCACCGAAGTGAGCCCTCCCAATGGGTTTCTTTGGCCCCACCTCACAATGGGTTTCTTGGCTTCGCGCCCGGCTGAATTGCCGGTCGCTAATCAGCCCCCCCCCTCGCCCCCCCCACGAACCACGTTGGAGGGGAAGAAAACATTTATCTACTCATACACCACCAACTTTCGTATATAATATTTGTGTAATATAAGTCAAAAATATTATGTGCAATATCGAATCTCGTAATTTCGGTACAGAGTCCACTGTGCCACAGTGAAGGTCACAAGTTCAATAACCGTTCAGTAAATATCAATTTTGAGACGAAATTTATAGAGATCAAATATCTTCTAAAAATCTTTGGACTTTAATATAGCGTCTTGTTATTTGAAGTAATTAATATTGTTTGATGTTTTCAGTAATTGATAGTTATTTTTGATACTAGCTATTCGTGCAACTTTGTCGGCATGTAGCGTGGATTATAAAGATTATTATATATTTAATTAATAAACTAATTAATATTGATTAATTAATATTAATTAATTAATAATTATTATTATTAGTTTATTATTATTTATATGGATTATTATTTAAAAAAAAATATTTTTTTTTTCCTTTTAAGGAAAATTACATGACATAAAAGAGATTTTTAAAAAACATACCTGTATTCTCCACCTTACAGGTTATACATATTTAATTTTATAATTAATAACTTAGCCCTTTTTAAAATTCCACTATTGGGCAAGGGCCAAGGACGTTGTCTACTACTTTGCTCAATATGAGTTAGTGAGTACGTCTTTTGAAAACTATATAATTTTTATTCACTTAATTGTTTAACGTTTAAAAACAAATTAAACAGAATAAAATGTCCTCGTGTTTGAAATTTAAAGTTGGCCTAAAAAATCGCAAAGGTTTCATCTAGAATCTTGGTTTGAATCCTCGGCATAATTTAAATTTAGTTGTGTTTTATTCTTGGTGTGATCTTTACAATATTCATTTATAAATTCAACTAAACAAAAACAAATCTATCCCACGGGAACCGTATAATACATATTCTGGGATAAAAAGTAGCCTATGTGCTATTCCTATCTATCTCTGTGCCAAATTTCTTCTAAATCCGTTCAGCCGTTCTGGCGTAATTGAGTAACAAACATCCAAACATATAAGCTTTTACATTTATAATAATAGTACAGATCGATGTTATGATAGAAAATGCAACTCTAATCGTTCATGACTATTGGCAATAAAGACAAAATCAGATATAAATTATAGCTCTAAAGCACGGTATGGTATAATGTAAGTCAAATATTATTCCATATTAATAAATGAATAACGCAAAGTAATCAAGATTTTTTATTATACCTTTATGGATCCCTTGTTTGCTTGTCTGTCTATCAATTTTCGAAAAAAATTTTTCAGTTTATCGCCGTTACTGAGATTTTCTTAACAGAAAGACTTTATAACTAAAGTCCCGACATAGAACTTGAACCCAGGAACTCCAGATGTGCAGCCGTACAAGCTAGCTACCATATCACCGAGGCAATTGCACATCATAAGATTGCTACAGTATGCATTGTAACGCAAAGGTAAAGGCGATCTTAAGATAAAACTTAACCTATTAAAAAACCTAAGCACACCTAAAAAGATTTACACCACAACAGATCACGAAAAATTAGCAACAGCGAGAGATCCAAAAAAATATTTTATTTTAAATAATTTATATAAATTATTATATCTACAATTAAATTTATTATTAATTAAAACTATTTCTTGTTCGGAGCTAAATCTAATAATGATTTTAATACTAATCTATACTGATATTATAAAAAAGTAAAGTTTATGAGTTTGTGACGTTGTAGGGGGTAATCTCTGGATCTACTGAACTGATTTGGATGAAATTTAGTAAGAAGATAGTTTGAGATCCTGGAAAGGACATATGATACTTTATATACTGGAAATCATCCCTTAAGGGGGTGAAAATAGGGATAAAAGTTTGTATTGGGAAGCCAGCTAGGGACGAACCCGAGCGTTTGTTGGCATTCTCGGTTGACGGAATATTGCATCAGCTTTAGGTTTTTGGAAATAGCTTAGTGGCTGCTCTTCTATACTAACTCTGCGTAACTGCCTCTTTCTTTAAAATGGTCATAAATTACTTATGAAATAGTCAATATTTTGACAAATCAAAACACACCGGTCTCCAAAATACGAAGTCACATGATAACATAATCTGGTAACGTACGTTCGTACATAACTATACAATAATAAATTCGTCTAACTCCAGTACAAAGCGTTACATTTGGCTCTATTGAAATAATTCAGTAACTTTGGTGTTCTCTCATTAGCCTCCATCATTTGTCATTTCACTGCTATATTACGATCCTTTTGGATATGAGTGAAGTTTCTACTTCCTGTAATATATATTTCATTCTAAGTATTGTGGTAAATGATAAAATCAAGATGTATAAGGAAATTATTATTACAATTAAAATATCGTATTTCTAAGAAAACTATTATTATTTTATTTTAATAATAACAAGTGTTTTTTTTTGATTTGCATGAATGCCTTAATTTATATAATCATATAATAATAAGTACTATTATATAAAAACTAGCGAGAAACAAAAACAAATCTATCCCACGGAAACCGTACATTTTCCGGGATAAAAAGTAGCCTATGTATTAGTCTAATGTATGAGCTATATTATTGTACAGTTCAATTAATATCCATTGAGTAGTTCTTGCGTGAAAGAGTAACAAACATCCATACATCTATATTCAGACATTCTCATAAACTTTCGCTTTTATAATATTAGTAGGATTTGTTGTCCGTTTGTGTAAAACTGTAAATCTCCAAAAGTTCTTTGTTCAAGAGCATTTTTACCTGAAAAGTTCTTCTGTTATATATTTTGCTATAATTTGACATCACATGGTGTTGCTGCATTAACTTCTACGTGACATTGGCGAAGTAATCTGTGCTCAACTGGTACGTTTTGAAGATATTAACAAGAGAATTGAATTGATTTTAATCATCATTATACCATCGGTATGAACATTGGTACTTAACATCGATCCACTGTTTTTTTGTTGTAAGAAAGAAGAAAATCTAACAAACCATGACATCACCATCGTGTCGGATTATTGCGCGGATTATTCGTGAATATTGGACGTTTTAAATTTTCATCTAAGAAAATATTATGTGAATCAAGAAATACTCACATCATTACAAACAAATCAAACAAGAATTCTATAATAATAATTAGTTTTCCTTTATTCCCTTCTAGTTCACTCCCCAAAAATTTTAAACTTAATCATAAAAACTTATGGATAAATGAAATATGTAACTTATTACTGCTGCAAGAAAAAGTAAGTCTGTCCATATGTCATAGCCGTTTTATTCTTGGAGTCAAATTACAAAAATAAAAAAGAGTGGCACTATACATGAGTAACATGATAACTGATAAGCTAACTAAACAACATAATGTGTAAAGCTGTGGAGCCTTCTGAGTACGAGTCAGAATCTCACTTGCCTGATTTTATTAATTAACATTTAAATAACATATCTATTTTAATCACATATCTAATTTCATAATGGTCTTATACATATGGTAAGGGTGTCGTGGTTGAGTGCATAAGCGATCCTGCAACACCCCCTTAAGAGGGGGGAGGTTCTGTTGGGTTTTAGTGGGTAGTACAAGCTATTCTAGCCAATGAGTCCCACATAACCACCTGTATCTATACAGATTGTATGTGTAAATGCATTTTCCAACATTAAAAAAATGTAGTTTCATACATATTTAAAATTATATTTATTTACACCTTGTATATTACATTTATCGACCAAAAGCGGCTCAAAGTAGAGTACTTTGTCGTTACTAGTTGTTTCTGCAAAAAATTTGGGTCAAACAGTAATTTAAAATGCATATGAAACAAAGATCAAGGGCGGACTGGAATGAAATAAAAAATAACTACGTTTGCTTATTTGTAGGGTAAACTCGTTTTCATCACATTTTTTTCGATTTTATGAAAACAAGTAAAAATTACATTACTTTTTAAAATCTTATTGATTTAAGTTAGTTTACCCAAGTAACAAATAAATGGTAGTGATAGTCCAGTGGTAAAGCGGTCGCTTGGTAAACCGAGTGAAGAGGTCAAATCCCAGTCTGGCACCTTTGTTATTATCATGTGTGAATCATCTCTAACATGATTAACACTTGTCTTACGGTGAAGAAAAACATCGTGAGGACACCTGCCTGAGAACCTAACAAGTTTTCGAAAGACATGTAAAGTCGTCCCGCACTTGGTCAGTGATCCTTCTCTTATTGAAAGGAAGCCCGTACTTAGCAGTGAGATGTGAAAAAGGGCTGAATACATTTCATTCCACACACAACTATAATAATGCATCTTTTTAAAAACAACAAGATATTTATTAAAAGTCATACTTTTCGTTACTTATTCCAAACTAGCGACTCACCCTCTCTTCGCTCGGGTTCGTCCCTACTTACGTTTTAAGGTTTAGTATAGATTTCTCAGAGATGAGATATTTTTCCGCAATAAAAACTATCCTATATGTTGACCCGGATAACCAGCTGTCATTTTACCAAATTTCATCAAAATCCCTAAAGTGGTTTTTCAGTGATGCTGTAACAGACAGACAGACAGACAAAAAATCTAAAAACTATAGATTTGGCCTCTGTATCGACAATACTGTCTATTTCTATAAGATTTTCCAAAAAATATTTAAGGTACAGATTCGACTTAGTTACAATTTTATTATATGTATAGATGTCAACACAATGTTCAGTGAAAATACGTTACGTGTTTGACTTTGACCCTCATGAATTGAAAATAGGTATTTCCTTTATACAAGATGGTAAATTGCAGACTGCTATAAAACTTTAATGTGAGAAAGTTACAAGTTGGAAGATTTATTCTACCGCGAGTAAATCGTACCGTTTGATGTTAATCTGAAGAGTATTAGAGAAGATTTTGATTTCTTTGCTTGATAGATAATGAACCTTGATTACTCGACTGTGATAAAGCCCAAAGGAGGGTTATGTGTTTGACCTGTATGTATATATGTATGTACGAGTATGTATGTTCGATCCTATTTGCCCTCCTAATAACTAAACGGCTTAACCATTTTTGATGATTCATACATCGTTTGTTTTGATATTTATTAAAAAGAATATTCGTCATAGCTGTCATATGTCTTTAAATAAATATATCTTTGTTTAAATCGTATGCCTTAGAAATTATTTAAAGAAGCTCAGTTTCTTTAAGTAATGAGAGAGCGCTGCATAACGGCACAAGCGAAAAGTTAGATTATAATTTTAAGCCTATTATTCACTAGACTATTATCGGGTCCTACTAATATAAAGGCGAAACGACTAGATTGATTTGGGTGGAATTTAGTACACGGACTATGACCTGGAATAAAACATAGGCTACTGTTAGTAAAATTTGTCAATTTTGGCGCTACCTTATACTCGTATGTATATTAATATTATAATGAGGCAGAATTTGTTTTTTTGTTTGTTTGTCTGTTTATCTGTCTGCCTGTTTGTTTCTTTGTTTGAACGCGCTAATCTCAGGAATTATCCGACTTGAAACATTAAGATCGCGTTAGATAGCCCATTTATTGAGGAAGGCTCTATATTATGCTATTACCCAACAGAGTAAAGCAGTAATATAATATATTGTCTTTGTATTCCATACTAACCGTTAAAACGTACCTAGGGATGAAGCGAAGCGGGGGTAAGCCGCTAATAATATTATAAATACAAAAGACAACTAGGACGCACTTAAAAAAAGCGAGGGTAATACTCTAGTTTACTATTTATAGGTTTATTTAACTTACTTATATTTAATCTACATTTCAATAGCTACTCGTAAAAACGACTTTAGTTCGACCTTTTCATTTATTTGAATCCCTTCAGACTTTTGTGATTCATATTATATCATAGATCTGTAGACACGACAAATTTCATAAGTCGACTCCTTTTTCATCAAATATTTACAAATAAAATTCACTGAACCTTCGAAAAACTTGGGTAACACGCGTTTTATCACAAAAAAGGTCCAAAAAAAGTAAACACAGATCCTCTAAATCGATTTACTTTCAAGTTTCGCGCAACTTTAAGAATACAACCAGTTTTTTGATAGAGAATATATTTGTGTCGCCTTGTATTATCATACAAAGTACGGACGCGGAAGGCAGAACATTTTTTAGACATAATGGGTGTTAAATATTTCAACTTGTCCCCCTTTTGGGAGATGTTTTATTTACAGACTAGATTCAGTGCGGCTTTCGCTTGGTATTCGGTGAATAGTGTGTTATTACTTGCTGTTATGTTATAGAACATGTAGCGTGACCTAAATTCACATAAGTAACTATGAACTATTACAATGAAAAAGCTGAAAAGTTAACCATTATGTATGTATACATTTAAAATATTTTCAACTAAATGATAGGGTCGTATATCAATAACATTTATTTAATATACTAAAACAAGATGAAAATATTTGAGTAAGTTTTATTTCTATAATGATTATGGTCCATATTGACCACTCGGTGAACAATAGTCCTATATATTATGTAGTTTGTTAAGAAAATAATGGCGCTTTATTTCGAAAGAAATCAAATAACAAAACAGCTAACAGTAAGTCACGTTGATGAACAACGGGTTAATCAACGTAACTTTTTATCTTTGTGGGGATTAAATTTTTCGATCACACCGTTCTATGTTTTATGAATCTTTGATGAAAAAATTTACGTTTAATAATTACCGAAAGTACTATGTAAAATATTATTTCCATTCTATTTATTTTTATGATGTCAAGTGGTATGCTTACCACTAAAATTTTCAATGCTTAAACATCGGTAACTCAAAGAGCAAGAGAAAAATATGGCGACTATTCTGTTTCACATAAAATTAAAATTTAAAAGCAATATATCGTCAATTCAAAATTAGCTTAAACTAATATGATTTCCCATCCCTAATTAAAAAGTTACGTTAAGGTAAAAAAATAAAATAAAAATAATAAATATATAAATAAATAAATATGTTAGGACTTTAACACACAGCACCATCTAGTTCCATGGGAAGCAACGAGGCTTGTGTTATGGTTATGGTATCTATAACCAGATTGTTAATTCACTACACGTATGTAATGTTAAATACACACATATTCTAAATAAAAACACCCATGATTGGAGTACAAACGTTCGTGCTCATCACACAAATGAATGCCCCCAGCGTGACTCGAACCCGCGACCGCTGGTACAGCAAGTAGGGTCACTACAAACTGAGCCAAACGTCATTAAAAATAAAAAAACACATTGTGCACACTCTAACCTTGGAGCTTAGAAGAATTTTCAATTCAATTCAATTTTCTTGTCAATGGCTTCCAAAAGTGCCAGTTGAGTACAAATTACATCACTCCAATACCTCGGTGGCTTAGCAGCTAGTATGTATAACTACAGGTTTGGAGGTACTGGGTTCAATACTTCCAATCTTCAAATCCTTAGTAACAGCCCGGAGTCGAGAAGTTGGCAGTGTTTTACCTCCATGCCTCGGAGACACCATAAGTCGGCCATGGGTCTGATCTCTAACAGGTTGTGTCACTTTGTCGTCTCACACACGGAGTATGAGAGTGAAAGGAATAGAAAGTACTTAATACTTACATTCATATTATGCAATATAATATAATTAATGGCTTATCCTATTAAAATTGGCCACCATGGCGTGGCGTGGCGTGAGGAGGACATTACATAACTGTTTATTACTATCGACTCAGCCTCCCTTCGCTTGGGTTCGTCCCCAGGTGATAGTTTAAATTAACACAACTTTTTTATTTATGAGCCGATTGAAATAAAACAAATACTAAATGCTAAGAAAAGTTTACTCCAATATATTAGTGAAAACAGCATCTAAATCGGTTAAGCCGTTTCTGAGATTAGCGCGCATTAATTCACAAAACAGACAAAAAATCTATAAATATCTTTTTTGGGTTCCTGTTACGTTAAAGGTGTAATCGTTTTTCTAAAATATCTTTCTTCCATGTACAGACAGCGATCAGTTACACTTTTATTGTATGTATAATTACTTCTTTAGTATTAAGTAGAATGGAAAAGAGAACCGAGTGCGGTTAGTTTTAAAAATTGTATCAAAAATGTCAAAATGGTTATGTCACAAAATAATAATGTGTTCCCATATTTTCAACCGATTTCCATAAAGGAGGAAGTTTTAAATAAATTTTAAATAAAACTATGTTTTCGGGTTATTTTGCGGATTTATTTTTATTTTTGGTTCCCGACGTTTCGAATGCTTTACAGCAATCGTGGTCACGGGAAAGACTAAATGTTAAACATCTCAAAGGCGTTATATACTTGTTACAGACAGTGCCTACTCACTATTTACAAAAATGATATTAAAAAAATCAAAAAAGCACCAGAGTACCTTATAATATTTGTTGATTTTAATTCTAAACATATTAAATTTTTTACAATAAGTATTATAATTAAATATTATTTATTTAATTTTAGCTATTATTATCATAAATATTACATTTTTTTTAAACTTTAATCATTAATTAATAATATTATTTAGTGTTACGATTACTACAATATTATGTCTAACCACAAAGAAAATCAAACATATTAATTATTTATTAAAGCAATATTAGGTTTTATATGTAACTAGCGACTCACCCTCGCTTCGCTTCGGATTCGTCCCTAGATAAAAACAAATCTATCCCACGGGAACCGTACAGTTTTCCGGGATGATAAATAGCCTATAGCCTTCCTCAGTTAACGGGTTATCTAATGCAAAAAGAATTTTTCAAAACTGTTAAGTAGTTGCTGAGATTAGCGTGTTCAACCAAACAAACAAACAAACTCTTCAGCTTTATAATATTAGTATAGATTTAAAAAATTAAATTATTAATTTAGATTGATATTATAATTTTAAAGTAAAATATTAAGCAACACTATTGCTATCTTTACAGACAAAAATATATATTTATTTGAATTATTGTTATTGCGATCCACACAATATGAACTAACTACATCTACTGGTCTGTTATGTTTGTTTTTGTTGTTAGATTTTATTATGTTTATTACAGGATCCCACGATGATAGTACCTAGCTATCTTCCCTATTGAAATTTGGATGTTTTTTTTTAAATTTCAATAGCTTTATGAATCATCCTGATGCAACAACACCTTTTTTTGTAAGTATTTGTGGACTATAAAAGCGGATGTAGTGGCTTGGGCGATCCTGGTTACGTTTACAGACCGCAGATGTTGTATTTCGACGGTGTTTTACATCAGCTATGTGTTCTTTGATACGAGTTCTAATGCATCTCTTTGTTTGTCCAATGTAAGAGAGCCCACAATCATAATCAAGTTTGTATACCCCTGCATCTTGGAGAGGGATGTGACACTTAACTGGCGGTAAGAACTGACTAATCTTCTTTGTCGGCTTGAAGTAAGTTTTAATTGAAACACGCTTTAGGTTGTAGCCAATCTTGTCAGTGACTCCTCTCATGTATGGCATGACTGCAGGGACTCGCTCGACTGTTGCTGGTTTCACTCGGTCACTATGACGCAGGCGCGGCACTTGCAGCTTGTTGTCTTGCAGAACTTGCTTGACATGTTGCAGCTCTCCGGCCAGGTGTTGCTCGTCACAGATCCCTTGCGCTCTTTGAAACAAAGATTTTCCCACGGTAGCTAACTGTGAAGGATAGTGGTGAGATTCACCATTCAGATACTTATCAGTATGGGTCTCTTTCGATACACAACAAGACTCAAGGTGTTATCTGGGTTGCTTTTAACTAATACATCTAAGAAAGATAATTTATTGTCAGATACTAATTCCATTGTGTATAAACCCTAAAATTAAATTTACAATCCTGAAATTCATTTTAATATAATTAAAATATTATATTTTAAGGCAAAACGTTTTTTTATTCAAATACCTCATTTTTCATAAAGCTTTATTACCGGTTTATATTTTAGATGTAAGAATTAAGAAGAAATTTAACAACAGCGGTGTGTTCATTAAATAAATAAACAGGCGGTTCAAACCCTACGGTGTAACACTTATGTAAAGACCATAATCCAACAAAGCCAGGTCTTTCAGAATAAGTTTTTTGTTTTCATTTTACATATGCACGTTTACGCCAATTTAAATTGCTGAATAATATAGGTATCTACGTGCAATTTGAAATACCTCTTTTTAAATAAATGTACATAATATTTTTATTTTGTACTGGTTTTATATTATTCTACCTTTTACGTTTTTATGTTTTTTTAGTCGTTTTACTAGTACTGGTCAACTGTCAAGTGCAGGTTGACAGACTACACATGTTTTTTGAAAACTACTTAGGTTCCTTAAAATATGTGGGTTTCCTGATAATCTTTTCTTGTGTCGTAAGGTGGCACGACATTTTTAAGATGATTTGCAGATGAAATAACAAAAGTAACAGCTGCCAGGGTGTGAACCCACATCACATGATCTACCAACCGAGCGTGTAACTACTGGGCTACCACTACAGCCTATTTGGTTATGATTTTAATAATCTTAAAATCTTTGATAGACGTCACATAATCACTAATTGCCTTAGCGATTAATTTATATAAAAATTTAGGTAAAACAATTTGGAATACAAGCAGTTTTCTTTAGTTGAAACGTCAATTATGTATATAGATAAATAAAATTGTATAAATAAAGTGTCTGTTTGTAATGTCAAAATAACAGATTTTTACTAAATTTTACCGGTGGTAGGACTCTGTGAAGCCTGAGGAGTCCGACTGGATGGGTACCACCCCCTTATCTATTTCTGCCGCCAAGCAACAATGATTGCATTGTTGTGTTCCGATTTGAAGGATAAGGTAGCCAGCGCAATTACAGGCTAGAGGCATATCATCTTAGTCCTCACAATGATAACGTACCGGCGGTTCTGTATTTTTGTTACCTAAAACCTAAGTGCATGAACTATATGTGTTATGGGCGACAGGTACTGCTTTCCATCAGGTGGTCTGTCAGCTCGTTTGTCACTAAATCTCATAAAAAAATGCATACGAAAGCAAACGATACTTATAAGAAAAATACAACTTTTATAATTTTCATCTGTTTGTTTGTTCCAGCTAATCTCAGAAACGGCTGAATTGATTTTAACGATACTTTCATTAGCAGATAGCTGGTGCTATAAAGAGTAACTTAGGCTACTTTTATCTTAAAAAAAGAATTAGGGTTCCACTCAAAAATATTAAAACGCACGCAAGAAGTTGCTAGTACCTAATATAAACATCATTGAAACTTAGACCTCCAACAGAGTAGGTAACGTCAGTCAATTAAATATTCTGTGCACTTTCTGTACAATAAATTTTTATTTTTCATTTCCATATTATTGTATTTACACTTTCCATACATTTCTCACTTATATTTCAAAACTACTGAATTTTTATTTCTAAAATATTCAATTACATACCCTGTCAACTCAACCCTCTTAAAATCAACAGTATAAAATTTGAAACTCCTAAACAGTGAGAAATACCTGCATTCAAAGCGATAACTAAATTTTCTCTTTCGAGAAATAAGATTAACTCTGAAGGTTGGACAGTATAAAGTAAATAGGACCAAGAACTGAAAGGGATTTTGTTTGTAGAATTCTATACATTTAGTCAAATTCTAAATGAGTCAAATCTGTACATTAAATATTTCTTGGAAAATCTTATTAAAATAGTCATTATTATCGATAGGCCGAATCTATAGTTTTTAGAATTTTCGTCTGTCTGTCTGGGAATGCATCATGAAAAAACCACTGGACAGATTTTGATGAAATTTGGCATGACAATAGCTGATTCTGCGGGTGAACAATAGGATACTTACTGCGGTAAAATATCTCATCTATGAGCAATCTATACTAAACGTTAAAACATAACTAGGGACGAACCCGAGCGGAGCGAAGGTAAGTCGCTGGTATACTATATTTTAGTGAAACTGGTAGCGGAAAGTTTTCATTAGAAATATTTATTGAATCTGTGAACTAGATTTGGCTTACAGTTATTATTCAGACTAAGGTGTAATATAGACAAGAGTGTCCTAGATCTAAAGATGAAGCCAAACAATAATGTTTTAAAAAAGAATAGAAATGATAATATACTGAGTGATAAGTAAATAAATGTTAAAAAATAAAAATAAGTAACAGATTTTACTATAGTAAGTTCTTTTGAAATGAAATCAAAAAATAACTATTTACTTACCTGCAAGGAATAACATTGTAACTCAGTGTTGTAGCAATTTGACTTGAAATACACCCTAATTCTTTTTCTAAAACATTCATTCTTTAATTCATTCATTCTGATAGATAGCTAATGTTATAAGGAGCAACTTAGCCTAAGTTCTACCAATGGAAGTCCCGTCAAAATCGATCCAGCCGTTTCGGAGATTCGCCAGAACAAAAAGACAGACAGACAAAATTTTTTATTAGTACCGTATAAACTTTCAAATGCATTTAGTAAAAAGCTGTTATTTTGACATTACAAACAGACGCTTTAACTTTATTTATCCTAACAATTTACAATATTATTCTATCGCAGGTGTCGATATGTACATAACATATGTATGTACTGTATAGTAATGAAAATATGATCGCACATTGCTGAAACATTGCAATGAAGCGAGGAATCGATATAATTTTCGCACACTAATATATTGCCAGGAATTTCCAAGGAAATAGGTACATTTTCCCAAAAATATATATATTATAATTCTATATTATAATATAAATATGAAAATTTGTGAGTATGGATGTATGGATGTTGGTTACTCTTTTATGCCAGAATAGCTGAACGGATGTGGATGAAATTTGACACCGAGACAGATTATAGTCTGGAATAATACATAGGTTACTTTTTATCCCGAAAAATGTACGGTTCCCGTGGGATAGGATTAGTATTGTTTTCCTAATTTATTTTCCTTGTAATTTATTTATTTTCCTTAATATTGTTTTCCTAGCTAGTAATTTACGAGTAGTATTAATTTATTTACAAATATGTAGCTCTTAAAAAATCCAAAGTTAAAGTTGTTTACAGTTTACGTCTTGGGAATGAAGTGATCGCCTCCAGGCTACTTCAACTTTATAGAAATATTGTAAATTATAATTTATTAAAAAAATATTAGTCCCGCTGAGTTTCTTTCGCCAGTTCTTCTCAGGTCTGAGTTTTCTTCTTTCCGAACTGGTAGTAGACTCATGACGTTCAGTAAAAAGTTGTAATAATTTAATGCTGAATAAAATATTTTGAATTTGAATTTGAACTAATGAATGTACATTTTAAAGTCATAACATTATTATTTACTTATTTTTATTTACTTCTTCCAGCAACGAAATTCAAAGCTCTAGTTGGCTATAAAAGCTTAAAATTACTTTCTTTCATATAATTTTCAGGTGCAAAATTTGCACATTTGCAAATGAAGGCGTCTTTTTCCTCATTTGTTGTTTGAGATGACACTATTATATTCTGTAAACTTACGTTCTGAGTTTCTTTTGCGTTTCACTCAAAGGGTATTACGATTTAATTGCCAGGAATTCTGCTTAGTTTTTAATTAAACCCTATAAAAATTTCATCTTTCTTTGGAAGTATATTAACTTTTACAAAAAACGAGTTTTCTTTAACGTTCTTTGTCTCGCCTAGTGGTTAAAATTAAACTATTATAATCATTATTGAAAGTTTGAGGAAAACATAAATGAGAATTTATCTATGTATATAAAAAAACTAACATTTTCCAATTTTTTTTTTTAATTTGTAACACTATAAAGCGAAAATAAAATAAAATAAAAATCGGTTGTCAAACCGTAAGAAAAACGTACCGAACTGTTTTATATTTGCATATGTATACATATAATAAAACTCTAACTGAGTTGAATCTGTACATTAAATATTTTTTGGAAAAACTTATTGAAATATTCATTATTATCGATACAGAGGCTGAATCTATAGTTTTTAGAATTTTTGTCTATCTGTCTGTCTTTGACCGTATTATGGAAAAACCACCGGAGGGATTTTGATGAAATTTGGTATGATGATACTTGGTTATCCAGGTCAACATATACTTTTTACTGCGAGAAAATATCTGATCTCTGAGAAATCTATACTAAACGTTAAAACGTAAATAGGGACGAACCCGAGCGAGGTTGAGTCGTTAGTAGTTGCTGAGATTAGCGTGTTCAACCAAACAAACAAACAAACTCTTCAGCTTATAATATTAGTATAGATTTAAAAAATTAAATTATTAATTTAGATTGATATTATAATTTTAAAGTAAAATATTAAGCAACACTATTGCTATCTTTACAGACAAAAATATATATTTATTTGAATTATTGTTATTGCGATCCACACAATATGAACTAACTACATCTACTGGTCTGTTATGTTTGTTTTTGTTGTTAGATTTTATTATGTTTATTACAGGATCCCACGATGATAGTACCTAGCTATCTTCCCTATTGAAATTTGGATGTTTTTTTTTAAATTTCAATAGCTTTATGAATCATCCTGGTGCAACAACAGCTTTTTTTCGCAAGTATTTGTGGACTATAAAAGCGAATGTAGTTGCTTGGGCGATCCTGGTTACGTTTACAGACCGCAGATGTTGTATTCCGACGGTGTTTCACATCAGCTATATGTTCTTTGATCCGAGTTCTAATGCATCTCTTTGTTTGTCCGATGTAGGAGAGCCCACAATCACAATCAAGTTTGTATACCCCTGCATCTTGGAGAGGAATGTGACACTTGACTGGTGGTAAGAACTGACTAATCTTCTTTGGCGGCTTGAAGTAAGTTTTAATGGAAGCACGCTTTGGGATGTAGCCAATCTCGTCAGTGACTCCTCTCATGTATGGCAGGACTGCAGGGACTCGCTCGACTGTTGCTGGTTTCACTCGGTCACTATGACGCAGGCGCGGCACTTGCAGCTTGTTGTCTTGCAGAACTTGCTTGACATGTTGCAGCTCTCCGGCCAGGTGTTGCTCGTCACAGATCCCTTGCGCTCTTTGAAACAAAGATTTTCTCACGGTAGCTAACTGTGAAGGATAGTGGTGAGATTCATCATTCATGTACTTATCAGTATGGGTCTTCTTTCGATACAAAGTAAGACTCAAGGTGTTATCTGGGTTACTTTTAACTAATACATCTAAGAAAGATAATTTATAGTCAGATTCTAATTCCATTGTGTATAAACCCTAAAATTAAATTTACAATCCTGAAATTCATTTTAATAGTATTAAAATATTATATTTTAAGGCAAAACGTTTTTTATTCAAATACCTCATTTTTCATAAAGCTTTATTACCGGTTTATATTTTAGATGTAAGAATTAAGAAGAAATTTAACAACAGCGGTGTGTTCATTAAATAAATAAACAGGCGGCTCAAACCCTACGGTGTAACACTTGTGTAAAGACCATAATCCAACAAAGCCAGGTCTTTCAGAATAAGTTTTTTGTTTTCATTTTACATATGCACGTTTACGCCAATTTAAATTGCTGAATAATATAGGTATCATGCAATTTGAAATACCTCTTTTTAAATAAATGTACATAATATTTTTATTTTGTACTGGCTTTATATTATTCTACCTTTTACGTTTTTATGTTTTTTTTTTTTGTCGTTTTACTGGTACTGGCCAACTGTCAAGTGCAGGTTGACAGACTACACATGTTTTTTGGAAACTACTTAGGTTCCTTAAAATATGTAGGTTTCCTCATAATCTTTTCTTATGTCGTAAGGTGGCAGTACATTTTTAAGATGATTTGCAGATGAAATAACAAAAGTAACAGCTGCCAGGGTGTGAACCCACATCACATGATCCACCAACCGAGCGCGTAACTACTGGGCTACCACTACAGCCTATTTGGTTACGATTTTAATAATCTTAAAATCTTTGATAGACGTCACATAATCACTAATTGCCTTAGCGATTAATTTATATAAAAATTTAGGTAAAACAATTTGGAATACAAGCAGTTTTCTTTACTTGAAACGTCAATTATGTATATAGATAAATAAAATTGTATAAATAAAGTGTCTGTTTGTAATGTCAAAATAACAAATTTTTACTAAATTTTACCGGTGGTAGGACTCTGTCAAGCCTGTGGAGTCCGACTGGATGGGTACCACCCCCTTTTATCTATTTCTGCCGCCAAGCGACAATGATTGTATTGTTGTGTTCCGGTTTAAAGGATAAGGTAGCCAGCGCAATTACAGGCTAGAGGCATATCATCTTAGTCCTCACAGTGATAACGTACCGGCGGTTCTGTATTTTTGTTACCTAAAACCTAAATGCATGAACTATAGGTGTTATGGGCGACAGGTACTGCTTTCCATTAGGTGGTCTGTCTGCTCGTTTGTCACTAAATCTCATAAAAAAATGCATACGAAAGCAAATGATACTTATAAGAAAAATACAACTTTTATAATTTTCATCTGTTTGTTTGTTCCAGCTAATCTCGGAAACGGCTGGATTGATTTTAACGAGACTTTCATTAGCAGATAGCTGGTGCTATAAAGAGTAACTTAGGCTACTTTTATCTTAAAAAAAGAATTAGGGTTCCACTCAAAAATATTAAAACGCACTCAGGAACACACCCGAGCGTAGAGAATGTAAGTCGCTAGTACCTAATATAAACATCATTGAAACTTAGACCTCCAACAGAGTAAGTAGCGTCAGTCAATTAAATATTCTGTGCACTTTCTATACAATACATTTTTATTTTTCATTTCCATATTATTGTATTTACACTTTCCATACATTTCTCACTTATATTTCAAAACGACTGAATTTTTATTTCTAAAATATTCAATTACATACCCTGTCAACTCAACCCGCTTAAAATCAACAGTATAAAATTTGAAACTCCTAAACAGTGAGAAATACCTGCATTCAAAGCGATAACTAAATTTTCTCTTTCGAGAAATAAGATTAACTCTGAAGGTTGGACAGTATAAAGTAAATGGGACCAAGAACTGAAAGTAATTTTGTTTATAGAATTCTATAGGTACATTTAGTCAAATTCTAAATGAGTCAAATCTGTACGTTAAATATTTCTTGGAAAATCTTATTAAAATAGTCATTATTATCGATAGGCCGAATCTATAGTTTTTAGAATTTTCGTCTGTCTGTCTGGGAATCCATCATGAAAAAACTACTGGACAGATTTTGATGAAATTTGGTATGACAATAGCTGGTTCTGCGGGTGAACAATAGGATACTTACTGCGGTAAAATATCTCATCTATGAGCAATCTATACTAAACGTTAAAACATAACTAGGGACGAACCCGAGCGGAGCGAGGGTGAGTCGCTGGTACACTATATATATTTTAGTGAAACTGGTAGCGGAAAGTTTTCATTAGAAATATTTGTTGAATCTGTGAACTAGATTTGGCTTACAGTTATTATTCAGACTAAGGTGTAATATAGACAGAGTGTCCTAGATCTAAAGATGAAGCCAAACAATAATGTTTTAAAAAAGTATAGAAATGACAATACACTGAGTGATAAGTAAATAAATGTAAAAAAATAAAAATAAGTAACAGATTTTACTATAGTACAGTTCTTTTTGAATGAAATCAAAAAATAACTATTTAATTATCTGCAAGGAATAACATTGTAACTCAGTGTTGTAGTAATTTGACTTAAAATATACCCTAATTATTTTCCTAAAACATTCATTCATTAATTCATTCATTCTGATAGATAGCTAATGTTATAAGGTGCAACTTAGCCTAAATTCTACCAATGGAAGTCCCGTCAAAATCGATCCAGCCGTTTCGAAGATTCGCCGGAACAAAAAGACAGACAGACAAACATTTTATTAGTACCGTATAAACTTTCAAATGCATTTAGTAAAAAGCTGTTATTTTGACATTACAAACAGACGCTTTAACTTTATTTATCCTAACAATTTACAATATTATTCTATTGCAGGTGTCGATATGTACATAACATATGTACTGTATAGTCATGAAAATATGATCGCACATATACATTGCAATGAAGCGAGGAATCGATAAGATTTTCGCACAATAATATATTGCCGGGAATTTCCAAGGAAATAGGTACCTTTTCCCAAAACTATATATAATAATTCTATATTATAATATAAATGTGAAAAGTTGTGAGTATGGATGTATGGATGTTTGTTACTCTTTTATGCCAGAATAGCTGAACGGATGTGGATGAAATTTGACACCGAGACAGATTATAGTCTGGAATAATAAATACATAGGTTACTTTTTATCCCGAAAAATGGACGGTTCCCGTGAGATAGGATTAGTATTGTTTTCCTAATTTATTTTCCTTGTAATTTATTTATTTTCCTTAATATTGTTTTCCTAGCTAGTCATTTACAAGTAGTATTAATTAAATAATATTTACAAATAGCTCTTAAAAAATCCAAAGTTTAAGTTTTTTACAGTTTACTAATGAATGTGTATTTTAAAGTCATAACATTATTATTTACTTATTTTTATTTACTTCTTCCAGCAACGAAATTCAAAGCCGTAGTTGGCTATAAAAGCTGAAATTACTTTCTTTCATATAATTTTTAGGTGCAAAATTTGCACATTTGCAAATGAAGGCGTCTTTTTCCTCATTTGTTGTTTGAGATGACACTATTATATTCTGTAAACTTACGTTCTGAGTTTCTTTTGCGTTTCACTCAAAGGGTATTACGATTTAATTGCCAGGAATTCTGCTTAGTTTTTAATTAAACCCTATAAAAATTTAATCTTTCTGTGGAAGTATATTAACTTTTACAAAAAACGAGTTTTCTTTAACGTTCTTTGTCTCGCCTAGTGGTTAAAATTAAACTATTATAATTATTACTGAAAGTTTGAGGAAAACATAAATGAGAATTTACCTATATATATATAAAAAAAAACTAACATTTTCCAATTTTTTTTTTAATTTGTAACACTATAAAGCGAAAATAAAATAAAATAAAAATCGGTTGTCAAACCGTAAGAAAAACGTACCGAACTGTTTTATATTTGCATATGTATACATATAATAAAACTCTAACTGAGTTGAATCTGTACATTAAATATTTTTTGGAAAAACTTATTGAAATATTCATTATTATCGATACAGAGGCTGAATCTATAGTTTTTAGAATTTTTGTCTATCTGTCTGTCTTTGACCGTATTATGGAAAAACCACCGGAGGGATTTTGATGAAATTTGGTATGATGATACTTGGTTATCCAGGTCAACATATACTTTTTACTGCGAGAAAATATCTGATCTCTGAGAAATCTATACTAAACGTTAAAACGTAAATAGGGACGAACCCGAGCGAGGTTGAGTCGTTAGTCTTCAATATAAATAAAAAAAAAATTGCATTGTATCATATCCCACGTGAAGGCATTTCCATATAGCGTGAAATAATAGACGTTTATACACTTATACGCTTAGTCAGTTCACCCACGTTTACAACGCTTCGGTGCACTCTGCGCTTCACTAAGCTTTGACCTGTTGATACATCGGTTGAACTATTACATATCAAATTTAAGACTAACTTCTGCCTGTAGAATAATTTTATTATGTGTTTCATATATTATCTAAAAGAAGTAGCATTAAATCTATACATATAATAAAATTCTGAGTCGAATCTGTACATTAAATATTTTTTTTGGAAAATCTTATTGAAAAAATCATTATTATTGAAACAGAGGCTGACTCTATAGTTTTTAGAATTTTTGTCTATCTGTCTGTCTGTCTGTTACCACATTACAGAAAAACCACTGGACAGATTTTGATGAAATTTGGTATGATGATAGCTGTTTATCCGGGTCAACATATAGGCAACTTTTTACTGCGGGAAAATATGCCATCTCTGAGCTAAATGTTAAAACGTAATTAGGGACGAAACCGAGCGTAGCGAGAGTGAGTTGCTAGTACATATGTATATAAATCCTCGAAATGACGCTTTGTTTTTAAAATAGAGAAGGAAAATATCTACTGCAAAGCAACAAGTATTGGTAGTTCAAAAAAATAACTAAGACGACGAATTTTATTTAAGTCTTGTAAATTGATAAACTACAGAATGTAGATTTAAAGGACAATAGCATTTAAATTATAACAACGTTAAACGGACTGAACATTCGAGTTCACAAAATAGGAAGTTAATAGTACATGATATTTGTGCATCGTTGATTCTATTGAATATGCTCGCTTTATATTTAATATTACTAGTAATACTATAGTCTTTAGTAGAAATGTTAAACAAATAAATGAAAATAAAAAATAAGCATGGTTTTAATACTCGTATGCATAATATTATAATTAACCGCTTGGGTTCGTCCGTATAATTTTAACGTTTAGTATAGATTTCTCAGAGATGAGATATTTTTCCGCAGTTAAAAGTATCCTAAACGTTGATCTGAATAACCAGCTATCATCATACCACATTTCATCAAAATCCCACCAGTGGTTTTCCGTGGTGCGGCCACAGACAAACAGACAGACAAAAATTCTAAAACTATATATTCGGCTTCTGTATCGGTAATCTTGACTATTTCAATAAGATTTCCCAAAAAATATTTAATGTATAGATCTTGCTTAGTTACAATTTTATTATACGTATAGATAACCCATGCCTTGGAGGCACGTTATCTGATCTTTGTGGTAATATCGAATTATCATTCAACCGAATGCGATGTGTGCATGTGTGTATGTGTATGTGTTTTTGTTACTCATTTACCCTAAAAGGGCTCGATGGATTTGGATGCACACAGATGAACCAAGGGTAAGCCCCTAGTTATATTTCACTAGCTACTTACCCTCGCTTCGCTCGGTATCGTCCCTAGCTTGCTTCCCATTACAAACTTTAATTTTGACCCCTTTAAGGGATGATTTCCGGGATAAAAAGTATCCTATATCCTTTCCAGGCTCTGAAACTATCTTTTCACCAAATTTCATCTAAATCGGTTCAGTAAATCCAGTGATTACCCCCTACAACATCACAAACTCACAAATTCACCTCTTTATAATATTAGTATAGATTAGCATTAATATGGGTCATTAATGCTAATGAAATATAACCATTACTTCCGTCATACCTTAATATCATACCATGCATTTAATTACTAACATTTTGAAATATCCTCAAATTCCATGTGAATGGCTTGCGTTAGGTACAAAAAACTTATTTTACTTTCAAACCCATCGAATCCCTTTAAAATCACTTCGAATTATGAAAAATTAATATTAACTATTTAAAATTAATATTTATGAAAAAAAAAACTGTATACTAAAAAAGAAACTCATAGGAATGCTAATGGTTCACAAATGGGAAAAAATTAAACTTATTAACATATTATCTCGCAGATAAAGAATGAGTTTACATGAACGAAATAATAACAACAAAAAAAGAATTATCAAAATCGGTTCATAAACGACGAAAAAATCCGCGATTTATTATATATATATATATATATATATATATATATATATATATATATATATATATATATATATATGTTATATATATATATATATATAATGTTTGTTCGCGGATTTTTTCGTCGTTTATGAACCGATTTTGATAATTCTTTTTTTGTTGTTATTATACATATATACCGTATATATATATATATATATATATACGGTCGAATTGAGAACCTCCTCCTTTTTTTGGAAGTCGGTTAAAAACTAATTGGATAAAATTATTTTCTCTAACATAATAAGGAGATCGTGACAGAATGGGTTATACTAGTGACCGCCGCGTGGTTGAAAATCAACCATAATTCATTAAGTTATATATTTATTGTCTTGCGTATATTACTATATTAATCTATTCTCAATTTGACCACAGACTTTAACAATAAACAACAGAGTATATATGCGTGTGTGTGTGTGTCAAATTCGTGATAGTGTGTGTAATGTTTTTTTTTTATTGATCTAATGTTTTTTTATGCATAATTTAAAAAAAATATTAGCAATCTACACTCCTTCTCTATATAAACTATAAGTGTGGAAAATTTCATACTCCTCCGTCCGCGCAATTTTCGTAAAAAGGGGTACAAAGTTTTTTCTTCACGTATTAATATATACATATAGATAACTAGAACAGCGTAATACGATGTATGGCTTAAGTTCGATTCCTATTATGTTTCAATACTGATGAAAATTGGAGACTTATGTGCGTACTTTCTATAGGCTAATATCAAAAAAATATTTAAGTCGTCAGGAATCGAACTTATTATTTATTACCGACTCACCCTTGTTTCGCTCGGATTTGTCCCTAGATGACTGTTTAAATTAACATAACTATTTTATTTATGAACTTACCACAATAAATTAGTGTAAACCGCACCTAATTAGGTTAAGCCATTTTTGAGATTAGCGAGTACAAACGCACAGACAAACAGACAAAAATTCTAAAATTTTTTTTTTTTGGGTTCTGTTGCTTTAGTAAGTATGAGTACATATTCTTTTTTGTGATAATGCTACTGAATATGCTACTGCTGTGTATAATGCTGTTAATAATTATTGCGATAGTTTTTTAGTTTCTGTAATTATTTTCGTTTTTATCTGTTATTGCTATTATATACTAAAACTTCAATAAATCTTTCGATCTACCAACAAACTGATATTAAAATTGATTAAAAGATAAAAATAATACATACATATTGGGACACAACGTACATATATATATGTTGGGACATTAACACACAGCATCATCTAGGCTTGTTATGGATACCAAATATTTGATACACTACCCATACATAACTTTAAATACACACATATTATAAATATAAACACCCTTGACTGGAGTTCAAAAATTCGTTGCTCATCACACAAATGAATACCCCCAACGGGAATCGAACCTGCGACCACTAGCACAAATAGTAACACTAATATGTCGTCTAACATGACGACAAACACGTTAAAATCTAACATCAGTCCAAACAAATTATAGGGAAAATGTTGGCAATTCATAAAAACGTGAACAAAAACGCAGTGTAAACCATTAGTCGTACAGATTGTCGCAGTCACAGACACGCACTCGGAAAGAGACAAATTACTCCCTCCCTGATTGAGGTCGGCTATACGTGTAATCGATCATTAGTTATAGCCGGGTTATTTTGATTTTCTTTCTATTTCAAGTGATATTACTAGGGTATTTGCAAACGAAAGAATATAATCCGTGTTTAATATTATAAATGTAAATGTGTGTTTGTTTGTTTGTCCTTATTTCACCTCAAAACGGATTGACGGATTGATTTGATTTTTTGTGTGGAGACAGTTGAAGAGCTGAAGAGTGACATAGGCTACATTTTACTGCGGGAGATTATCTCTACCTACGGAAAAAAATACGTTATAATAAAATCCAAAAAAATATTACTTGAAACTTGGTATTGATGCTGTTTAATACAATTAAATAAACACTTGCTTTAGCATTTTTTGAAATTCATTCCCTAAGGGGGTAAGTAATGTAATTTATCTCATAGGGGATGAGTTTTACCGCGAGTGAAGCCGCTGGTTCTGCTAGTAATGAAATAATAATTCGAATTTATTTAGACATTGACAATGCCGCCAAAAATTATACTACTAAAAATTACATCAGTAATTTTTTGTCTGAGAGAACTTAGTGAATTTTTCGAAAGACATGACGTGAAATCTGCCAGCGCGCACTTGGCCAACGTGGTAGACTAAGGCCTAATTCTCCTTATACTGAAGGGAGGCCCGTGCCCAGCAGTGAGACGTTAAAAAGGTTTCAATACTAACAAAGCAGACAGAGCCTTGGGAAGACACTAGTTTATTTATGATTTACCTTCGTTTAAAGACATGTAATAGATACAGTCTTGCGTAGTTAAGATAATGCCTGTTTAATATTTTGAATAAGCTATATAATCCCATTTTGAATTTTGTATGATGAAAGCCCTAATTCTAGTTGGCTTGACACAGTACGATTTAATATTCATGTTTAAGCCTATCACGTTCATGCCCTTGAGACAATGAACTGTCATCGCATTAGTGGCCTAATGGGGGATCAAATCGACATTTAATCTCGCTATATAGGTTTCAATATATATTTGAAATATATATTTAAAAATTATAACCTAATTTCTTCAATTTCTGTTTTACACTTTAGATAAAGTACCGAAAATACATAAACGTACAAATAATTTAAAGTTTTAATCCTTAATATTTAATACTGGTTGATATAAGGAGAAAAATGAGGTATGTTCCCAAAATTTAAACAACGAAAAAGATAGTATTTGTATATATTTAATAAAATATTTAAATAATATACTTATTTTATAAAATAGTACTGTTTCTAGCTTTAAATGTTGAGTTAAATTTAATAACGGCTTAATATAACTCAAGACTAAGTTTAAATCTATCACTTGCAAGATTTAACATGGTTTTAAGACCTTTTTTTACTATGGGAAATGATGTGAGATAACCCATCCAGAAAAGCAAGTACTACCCACTTAAACCCAGTAGAACTCCCCTGTCTTAATGGAATGTTGCAGAATTGCTTACGCATTTACCCACGACGGCTGCCTGCTGATGTAAACCATAACAACCATGGTGTTGCTCCAACAGTCCACTCTGCTATCAGAGAAGTACTTGGAGCAACCGTATGGTATACCGCTTACCGTAGTGGACCACCTTCTAGTGTGTTTTTTACCTTCATACCCAGCTGGATTGTCAGACACTAATTTTATTTGACTTGTTTTGGACAGGACAAGTCATAGGAAAATTATGAAGATTCTCTTCTCTCTCTTTTTCTCTCTTAGAGGTGCAAGACCCGGGATTTGAACCCGATTCTTTCCAAAGCAAGCATGCTACCAATGTGCTATCAAATTTTACATATAGTGACATATCTTAGTTATAGTACAACCTTTCTTTCTTCAAAATAAATTATATTTCACTGTAAACTTAAAGCTTTAAATGGTTAACTTTTACTCTCTACACTGATGACATGGTCAGAATAAGTTGCATAAGCTTCGTATAATACTAGGTTTAGTGCTTAAAAGGCGTTTTAGTACCACATAAAGTCGCGTGCTGACATATAAGGTACCTTTACAACTAGGTTACTACAATGTCAGGTTTATTGGACGGTCTATAAAGCATAAATAGCTAAGAAGCTTTTTACGCACCTTTTTTCACATAAACTGGGTATTAAAATGGACACAATATTTTTTTACTAGTTGTAATAAATAAATCAAAGGACAAAGAATGAATGTAGTTAAGTGTTTTCTTTTGATTTTATTTGCATATATTTATAAATAACGCAACTCTAATTCACTTATATTAATCGTTTTTCCATACAAAATGTATGGGAAAAGTTTTTGGCGATTTCTGTCATTTCTAGTAGTCATACCTTAAATGGTCCCATAGAGCCTTTTGATCCCTAATTGAAATAGGTTCAATTGACATGAACATTTTTTTTTTGTATTTCTGCATTTTTTTCGCTAACTGTATTTTTTTCTAAAATCTGTGAATGCAGTTCAGAATATCTCAAAAAGGTATGGATGGTCTCCTAGAAACGTTTTCCTGTATCTATAGCAGCTAAGGTACTTGCCCATACTGTCCCGTCTTAAAAATCCACACTGTACATTATATATACATAGATACAAAAAACACGGTTTGAACTTTTCAATTTTCTGGGTTTTCTCATTTTTTTTATACTTTAAACCATTCCTGACATGCCTCCAACAAAACAAAAAAGAATAATTTAAATTGATTCAGCCGTTTTTGAGTGTTGGCGAGACTAACGAACGTCAATTGATTTTTATATAAATAGATTATATATTAAATAATTATTTTTTAACAACAATTTGTTCTTATAGAGCGTGTTTTTTTATCACCAAACAGTCTTTGATAACAAAATTAGGCAATTTTTATAAAAAAAAAATATTAATATCCCCAATATATGATCTGAATATTAAAATTGTAGACAGGTGAAATGATTTCTTTTAATACGACCAGAATATTGCAATCACAATTCGTACATATTTATTGGGAATCATCAAAAATCTATGGCCTATTCAAAGAAATAATTGATGTGCACGTGAAAAAACAACTATAGTAGACACTTATTGAAAATGTGTATATTTGACCAACTTTAAAATATGACGACTGTTTTTTTACGTTTCTCCTCATTTATTACACTACACTGATTCTTAAATTAACATTTTTTTTTTACATTTGTGAACCGATTGAAATAAAATAAACTAAATGTTAAGTAAAGCTTACCACAATATATTAGTGAAAACCGCACCCAAATCGGTTTAGCCGTTTCTAAGTTTAACACACAAAAACGTATAGACAAACAGATAAAAATTCTAAAAATCATAAATCTTCCATGTACAGACAGTGATCAGTTACACTTTTGCTATATGTATAGATAATATAATTTTCCTTGGCAAAGCTCAGTGGTAATGCACTTGCTTGGAAAACCAAGCGAAAACCTGGGTTCAAATCCCAGGTCTCGCATCTGTCATATGCCAATCATTTTCTACATACAACATATTATTTATAGGTTATATTTTTTATATCTAACACTATAGTTAATTTTAATCACCATAAATAACTTAAAACCATGTAATTTAATTACAAAATGATTCAAAAAAATATTATTTTTGATCATTTTCATTTGAATGAAACGTAATTAAGCAATTAATTTCTTTCAATCCAATAAAAAACAGGACTCTTATCGGTAGAAACTGGAAGTTCATCAAAAAGTAGCAGCTATTGAACCGAATAATGTTCAGTAAACTGGTAATAATACGATCGTGATATCAAATGTTATCGCTTCGTGAAATTTGATCGTTATTTCTGATCTACTTAGTTCATTTATATACTAAACCTTTTTTTCTTTAAGAAACCTATAAATAGTAAAGTTTTTCTACTTATATCTTGTACTAGCGACTCACTCTCGCTTTGCTCGGATTCATTCCTAGCTACATTTTAATAATTAGCATGGAATAGATAGACGATTTACTTACGTGATTTCCTGTGAGATTGAGATAATATCCCACGATATAAAGCAGTCTATGTCACTCTCCAGCCCTCCAAGTATCTTTACACAAAAAATCATAACAATCTGTCACTTTGTTTCGACGTGAAAGAAGGACAAACAAATAAACAAAAGCATACTTACACATTTATAATATTATAGTATGGATATAAATAGGCAAAACAGTTTAGTAACTTTTTTGTCCTCTTCTTGCTCAGTAGGTATTGATGAGGTTTAGTGTTATAAATAATAATTATCCTTTATCAGTCGTTAGAAACCAAATAAACGATTTTTTATCGAAATGTGAATTGAAAAATATTCAACAAGCCGTCTCTAAATATAATATTTTCTGATGAAACTTAACAATAAACTAAATACTCAATTTAGCGATATTTGTTTTTCAACATTCAGAAATATACCTAGATTTTTTTGTATTGATTTAAAGTCGCGGCGGGGTATCGTTAGTTTAGAATCGATATTGCTGCTTGTCCACATACATTTACACCAGAGGTACTCATGAGCGCCTCTGATAACGCAATCAAAGAGGCAGCGTACTGGACCAATTTGACAACTGATATGCCGCCGGTGCGATAACAGAAGAAGAATCGATATTCAAAGTTTGTTACATAGCAATACCCCGCCACGACTTTAAATCACTACAAAAAAATCTAGGTATATTTCTAGTTATCTATAAATATAATAAAATTGTAACTAAGTCGAACCTGTACATTAAATATTTTTTTTTGGAAAATCTTATTGAAATAGTCATTATTATCGATACAGAGACCGAATCTATAGTTTTTAGAATTGTTGTCTGTCTGTCTGTATGTCTGGGAACGCATCATGAGAAAACCACTGGACAGACTTTGATGAAATTTGGTATGATGATAGCTGGCTATCCGGGTCAACATAGAGAATACTTTTTACTACGGGAAAACATCCTATCTCTGAGAAATCTATACTAATAATATAAAATAAAATATAAGAAAGAATATCATAATGTTCTTACAAAAGAAAGTTCTCTAAATTTGCACGTATCAACTATAATATATAAACTAAAGTAAATATACCGACATTTTCTCTTGATAAAGGTATTGTTGACGTGCTCTTTTATAAAATGTCTATCAAATAAGTTAAATATGCGCGGTTTCATAATATCTTTTCCTTTTGTATCTAAAATATACCTATTTACCCGTATATTGATGAACTTCAAAAATTACAGTCGTCTTCCTTTGTATATAATATTACTCAATATCTGAGTCAACTGTAAACTATTTTTTTTATTAATGCCAAGCAAAACAAATCTATTTCGATATATCACAAACAGATATCTATACATATAATAAAACTGTAGAGTTCGAATGTATGTACGTAAAAAAATGCTGAAAACCGAGTAAATTAATTAATTGTTAAACCATTATCGGCTGGCACCGACTTCGAAAATATCCAATTAGATATGTATTGTAAAAGAAAACCTCCGTTCGGTTATTTTTTACTCTTAGTGTATTTTTTTGAAGTCGGTTTAATGTTTTTTTAAATTACTTTTTTTCGTAATTTTTAGTTTTAAGAAAAAACTAAAATAGTTTTTGTAATGAGTATTAATTACAATAATTACAATAAAAAAATAAAATAAAAACCGACTTCCAGGCACTGAAAAGTAAAAAATAACTAAACGGGGGTTTTCATTTAGAATAGATACTTAATCAGATTTTTTCGAAGTCGGTGTGCTTTGATTTGTATTGGCTGGCACCGACTTCGAAAAAATCTGATTAAGTATCTATTCTAAATGAAAACCCCCGTTTAGTTATTTTTTACTTTTCAGTGCCTGGAAGTCGGTTTTTTTTTTTTTTTTTTTAAGTTTTTATTTTTCCATTTTTAGTGTAGACGTATCATCAATACAAATTAATCAAGCCCAAACACCAGGTAATTGCTGTAAATCGTTGAGGAGTTCCCTCGACTATCTTTCGGGTCCATCATCAGATCGACTCCAGACCTTCATTAAATAGTAGTGCTTTAAAATACCTAATGAAAATAATAACAAACGCACTAGTCGCCGCTACAATTTTCGAAAGTTGCCCTCGATTTCTCTGGGATCCCATCATCAGATCCTGGTTTCCTTATCATGGTACCACTCTTGGGATATCTCCTTTCCAACAAAAGAAGAATTATCAAAATCGGTTCTTAAACGACGAAAAAATGCCCGAACAAACATAAAAAAAGGTTCTCAATTCGACCGTATATATATATATATACGGTCGAATTGAGAACCTCCTCCTTTTTTTGGAAGTCGGTTAAAAATTATTTCAGTTTTAGTTACACGTTTTAGTCCATATCATAAAAAGTAATAAACTAATATTGATGAAATCTTTACTATTCCCTAAGTTAAAATAAACGTAAGCAAATAAAAAAAGAATGATCACGATCCGATTACAAGTTTCAGAGAAATGTATGTATAAATATACATACATATATACATACATACACCTTACCATAAAATTTTGTATATTTGTTTGGAAACCCTAATAGATTATCATATGTGAATATTTTGCAGTTTTAATAATATTACATACGAGTAAATACGCGTCGAATGGATAATTTCATTTTTTTTCTTTGAAGTCGGTTAAACATATTTTTGAAGTCAGTGTAGCTTTTTAGTTAAAAATACTATAATTAACTATCCTTCGTTCTGAAATAATGTAAACTGAATCAAGGTATAAATCATTTTGACAAAGTGTCATTAGGTAAAATATTATATTGAAAATTTTAACGTATTGGAAGCGTGAATTTGAAACTTTTTAAAACTTTTTTCAAGCTTCCCACTAGGAAAAAATAAATAAGCACATGTTATAAATTGACCCGACAGTACTGAAGGGAGAGAATTAGCATAAAGCTCGAAATATTAAAATACTCTATAGTTTATTTAAATGATAAATTATTCATTAATACGAATCAATCAGATCCAAGAGCTGTATCATTAAACTGGACAGCGGTTAATTACGATTCGTGTTCGTTTTACTGTTGCTAATTAATTTGTGGATTTCAAGTATTATTATTAAAAGGGGAGACAATAGTATATTTTTATATATTTATGGAACACTACCTGTGTCCCGTGGTTTCACCCGCGATTAATTTGTTTGATTATAAACATCAGTTTGACAATAATGTATGGGTGTCTGCCCGATTTGTTGACATTTATAAGTACTGCTCCGCTCCCTAGTGTAGTGGCATGATGGTATATAGCCTATAGCCTTCCTCAATAAACGGGTTATCTAATGCAAAAAGAAATTTTCTAATCAGTTTAGTAGTTCCTGAGATCAGGGCGTTTAAACAAACAATCTCTGTCTATAATACTATAATATTGCGTGTTGACGGATTTCAGCCACACCGGCCAATCTCATTGTCGTTAGTCATCTGTGCAAGAGATATTATAGTGCTTACCATGGAATTAGATGGCGCTGTGTGTTAATGTCCTAATATATTTATTAAACAAATATTAAAATAACTTTAGCGACTTACACACTTTCGCATTCATATCAATAAATAAAAAAAAAGCTTAAGTTGTATGTGTATGAATGGTTATTACTTCTTCATGCAAAAGGCTGTATGGATTTGCATGAGATTCTACACACAAATAGGTTATGACGTAGAAATACATAAACTAATATTAAACAACGGAAGCACCTGGGCGGAGTAAGGATCGTCGCTAATGAATCTATACAGATAAATAAAATTGAAGTGTCTGTTTGTAATATTAAAATAACCGCTTTTTACTAAATGCATATGGATGTATTCTCGCTACATATACCAAAACAACATTTTTTACAATTTTTGTCTGTCCGGCTAATCTCCGAAACGGCTGGACCGATTTTGACGGGGCTTTCACTGGCAGATAGCTGATATTATAGGGAGTAACTTAGGCTACTTTTATTTTAGAAAAAGAATCAGGGTTCCGCGAAAAAACATTAAAACCCATGAAGTTGTGAACAAAATCCGCGTACGGCGTACGCGCCTGTATAATTTAAATGAATATCTTAGGAGTAGCAAGCTACTACTTATGTATACCTAAACATAGCTAACCGTGAAAACGTACCTATATACGTACTGTTATGAGTCCCTGGATAAGACCCTTTTTAAAAAAAAGATTTATTTATCACTGAAAACACTTTAATTACTTTTACAATATTTATGGGATTTGAAGAGCTAGTGCTCTGGACCGACGATACTCTCGAACTGAACTAACTTTTAATTACAGGGCTTATATATAGAGTACAAATGACAATACTTATTAATAATACATATAGAATAAGATGAACAAGCAATAACCCATACAGCCAAGGGGTATAACACCTCCCCCGTTAAAATAAACTTCGGGCTTTTCTAAACCGAAGTTTATGAAAATTAAATGTTACATCTGATTGATGGATAAGAGGGTTGTTCCTCTAAGTTAATATTATCAGGGTTATTTTCTTCTTTTAATTCTATATTAAGGCCCAATGATTTATTACATTTTTTATAATAGTATATAATCTTAATACTAATAAAATAAGCTAAGACAAAAATAATAATAACCAATATCATTATAGTTAATATAGAATAATGTGTCCCATATTTAATTATATGAGGCATATCTGTATCTATTTCAGTTTCTAATAATTTTCTTTTTAAAGATTCTTTTTGAACTGTTAAATTATCCACATCTATTTTTTCTAAATTAATAGGAGACACATTGTACTTAGCCTTATCTAACTTATACTTATTACAACAAGTGTCATTAATAATATTATAATCAAAGGTAATTATTTCCGAATGTATACTCTTATTAATTTTTCCTATCAATACTGTGTTTTTATTATAGCCAACGCAGGATTGGGGTAGGCTCAAAACACCTGTTCCCAGTAATATATTTTCATGATGTATTTTCAATTTTTGACACTCTATTATTATTTTACTACTTTCAGACTGAATAAATATCCATTTATTATTATTTAAGTTTTTCCAAATATCAACTTTACCATATATAAATTTTGTTTCACACTGGTCGGGAAGTTTATTAATAACCTTTGATAATAATTCACTTTCACAAGTAATCTTAGCATCAGTTGAATATACATTAGGAACGTCGCATATAAAATGTTCATGATTTACAATTAAACAATTATTCAAACTGTCCAGATCAAAATAATGATTTTTATCAATCGTTATTGCGATATATTTAGCACTAGGGATTATCAGACTGAAGGTCTCTGGATTTTTAATATTATGCGGTGTAGGTAAAGGTATATTATGATATAATTTATATAATTTATTAGTCACTAGCGGTATTTGCAATACAAATACTAGTCGTGGTTTCATAAAATAAGATGATACTTTGGAAATATTCATAATAATATGCATCATATTAATTTCAAGAGGGACTGGTAGTTCGAGTCCTTGTGGTAAATATCGAAAAGAATCGACTAGCTCTTTATGAAGCTGTGTCGGTGTCATTATTGCCGGGTGCAGTTTATTGAGACTGCTGAACATTATGGCATTTATAATATCTTCTAACTGAAACGATAAGGTAAGAAGGGACATTTCAAGGTTGCTAAATAACTCATTTATACCTAACTGTAACTGAATTTTGTCGGTAGCAATAGATATATTTTCTACTACTGAAGAAAATTTATTAATCGCTTCATTTAAGTGATATTCATTTAATTGGACCTTTAAAGTTGTTTCATTAAAACGGGTAATTATAGAATTCGTTACTAAGACATTTTCTTTAATTAATGATGACATTTTCTCCTCGTTTTTTAATACAGACTCTATTGCATTATTGAAAACTAGACCATCGTCCTCGTCTAGAGTTCTGAAAATATGTTTCATCACTGAACCAATGCCGGCAAACCAGGCACTACGTTTATTTTTTGTATCTAATAGATGAGAAACAGCAGAAAATTGTTTTAAAATATTATTGTAACGAAATATTAATGGTTCAAATATATTATAACATTCTATGCTATCTGGGGTTTGGTTACAGTTGTTTCTAGCTGTATTAATTACTGAATTTATGTTTTCAATATGTGGTTTTATAAAAGATGTATCTATTGGAATTAGAACATTTAATTGTCCTTCAATTATTTTTGCATTTCCTAAGTAATCAAAATAAATGCCGGAGCTTGCGGAAATTCGTTGGATGAATTCCTGTTCCAGTTGGGCGGATACACTGAAAATATTATAATATGTTAATTATTTTTTAATTTACGTAATTAACCCGATGCTAAAATTATTTAACCCTTAACTTGAATATAATCAAAATAAAAATAAAAGTGAATGTAAATAAACTGTAAAAATTAAAACTTATATATAACTAGTTTAATTAGTAGTATTACTAGATGTATCAGCTAGTTTTATTTGATCATAATGGTGAGTAACATGTCGTCTATTAATTAATAGTGATAACGTATTGTTACCAAGAATTTTCACGATCTTATAAGGTCCCTTCCATACAGGAGATAAGGCCTTCCGCATTCTTAAATGGTTCTTTAGGTAAACATAATCACCTACTTTATATTGCTGTGGTTTACTGTGAGAGTCATAATAGCTTTTTGAATTGATTTTTGAATTTTGTATATTTTGAATTGCCTTTTCTCTTGAGTATTTAAGACGGTTTTGCAGCATCTTTACATATTCTGGGTAGGTTGCTCCAGGTGATTCTTCGAAAATAGAATTTGGAATAAAAGGCTTGTGAGCAAACATTAGCTCATAGGGTGTATAATGAGTAGTGCAATGCACACTGGTATTATAAGCTAACATTGCAGTATAGACGTAACGAGGCCAATCAGTTTGTCCTTCGTTGACATATGATTTCAGATATTCCTTCAGGGTGGAGTGACTTCTTTCCAGCGCTCCTTGCGTTTGTGGGTGGTAAGGCGACGACCACAACTGTTTAATTTTTAAAAATTTGCAAGTTGTTTTGAATAGTTCTGCTGTAAAATTTGTTCCTTGATCGGTAAGGATCATTTTAGGAATTCCGAACATAGCAATAAAATGAAGAAGACATTCGCTTGTCTCTTCTGCAGTTGTACTGCGAATTGGGTAAGCCACAGAAAATTTAGTAAGATCGTCTTGAAGTGTGAGAATGTATTTTAATTTAGCTGTTCCAGATTCTGGAAGTGGTCCTACTATATCTAAGCTAAGACGTTGCCAGGGAGCAGTAGAAGTACTGGTTATTTGCATTGGCGCTCTATTTATTTTCCTTAGGGCTTTATTTTCTTGACATGATTTGCAGGCTTTAACATATGTCTCTATATCTTTTCGCATACCTTTCCAATAATACATATCTTTTATTCTATTATGCATGCGGACAGAACCAAGATGTCCTGCAATGGGTATATCGTGATTATCCCGTAATATCTTTTTTATTTCGGTAGGTGAAGGATAAATTATGTTATTATGATATATATTTATTTTTATGTCAGTATTATGGAAAAGATACATCAGCATATTATATATCTTAGTATATGAATGTTTTTCGAAAGGATTCTTAAAATCTGAAATTGCTATTTCGTTTATATTTCCGAATATTAACAACCTATTTCTGGCGTTTTCCAGAGTTTTAAATATTTCAGCATAACGTGATTCCTCAAAATAATGTACTCTAGTAAAAAGAAGAAGATAGGTTTTATTAGTGGATTCTATTATTTGGAAAGAATGTAGTTGCCGTTCTGTTTCTACAATCTCTTTTGAATTTTCATGGTTACCTAAAATCTCTTCTATATAAGGATTAGATTCATCAAGGTCTATTGAGGTAGGTATTATTATAGTTTTTATGGTAGATTTCATTAAACTTTCATTATGTTCTATAATTTGTGTATTAAAATTTCTATTTTTTTCAGATGTTGCTTTGAGAAATGTTGAATAATCATCAGTAGGTGGGCTCAATTCTCGACTTGGTAAGTCAATTTGTTCTGGAGAAGGTAAGTTGAATCTTTCTCGTTCTGAAGAAGGTAAGTTAATTTCTTCTGAAGAAGGTAAGTTAAGTCTTTCTTGTTCTGGAGAAGGTAAATTAGATCTTCCTCGTTCTGAAGAAGGTAAGTTAGTTTCTTCTGAAGAAGGTAAGTTAAGTCGTTCTTCTGTATCAGAGAGAATTTCATCTAAACGGAAAGAAGGTGGAGAAATTAGCAGTTCTTCTAGATCTCTATCGATATTCATAGTTCCTTGTTCAGAAACTTGAGGAGTTTCTGGATTCATTTCATTTGTATAAACTGAAACTGGATTAACTGGGTATCTTGAAAGAGCATCAGCATTAGAGTTAACTTTTCCTTTTTTATATTTTATATTGTAATTATATTCCTCTAGTTTTAGTCTCCATCTAACGAGTCTGGATCCTGGATCCTTACAGTTAAAGAGCCATTGGAGGGGCTTATGGTCTGTGACAATGGTAAAGGTATTTCCGTAAAGGTAAGGTCTAAACATTTTAGTACCAAAAACTATTGCTAGACATTCTTTTTCTGTAGTACTATAATTTGTTTCAGCTTTATTAAGAGTACGGGATGCAAATGCAAGGGGACGGTCTTTTCCTATTTCTCCTTGAGATAGGATTGCTGAGATGGCGTATTTCGATGCATCACAAGTGAGAACAAATGGTTTGGTAAAATCTGGATAGGAGAGTATAGGAGCTGTTAATAATTTACCTTTCAAGGTTTCGAATGCAAGTTGCTGTTCGTTATTCCAGGTAAATGACGCGTTCTTCTTTAAAAGTGAAGTCAGAGGCTTAGCTAACATGGAAAAATCTGGAATAAATCTACGGTAGTAAGAAATAAGTCCTAGAAAGGATTTTACGTCCTTTGGAGTTTTTGGAGTAGGAAACTCTTTCACAGCTTTAACCTTGTCAGGATTTGGTCTAACTCCCTTGTCCGTAATTATATGACCTAGGTAATTTACTTCTTTGCGGAGAAACTCGCATTTGTCTGGCTGTAATTTTAAATTGAATTGACGTAACCTGTTGAATACTTTTTGTAACTTCTCTATATGTGAATTTAAATCGTAGGAATAAATGACAATGTCATCCAAATAAACATAGCAATGTATACCTTGAAGACCAGATAATACGGTGTTCATTAGTCTTTGGAAGGTGGCTGGGGCGTTTTTTAGCCCAAATGGCATCCTCTTAAATTGGAAGTGTCCTTCTGGAATTGTAAAGGCTGTCTTATCAGCATCTTCTGGTGCTATTTGAATTTGATGAAAACCTGACGCTAAATCGAGAGTAGAAAAATATTTACTGTTACCTAATTGATCTAGAATTTCGTTTATTTGGGGAATGGGGTAAGATTCGCCTATAGTTATATCGTTAAGTTTTCGGTAGTCTATTACTACACGCCATTTTCTTTCGCCAGAGGCATCAATCTTTTTTGGTACAACCCATATTGGTGAAGACCATGGTGATATGGAAGGCTGAATTATATCCTGATCCAACATCTTATTTATCTGTCTGTGTACCTCTTCTTTATGACACTGTGGGAACCTATATGATTTTGTATTAATAGGAATATTGGAATTAGTTTTAATTTGATGTTTTAATGCATTTGTATATGTCAGTTGGTCATCAGGTAAATGAAAAATATCAGAGTACTGAGAACAAATATCTAGGAGTTGTTCACTTTCTTCATGATTTAGATGAGATATTCTAAGAGAGTCTAGAACTTGTTCAGTTCTTTCTATTGTACTTTGACAATTGTTTACTAATTTGACATTCTGTGATGGAATCTTCTCTAATTTGAGTTGTAAATTAGAATTTACTTGGACAGGTTCTTCTGTAATATTTAATATAGTAATGTTAACTCTATTGTTAGGTTTCACTCTTACCATACAATTGGAAATAAGTATTTTATCCGAAATTTTCTTATCTAATATTAATCCTTCTTGAATTTCAGGATTTACAACGGTGCATTCTATAACGGTTTCAGACCTAGGTTTTATTATATAGGTAGGTTCGTGAAACATAAGGTAAGTTTTATAGTTATTTATTTCTAAGCTATTGGAACTGTAATTAATTTGACAGTTATATGCCATAAAAAGGTCAGTACCAATAATACCATCATATGGAAGGTGTAATTCGTCAAAAACATGAAATTTATGACATATATAGTTGTCACCAATTTTTAATTTTAAATTTACATAACCTAAACTTTTCAACGGAGGTTCGTCTTTCGAATTTATTCCTCTAACAGAAATATTATTAGGGTAGACTTTTAAGGTGTTTGATAGTGCTGAACTTTTAATAAGGCAAACTGAGGCACCTGTATCTATTAATAATGACAAGGGTCTGGAACTTTCAGAAGTTGTCAATTTGATATGGGGTAAGTATCTATCATTATTATTATTAATTGTTATTTTATAAATCTTATTCGTGCCGTTTTTAAGATTTTGTCGCGCCCGACACGTTAATGGGACAATTACTCGTTTAAAGGAGGCTGTTGACAGTCATAGTCGACGTCCTCATTAGGTTTATCCTCAACGGGCTCATACGTTTCCTCATAAGGGCATGAACTCCCTTCTTCTTCACAGTAAGAAGGATCATCCTCTACAAAATTTATGCGAGGTCTATTAAAGTTATTCGGATTTCTATTACTAAATTGAGGCCTATAGTTATTGGTAGGTCGATTATATTGATTAACTTGTCCTTGACCCTGAGGAGGTCTTGGGGTAAATGTATTAGGCGCACCATTAGAATAACGCTGCAAAGGGTTAGAAGACCTATATTGATTAACCTGCCTGGGTACATTATTAAAATAATTATTTCTATGAAAATTATTACTATTTGTAACTTTATTAGGTTTTTCAAAACTTTCCGCTTTTTTATATAATGTTTGCTGAATTTTTTCTTCAGAAATAGCTAAGCTAATAGCTTCATTTAAATTTTTAGGCGATCTACACCTAACTATATTCGATATACGTGGATGGAGACCCATCAAGAAGTGGTGGAGGGCTAAATCCTCCATAGCAGCTGTTCTGCCTGGAATCTCTAATTTTTTGGTAGGATTCATAGAAATCTCAGTCAAAAGTTGAGATAAGATCGATTCAATTTTAATAGAAAATTGCGTGACATTTTCCACAGATGTTTGTTTACATTCCTGTAATTCACTAATTAAATGAGAATAATGTTTCCTTTGACTAAACTGAGTCTTAAGAAAATCTTTTAATTGATCATAGGATGTAAAATCTTTTATTGAGGCTGCTATTTCAGCCTTGCCTTGTAATTGGCTCAAAATGTATTTAAATAAAATATATTTTTGTGACTCAGATGCAAGTTCATAAGCATTATTACAATTCGTCAAAAATGAATTTATTGTATCTCTAGAACCGTCATATGGTTTAATAAATTTTAAAAGAATATTTAAATCGATTTCATTTATATTCAATTTCTTTTCCGTTTTAGAGACGGCGGGCGAAGGCGCTTTTTCTCCGTCACTAAGCGGAAGAATCGGAATGTCGACTTTTTTCGCCATTCTTATATTATTTTAAATATTTGATCTGGATAATTTGTTAGAAATTATTTTATTATTATATTGTAAATATTACACACAAAAAAAAACTCAATAAAAAATAAAAACAAAACAATCAATAAAAAAAAAATGATATGCAAAATCAATCAAAAAATAAAAATCAGTATAAAATATTAATAAAGTATTATAACTTCTTTTGTTTCAATAAAATATTCGTCAGAATAACATTTTTATATATTAAATTTCATATAAGTAAGTCTTTAACGCGCAACTTCCAATAATTGTTTTTATTGTAATACTATCTTATCACTCACGTGTGGGCTACAAGGAACACGAACACGACGCGGGTGGCGGCGAGCTGCATTCTTGTAGATAAGGCCAGACCTTGTATACCCGCCAGCTCAGTGGTCACAGGTTCAAACCTGGCGTCGTTCCGGACGGGAGACGAACACGGCACACGTATTAGGTCCTCTGCCAGTAGATGTAGGCGTCTCACTCTCTGGTGGACCACCTGAATTTTCACTTAACACTTCACAGCTTTTCACAGCTTTTCACTACTTTTCACTTAATTATGGTGGTTCCCCACTTTAAATAGAAGTTACGCGGAGCCGAGAGTTCGCGGTCACTTAAGGCACAGGAATTTTCGTTAATCCTGGGGTAACCGGGATTATTATTATCCCAAGGTATCCGGGATTATTAGTATCCCACCGCTGCCACCAATTGTTATGAGTCCCTGGATAAGACCCTTTTTAAAAAAAAGATTTATTTATCACTGAAAACACTTTAATTACTTTTACAATATTTATGGGATTTGAAGAGCTAGTGCTCTGGACCGACGATACTCTCGAACTGAACTAACTTTTAATTACAGGGCTTATATATAGAGTACAAATGACAATACTTATTAATAATACATATAGAATAAGATGAACAAGCAATAACCCATACAGCCAAGGGGTATAACAGTACGTGTATACGTAAATATATTTACTAGCAAGACGTTTACATTTTAAGTAGTTCTGAGTGACGAATCTCAACAGAACATTCCACTGTACATAATTATTACAATACCTAAATGAATTTATTTATGAAATAATATTTCAAGCTATCATTACAATATTTTAAAGTTAGTAAATATAGAAATGTAGGGAGAATAAAAAAATTTTAGCCTAAAAAATTTTGTGACATATGTTCAGGCCTCGACGGACGCGACACAGTTTCTTGCCGCAGATGTGTTTTCATTTACATTTATATTTTACCAGCCATGGACCAGTTTTATAAACCTGATCCATATAAGCAATTTTATATTTTTTTACAATTGGACTATCTATACATATAATAAAATTCTAAGTGAATTCAATCTGTACATTAAATGTTTTTGGAAAATCTTATTAAAATAGTCATTATTATCGATAAAGAGGCCAAATCTAACGTTTTTAGAATTTTGGTCTGTCTGTTTGTCTGTTTGGGAACACCTCATGAGAAAACCATTGGACCGATTTTGATGAAATTTGTTATGATGATAGCTGGTTATCCGGGTCAACATATAGGATACTTTTACTGCGGGAAAATATTTCATCTCTGAGAAATCTGTACTAAACGTTAAGACGTAACGAGGGGCTAGTTATTACATAAATATGAAAGTTTGTGTACGTGTATGTGTATATTTGTTACAGATTCACCTTGAAATGGCTGAACGAATTTGGATGATCTAAATCTTAATTATATTACTGACCCCATTAAAAATTTATAATAATTTGTATAAAAAATATAATGCTTAAAAATTGATTAAAGAACTACATAATATATACGTACCTATTGAAGATTTCTTTACAAAATATACAAATTCGATCTTTCACTGAACATTATGTATGTATTCAGCCCTTTTTAACGTCCCACTGCTGGACACGGGCCTCAATACAAGGGGATCAGACCATAGTCCACCACGCTAGCCAAGTGCGGGTTGGCGGACTTTACATGTTCCAAAAACTTGCTAGGTTCTCTCAGACATGCAGGTTTCCTCACGATGTTTTCCTTCACTGTATGACAAGTAGTTATCATGTTAGAAATCATTCGCACACAGAATCATCAGAGGTACGAGACCAGGGATTTGAACCCGCTTCACTCAGGTTCCCAAGCGAACTTGTTACCACTGCGCTATCACTGCCTTATCAACATCATAACAAAGACTCATCCTCAAAAGATAATAACAAAGCATTTCCTTAAGATAATAAAACTTATAATATGTTAATTTAATACATTATATATTCGCATACATCCGAGGAGCTTAGTGCTTCATGTCTTCATATCACTGCTATTCCAACGTAATACGTAAACATAACCTACTGAGCTTTGATTTGAATAAAGCTTAATAATTATAACTTCATTAACGGTTTAATATAAACCACTATTATAAATACAAATGAATTGTATGTCTGTTGGTATGATTTTTTCAGAAAAATGATCAAAATTGTTGTAAAGTTTTTTTTTACATTAACACACTGCACCATCTCGTTCCATGGTAAACTAAAAGGCTTGTGTTATGGATACCAATTAGTTGACACTATACATATATAACTTTAAACACGTAGGTACATATTATAAATATAAATACCCATGACTGGAACGTAAAACGGACCAATTTAAAGTTTAAGACCGGAAAATTGAGCCAACCTTACATTTACCCATGACTGGAGTACAAACATTCATGCTCATCACACAAATGAATGCCTCTAGCGGGACTCAAACCCGCAACCGTTAGCACAGCAAGTAGGGTCACTACAAACTGAGCCAAATGTGTCGTCAAGTGAATTAATACCAAAATCACGGCAATCCATCACTCCGTTTTCATGTGAAAGAAAGAAAGACAAACAAACAAACACACTTTTATATCTGTAATATTAGTATGGATATGGATATTGTTATAATGTGTTTAAGAATTAAAAATTAAGGGGTAGTCCTAACTGTTTTAAGACAATATGTAAGATAAGGCAAATTCCACCATTTCAAGCTACTAGGGCATATTATTTATTTTTTGTCATTACTAACAACTTACTCTTTTCGGGTTCGTCCCAAGTTACGTTTTAACGTTTAGTATAGATTTCTCAGAGATATTTTCCCGCTGTAAAATGTATCCAATATGTTAACCCGGATAACCAGCTATCATCGTACTAAATTTCATCAAAATCTGTCCAGTGGTTTTCTCGTGATGCGTCCTACGACAGACAGACAGACAAAAATTCTACAAACCATACATTCCGAATCTGTATAATTATATATAATAATGACTATTTCAATAAGATTTTCCAAAAAATATTTTATGTACAGATTGGACTTAGTTGAAATTTTATTATATGTATAAATATGTCTTAAATTCCTCTTCATTTCCATAAGAATAATTTACATTAAGTTTAAAATAACAATATGATTGTATAATTATTTATGTACGCTGTATGTCACATTTCAGTGCCGACACGTTATTCAATTTCGCAGACACGAGCGCGGTCTTGTATTAATAACTGAGTCTCTAAAGCTATTCTAGTACTTGCCGTTTAATTTAGTCACTAAGCTAAATAAATTAACATTAAAATAAGGTATATGAATTTTGTAGTGCTTAAGAATGATTAATTAATCCATTTTAATTCAAGATATGATTAACATTTAAGGACTTTTTTGCTAGTCTTTTGTTAGTGAAATCTAAGTATATGATTAAACTAGCGACTTACTCTCGCTTCGCTCTGTTTTCATGGTTCGTATGGAATAGGTTCAGTTGATCCCTTGCTTTGTGAAAACAAAAACAAATCTATCCCGCGGGAAGCGTATATTTTTCCGGGATAAAATGTAACCTATGTGCTATTCCACACGACTATTCTCTATGACAAATTTCATCTAGATCCGTTCAGCTGTTCTGACATGATTGAGTGACAAACATCCATCCATCCAAATTTTCGCATTTATAATTTATAATATTAATTATTAATTTATAATAATAATACGATAATATTACCCTAATATAATTTAAGCTGATCTTCTGATGATGCTGAAGAGATTTTAGTAAAACTACAACTACCAATACAATCTTTAAGTTTGAACTCATTCAATTTGTTTTATTTAGATTCAACACCCTATAGTTGGTCAAAATATTACTTTTTTGAACTATAATTTGTTTATTACGCAACACTCATCAATATATCGTTTTCATAAACATTATTACTGTCCATATATTGTACTGTAATACCGTCTTTTAAAAACTTTTACATGACTCGACAATTCAATCCACATACAGCACATACTTCATACAAAAAATTGGAATACGATTCAGATGTCGAAAGTTCATACAAATTAGTGCAATTGATCAAAGCACTGGTCTGAGCCTAGCGGTTGTAAGTTCGAATTCCGCACAAAGTATTTACCGCCTCTAGATCATAATCAAAATCACAAGTTTCAGAGATTATTGCATAAATACAAACATACAAATGCTTATTTATGACGGCATAAAAAAATTACCATATATGTATATATTTATAATATTCATATTTACCCCTTTTAGGGTAAACATCACATTTCGATATACGAGTAAGATATTTCATCCCTCACTACGGGTTTATTTTCATAGAAATGACGTGTTCTTGCCTCATTGTCTCCCAAGAGACGTTGAAAGCTAAACCGAAATAGGGTACTTAAGTTTGTAGACTAAATTAGACATAAATTCTAACTAAAGGTTAAAGTATCTATTTACTTATTCAATTAGAAATATTATGTAGTACTTTTTATGTGTATAAATGCATGAGAGTTCATTACTATTTCCTATTGTAAGGCAATGGAAGGCTAGTGTTGAAGCGCTGGCTTGGGATATCGAGTGAAACCAGTTCAAATCCCGGGTCACACACCTGTGATATTCTTATGTGTGAATTATTTCGAACATGATTTTCAACTTGTTTTACTATGCAGGAAAACACCATGAGGAAACCTGCACGTCTGAGAGAGCCTAGCAAAGTTTTCGAAAAACATGTGAAGCCCGCCAACCTGCACTTGACCAGCGTGGTGACTCGTATTGAAGGGAAGCCGTGCCCAACAACATAGTAGTAACTTTGAAAGTAATACTAGCAAGGTTTTCAATTATCAATATTTTTACAAACATACAAACGTTCGTATTTTAAAATTATTTAAAACATTAATATAAATTATTTGGTAAACAATGAAAAGATTTATTGATATTCATACAAGAAAAACTAAAACAAATCTATCCCACGGGAATCGTATATTTTTCTGGGATAAAAAGTAGCTTGTGCGTTTCCAAACTACAATCTATCTCTGTACCTAATTTCATCCATTCAAACAACTAAACCTTCACATTTATAATATTAGTAAAATTTTAAGAGAAGGAGAATGAAATCTATGTATTTGTATCTTTTTTATGGATGCGAATAAAAAAATATTAAAAAAAAATTAAAACAAAGTAGATTATTTCAATAGGCAAAGACAGAACTTCTCTCTTTTTTGGCTTTTCCTCTTTATCAACCGATTTTCATTTTTTTTGTTTAGTAGTTATTGTATTTATGTATGTATGTATTCAGCCGTTTTTAACGTCCCACTGCTGGGCACGGGCCTCCCTTCAAGACGAGGGGAATCAGGCCATAGTCCACCACGCTGGCCAAGTGCGGATTGGCGGACTTCACATGTCTTTCGAAAACTTGCTAGGTTCTCTCAGACATGCAGGTTTCCTCACGATGTTTTCCTTCACCGTAAGGCAAGTGGTAATCAAGTTAGAAAATGATTCGCACATGAAAATATCAGAGGTGCGAAACCCGGGATTTGAACCCGCTTCACTCGGTTTCCCAAGCGAGCGCGTTGCCACTGGGCTACCACTGCCTTAAGTTATTGACAAGCAATAAAAAAATATGGTCGAGTTTGATAAAACATGATTACTCCCTATAAATGCTATAAACAATATCCATATCCATACTAATATTATATCCATATCCACACCAATATTATAAATGTGAAAATGTGTTGGTTTTTTCTTTCACATCAAAATAGAGTAACGGATTTGCGTGATTTTTTTGTGTGGAGATAGTAGGATAGTTACCGCGGAAAATTATTTCATTCCCACGGGAAAATATGTTATAATACAACCCAAAAAAATTATTTATGATCAAAATTACTTGAAACTTGGAGTAATGCTCTTCAATACAATTAAATAAATACGTGTTTAAGCATTTTTCGAAATTCATCCCATAAAATAGTAATGAGGTATAGAATAGGGGATGAAAACTTGTTTAAAACCTACCCTTTTCGTTTTTTTATAGTATTAACGCGAGCAAAGCCGCGGGTCCTGCTAGCTAATATAAGTGTTTTATGATTGTATACTGTATTTCATTCAATTAGTCGAAATTCTACTGAAAATTCAATTCTATTTGAGATTAAATTGAAAATGCAGTTCCAAGAATACACTCCGATATTCACTAGGCATATAATGGAAAGGAATTTCAAAAAAGCTTTTCAAAGGGCAAGAATTTAAAATGCTATCACAATTTGCTACTTAAAAGGGTATTCGTTATACCTTAGATCTTTTCAATAGTCTAAGTAGATAGATTTCATCAATGACATCAAATGTGTTTCATCGCTTCAATAGAACGAGCATGTTAGTGAAAAGTCAATTATTCATATATATTTTGGAGATAATTTGTACATATTCTGAAAAATTCAGGTTAGCTTTTAATTTTGTTTTTCATGTTTTTATTTACCCAACTAATATTATACATGTGAAAGTTTAGATGGATGTTTGGGTGTTTGTTACTCAACAACGTCAGAACGGCTGAACGAATCTGGATGAAATTTGGCACAGAGATAGATTATAGTCTAGAATAGCACATAGAATACTTTTTATCCCGGTAAATCTAAGATTTCCGTGGGATAGATTTATGTTTGTTTTTCTAGTTACTTTCATATATCATTTTTAAAAACATGTGTTTATTACTTCGAAACGGAGAAAGTACTCGATTATAATATATGTATATTTTTCTTTGATTGTGAATCGATTTGTATAGTTCTTTTTATATTTAATATGTCACGGAAAATGGTAAATGAAAATTTAAGAAATATATCCATTACTTACTTTTTTTAAATTATTTTGATTTTCTTTAGCTAAAAAGTATATTACAATTTAACTGCAATCACGAAAAATTTCTGTTTTCAATAAACATACCGATCTAAAAAAATTACAATAATTAATTTACAATTCCTTCATCCACAAAAAAGTGATCTATCTTGTTTTAAATAAAAGAAAAAATAACATAAATTTTCAAACGATATATTTATTGCTGGAACATTAAAAATGGAAGGCATTTTACCAAACATTTAACAAAACAATAATTTATGAGGGCTCACTTCTAATGTTTACAACAGGCCTGTTATCTCTGAGTAATTATTTCAGTTTTAAACTGAAGATTATTCTTCTTTATCAGTAAAAATTTTCTTTTAGCTCTTTAAATTTATAAATATAAATATGTTGGGATATTACCACACAGCACCATCTAGCTCCTAGGTAATCTACGAGGACTGTGTTATGGATACCAAATAGTTGATATACTATACACACAAAACTTTAATTACATACATATTATAAATATAAACACCCATGACTGGAGTACAAACATTCGTGCTCATCACACAAATGAATGCCCTCAGCGGGACTCGAACCCGCGACCGCTGGCATAGCAATTAGGGTCAACAAACTGAGCCAAACGTGTCGTCAAAATATTTTATGGAAAGTTTTGTTTAAATGGTCATTATTATCGATACACAAGCCGAATCTATAGTTTTTAGAATTTTTGTCTATCTATCTGAAGAACGCATCACGAGAAAACTACTGGACAGGTTTCGATAAAGTTTGGTTTGATGATAGCTGGGTATTCAGAAAATATCTTATCTCAAAGAAATCTATAATAACAGTTATAACGTAAGCAGGGACGAACCAGAGCGGAGCGAGTGTGAGTCGCTTGTATATTACATTTCTGTGCAATATAATTCACAATCTTACTTTTACCAAGGTAAATTCTTACTTATGTAATTCAATTTTTTTATATTATAAATATGAAAACTCTGAATGATTTTTACTCGTTATTACGAGTAAACCGTAATAATAAATAAATAAATAAATATATTGGGACATTAACACACAACACTATCTAGTTCCATGGTAAGCTACGAGGCCTGTATTGTGAATAACTAGATAGTTGATACACTACACATATATAACTTTAGATATATACATATTATAAATATAAACACCCATGACTGGAGTGCAAACATTCGTACTCATCACACAAATGAATGCCTCCAGCGGGACTCGAACCCGCGACCGTTGGCACAGCAAGTAGGGTCACTACAAACTGAGCCAAACGTGCCGTAATTTTTGCTGTCGTTAGTTGTAATGTTTCTAATATCAACATCAGATCATCTCCCGTTTCTTACGGTATTCCAACCAGTACCTAATCAGTTCTACAAAAAAAAAACAACTTTAGTATGTATTATAAAAATCCTTACACTTGAAATACACGAATAAATGTAAAGTTACATAAAAAAGATTTATTAGTCCAACGATAGGGAGACGTGAAAGTTTTGACAGACCATTCATCTAAATTAACCCAGCCATATAGAAACTGTCCTTATATAGCTTTTTGTATAAAGCTTTACATTCATATCTTAGTTAACTTTAAAATGACTGTGAAGTTAAGTTTTAGGAGTTATAAGCTACTTTAAGCTTTTCAAATCCCATAGTATCTAAGGTACTTACTGTTTGTGAAATTACTCAATACGAATTTTTTTAAGGATTTTCTTATATGATGGTCAAAGAATTGAGCTAATTCATATACACAATTTATGGGAAACTAGTGACTTACGCTTGCTTCTCTCGGATGCGTTTTTAGGTGAGTTCATACAAAAATCGGCTTTTCTTCATCTATATAATATACTAGCAAAACCCGCGGCTTCGCTCGCGCTAAAACTACAACAAAATTTTTTTAGAAAGGTAGGTTTCATACAAATTTTAAAAACACGTATTTATTTAATTGTATTGAAGAGCATTAATACCAAGTTTCAAGAAATTCTGATCATAAATATTTTTTGGGTTGTGTTATAACGTGTACTCCATTGGGAATGAGATAATCTCCCGCGGTGAAAAGTATCCTATATTATCATCATACAAAATTTCATTAAAATCCCTCCAGTGGTTTTTCTGTGATGCGGTAACAGACAGACAGACAGACAAAAATTCTAAAAACTATAGATTCGGTCTTTGTATCGATAATAATGTCTATTTTAATAAGATTTTCCAAAAAATATTTAAGGTACAGATTCGACTTAGAATTTTATTATATAAAAGCATATATATAAAAACATTCCTCATTTAATATAACAAGATAAGATAATATAAAAAAGTATAATTATACCAACGAACTATATATGTATACTGAGTAAATATTCTTTGACCTTTGGATCTTCATAATGTCACGCTAAACATTAAGAGTATGATTGGTTTTGATAAACAAACAATCTTTTTTAACTTCGAATATTTTGTAATATCTATTTAAATTCATCATTATATATATATATATATATATATATATATATATATATATATATATATATATATATATATATATATATATATATATTTAAAATACTTAAGTATTACGTGTATCTCTTAAATGGCTCTAACGATTTGGATCAAGTCCAAACTAAGCTTGGTCATCCAGGTACTTTACTTACTAATATACTAGCAACTCACCCTCGCTTCGCTCGCTTCGTCCGTAGGTGATTCTTTAAACTAACATAACTTTTTTATTTATGCACTGATTGACATAAAACAAACACTAAATATTAATTGAAGCTTACCACAATACATTAGTAAAAACTGAACCCAAATCGGATTAATCGTTTTTGAGATTTGCGCGCACAAACGCACAGTCAAACAAAAAAATAGACAAAATTCTAAAAATCACGGTTTCGGGTTCTATTGCGTTAATGATGCCAATAAAAAGATCCCAATAATAGTTTTTCCTAAATATCTTCCATGTACAGACAACGATCATTTACAATTTTATTATATGTATACATAGATGATATACTTATATATTACTGAAATTATAAGCTTTTAACAAAACAAATCAAATCAAAATATACTTTATTCAAATAGACTTTTACAAGCACTTTTGAATCGTCAATTTTACACTATAGTCAGTATAGCATCATATTATACTATACACAATAGCATAATATTATATTATACACAATAGTATAATTTAAAGTTTCTAAACTATATACAAAAAATTCGAGCAAAAAGAATTTGGAGACGCTAAAATAAATAATGTACAGTGCCAAATATTTTACTCTTGGACATGTTGCATCGTTTCTAAGTAGCTCGTAAATCGTGACCGGATTTAATACGACACTCACTTAAGACTTGCCCTGAGAGCCTCATTCTGAACTGGTTGCCAACATCCAGGGAACCAGTAATTAAAAAGTAGAACTCATAAGGTAACGTACCGATTTCAACTCAATTTTGTGTAGTGATAACTTATTAATCGGTCAATATTAAGGATACCTTTTACTAAAGGAAAATCTTTCATTCCCCGGGAAATCACAATAACTGTTTCTATCGAATCGTCCTTAGAAATATACACGGCTAACGCTAGCTAAACCTTAAGAGTTAATACATTAAAACAATGTGCTAGAAAATTGTAGGTCTTTACTAAGACCTACAGAAAAATCGACAATAGCAAAAGTCTTTCCTAAAGTATACATATTTAAAACGCACTTAGGGACGCACACGAGCGAAGCGAGAGAAAGTCGCCAGTATTAGAACAACACATTTAATAAACAAACCAACCACTACCAAAGTTACAGTACCTAGAAGATTTCGGCTAAGCCTAATTCCTTTTTAGAAGATAAAACCCTAAAAACACAAAAATATACTAAAATGGGTCAAGATTGGGTATAATATGCAGGTATTTGAGAAGACACGTGATCAACCCTCGTCCACTAGAATTGCCCGTCCTAAATAATTCTTATCGTACGGCTACGGCCAGCGACGTGAAATACGAGAAGAAATTCTATCACACGCATTTTCTTAGTAATTTGTCGACTGGTACCTAATTATTAGAACATTGGTAGTATTTTTTTCTGTTGGTTTGGAAATTGGGTTTTGTTCCTTCACGTTGCTACCAAATGATGTTTTTAAGAGTGAAACTCATCTATAAGGGACACTTGTTCCGTTGTTAGTCTATTATTATTTCTATTCAAACGTTTCAATACATTTTGGTTTGGTATATCATACTTATATAATAAAGAGGTTTGTAAGTTTGTTTGTAGGAAGTAATTTCTGGAACTATTTACCGATTTAGATGAAATTTGTTAAAAAGATAGTAGAAGATAGAGAACTTGGGAAGGACATAGGATAGTTTTATCTCAGAAATCATCCCTTAAGGGGGTGAAAATTGGGATGAAAGTTTGTATGGGGAATTAATCTGGGGACGAAACCGAGCGAAGCGAGTGTAAATTACTAATATGTAATAAATGAACCATGTATTTGACAACTATCATTCTGTAGTAGACCAGCATGGTCACGGATTCGATATTTGTTTATGTTTATCATACATATAATATTTATTCTGCTTAAGTGTACTTTTTGATAGCCCCTATTCTAATTATTTAACAACTTTATTATTTTTATTTAGTGAAGAACAGACTATAAAGACAACAATTACGTAAAACAACTAAATGAGATCACTTAGAGTTCTTACTTGTATCTTTCGAAGTATTCTGTTATCAACATCCTGAATCCATTATTAGTGTCTATGTGGGCCATAAACTGTTATAGCATGATTACTATACTCTAACCTAGTGGAGAATAGACTGAAGAGCTATTAACAATCACTGTCTGTAATTTTTTTTATCTAAAGTGAATCATACTATATTATGAAAATAAGTACCTATAAATAAACTACTTATAAAACATAAGAAATAAATAGAAAGATAAAAAATAATTCTACACTATAACTTTGTCTATAACTAATAATAATATTTTAACATAATAACCCCCATGCCCACTGCCCAGTAGCAGCACAGTGGAACTTTAATTGTTTATAATAAACTTTTATTATAAACTAGCGACTTATCCTCGCTTCGCTCGGGCGCGCCCCCAGGTACGTTTAAATTTTTTTGAGCGAAACCCTAATTCTTTTTCTAAAATAAAAGTAACCTAAGCTACTCGTATAATATCTGCTATCTGCCAGTGAAAGTCCTGGTAAAACTGGTCCAGCCGTTTCGGAAATTAGCTGGAACAAACAAAAAAACACAACAAAACAGACAAACATTTTAAAAATTATGTTTTTCTCATAAGTACCGTATACATATAATTTAGTATAAAGCTGTTATTTTGACATTACAAACGACACTTCAATTTTATTTATGTGTATTATAAACAAACATTATATGGATTACTTATATACATACTAGCGACTCACCCTCGCTCCGCTCGGGCTCGCCCCTACTTAAGTTTTAAGGTTTAGTACAGATTTCTCAGAGTTGAGATATTTTCCCGCAGTAAAAAGTATCCTATATGTTGACCCGGATAACCAACTATCATCATACCAAATTTCATCAAAATCCCTCCCGTAGTTTTTCTGTGATGCGATAACAGATAGACAGACAGACAGATAAAAATTCTAAAAACCACAGATTCGGACTCTGTATCGATAATAATGACTATTAAATTTTCCAAAAAATATTTAACGTACAGATTCGACTCAGAATTTTATATATATATATATATATATATATATATATATATATATATATATATATATAGAAAGAAACATTTGACTATTACTTTGCTGGTCAGGTGTTTCCGTTATGTATGTAGCAAGGATGCTAGTTGCATTCCCACAAAGAATTGCAATGCTTATTTCGTAGGTGAAAAACGAGCCAATACTCTTGATCTCAATAGAAGCAGCTGAAAGCATACTCATGTAGGAAGTCACATTAAAATATTGAGTACTAGCAACCGCTAACTTCTGAAATAATAACTATTGATCTAATTTTTATGGCTAAACTGAACTCAGGTAAGATGATTCATATCTTGACAATAAAAAACTTTTCCCGCATGATAAAAGATAGAAGAAGAACAGCTTAATTTTGAATTAGAATTTTGAATTTTACTTATATTCTAGTTCTTAAATTATATAAGACGGAATTTTTAAATTAAAAATAATTATTAATTATCAATAAATAAAAATGAAAAAAAAATACGTTTACTATAATTATAGGTAAATAGTGAATACTAACTTTCCTTATCATAATAGTTTGAGGCATCATTTTCTTAACGTTGGGAAATGCATTTACGCATACCACCTGCATACGTACAGGTAGTTGTGTGAGACTTGTCAGTCAAAAAAGGGAGTACTACCCACTAAAATACGACGGAACCTCCCTCGTGTCAATGGGGCGTCGCAGGTTCGCTTACGCACTTTAGAATGATACCCCGATCGGCTGGCCTGCCAAAGCCAATCACAGCAACCATGAGGTTGCTCCCATGGCTGACTCTGTTAGACTAGTAGCAGGAGCAACCTGCATGGTACACCGGCCACCGAAGTGGGCCATCTCTCAGTCTGTCTCTTGGCTTCACACCCGGCTGGATTATCGAAAGCAAATGAGTTCCCCCATTACAACAAGGTGAATGGGGGATGTTTGATAGTAGTTTCAGGAACCTTTCATTGAATCTTTGAAACCAATGAATCTTTTTAAGTAAAATTTTTATTTTACATTTTTTTCTAAGCTTGCTGACGCTGGACTCGAACCCAAGTCTTCTTGACAACCATACATGCTAGCCATTAGACCAACTAAGAAGTCAATAAATCCGTATTAATATTATAAATGTGATAGTTTGTGATTACGTATGGATGTTTGTTATTCTTTCACGCCAGAACCGCTGAACGGATCTGGATGAGATTAGATTATAGGCACAGAGATAAATTATAGTCTGGAATAGCACATAGGATTCTTTTTATCCCCACAAAATGTATGGTTCCTGTGGGATAGGTTTGTTTTTGTTTTCCTAGAGAATCCGAGCGAAACGAGAGTGAGCCGCTAGTAATATTATAAATGTAAAAGTTTGTGAGTATGTATGGATGTTTATTACTCTTTCACGCCAGAGCGGCTGAACGGATCTAGATGAAGTTTATCAGAGAGATAGATATAATCTGGAATAACGCATAGGCTAGGAATAACACATACTTTTTATCCCGGAAAAATATACGGTTCCTGTAGGATAGGTTTGTTTTTGTTTACCTAGATGCGAACCTGAGCGAAACGAGGGTGAGCGGCTAGTGTTAATTATAAGTAGATCATGCAACTATTAAGTGTCTTATTGTTTTTGTTTTTTCAAATTACAATTATATCATCATGACTTGCTTTAAATATGTCTGCTATCTATCAAATAATAATTTAATGACTTAAATTAAAATTACGCATCATGCTTATTTAGCATATATTATCATTCATAGAAAAAATAAGTGCAATTACATTCTATAAATTTCGCATTATAACTTTATGATGATGTCCTCCTGACAGATTTTGTCAGTCAATCTCATTGAAAGTGCAAAGCTATCTGTGCAGGAGATATTATAGTGCACAAGTTTACGCGCAGCCACCTGTGCATTCTCTATTCCTTTCACTCTCAAATTCTGATGCGACGATAATTCGACATGACCGGTGGGACATCAGGTTCAGAATCGATAGCTCTACGTACTCTTAAGACACGGGGGTGAAACATCGCCAACTTTCTAACTTTGGGCTGTTACTGGTGTTTTCTTGACAGACTCAATATCTAAACTTGTCCCAACCCAAGACTCTAATCCAGGACCTCTAGACGTGTAAACGTATATACTAGCTACTACACCACCGAGGCAGTTAACGAAAATATATCATGGAACAAAAATAACAAAGCTTTTGTTTAACTCGTTTTGTTTGTATGTGTCTTTTGATTGTCAATTCTACATTTGTTACCATCTACACAAATACACTAGTTACTACCTAATATTGTTTTTTTTTCTTACTTTTAAGGATTATTTAGCATACGTATGTGAGACTAAGGAAACTTAGTTCTCAATCTAAGGAAAATACTCTATATTCGCATATAGTATACCTTAAAATGTACTTTAAATACTGGTACCGCTGTACTGCATTTATTTAATGTACCTAATCTATACATATAATAAAATTGTAACTAAGCTGAATCTGTGCAATAAATATTTTTTGGAAATTTTATTGAAATAGACATTATTATCGAAACAGAGGCCGAATCCATAGGTTTTAGAATTTTTGTCTGTCTGTCTGTCTATCTGTCTGTTACCGCATCACGGAAAAACTACTGGAGGGATTTTGATGAAATTTGGTATGATGATAGCTGGTTGTCAACATATAGGATACTTTTTACTGGGGGAAAATATCTCATCTCTAAAAAACCTATACTAAACTAAACTAAAACTAAAACGTAAATAGGGACGAACCCGAGCGGAGCGAAGATGAGTTTCTAGTATTGTAATAACGCTTGAACCATGCTGAAGAATAGACGTCAAGACAGTTAGTTGTCATCCTATAACAATCCATGACAAGAATTAGTAAACGTAAGTAAAAGTAAAGACAAAATAATTAAAATTATTAGAATATTAATCGGCTTAATACCTAGAATGTTCTTTGTGTATGCCTATAAAGAGGGCGGTAGTATATCGAGTAATTGGCTGAATTTCAAAATCAAGATAATACTAATAAAATATATACCCAGTCATGGGTGGGACATCTAATATATTTAAGAATCGGCTGTAACGATTTCGCTGAAATTTGGTGTGTGGGGGTTTTCGGGGGCGAAAAAGCGATCTAGATTAGTGTTATGTATGAAAAAACGCGTGTTTTCGAGTTTTCATGCGCTTTTCTAATGGAATGGAATAAGACAAAAGCCTTATTCCACGCAAAATAAGGTCGATATTTTCTTACGCTCGGGCATAAGATTGACAACCACAGGGATCGAATCCCGGTCGGATACAAAGTTTCTACTTTTGTTTTTTTTTTATTTATTCACGTTTTTAGTTTTTTTTGTCCAAAAAATACCATATAACAAAAAAGAACTCCGAGCGAAGCTCGGTCGCCAAGGTACTATTTATAATATGTATTTATTTAAAGTTATATATATGAAGTGTACCAACTAACTAATCTTACACAAGCCTCGTAGCTTACCTTGGAACTAGATGGTGCTGTATGTTGATGTCCCAACATATTTATTTATATATTTATATGTTTGAAGGTATTAAATCATATAAAGTAAGTGAACCCTAAATACTGGCTCGTAATATTAAAATATACCACAGGTACCTAGTTGACAAGCTCTGAAGATATTTCTAATATTTAAATAGATAAATATAAACTAGTTCAACCTAAGCCTTTACGTGCAACGGAACAGGACCTGCATTTCAAGTTGAACAATTGTCTGTTCGAGTACTATTGTGTAGAGCTCGCTTAAAATCACGTACGCTTTGAAGGTGTAGTTTTGTTAGGAATTAAGTTTTGGCTCCAACCGCATTCAGTACTTATCGAACTTGAAGTATGATTTAATATTCAAAGACGGTATCATTTATTATTATTCCTGCAGCAGTCATCATTCTTAATCATTTTTTTTAACCGACTTCCAAAAAAAGGAGGAGGTTCTCAATTCGACCGTATATATGTTTTTTTTTTTTTTTATGTTTGTTCGGGCATTTTTTCGTCGTTTATGAACCGATTTTGATATTTCTTTTTTTGTTGGAAAGGAGATATCCCAAGAGTGGTACCATGATAAAGAAACCAGGATCTGATGATGGGATCCCAGAGAAATCGAGGGGAACTTTCGAAAATTGTAGCGACGACTAGTGCGTTTGTTAACATTTTCATTAGGTATTTTAAAGCACTACTATTTAATGAAGGTCTGGAGTCGATCTGATGATGGACCCGAAAGATAGTCGAGGGAACTCCTCAACGATTTACAGCAATTACCTGGTGTTTGGGCTTGATTAATTTGTATTGATGATACGTCTACACTAAAAATGGAAAAATAAAAACTTTAAAAAAAAAATAAAAACCGACTTCCAGGCACTGAAAAATAAAAAAATAAGTAAACGGGGGTTTTCATTTAGAATAGATACTAAATCAGATATTTTCGAAGTCGGTGTGCTTTGATTTGTATTGGCTGGCATAGATAGATAGCAGACATATTTAAAGCAAGTCATGATGATATAATTGTAATTTGAAAAAAACAAAAACAATAAGACACTTAATAGTTGCATGATCTACTTATAATTAACACTAGCCGCTCACTCTCGTTTCGCTCGGATTCTCTAGGAAAACAAAAACAAACCTATCCCACGGGAACCATACATTTTGTCGGGATAAAAAGAATCCTATGTGTTATTCCAGACCAGCCAATACAAATCAAAGCACACCGACTTCGAAAATATCTGATTAAGTATCTATTCTAAATGAAAACCCCCGTTTACTTATTTTTTTATTTTTCAGTGCCTGGAAGTCGGTTTTTATTTTTTTTTTAAAAGTTTTTTCACTCTTCAGTATTGGAGCTATCTTTGTCTAGTTTGCACCAATCATATATCCTGTGTTCATGGGATTTAAAAAAATGGGCAGATGGTTTTTCTGAAACATTTGTGTTGATGTTTTTTTTTGTGTTATTGGGAATTTTATGGTGTTAATTCCCAGTGACTAATAGAACATGTAAAACTATCGGTATAATTCAGTCACCTAATATCTCTCTCCAATAGTGTTAAATTGTTGTCGAAATTGTTTAGGTATAGAATTGCTGACTATAATAACTGATAGTCCTATTGCTAGTTTTTGCGGGTTTAAACTAAGACAAAGTTTTTTTTTTTATGAGATTCAGTGGCAAACGAGCAGACAGACCACCTGATGGAAAGTAGTGCCTGTCGCCCATAACACCTACGGTTCATGCACTTAGGTTTTAAGTAACAAAAATGCAGAACTACAGGTGCGTTGTCACTGTGAGGACTAAGATGATATGCCTCTTGCCTCTATAATGCGTACTTTTAATATGACAATACTATCATCACCAAAGCTTCTTATTCTTGCTTAAATCAAAAACCTTGTGACATAAACAGATATTTTGCAACCGTCTTAAGATTATTATTATTAAAAAAAAACATATACTAATGTCCTCAATTCGAATTGATTGTGGCATAAATGTAAGTCATAAACAAAAAATGTAGATTTATTTGCAAAAGTACTATTATGTTTTAAAACAAGCAACATTTTACAAATACATGAGGCATTTTAGTTTACGAAATTCTGGCGCAGAAGCTTTATGTAATTATTAAGAATAATTAATGTCTCATTGAGATCTTAATAAGTACTTCCTAAAATTTAAGTACTTGGTACAAATTAGTCTAAAAAGGGTAGAACCCTTAAAATTAAATTACCCCTTACCTCACACCAACCAAATTTTTAAGCACTTCAATAATTAAAAATAACTCACAGTACATCCGATTTTATTAAAAAGGATTATACTTTAACCTTTTGTTATGATTCATTAATTTTAGAAGTTACCTATATTTCTTGTAATTAACTAAAGTTTCAATGAAATTATGTTTTATATTTTAAGTATGCTTTTATAAATTAAATACATTAATTGATTACTATGATTTAAAGATTACGCCGGAAGTAGTTGAAGTTACATTAAAATTATTAAAAAGGTGGGTTGATGGAAATTAAAATTAATATATAAGGAGTGCTTTCTATGATTGGGATTCATTCTTGTTCAGGAAGAGTTACTGTGTAATTATGCTGAAACAGTGTTGTGTAAATTCTAGTATAAAGCAGTGATATATGCAGTGTGTTGTAATTCTTATATGTAAATCAATAATTATTATACGTTTGAAGTGTACGCTGGTGGTTTTCTTCACAATCAGAAGTGGGATAAAAAAACCCAAGAAATAAAGGAAACAGGAATATTAATGTCTTTGACAATTATTTTATTATGTTATATTTATAATTTTATTGAAGAATAATTTATATATATTTTTTAATAATTGTAATTTATAAGTTACGCCCACGTGAAATTTTTAAGCGTCATTCAGGACGGTAGTTGCGTAAAATGTCTGGTCAGGGCAACTCTCTGACGATGTTATGCGTAAATTGTGTTAATGTGCGAGAATGCTTGGCCAGGGCAACTCCCTGGCAGTATTTCTACATTATAGCATAATATGGACATAGTGCAGGAAGTGTCGGTGCGTGATCGGGGCTACTCTCCGATAGCATCCACCACGTTTCTGTCTATAACCAATTACTATAACCTACTGTGTGGCACTTAATTATTTTATTATGAAAAATTAACTACAGAGTATATTTATGTCAATGATGCATTTTTATTTTATTTATTTTTTACGTGAGTATCATTGTCGAGGTATACATGACAGGATACTATGTTACGTCTTTTAATACAATACGTGTTGTGTGTGGTCAGGGCTACTCCCTGGTAATGTAACACGTAGATTACACGATAACGTGAAGACTCATTCCAGTTGTATTCATGTATTTATTATGATACCCACAATTATTTGATTTATGAATTCATTGAATTTTTTATTTTGTTTTTTGTATATATATATACATCTATACATGTAATAAAATTGTAACTAATCCGAGTCTGTACATTTATTATTTCTTTTTTGGAAAATCTTATTGAAGTACTTTTTTTTTATCGATACAGAAGCCAAATCTATAGTTTTTGGATTTTTTGTCTGTCTATCTGTTACCGCATCACGGGAAGACCACTGTACAGATTTTGATGAAATTTGGTATGATGATGGCTGGTTGTCCGGGTCAATATGTAGGACACTTGCTTGTTCCTATTTTAAGTAAAGTTTTTGAGAAAATAATTTATAATGCATTGAATGATTTCTTCGAAAGGAATAATTATTTACAAAGGATCAATTTGGTTTTCGTAAAAACAAAAGTATAAAAATGGCTGTCTATAGCTTTCTTAAGTTATGTCTAATTTAAATGATAAAGTTCCTGTGTGTGCTTTATTTACTTAAAGGAGGCTGATTATGTTGATTAAATAAACTTTTTCACTATGGTGTTACAGGAAATGTTTTAGAGCTCATGAACAATTTGGATAAAACTAATTTAATGTTCTTTAAAAACAGGAAAAATAAGTTAAATGCTTTGGATATCAATTTTGAGGGTAAGGAAATAAAGCAGGTGGATGTAACAAAATTTTTAGGTCTCAATATTGGTAATAATTTAAATTGGAAAAAGCATATTGAGGAGGTAAGCATAAAATTACGAAAATTTTCTTTTACGCTCCACGTGTTTGCCAAAACGGTCAATGTTTCAACCGTGTATCATGCTTATGTTGCTTTTTTGTTAAGGTGTTGTATTATTTTTTGGGGTAATTCGGTAGATAAATTAGCATTCGAAGCAAATGTATCCGAGCAATATTTAATTTGCGAATAATAGAAAGATGCAAACTATATATTTGGAAATTATAATATAATGACGTTACCAAGTGTCTGCATTTGTGAGACTATTATTTATGTTAGAAATCAATATTTATTTGAAAATTGTAATGGTGTAAGACATGGGGGCCTTACTTCGCCACCCTCGATGTGAGACTGACCTTTTCTCGAAGAGTATTTTCTGTACTGGGCCACTTTTATATAATCATTTACTTAAATGTATTCTGGAGGTTAATGGAATTAATATATTTAATCGAAGATTGAAGAAATTTTTATTAGAAAAGACTTATTATTCTATTAATGATTATGTTTTGGATAAAGTCTAACATGTAATTTTGAGTATATTGTATTTATGAATTGTTATTAAATTGTATTGTTCCATGCTCTAAGGCTGAGCTTGGCTGGACATTGTTAATATTAATATTTAAATCTATTATGTTATAACTTGTATTTGAATTTGAACTTTTAACTGCAGAAAAATGTCTCATGTCTGAGCTGAACGTTAATACGTAGTTACGGTTGGAAACGTTTATTATATTTCACATAATGAATATTAGTATGATGATGATGGTGGTTAAAAACTTATGAATCAATTGTAATGGGTATTGGGTCTGGACTGATCCGATAGGAGTGAGCCATGTGTTGTTTATCGGGTTTTTTAATACATGGTTTATATTAAATGCCGAAAGAGCTAGGCTGGTGGCCGCTAGATTGATAGATGGGTTTGCTGGCTGGAATGAGTGATCTATGTCCGATCGCTGGAATGAGTGATCTATGTTTGATCACTGGATTGAGTGGTCTATGTTTGATCACTGGATTGAGTGGTCTATGTTTGATCACTGGATTGAGTGGTCTATGTTTGATCACTGGATTGAGTGGTCTATGTTTGATCACTGGAATGAGTGATCTATGTCTGATCGCTGGAATGAGTGATCTATGTTTGATCACTGGATTGAGTGGTATATGTTTGATCACTGGAATGAGTGGTCTATGTTTGATCACTGGATTGAGTGGTCTATGTTTGATCACTGGATTGAGTGGTCTATGTTTGATCACTGGAATGAGTGATCTATGTCTAATCACTGGAATGAGTGATCTATGTTTGATCGCTGGATTGAGTGGTCTATGTTTGATCGCTGGATTGAGTGGTCTATGTTTGATCGCTGGATTGAGTGGTCTATGTTTGATCACTGGATTGAGTGGTCTATGTTTGATCACTGGAATGAGTGATCTATGTCTAATCACTGGAATGAGTGATCTATGTTTGATCGCTGGAATGAGTGGTCTATGTTTGATCGCTGGATTGAGTGGTCTATGTTTGATCGCTGGATTGAGTGGTCTATGTTTGATCACTGGATTGAGTGGTCTATGTTTGATCACTGGATTGAGTGGTCTATGTTTGATCACTGGAATGAGTGATCTATGTCTAATCACTGGAATGAGTGATCTATGTTTGATCGCTGGATTGAGTGGTCTATGTTTGATCGCTGGATTGAGTGGTCTATGTTTGATCGCTGGATTGAGTGGTCTATGTTTGATCACTGGATTGAGTGGTCTATGTTTGATCACTGGAATGAGTGATCTATGTTTGATCACTGGATTGAGTGGTCTATGTTGGATCACTGGACTCAATTGGAAGTGCTTCAGTTATGCCCCATGTGACGGAGATGGATCAGAGGGCTTTACTCCAGAAAGGCCCAATCGACGTCAAAGGAGGTCATCTTCTGGTGATGCTAAAGTACCAGCTAAAATTAAACGATTATCCGATTACCTAACAACCGAAGACCTGAAGAAATTTATAGCAGCGCTTCGAGATAATTCAAGTAAGATAATAGATTACAAAATGTTGAGCGATGGCTAAAGAAAGTTAACGAATGTGCCGTAATTTATGAATGAGATAGAAATTAAGTTATTCTTTCAATTATATATAATCTTTACCAAAGCTCAAAAGTTAGTTAAAATTAGAAAGGCATTCCCGAAAGGTAAAAACTTGAGAATATTTTTATGATAAACTTTCATTATTAAGTAGATATGATATTGCTGGACGAAAGGCAGTTGATTGTATTATTTTCGGAATAACTGATAACTCTGTACGTAATAGACCTCAAGCTCTTAAATGTAGTGAACCAGAAGACTTGTTAAATTATTTAGCTTCACCACAGTTTAACCAGATATAATAATACCTTTATGAAACGAGATTTTAGAAATGGTCATAACATTTTACCAGGTAATACAAATGGACAAAATAACTTCACGTGTTTTAATTATCAAGAACTAGGTCATACATATAATAATTATACAAAACCTATTGTGAAATGTAAGTAGAATAGGACATAACAACGTAATTGTGTGTAGGTAAATTGCATCTAAAGCGAAAAGTATATTTACTTATTAAAATTAAAAATGTGTGGGGTAAATTAAATTAATGTCAAGTTTTTGAGTGCATTTATAAATTTTGGTATCATAAAATATTCTATGGCTAATGTGCTGGACCTTAAAAAAATAATGAATATCTGCCCGTCATTAGAGGCTTTGGTAGTTATATAATTAATTTAAGTTATATAATTAATTTAAGTTATATAATTAATGCAGTTAGGAAAATTAAAAAAAAAAAAACTTAACGAATATTAACACTGCCCGACTTGTATATTTAAGTTATTTTCATAGTATTTTATCGTACGGAATACTTCTTTGGGGCAGTGCCGTGGAAATTAATTCGGTATTTATTCAAAAAAAAAAAAAGAGCAGTACGGGCTATTTATGATCTAAGAGCTCGTGATTCGCAATTATACTGTGTAATATATTTGTTAAACAATTGTATTAATAACCATTATAATTTCAAGACGAGGAAAATAAGAACACAGTAAATCAATATAATAAGCTTTATTTTATCACTCTTTTACTTTAAACGTTTTATAATGTTACTTCAACTGTCGTATTTCCCTTTAATACAACAAAATTCAATGTCATTTTAACGATTACTTTATGTCACTACTATTAACTAATCACAGGAAAGCGCTTTATTTTCCACTATTTACACATAAGTTCAACACTATTTTGATCAATAAGTTTGCCAACATAAATTTAGTATTATTTTCACAACTAATACTAATATCTGGTCTGTCGTAATGAACGTCTTCCCCAAAAACTCCCCTCCAACGGTTATCTTTTTTATATGAATCAGCCGGAAGTTTTTATTAAATAGCACAACCGTATTTCAGAATTTTTAAATGCAATAATATAACTTGAGAATTATTAATGTCTTACTATTTGATTTACTTTTTTTTTTTGGAATTTATTACAAAATTAGTAATTCGAAAATAAGTTTAATTTTAAGATATTAACTTTTTAACATCAATATAATTTAAAAGCAAAATCAATAGACATTCCATATTAATTTAAAAGTAGTCAAATTATCTCCCATTAATTATATAAATTTATCAATGACTTTTAATTAAAATATTATTATTATTTATGATTCTCAATTATTTATAATATTTTATTATGTACAATCTTACGACTCCGTGTAAGCCAGTTTAACATATTATTTGTTCGCAAAAATCTAAAGATAGACACACAAGAAACACTAGGAATAGAAATAATCTTGTTAAACCTAGACTTCGGCTCCAAAAGGTGAATAAATCCTTCGTGGGCCTGAGTATACGCAGATATAATAAGATTCCACAAAATGTCTTAGATTTATATTTTCAAAAATTTAAGGATAAAATTAAAAATGTTTTATTGGGCAAAGCATATTACACGGTTCAAGAGTTTCTTGCTGATGAAAATGTGTGGAATTGAGTATTATTGACTCGTATGCGGGCTATCTACATGATATATTAATAAAATAAATGTAATTTCGATATTTAAAAGAGCAACTGTTGAGTATCTTGCCGGCTTCTGAGCCGGTGGTAGATTCCTCACGGACAGACTTCACTGATGCTTACATTAAATGCTTTTGAATCAAGTCTATTTGAATTAAGTTTATTTCATTTCATTCCATTTAAACTAAGTTAATATTAGGATTAACTAAATCGATGCAGAATTTATTAGCGGTATTAATAAGTGGCAATAAAACAATAGTATTCGTTATATTATTTAAAATGATAGATGAAGGGAAGTTATTTATTGTTCCATATAAAATCTCTAACTATGCTCCCGGTTTTAGTACCATGGGATATGAAAGCGTTTCGCATTAAGGAGATGAAATGCAGCCTTGGATTCATGTTCAGGCAATAGTTAGACAAATCTTCTGGTTCTGAATACAGCTCCTCAAGCTCGGAGAACAGTGATACTGAAAAATAAAAGTATTTAAGTTTAATCTAGTGTAGTATAATCTGGTTTATATTAATGTTTATATATAACGATATTATTTTTTTTTGCTTGTATTACATGCTGTAATTATTAATATTGTTTTGAAATTATAATAGAGAATCATAAACATACCTTACGCCGAGTGTTGTGAGATTTGCGTGCTCCGGAGATAGCACGCATGTCGATGGCCGAGTGTTATGATTCATTAATTTTAGAAGTTACCTATATTTCTTGTAATTAACTAAAGTTTCAATGAAATTATGTTTTATATTTTAAGTATGCTTTTATAAATTAAATACATTAATTGATTACTATGATTTAAAGATTACGCCGGAAGTAGTTGAAGTTACATTAAAATTATTAAAAAGGTGGGTTGATGGAAATTAAAATTAATATATAAGGAGTGCTTTCTATGATTGGGATTCATTCTTGTTCAGGAAGAGTTACTGTGTAATTATGCTGAAACAGTGTTGTGTAAATTCTAGTATAAAGCAGTGATATATTGCAGTGTGTTGTAATTCTTATATGTAAATCAATAATTATTATACGTTTGAAGTGTACGCTGGTGGTTTTCTTCACACTTTACTAATCCTATTTGATTGATCTGGATTGTATCGAAATTTACATTAATATTATCATTTTTCTAATATATATATTAGGATGGTGCAAAAAAAGACATCTTTTTTTCATATTTTAAGAGCCTGCTTAAAAAAGCAGCACAAAAAAATTAGACGTTGCTCACAATTTTTTTTAATTTCCAAAATCGTCAAAAATTGTTTTTTTTTTCTAATTTTCTTTTCCTGTTATTTTATCATTTTCTAGATTAAAAAAGATTTCAATATTGAAAATTTCAAATCGATATTTTAATTTCTAAACGTCGCTCATAATTTTTTTTACTTGAAAATTAATGTATCTAAAATATTTTTGAGCGATCTCTAAATATAAATTAATATGTTTTCAATAAAAAAACAATATCGAAAACGATATTTGAGATTAGAAAAATCTTATACACCAAAAATACAATAGAAAAAACCATATTTCGTAATGATTTATATCTATATATAATATCTTCAAGACAGAAAAATGTTTTGTAACAAAAAACTCTTATTAGAAACGTCGAATTAAAGACTAATTCAAAAGCCTTAATAATTTTATTGTTTTCAAGTTTTAGGATTACGTACATTTAAAAGAAAAACATGGAAATCTCTATCTGTCTCTCATAGTTTATTAAAATATTCTTCATGAAATATAATGTGGTAAATAAAAGATTAATATATTTTTTTAATTATTACCATTTATTTTAGACTAGCGACTCACCCTCACTTCGCTTCGGGTTCGTCCATAGACAAAAACAAATCTATCCCACGGGAACCGTACATTTTTTCGGGATGATATATAGCCTATAACCTTCCTCAGTTAACGGGCTATCTAATGCAAAAAGAATTTTTCAAATCGGATTAGTAGTTCCTGAGATTATCGCGTTCAACCAAACAAACAAACAAACTCTTCAGCTTTATAATATTAGTATAGATAAGAAGGCAGAAAATTAAAAGATGCAAAGTACTTACTAATTTAAGGGCTAATTTAGATAAATTTTTTTTTTATATTTTTAAACATATTTATTTTCTGTAAAAATACTATTACATAGCATCAGCAGAATGACACCAAAAGGATTTAAAGTATAGTTGAAATCCGTCAAGAGGACGTTATTATAAGTTAAAAGCGACTTAAATTCTTTAAAAATTTTCATTGTTCAGATTCCACAATATTAAAAGTTATCATCTTCAGCGTACAACTCAACATTATATTCTCAAAGGCTCTTCACTACTAATGTAGGACATGTGAAATAAAAAAAACCTTAGATTTGAAATATATTTTAGATGGAAAAATAAAATTTACATATGCATATCAGGCATTGGAAAGTGGCTTTTACACACATTTTTATATCAATATATAATAAGTACTAGTGACTTACTCTCACCCAGATTGAATGCAGCTCTAGTTACCTAACAGAAACCTATGTAAATAAATATAAATAAATATGTTGGGACATTAACACACAGCACCATCTAGTTCCATGGTAAGCTACGAGGCCTGTTTTATGGATACCAGATTGTTGATACACTACATATGTACAACTTTAAATACATACATATTATAAATATAAACACCCATGACTGGAGAACAAACATTTGTGTTCTTCACACAAATGAATGCCCACAGCGAAAGTCGAACCCGCAACCGCTGGCACAGCAAGTAGGGTCACTACAAAATGTGAAGTCCGCCAACCTGCGCTTGGTCATTTTGGTGGACTATGGCTTGATCTCCCACGTATTGAAAGAAGACCAGTGCTCAGCATTGGGACATTAAAAAGGATTGAATACAATACAATTATTAGATACGGCAATTTAATTATTCAAGTTTTATACAGGTTTCATCGGAGACCTGAATTAGTTAAAAATAATTTATTTTTAATATCAATCTGTGTGCAAGTAGCCTTATTTGTACAGTTCGAACGAAAATTGAGGCTGCTATTGAAATTGCATTGAAATAGCAATATCGTCTCTTGTAACATGTCTATGGGGCATAATGTGTGCAGATTTAGCAATACTCGTGAAAGAAATTATTGAGATCAATACTGATTTTATATACAGTACCTAAGTGACCGAGCTGCAGCAGTGGACGGGTTTCGGCTGAAACGAAACGGTGTCGATATCACTTGCCTTATGGTAAAGAAAAATATTGTAAGGAAACTGCCCGTCTGAGGGAACCTAGCAAGTTTCTAAAAGACAATATGCACAGTCCGCCAATCCACCTTTGGCGTGGTGGGTAAGGAGAGGCGTGCCCAGCTGTGAGACATTAAAAGAGCTTAATATATACATACTCGCACATTACTATTAAATTCTGGTATACATGTGTTCGTAATGCTCCTACTAAACAGCTTGACCGATTTTGACGATAATAAAATTAATCGATTTTTTATTTATATTAATATTTATGTATGGGCGGCCCCACCTGGACAGTTTTTACATGTAATTGGACCAGGTAGGTGGCAATATTGTTGAGAGACGAGATGCAGAAAAAAATATAAAGAGCACAAATTAAATTGAAAAGACAGTACACCGGTAATCGGGTCAAATAGTTTCGTATCTATACTAATATTATAAATGTGAAAGTTTGTGAGTATGGATGTATGTTTGTTACTCTTTCAGCCAGAACGGCTGAACGAATCTGGATGAAATTTGGCACAGAGATAGATTATAGTTTGGAATAACACATAAGCTACTTTTTATCCCGAAAAAATATTCGGTTCCCGCGGAATCCAGTGGATAGATTTGTTTTTCGAATCGAGGGTGAGCTGCTAGTAAGAACTAATTCTCTTCAATGCCGTTTGTATGTAAGAGAGATAAATTAACAAACATACTCGTAGCAATGTCATCCTGAGAATTAAAAAGATAATAATAGTGATAAATATGGTAATTGAGCAAAATATTTACTTGAGCAATCATCTTAATTGCTTTATTTTTTCTACGTTCCAAGTGAGATATTATATTTATTGGTCCGTTATATTGTAGATATTTTATTAAAAGTGTACTTTCGATTAATCTGATAGTATCTTATTTCAAAAAGAAAAACGTTACATATTGTTACATCGTTACAAACGTATTAAGTGTTATTTTATCAACAACATTTTAGTTTTTATTCTGTAAAAAAGAAAAAATCAGATATCGAGGAGTAAATATATCTTATTATTATCTTATATATTTAAACGAGCAATTCTTGTATATTTATATCTTTATTTATTTATTTATACCGGCGATCTCGGAAACGGCTCTAACGATTTTGCTGAAATTTGGTATATGGGGGCTTTCGGGAGCGAAAAATTGATCTAGATTAGTCACATGTCTGGGAAAACGCGTGTTTTCGAGTTTTCATGCGTTTTTCTTATGCATTATTCTACGCAAAATTTAATCGCGACATCTATACAACTGTCTCAGTAACACTTAGTCACTTAATGTAAAATTATTTTTAAGTCAAATTAAAAAGAAAATTGTTCTTATCGCGACATCTATACAACTGTCTCAGTAACACTTAGTCACTTAATGTAAAATTATTTTTAAGTCAAATTAAAAAGAAAATTGTTCTTATCGCGACATCTATACAACTCTGTCAGTAACACTTAGTCACTTAATGTAAAATATACAATCTTTCAAGAACTCCGAGCGAAGCTCGGTCGCCCAGGTACTATTTTTTTTTATATGATTACACTCAATTTTTATCATTGTCTTTTGTAATTATTTTAAATTACATTCACATATCTCAAACTTACATACATATATCTCAAAATTGGTTATTTTCCAATTGTAAGACATTTAATTTTGGAAGGTATTAACTAGTAGATTTTAACCACATAAATCTAATTCTACCAAACAAAAAGTAAACTGAAAAAACAAACCCTGAACTAATTCAATTTTGGGTAGACATCAGACAAACACGCCGAAATTTGTTAAAAAGTTTTTATTCGTTAATATCGAACAATAAGTTAATAGACCAGCAACTAATTCACGCATTTCTATATTTTTATCCCTAATGACAGATAATCTAATATATAAATATCTCGTGTCACGGTGTTTGTGGTCGCATTCCTCCAAAAAGGCTTGACCGATTTTAATGTTATTTTTTTGTATATTTGGTAGGTATGAGAATAGGTCGTTAAGTATTCTTCACCTTCTTACCCCTCACTTTTTAATCGCGATTTTAGTAGTTTTATATGGAGAAACATGTTGTATAAATACATACATATCGACGAACCCAAGGGAAGCGAGGGTGAGTTGCTGTATAACTTTATTTTTTGTAGATTGAAAGCGGGCATAGCCGCGGGTTCTACTAGTAATATATAAAGGCTATTATTATTATGGTAATTATGATAAAATAAGTGATTACAAAGTCGAACAATTCTCAGTCAGTCGTAGCATTATCTCTAAAGTGAGTTAACTGCAGTTGATAAATAATGTTGTTTTTTTTGTTAATAATATTATGTACAATATTACTAATTATAATATACATAAGAAGAAATAAAGATTATTGGAAAAAACGTGGAATTTTTCAAGTTCATGGTGTATTAATGAAATTTTTTTTTAGTAAGCGATCGATTTCGGAGATTTATAAAGAAATTTTCGATGAACACCCAACACTGAGCCATATTGGTACTTTCTTGGGAAGACCAGTTCTCATAATCAAAGACACGAAAGACCTACAGTCAGTTTTACAAGGTGATTTTCAAAATTTCAACAGTCGCGGAATTAGAAGTAATCCAAGTGACTTATTAAGCGACAATGTTTTGTTTATGGAAGACTACCGACGGTGGAAACTTCTACGGCATAAACTCTCACCGATTTTCACTAGAACCAAGTTAAAAAATATGTTTTACATTATGAATAGATGTGCTCAAGATTTTATAACATTCATAGAGGATACCAAATGTATACACCGCGATACTTATAATACTCTTTATAATTATACTACATCTTCTATAAGCGCTACTCTCTTTGGCATCGACGCAAATACTAAAAGTACTATGAATTCTCCATTTATAAGCATGGCACGAAGCGTAAGTGAGCCTTCCCTAAAAGGTAATCTAAAAGCTATGATAGCTAATGTATCGCCAACACTATTTCATCTTTTTGATTTTAAATTATTTGGAGATCACGAAGAATTTTTCATAGGTACCGTTAAAAGAGTTTTGGAGATGCGCAGGCGTGAAGGGGATATGAACAAACGTCACGACTTTATTGATATGTGTTTAGAATTACAAAGCCAAGGAACGATGCAGGATACAACAACTGGGTATGAGCTAGAAGTTATTGATGAAGTATTAGCAGCTCAAGCGTTCTTCTTCTTCGTGGCTGGTGTCGATACTTCGGCTTCGGCTATGCACTTCACCTTACTTGAATTGGCCAGTAATCCAGATGTTTTAACAAGAGTTCATAATGAAATAGATAAAATGTTCAACGAATGCAATGGAAAACTAACTTATGAAGGGGTTGAAAAACTAGAATATTTAGATATGGTGCTTAGCGAATCTTTAAGGAAATATCCACCAATAGGCGCGATTCAAAGACGTTGTACAAATTCAACGGTTTTACCAAGTGGAATTAAAATAGAAAAAGATGAAATAGTTGTCATACCAATATTTGCGTTGCATCGTGATGAAAAATTATTTCCTCGTCCATCGGTGTTTGATCCTGAACGGTTTTCTCCAGAAAACGTATCGAAAATAGTGAAATTTAGCTATTTACCGTTTGGGGAAGGAAATCGCATGTGCTTAGGTAAGTAGATTTGATAGATTCAAGCAACTGAACTAAACAAAAAAGTTAAATATTGATTTTTCTTCTATTAAATCTTAAATAATTTTAATAAATTACTAACATAATTTTTTGCAATAAGCTTATAAACCCAGTGTAAATACATAAGAAAGTACTCGGTTTTATAATGCAATATCGCAAGTGTAGTACAGACTTTTAAAAGAGAATACACTTAGTATCTATACTAATATTATACATTTAAACGCTGTGTTTCTACTTTTTTTTTCTTTTTTTTTTTTTTGTTTATTTAATTCTAAAGCATTTCATGTCTTATTTATTAAAGATTAAGGTCTATTTAACATTAACCTTAGACTTAAGGTTACATATGTATATAAATAAAGCGATAGCAGACGCAGGTGAAAGTTAGTTTTAAAAGAAGGAAGATATCGACTGTGTTTCCATATTTCAAAACAAATACACAAGTTAAGAGATAAAAAAGTAGTAATATGTATAACTAAATCGCAAAAAAGGTCTTAAATAATATATGTTTTATTACAGGAACAAGATTTTCTCGAGTACAGATAAAATCCGGGTTAGCGTGGCTCCTTCGAAAGTATACTTTAAAAGAAAAGAAATATGAACCATTGTCATTTGCACAAAGTTTTTTTACTTTAAAAGATGAAAAAGCTAATTTCGAACTGATACCGAGATTGGGTAAATAATATTATTTATTAATAAAAATAAATGTTATTTAATATTTCTAATACATAATTAAGCTTCACTTTTTCTTATAGATGTTAAATTAAAGTTTATATTAATACTATATATTATAAATTTTTCGTTATTTATCAAAATGTTTATTTTTGGTTTTATAATATACATTGTTTATATGGAAAATAAAGATATAAAAATCGTCATTTTTATTTAATACACTCTGAAACTAAGGAAATATATTACAGTCCAGTTAAACTTTTCCTTAAATATATTTAAGATTTAATATTATAATGCATAATTAAAAATCTCAAAACCTAAAGTCACATGATACTTTGTATAATACTAGGGGTCCACTAAGAAAGGATTTAAGTATAACAGAAGTACACTCTCTATTCCTGTCACTCTCTTACTCCGGTGAGAGTTAAGGCGCAGGACCGACGGCTTTACGTGCTCTCCGAGCCACGTAGGTAAAACACCGCCAACTTCCCAACTCTGGGGTATTATATTGTGGTACTGAAATTTTATTGAACAAAATACTCAATAACTGAACTTGACTCGACCCAGGACTCGAACTCAGGATCTCATGTTTTGCTAACGAACATGTTAGCCACTAGACCACTGAGGTAGTTATATTAATGTTAGTCCCTATATAAAAAAAAAACTGCCTAATATATCTTTTGTCTGACATCAGCTCGGCCTGTCCGTTGGGATAGATTTATATTCAATTCCACGTTTTCCTGCTTCGTTACCATCCGTTACGTAAATATAAGAGCGGATAGCTTTGAGACACTAAAAACCTCGAAGGGATCGGTAGAATTTTCGTTATATAAAAATATATTGGAAATCAATGCTCTTTCCTTCCAACTTAGAATGATGATAGGAATATTTCGAATTTATGACACCTGAAGGAAAAATATTATACCTCAGTTTCAGATTTTTTAAACTGGATGGTAAATATATGAGAAATTAATATAATTTTAAATCATCTCAATACAGGTGTCGATATTCTATTTTATTTAAGAAAATTAAGCTTTATAGAGCTTTAAGGGTTCTATTGTCAAAGGGTTGGCATCTTATTACTAAACTTACACCGTCCTTTCCTTTTATCCTAAATTAAAAAGCTTTCACCTTTTGAACCGGAACAGAGATCGGATGTATTAAAAAGTTAAAAATAAATAATTTAATTATGAAAGTTTTATAAAAATTATGTTTTTACTTCAAAATATTATGTTTAAATAATATAATTTTTGTAACAATATAATAATTAACTAGCGCCTCACCCTCGCTTCACTCGGGTTCGTCCCTAGATATGTGTTAACGGTTAGTATAGATTTCCGGAAATGAGATATATTCCCGCACTAAAAAGTATCCTATATGTGGACCCAGATAACCAGCTATCATTTTATCAAATTTCATGAAAATGTGTCCAGTAGTTTTCTCGCGATGCGTTCCCAGACAGACAGACAAATATTCTAAAGAATGTAAATTCGGCCTCTGTAATGAATAAGATTTTCCAAAAAATATTTAATGTATAGATTCGACTCAGTTTGGAATTTTGTTATGTACAGATAGATTATTTAATAGGTTGGTAACATTAAAAACATTATTACTATTATACGTAAAGAACAAGAGGATTTTTAGTAACTGAGAATTTATACGATAATTCAAGCAAGCTAATATGTTTTTCAGTGGTAGCCCAGTGGTAACAGTGGTAGCCCAGTGGTAACGCGCTCGCTTGGGAAACCGAGTGAAACGGGTTCAAATCCCGGGTCTCGTACCTCTGATATTTTCATGTTCGAATCATTTTCTAACTTGAACGCTTCACTCGGTTATCCAAGTGTGTAGTAATGGCTACCATTACTTTATAATAATATAAGAAAATGATATATTATGTTATTATATTTATGTCTACATAACAATTCCCCTAACGAAGTTTACGAATCATTCAGTAGGTAAGCAAACGCCTATACAAATAGACTCAACGACTATTACCGCTGTTTTGATACAGATTGTTTTATGTGAAAATTATTAAGGTACACACAATTATTTGTAAGAAAATTGATTATATAGTAATCGAATCTGTTACTTTGCGTCTATTTACTCGACTGCAGAGAAGCCAAAAAAGAAATGTAATTTTAATATTTTTGTCTGTCTGTCTATTTGTTCCAGCTAATCTCCGAAATGGCTGGACCGATTTTGACGAGACTTCCATTGGCAGACAGCTAAAGTTATAAGGAGTAGCTTATACTAAAATTATTTTAGAAAAAACATTAGGGTACCGCACAACAAAAAAAAAACATGAAATGGGAACTAAATCTGCGTACCTGGGGATGCACCCGAGCAGAGCGAGGGTACGTCGCTAGTGTATATTACTATGGTCCTCTTCATCTTCTTTTTATCTTCATAATTTGCATTTTACAATGTCTTTTTTGTTATATTTTTCATCTTTATACTGTATACATCATACATAAAGTTTTTTAAGCCTATATGAAGAAAAATAATGTATACATATTTTATGGCTAAGGCAAATACCGACGACCTGGTAAGTACTCTAAGCACTTTTCTTTATTAACCCTCATGGGAGCGCTTTTATGAGATACGTCAAAGGACAAACAGGTCTCAGTTAAAGCATTCATCTATTTTTAAGTCTACGAATTCACGTACAATTTTAGTACACCTTTCTTCGACTAAAAGCGAGCTGTCTGAAATGTTTATAAAGTGTTATATAAGGTACTAATTGATAAAATAATTGACAAAAGCATTTGGGAAGAAGAAGGAGTGGAAATTCTTCATTTTCCTTAAATAAATAGACACTTTTTTTAAAGAGGTTTCTGATCTACTCCTTTATCTGTTCTACTATTATAAAGAGGAAAGATTTGTATTTTTGTATATTTGTAACGAATAAACTCAAAAACTACTTGACCGATGGAGATGAAGTTTGGTAAGAAGATAGTTTAAGATCCTGGGAAGGATATAGTACATTGTTTTATTCCGAAAATCATCCTTTAAGGGGGTGAAAATGGGGATGAAAGTTTGTGTGGCTAATCAACCTAGGAACGAAACCGAGCAAAGCGAGGGTGAATCGCTAGTTAATCTATACAGATAAATAAAATTGAAGTGTTTATTTGTAATATCAAATACACAGATTTATACTAAATAGAAGAAAAATACAATTTTTAATTTTTTTGTCGACCTATCTGTTCGTTCCGGCTTCTTCCCGAAACAGCTGGACTGATTTTAACGGAACTTTTACTTGCAGATAGCTGATGTTTTAAGAAGTAACTAAGATTACTTTTATTTTAGAAAAAGAATTAGAGTTTCGCTCAAAAAAACATACTAGAGCGAAGCGAGGATAAGTCGCAAGTATATAAATAAATTGAGATGTTAACAAAGAATATTTCATACTGTTAACAATATAAGGGATATGTACTACACATTTATTCCCAGAATAGTACAAAAATAATTCCAAGTGAAACGTGTCACACGTGCCACAACGTACAAATTAGATCAATGTTATGAGTTTACTTCCATATTTTTATGTATCGCAGAGCCAAAAATAGAAAGAGGAAATTATCTTTATCATAAATATTATCACAAATCAAAAGATTTTCTTAACTGCTTTTCAAAATAACTTTCGTCCGCGACGCCATTCGAATATTTCGTTAAGAAATAGCTTTGAGATGTAGTGAATAGATTATATTAACTAAACATACTTATTAACCATTATATACTATGTAACCTACTTTTGCACCTATTTAATGTACGATCTATTAGAAATAAAGTCAGTATCTACTCAGCAGTCTCGGCTTTCATTCCTCTCTCAGGGCACCACATTACAGCTTAGAATATATAATACTAGCAGAACCCGCGACCTCGCTCGTGCTAAAATTACAAAAAAAAACTAAAACGGTAAAACTAAAATTTTCATCCCATATTTCACCCTCTTATGGGATGAATTTCGAAAAATACTAAAACACGTGTTTATTTAATTATATTAAAGACCATTAATACCACGTTTCAAGTAATTCTGATCATAAGTATTTTTTTGGGTTGTATTATAAGGTATTTACCGGGAATAAGATAATCTCCCGCGGTAAAAATATCCTATGTCACTCTCCAGGCTTCTAACTATCTCCACACAAAAAATCACACCAATTCATCACTCTGTTTTGACATGAAAGAAGGACAAACAAACACACTTTCACATTTATAATATTAAGTATGGATTCTCACCTGAATCTTCTACCCTTTGAAAGTCCCATAATGTTAATCGGTTGTTTTGTTTTCCTTCAGATATTAATGAGATTATATAAAAAATTATAAAGCTTAATTTTATTTAAATCAACCGAAGTGCTAAACACTTCTTAAAAGGCATAACACCTCGTTTTGTCACTGCTACTGGTGACAGAAGCAGCATTCCTTTCAACGGGGGAATGCGGCTAGCATTCTTGCCACTATTCCACGAGGACATTAATTGTACAGTAATAATTAAGTATGCTTAACAGCTTTTGTAACTATAATATAGAATACGAGTATTTGAGTGAAAACTTAGAGAGCTATTGTTTATTGAAGTACTAGCGACTCACCATCGCTTCGCTCGGGTTCGCCCCTAGGTACGTTTTAACACTTAGTATGAAAAAGAAATCTCTGAATTTCTCGGCTTTTCTGTACTATAATATGAATTTATTATACATATAAACCTTCCTCTTGAATCACTCTATCTGTTAAAAAAACTGCATCAAAATCCGTTGCGTAGTTTTAAAGTTCTAAGCATACATAGGGACAGACAGACAGCGGAAAGCGACTTTGTTTTATACTATGTGGTGATTTACTACACAAAGTATAAAGTGAAACTACTATATATTTTAATTGTTAACCCATAAAAATGTTGTATAAATTGTAAAAGAGCTAAACCAAATTTGATGAAATCTTCGCATTTTATTTAGAATGCTTTGAATGGATGTGTCAAGTAAAGCAAAGTGAAGGTTTATTTAACACTATATAAATGTATAAAATTAGGCCAAACACGTGATTTCTATTGACCAAACTTTGGCCAAGACTGCAATAAGCTTAAGGTTATTTAGTTTACTGCCTCATTATCCCTTGTAATTACATTAAATTTGTCTTTTAGTGCGCAGTTTTAATCTTGCAGGACATCTAGTTGGTGAATATAACCCCGTTTCATATTTATACAAACCTCGGGTCCAGTTCCAAGAGGGTGGAACAGGGTTGTCAAAATTACAAATCAAAAATCATTAAGTAAATATTTAATAGTTTAGAGTTAGTTTTAGTCTTATTAAAAACTAGTGACTTACCCTCGCTTCGCTCAAGTGCGTCCCTACGCGGATTTTGTCCACACTTTCATGGGTTATAATTTTTGCACGGAACCCTAATTTTTTTTTTATAAAACAAAAGTAACACAAAGCCTAAGTTACTCCTTATAACATCAGCTATCTTCCAGTGAAATCCCGTCAATATCAGCCCAGACATTTCGGAGATTAGCCGGAACAAACAGACAAATTATTAAAATATATCAGACTTTTTTTTAATAGTTTCGTGCTGAGAATCATTGACACAATAATTAAATTTCTTTAATACATCCAAAAATAATTACAAACCAATATTAAAATAGCATTGTAGAGTGAATTTTGACATCCCTGATGGTAATTAAAACTAAATAGAACCGCTATGACGTCTTCACGCGTTGCTCTCGACCTCAATTTGTTACCGAAATCTCTTTGTAGCGTCACGTTGTACAAAAGGCACGGTCCCTTGGACTACAATTCACTTCTCCATTAGATTGTATTGTACAGATTTCATACTATTTTGTTTAATTCTGTACAATATGAGAGCTTGATTTATTATAATTTTATGTGGGTTTATGATAATATTTCTTACATTTACGCGAATATTTAATACATTTTAAATAAAATTGTCTTAATAATAAAAAAAATCGCGGATTTATTAAGATTTATGCTTTCCGTTTCTACTAAAGACTAAAGTTTTAGAGGTCTCAAATGTCATATAGTTATTACAGACAGTGCCTACCCACAAAAATAAAATAAAATTAATTAAAAAAAAATAAGTCAAGGCGACTTCAATTAGGTGTCCGAAAGTTCCTATTTTTTAACACAAGTAAACTTCGCGACCAGCTTTTATATCATATAAATTTTGTAATGTACTAAATTGACAGGTTTGATTTAATTTAAAGTTTATTCTTCTTTTTGATCATTTAAATACAAGTTTGTTTTTAAAAATGATTGTATTTTCAATAATTTCATCTTTTTATTTTTTAGTTATACGTCTACTTCGCAGCAATCCCTTTTATTTAATATCCATAATATTTGGGTGCATAAAAAAACATATTTCACTAAACATAGTATCTTTGAGAGCCCGCCATATTGAATTTACAATGATGTCGTTTTGTTTAGTGTTTCACTCATCAAGTCCTATCATAAGAGTCACTATGGAAATGATAAAATGCCATTTTGTAACGTCCACCATATTAAAAATGGTGGCATTTGGTAATCGTACTTTGTCTTGGGAACCAAACTAGTGTGCCAAATTTCAGTAAAATCAAACACTAGGAAATGGATCTTTAACATGCAAGGTTCCATTACACAACCCCGGATATGTGAAACTAAATAGAAGCTTAAAAAATACAAAAGAATATAGTATTATTTAAATTATTTATATTTCCTTCACAATATTTATCTAATATCTATTTAAAATTTGTCCTATTCTTCAAAGAAAGTAAATAAGATTTATGGTAAATTGAGAATAGTATAAAGAGTAAATCACGCTACTACTTTTTGACAGACTTTTTTTGACCCCGTTCTTAAGTAACAATGTACAAATCACTTATCTTCGGGGCATTTTGGTACATAAGTATTAATGCTTCTTCTTTCTCAATAAAGAGTCGCCCGTTGGGCATGTGTTTCTGCGGTTCCATCTGGCTCGTGGTTATGGCTCCTCTCAGACATACAGGTTTTTACCCTACTGCAAGGAAAGGATTATGTTTTTCGCGCTTATCTTTGTATGTTTGTTTGTTTATCATATTCTTTATTCCCTCATATCTTCCAAACCACTCGATGGATTTCTTTAATTAAGGTATCGCTAGACATACATACGAGTGTGTACATCTCGCGGCAAGGATGAAACGTGCATTTCTCCGAATGCATAATACCACATTCCATCATGAACTTGTTTTCATCTTTTTAGTTAGCTTTTATGCAGTCGGGTTTTTTATTTTTATAATATATTTATTTATTCTCGAGTTTTCCATCACTAAGAAACAAGTGGTATATTGAAAATTGTTTACACACGAAAAACTCAAAGGTTTGAACCCACTTTATTTTCCAAGCGTAACATATTATTACCACTGGACTACCACATAACATTAAATTATGCCTTCTTTTCATAAATAAATACTATCATCTCGTCTATCATACGTTCCTCTATTTGTTATGTCTTCACAGGCGAACCGCTAGAGTGATCTTAATGAAATATTACGTATTTTCTTTTGTTCCAGTAAGCACAAAGGAAACACGATATAATGGATAGAATATACGACCATTCCATCGACATGCTGAAAAAATAAGACCAATTTTGATTAAAATTGGCATTATATTAAATAAATCTACTTGTTTTTATTCTATAATATGCTGTATTTTTTAATATAATTCTATATTACATCTATACACATCTATATATAAATAAATAAAATAAAAAGCTTTTATTGTTGATTAGTTTAAATTGCAAAAGTTTTTATGCGCCTAGAACTTATTTAACACTAGCGACTCACCCTTGCTTCGCTTCGGGTTCGTCCCTAGACAAAAACAAATCTATCCCACGGGAATATAGCCTATAACCTTCCTCAGTTAACGGGCTATCTAATGCAAAAAGAATTTTTCAAATCGGATTAGTAGTTCCTGAGATTATCGCGTTCAACCAAACAAACAAACAAACAAACAAACTCTTCAGCTTTATAATATTAATATAGAAATAATATAGATTGTTATTAACTATAATAAAATAGGAAGAAAACGGAATCTGTACATGAAATATTTTTTAAAAACAAGTGTAATTTATTCTGTACAGAATATAGACCTAATAAACAATAGTTATTGAAATTTTTATCTATTTGTCTGTATATCTATGTGCATTTCACGCAAAAAATACCGAACTGATTTTAACTCTGTAGTGATACAAGTGTAGTCAGGCCAGCATTAAGGATAACTTTTACCACAGGAAAATCTTTCATTCCCATACACACAATAACTGGTTATACTGAGGACGACCGTCGAGGAGTGTAAGGACGATAATAGAAAATTACATGGTTAACATCAATACAATATACTTCAAAATTGTAGGTCTTAAAAACGCCTACAGAAAAGTTTGCAACACCATAATATGTTTATCTCCTAAGGTACACTCAAATAAGATCTATTTTTATCTATTTAAAATATACCAGGGCAGTGGTAGCCCAGTGGTAATACGCTCACTTAGGAAACCGAGTGAAGCGAGTTCAAATCTCGGGACTCGCACCTCTGATATTTTCATGTGCGAATCATTTCTAACATGATTACCACTTACCTTACGGTGAAGGAAAACATCGTGAGGAAACCTGCATGTCTGAGAGAACCTAACAAGTTTTCGAAAGATGTGTGAAGTCCGCCAACCCGCACTTGGCCAGCGAGGTGGACTAAGGCCTGATCTCCTTCGTATTGAAGGGAGGCCCGTGACCAGCAGTGGGACGTTAAAAAGGGCTGAATACAAAACATACCTAAGGAGGCACCCAAGCAAAGCAAGGGCAAGACACTAGTTCACTATAAAATATCACACTGAGTTTATAATAATGAAGTTAATATTTTAACAATGATGATGTTCTCCTGACCGATTCCGGCCACGGCGGCCAATCTCATTGAGACTAGCCAACTGCGCAGGAGATATTATAGTGCACAAGTGTACGCGCAGACACAAGTGCACTCTCTATTCCTGTCACTCTCATACTCCGGTGGGACGACTACTCGACACGACCGGTGAGAGTTAAGGCGCAGGACCGACGGCTTTACGTGCTCTCCGAGGCACGGGGGTGAAACACCGCCAACTTCCCAACTCCGGGCTGTTACTGAGGCTTACTATACAGAAAGACTTAATAACTAAACTTGGCCCGACCCGGGACTCGAACCCAGGACCTCAGGATGTGCAGCCGTGCATGCTAGCCACTACACCACCGAGGCAGTTGAGTTTGACGTTGATTTTAACAATACAGTTTATTTAATTCTCTGTCATTGTAAAGCACATTGTCTTTAGTCTCACCGGACCTCTAACTAAGACGATTACGTTAGAAGTGACGTTAGCAGAAGTTATTACAAACAATCTTTAGATACTTTATTTTATATGAGAGAAAACGATAAAATTGTATTACAATATTCCTTTTATTGTGGAAATACAATTGTTATGTTTTTGCCTTTATGCTTTGATTTATTTCATTTCATGGTGGTATAAGGGGAGCTGTAACTTCAGTTTCATGTCAAATGTATTGGTTTTCATACGAAGCTTTCAAATATAATACACAAATTTAGTTTGCGAATACTGAAAATGTTTTGTTTACAGTCTTTTCTTTGAATAAATGGAAAAAAAATGTGTGTGTACATATGTACGCACGTAAGAAGTTATACTTCTTTGGCGTAACAGAACAAAAATAGCTAATATAAAGATTTCATCCCGTATGTCACAACTTTCTGTTTGTGAAGAATTATAAATTAATAAAATAATTATATAGCGTGTTACAATCATACGTCGTTCATCGTCATTTTGACAACACGTTTGGCTCAGTTTGTAGTGACCCTACTTGCTGTGCCAACGGTCGCGGGTTCGAGTTCCGCTGGGGGCATTCATTGGTGTGATGAGCAAAATGTTTGTACGTCTATATATATGTATATGATTAACTTTATTTGAAACTTGTTATTAATGTTCTTCAATACAATTAAATAAATACGTGTTTTAGAATCCTTCGAAATTAATCCCATAAGAGTGAAAAATGGGGATTGAATATTTTTTATGAAACCTTTTACAGTTTTTTATAGTTTCAGCGCGAGCAAAGCCGCAGGTTCTACTAGTACTTATATAAGCCTGATATAATAAACTATATAAGCAATTTAATTACAGCTCGTTTAGTGCAATCCTTGTTTATGACAGTCTCTCTAGATGCACTTTCATATTATATTCATGCGGAGATTTAAATGAAAGTTTTCCAGATTTCATTCCTTTGAGTATTTTAAGTATTTTATATACATGCGACTTTTCCTTGCTTCGCTCGGGTTCGTTCCTAGGTTGCTTCCCCATACAAACTTTCATCCCCATTTTTACTCCCTTCAGGGATAATTTCCGGGATTCAAACTATCCTATGTCCTTCTCAGGGTCTCAAACTATCTTCTTACCAAATTTTATTTAAATCAGCTTATTAGATTCGGAGCCTACTCGGTACAAACAATCTAATCTTTCTTCTTTATTATATTAGTTTAGACAATAGATAATAATAATATTTATTATAAATATGACTTTTCTTATAAGCATGTATGTTTGTTACTCCTACATGCTTGATCCAGGTATGAATTAAACATAAAATAAAAAAAATAAAACCCGACAGCGTAAAAAGCGATCTAAAAATAAGGAAACAAATTAACAAAAGAAAATAATATTATGCAGTCGGAGACATACAACATACATATACATATGTACAATCTACACAGATGTTAAAAAAAAATGTCGAAGTGATAAAAATTAAAAGCATAAAGTAAACTCTCGATGACATCTTATCCATTTTTTTTGGCAAATTAATGTTTGCCAAAAAATTGCCATATTTTAAAGAGATATTTTAATAAATATCTCTTTAAAATATGGCTTCTTCCAATGTCCAGTCATCGCGAAATTTTAACCTTTTTGTGACACGTTTTTATCCATATATCCCACTAAAATGCAACTTGAATTTTAAATTTATGTAGATTTCTCGTAGTCATATGAGATTTTTTGTAGATGAAACGGCTTATGTTTAGCTTTTGCTTGCAAAACGGCTCACGTGTCATTTTACCATGTTCTGTCACGATATTATGGTATTTTTATATTTTTCTAATTAAAGGGTTATTTAAAGGGTTGTTTAAAGGGTCTAAGTGCGAATTTTATTATTTAAAGATATAACAAAAAAACTTCATAAAATAAACAATCCAAATAAAACAAATAATTCATTAAAATTGTATCCAACTTTTTTTTGATTTCCCACTGCTAGGCACGGACCTTTCTTTAGTACAAGGGAGATCTTGCTTATCAACCACGCTTGCTAAGTGCGGATTGGCGGACTTCACATGTCTATCGAAAACTTGCTAGGTTTTCTCAGACATGCAGGCTTCCTCACGATGTTTTCCTTCACCGTAAGGCAAGTGGTAATCATGTTGGAAATGATTTACACATGAAAATATTAGAGGTGCGAGACCCGGAATTTGAACCCGTTTCACTCGTCTCAAGCGATCCAATCACCATCTACCATTGTAGATTCATTAAAATAATTATTTATTTTTACATAATTAATCACAATATCTTACAACTACAAAAAGTCATACAAAATCTAAATAAAATGGAATGCAAGGATCCAGGATTTAGCACTTTTGAATTTTTTATCAGCGAATCCCTGTAGTTACTATGGCCTTAAAGGCCTTAACTCGACAGTGGGACGTAAAAAGGGTTGAATTATTATTATTAAATAATAATAATAACTGTTTATTGTACACTCATGTTATTGTACGTCAAGTAGGGAAAATATACAGGCCTTTGAAAGCTGTTGTTCAAACAAAGGTGTTTCCCAGGCAACCTTTAGATGTATGAAATACAGGTAATGAGGAAAAGTGATGTGAGTATTACGTAGAGTTATATAGCAAAAAATATATATTTTCATGATTTGGAACAAAAATTGATCACTATCTATATATTTCGTTTATTTCTATGCAAAATATACTCTAGCTTCCAGACAAAAATATAAATCAACGAATTTTAGATATTAGTTTTAATTTTACTTACAAATGAACTTAAAGCACAAAACGTGAAGAGCTTTTTGTTATTTCCCTTAGGAGTACGTTTGTTAAACGATTTTCCAAGAATAAAAGTTTTTATCTTTCATTGTAGTATAATTTCATCTATTTCGATAACTGAACAAACCAGCATGTAATATATAAAATTTGTTCTTTAAAAGACAATCCGATTGAAAAGCTGCCCTACGGCACTCAAGAATATTAAAGTTAATACTTTTTATCATCTAAGACTGGACAGTTGAAACAACTATGAAAGATTCGTGGAGTGATTCGCTTAAAATATGAAGATTTAAAAGATTCGTAGGTAAAAGATAAAAAAAAATGATTGAACTTTCCATGTATTTTGTGTTAATTGCTACATTATTTATGTAAATTATTAAAAATTCAAATGAAATTATTTATCCATACAATTTACGTTTTGTAAGTCTGATTTTTCTCTTTGCAAAAACCTAATGCGTTTGTATAAACGTCAACTTAGGTATAACAATAGCAAATACCTTAAAGAAAATAAATAATAAAAACATATCTAGATTGATCTTGCTGTGGGTTTAAATGGTTCTATTTTTTTAAAATACAATTTTATTTTTTATATGTTGGGACATTAACACACAACACCATCTAGTTCCATGGTAAGCTACGAGGCTTGTGTTATGGATACCAGATAATTGATACACTACACATATATAACTTTAAATACATACATATTATAAATATAAACACCCATGATTGGAGTAAAAACATTTGTGCTCATCACACAAATGAATGCATCCAGCGGGACTCGAACCCGCGACCGCTGGCACAGCAAGTAGGGCTACTACAAACTGAGCCAAACGTATCTACAAATTTACATATCATAATGATATAGAATAAAGTGTTATTTATTGTGTCATGTCACAAATATATAAGCAGATGGTACATACAGCTATAAATCAATATTCAATTAAACTGGTGACTAACCCTCGCTTCGCTCGGGTTCGTTCCTAGGTACATCTTAATGGTTAGCATGGAATGGTTGGATGCAAAAATATTTTTTCAAATATGATTACCAGTTCCTGAGATTAGCGCGTTCAAACAAACAAATGAACTCTGTCTCTTTATAATATTACTTACCCTCGCTTCGTTCGTTCTTTTGTGCCAAACACTAGGCTAGTGCTGCTCCATGTCCATAAGAGGAAATTTTCTTATTTCCTTATAAATATGTATACACATTAGTACGGCATATATGTACATACATATGTAATTATAATTAACTAATAGGTAAATAAAATTTGAAAAGGCTAACATTCAATTATTTTATTTCTTTATTCGACCTATATAAAAGGTAAGAGGAATCTCAGCATCTGCTTTTTTTTTTTTTTTATTTCTTTTTTGCGGCTATGGTGTCACTGCGACCATTTCTGGTCTATTGTGATCGCCACATTCTTCTTTAGAGTGAACCGTTGAACCCTGCAGAATTTAAAAATTGCAGGATTTTCTTAGGTTTGCACTCTTTTATTTCATCTAGGCCTATAAACTGTTTTCCTAGATGAATGCTACGTTTGTACATGAGCGGACCGCATTCCCATAGAAGATGAAGTGGCGTTTCATCTGCCTCCATGCATATTCTACAGGTTCGCGTTTCGCTCAATCCCATATTGAACATGTGCTTGTTCAAGCAGCAGTGTCCAGTGAAAGTCCTTACCAGTAATCGTAAGGTTTTTCTGTTTAGCGCTAGCAAAACGATAAAAGAAATAAGTCTTCGATGCACATACAATATACACATATACAATTTAGCCGGCACGTTTGGTTCAGTTTGTAGCGACACTACTTGCTGTGCCAGCGGTCGCGGGTTCGAGTCCCGCTGGGGGCATTCATTTGTGTGACGAGCACGAATGTTTGTACTCCTATCATGGATGTTTATATTTATCATATGTAACATGTATTTATTTAATATATGTGTAGTGTATCAACTATCTAGTATCCATAACACAAGCCTCGTAGCTTACCATGGAACTAGATGGTGCGGTGTGTTAATGTCCCAACATATTTATTTATTTATATTATTAAAATTGAACCAACTAGAATCACTGCTACCAGTGCTACATGTATTGATAATATATTTACAAATTATAAACCATTCTCTAAATCTATTATAAACAAGTTGAGTTCAGACCATTGTGGTCAGTTAGCTTCATTTTCTTATACTTTAAATGACAATAAAAATATGTTAAAAAAGACTTTTGTCCCCATAAATACTACACGTATGGAGAAGTTCAGAGGTAATATTGTAGCAAAACTTCCTTATTTATCTTACAATAATGACCCCAACTTCTTATATAATTCTTTGTTTAAATTAATAAAAACAGAATTTTCTACAATATTTACTTCTAAAACAGTCAATTCAGGGGGTCTCTTGTCATTTAGTGAATGGGCAACTCCTGGCATCTACAAGAGCAGGCAAAGACTATATGAATTGTATGGTGAAAAAGCTTATAATCATAGTACATCGTTTGCTTCTTTTGTAAGTGCCTACTCAAAAATGTTTAGGAGAGTATGTTCCATGGCAAAATCTTTGTATATTAAAGACAAAATAAAAAATGCACATAATAAAGTAAAAGTGACATGGAACATAATTGCTTGTGAAAGTGGGAGAGTCACAGATCGCAGCTTCGATTTTAAGTTGAATATAAACAATAATTTTATTACTTCAAACCAAGAAGTTGCATCTGAGTTTGAAAAATTTTTCACTGACATTCCAATTTCAACAACGCAATCACTCAATTCATCTCCCGCTATTGCCGAATCTTTACTTAAGAAACATGTTAAAGAATGTAATGTAGTATTTAAATTTAAACCTGTATACCCCAAAGATATCATTGCTGCCTTCAAAAGTTTGGATCTCAAGAAAACCGCTGACCTATGGGGTATATCTGTAAAAGTTATTAGCTCGGTAATTGATGTTGTTGCACCTCATTTAGCTACTGTATTTAATAGCAGTATAGAGCATGGTGCGTTTCCTGATCTAATGAAACACAGTAAAATTATTCCTATTTTTAAATCAGGTAGTACCTTAGACCCTAATAATTTTAGACCAATTTCGGTACTGCCAACGTTTAGTAAAATTTTTGAGAAAATCATACTCGCGCAAATGTTAACGCATTTCAATGCACACAATCTACTTCATAAGAAACAGTTTGGATTTACGAAAGGCCGCTCCACGGCAGATGCTAGTGTTGAGTTAGTAAGAAATATTTTTGAGGCTTGGGAAAGGTCACAAGATGCACTTGGGATATTCTGTGACTTATCCAAGGCCTTTGATTGTGTGCATCATGAGACGCTGATCAAGAAACTGCATCATTATGGTATTAGAAATAAGGCACTCGACCTTTTGAATTCGTATTTAAATAATAGAATACAGAGGGTTGATGTTAATGGTAAGAGATCTCCTGGAGCTCCGTTAGATATGGGGGTTCCGCAAGGGTCTATTCTCGGCCCCTTTCTTTTTCTAATTTATATTAATGATTTGCCATCTTTTGTACAGGACAAACATGAGATAGTATTGTTCGCTGATGACACTTCACTTATTTTTAAAGTGAAGCGAAATTTGCTTATGTACGACGATGTAAACGATGCTCTCTCAAAGGTTGTCTATTGGTTTGATTCTAATAATTTATTATTAAATAATAAAAAGACAAAATTAATAAAATTCACAACACCCAATGTTAAACTTGTTGATAATGGTGTAATATTAAATGGGGAAATGTTAAAACCGGTAGAGTCCACTAAATTCCTGGGTATTATCATAGATTCCAAATTGCAGTGGGGCCCCCATATTGAGGGACTAGCGAGTAGACTCAGCTCTGCAGCGTTCGCGGTAAAAAAAATTAGACTTCTTACTAATGTAGATACAGCTCGCATAGTATATTTTAGCTATTTTCATAGTATTATGTCGTATGGTATCTTACTCTGGGGAAATGCAGCAACTGTTAATACGATTTTTGTACTGCAGAAAAGAGCTATTCGTGCAATTTATAGTTTAGGTCCTAGAGCGTCATTAAGAGATAAGTTTAAAGAAATAAAAATATTGACTGTTGCTTCTCAGTACGTGTACGAATGTGTTATGTATGTTCGTAAAAATATACACGAATTTCCCAAGAATTGTGACATGCATAACTTTAATACTAGGAGCAAACACAAACTTGTAATGCCTGTAACTCGTTTAAAGAGAGTCAGTAATTCTTTTTATGGACAATGTATACGCTTGTACAACAGGATCCCAGAAAATGTTCAAAAAGCTTCTATCATTAAATTCAAAAAAATTGTTAAAGAACGTTTGTGTGCTAAAGGCTATTATACAATAAATAATTTCATAGAAGATAGCACGCCTTGGGAATGAAGTGATCGCCTCCAGGCTACTTCAACTTTATAAAAATATTGTAAATTACAATTTATTAAAAAAAAATATTAGTCCCGCTGAGTTTCTTTCGCCAGTTCTTCTCAGGTCTGAGGTTTCATTTTTCCGAACTGGTAGTAGACTCATGACGTTCAGTAAAAAATTGTAATAATTTAATGCTGAATAAAATAAAAAAAAAAAAAAAAAAAAAAAAAAAAAGGTTGTTAAGCCTTTTGTCATAGGCTTTAATCAGTGTCTTGGAGTGAATCATTCCATTTGACTCATTCCAGTCCTTTTTTGCAGTCTTGAGACATGCTATCATTAGGGTTCTTTGAGCTAAGCTCTTGGGTATTCCGCAGAAAGGCTCAGGACCCTGCTGCGAGCCAAGAGCTCCCTCTCTAGCAAGCTTATCGGCACATTCGTTGCCAACTATCCCTGCATGACCCGGTACCCATCTTAGTACTACTTTGTTTCTTTTTGCTAAGAAGTTTAATCGGTCCATGCACTGTTCTACTAGCTTCGATGAGACTATGTTTGCAGCATCTGCTTTATCATAGGCTTTAGCTCGAGGTGTTAACTTAAGGTGAAGCACGTTCCACCTCTTCTGCAAACCGCGACTCTTGTGCATGAATTGTACATGCTCTGCAACTTAAAAAGTTAAGTCAAAATACGTTGTAAAAGCGAAGAATGGAACTTAAAATTTTTATTTTAATAATATAAATAAATAAATATGTTGGGACATTAACACACCGCACCATCTAGTTCCATGGTAAGCTACGAGGCTTGTGTTATGGATACTAGATAGTTGATACACTACACATATATTAAATAAATACATGTTACATATGATAAATATAAACATCCATGATAGGAGTACAAACATTCGTGCTCGTCACACAAATGAATGCCCCCAGCGGGACTCGAACCCGCGACCGCTGGCACAGCAAGTAGTGTCGCTACAAACTGAACCAAACGTGCCGGCTAAATTGTATATGTGTATATTGTATGTGCATCGAAGACTTATTTCTTTTATTTCTTTGAAAGCACGAGCAAAACCGCAGGCTAAAGCTTATATATGTACATATGTAGAAAACAAGTACATTATTAGTCTTTAAACCAGTGCATAAACAAGTTGGTTCCTAAAGAGCTAGTCTGGAGCCGCGTCTCGTCAGCTCCACTGTTAGGAAATTACCATTCAACTGCAGTGTATGCAAACCTTTGAACGTATGTACATGATCGCCGCTTGCGGTATTAGAGATCTAGCAAATACTACAAGATGGACATAATAATATACTGTACCTTTTTGAATTTTCCTCACTATTTCTCCCGTGAGCATGATTGCTGTAAAACATTCGAAACTTTGGAAACAAAAATCCAAATAAATCCGCAAACTAATCTGAAAAGATAGTTTTATTTAAAACTAGCGACTCGCCCTCGCTTCACTCGGGTTCGTTAGATGATTCTTTGAATCGACATTTTTTTTATTAAGGAACCGATTGAAATAAAACAAATATAAACGTTAAGTGAAGCTTACCACAATACATTAGTGAAAACCGCACCCAAATCGGCTAAGCCGTTTCTAAGTTTAGCGCGCACAAACGCACAGAAAAACAGACTAACTGACAAACAGACGAAAAAACTAAAAATCATTGTTTTGGTTTCTATTGCGTTAATAAAGATCCCCAATAATAGTTTTTCTTAAATATCTTCCATGTACAGACAGCGATCACTTACAATTTTATTATATGTATAGACTAGTACTAAGTAAGACCTAGTCTGTACTATCCGTAAAACTTAGACATTTTAAATAGATAAAAATAGTTACTGTGAGTGTACTTTGGGAAGTAGACACATGTTATCGTGAACTTTTTTGTAGACCTTACCATTTTGATCTCTTAAGGTTAGCCAGTGAAAGCCATATAAGCATATAAATAGTGTTTTTGACAAAACTCCGTCATAGTTCAGCAATTTTTTACAAGACATATACAAATTATATACACACACCTTCGTTATCAATCTCTCTTTCTATCAATGAAAATTGTATCAAAATCTATTATATGGTTCTACACCACAAGTCAAACTAAACGAAGGAACAGAGAGAAATAGACAACTTTGTTTCATACTATACATACATATAGAAGAACGACTTCCGCTCGAATATTTTTTTTTATTTGCCGCTAGTTTTTGATGTGTTTGTGTCGGGACCCTATTACTAAGACTTCACTGCCCGTCCGTCTGTCTGTCTGCCACCAGGCTGTATCTCATGAACCGTGATAGTTAGACAGTTGAAATTTTCACAGATGATGTATTTCTGTTACCGCTATAACAACAAATAGTAAATAAATGAATAAAGTAAATATTTAAGGGGGCTCTCATACAACAAACGGGTTTTTTTTGCTCGTTTTTGTTCGATATTGATAACGGCAACGGTTAGACGCTTGAAATATTCACAGAATATTTTGTTATATATTCCCTTAAAAAATAGATAATAAAATTAAAATAATTATAGATAATAGTACGGAACCCTTCGTCCGCCCGTCCCGTCGTCCGACTCGCACTTGGCCGGTTCTTTGACTTAATTACAACACAGCTTATGTTGTATTTTTTCTTTTAATATAAACCGATCGCGATCAGTTATGTTATTAAACCTTAGTCTTATCCTCATTTATTTAGAAAAGGGAACAAAACAGAAAAAAATAAATCATAACTCAAAACTTAAAATTAACTTGAACTTAAAATGAACTTTTGACCCAAAATACAAAAAAAAAACATTTATGACGCAGTTTTGACTCCTTCTAATTCAATTACACCATGATTGTTTAGATACTATAGTTAAGTAAATATATTTAAATCAAATCTATACTAATATTATAAAGCTGAAGAGTTTGTTTGTTTGTTTGTTTGTTTGTTTGTTTGTTTGTTTGTTTGTTTGTTTGTTTGTTTGGTTGGTTGAACGCGCTAATCTCAGGAATTACTAATTCGATTTGAAAAATTCTTTTTGCACTGGATAGCCCGTTAACTGAGGAAGGCTATAGGCTATATATCATCCCGGAAAAATATACGGTTCCCGTGGGATTAATTTTTTTTGTCTAGAACCCGAAGCGAAGCGAGGGTGAGTCGCTAGTAAAGAAATAAAACAAACGAATTGTGAAAACATTACCTAAGAAGAGCCAGCTTTGTTGAATCTTAGTCCAGTACTTTGAGAATTTACATCAACCCTGGAAGTTGGAGAGAAGTGACAAACTTTTTTAATAATATTTAATTTGAATCTACAATTTCCTTTGTTAAACTAAAGACAATTTCACGTGAAAAAACTTGAACTAAAAATATTTTATTAAATACTAGCGGCTCACCCTCACTTTGCTCGGGTTCGCCTCTAGACAAACAAATACAAATGATGCCACGGGAATCGTACATTTCTCCGCAATAAAAAGTAGCCTATTTGTCATTCTGATGTATGAACTATATTATTGTAAAGTTTTATTAAAATTCAATCAGTAGTTTTTGTTTACTAAGATGTATAAGTTACTATAGTTTTTTAACTATCCCACGGAAACTCTTTAATTTTCCGGGATGAAAAGTATCTAAGATGTTGACCGGGGATATAAGGTACCACCATGGAAAATTTTATTTAAATCGGTTTAACAGTTTCGGAGAATAGTTCGTACAAACAGACAGCTTTATTTTATTACTCTTCTTACCTGACTCGGTTTTTAGCATTTTTTTTCTATGTACAGACATTCGACCTCTACAGTTTTATTATATGTATAGATAGTAGGCAAGTTATATAAAAATATGTATAAATTTATAAAATTTAGCCCTTTCCAAGGTCCCGCCGCTGGTCATAGGCTTCCCTTCAATACAATGAGAATTGGAATAGCGTCCACGACGCTCACCGAATGGGGGTTGGTGGACTTAATTTATAGCTTTTCGAGAACTTGCTAAGTTCTCTCATAATATATGCAGATTCCCTCATGATGTTTCCCTTCCTATATTAACAAGTTGTAATCATTCTGAAGGTTTGCACATGATTATATCGGATTTGTGAGTCGCGGGTTCGAAGCCCGCTTCATTTGGTTTATCAAGCGAGCGCCGCCACTACTTGTAATATTATTACTTAGAGCTTGTGAAATTGTAAATTTTATTTATAAAAAAGTGCATTAGATTAACATTACGGTACCATCTCTAGCTTCTGCAAAAAAAAAAACTAGCGACTCACCCTCGCTTCGCTTCGGGTTCGTCCCTAGACAAAAACATATCTATCCCAAGGGAACCGTTACGGCTACCGAATTTTTCGGGATGATATATAGCCTATAGCCTTGCTTAATTAACGGGCTATCAAATGCAAAAAGAATTTTTCAAATCGGATCAGTAGTTCCTGAGATTAGCGCGTTCAACCAAATAAACAAACAAACAAACTCTTCAGCTTTATAATATTAATAATATAGATGTACAACTTTAATCCTGTATCATTTTTATTATACCTTCTACTTATGAAATAGAAACATACTACTTACATATTATATCATTTCCCAGCCATCAAACTATATCTATACAAAAAGTCACACCAATCAGCCTTTGCTTCGGTATGAATTAGAACAAACAAACAAATAAACATACACATTTTGACATTAATTATATTAGATGACATTTATTATATTAGAAAGGATTACTAGCAGTGTTCCCATACCATACAAACTTTCATCCCCCTCAATCTACTTCAGAAATGTTGTTACAAAAAACTATGAAGCAACAAACTTTTACTTATAAACAGAAGCTTAACAAGTAACTTTCGCGTATGTAGCTTCAAAAATGACGAACTTCCAAATACTTTCATCCCTATACATTCAATCCATAATCTCTGACTAAAGAGTTATATAAAACAGAGTCTGCTAATAAATATGTCAAAGTAAAACTAGTACCATGATTTTGCTACTACTAGCGGCTCACACTCGCTTCGCTAGGTTTCGCCTGTAGAAAAAAAAAACAAAAACCTATCCCAGATGGCAGAATTTAGATGAAACCTATGCCAGAATGGCATGCAATGAACTTCAAATTGCTTTTTTTCATAATTTATTCATTAGGATATACCTGTATATATACTCTGTTCTTTACCTACACCCATTATATAAGAAAAAAAATAAAAATATATTTATAGTTCAAAATTAATCTTCCGTTGATATTATTAACCAATAATGTGTACCAGCGGTTGTTTCATATACTGTAATAGTTTATGAACAACTTTAAAACAATGTGCGAGAATTTAACGTCATTATTATCTTAGGATTCTTAGTAGATATTGATAAACTTACTAAAGATTAGTTATATAATACAACAAGTGACTCACCCTCGCTCCACTCGGGTTCGTCCCTAGATACGTTTAAGCGGTTAATTTAGATTTCTCAGAGATGAGATATTTTCCCGCAGTAAAAAGTATCCTATATATCCTATATACTGAGTCGAATCTGTACATTAAATATCTTTTGGAAAATCTTATTGAAACAGTTATTATTATCGATACAGAGGCCGAATCAATTCTTAGGATTTTTGTCTGTCTGTCTGGGATGCATCACGAGAAAACCACTGGATAGATTTTGATGAAATTTGGAATTATGATAGCTGGTTATCCGGGTCAACATACATGATAATTTTTACTGAGGGAAAATATCTCATCTCTGAGAAATCTATACTAAAGGTTAAAACGTAACTAGGAAACGAACCCGAGCGTAGCAAGGGTGAGTCGCTAGTTTATAATATTAGTATGGATAAATGAACTATTGCTATTATAAAGGTGTATAATTCTTATACCGGGTCTAACAGTTTGCAAACAAAATTTTAAGCTAATATAGATCCCACATGTCCAAATATAAAGTTGTGACCCTTACGCATATAATTTATGAGGTAAACATTTCTGATACATGTGTACCCTATTACTAATTAAGTAGTAACTTTAACTAGTTGTTTGCTTAATACTAGTATAGAGATATAAACTTAATGTCAATGGGTTAAAGTTTAACTTTGATTGATGTGTTGAAGTAAAACCAAGGTAGCTGCCCAACTAGGATTGGTGTTCCTCAAACGCTCAAATGGTTTAATACGATTATTAAAACTTAAAAGTTTGACATAACATAGATATATCTACACATTTTCTTCTTTTTTTTTTTTGTTCAGTTGCTGTTGGGCAGTTTTAGTGCTATTAATAAAAAGTATTGGACAGAGTTAGTTTTTTATATAGATAGGTAAATTTTATTCATTTGTATATATTTTCCTCAAATTTTCTACAATGATTATGGCCGATTTTTAATCACTGCGCTACTAATCTTATATTAAATGTGAGTATGTGAGTCAACAAACCAGAAAATTTTATATTTCCTGCAACCATAAGCCCTCCTGGATAATTTCTAAGTAATCAACTGTTAACTGATACGCCGGCGTGTACGCGTTCCGCAAGGGGTTAAGGATAAATGACCCACGCTTTATATATAGTTAGCACATCTCACTACTATTATAATTGTATGTAGGTGTGTATGTTTGTTACTTTTTCACTTAATTTCACTGGATGAAATGTAATACACAAATAGAGATTTTTTTTAATGTTGGGAAATGCATTTACTCATACCACTTGTATACTTGTATACATACAGCTGATTATTTGGGTCTTACTGACTACAAAAGCCAGTACTACCCACTAAAATCCAACAGAACCTTAATAGGGTGTCACAGGATCGCTTACGTACTCAACAATAACGCCCCAATCACAGATCTGCTGAAGCAAGGTGCAGTGCTAGGAACATGGTCACTCCGCTATCAGAGGGACAGTGTTCATAGGTAACTTTATCCGATCCCAGGGTGCAATCGATGTTCATGCAAAATTTCAACGAATTTTTTTCCTGTGATGAAAGCGTGAAAAGGAAACAGATGACATATTAGTATAAATTAGAAGAAATACCTGCAAAGCGATTAAACCAAGTGGAAATCATAGGTACCTACTTCGTATTATCATTAAGTCTTGAATTTCAGGTTGTGCAGAAATAATAAAATTCAAACTCATTCTTTCTTCAGCACGAAGGCATTACACTTACTTAAAGTTTGATTCTACCACCAGCTTAAAAAGAAAACATCTCAATCCTTAGAAGTGGCAAACGAAAGTAGGACTTCAGGTAAAGTTATAAGTGGATTTATACGGTAGATTCATTCGCTTCTGCTTAGATTCGTCTAGAAAAAACTCAGAAAGGTAGAAACTCTGCTGCAGACAGATTTCTTTAAAACGACCCTTAACTAATTTCACTAAATAAAAGTATCTCAGTTCCGCTGATTCAAATAAATTTAATAAAGATTTTTAAGAGTTTTTGTAATAAAAATAACGAAAACTCACTCTCATTTCACTCGGCTTGAGTTAAGTGAATATAAAAATTGATGGACGCTATTCAAACTAGTTAGCAGCTTGCGAATACTTCATTAGGTTGGTTTATTTATTTTGCTTGAAGGTGGAAATATTCTCTCTAATTTAAAGGAAGAAAATTTAATTTATTATAAGGTCTGGTTCTTTTTAACCTGGCATAGTTTTCATAAAAAATATTAAAAGATAAATCGGTATAATTTAAAATAACGCAAAAAGCAAAAATAGGTGATACACTCGAAAATACAACAGAATTGTATTTGGAAAATGTTGTCGCTTATTGAAAATAGCTTACTTCTTTTAAGTTTATATGTAACATTAATATATTTATATGTACTCATGATATTGGGGCTTGCAACAGTGTCACAATTCAATTCAATTAATCATTTGACCAAACTCGATTGCCTTTGTGCTTTCCATCAGAGAATTTTAGTGCCAATCTTTCAGCTACATTTTCAGACCTTCATTTTCATGTGTAATGGAAAGTACTAATAATAACAAAACATACTAGCCCAAATTTGGCTATCTTACCATATGCTATCAGGGAGTTCTAGTATTCCTACATTCTGACTCCATTATCACATCAGCTAGATGGTACCATTTTTCATTCTCAAAGAAATTACCTAAATACTTATTCCTAATTTCTCAATTGTATACCAGGAAGTAGTTGAAAAATTGACGCCGAGAGTGGAGTCAAGACATTATTAGGTGGAAAGTTAAAGTGGTTTTGAAGTAAGTTCAGTTTTTTTGGAAAATGTGATACAGATTGTCCGTTATAGTTAAGATTGAAGTCAATACAGGGCGTTACTAGGAGCTTGCTGCTAATCTGAATCACGCTGGCAAGATTTTCATTGCATACCATAAGATTTTTTTATTTTATTATTTGAAATTCAGTGGTGTTTTCTTTCATATGGCATTTAATTGGTTGATGGACCAGACGATTCGACAGTAATAAATAAATATGTTGAGACAATAACACAGCACCATCGAGTCAAATGGCAAGCTACGAGGCTTATGTTAGGGATACCAGATAGTTGCTACACTACACATACATATATAACTTTAAATACATACATATTATAAATATAAACTCCCATGAATGGAGTACAGATATTCGTGCTCATCACACAAATGAAGGCTTCTAGCACTCGAACCCGCGACCGCTGGTACAGCAAGTAGGTCACTACAAACTGAGCCAAACGTGTTGTCAATTAGTAGAGAACCAAACATTCAAAAGTAATTAGATAGCCAAAGATGTATAATTTAAAGGTATTAGAAAGGGAAAGCAGATTCCAATTAATGAAGAGGTTCGAGAAATCTAATTTTAATGGCTTGAATATTTAATTATAATTTTAATTTAGCCGAATACTTGATATTTAATAAAACTATCTTTTCGGTTTTTTTCGCAGATTAATTTGTATGTCTTGTTCCTAATTGTGTAATGACAATATAGAATAAATTTTTAGACGTCAAATGCCTTAGTTTTTCCCGCTTAGTTTTTACTGTAGAGCATTTGAAATATGTGAAAAAATGAATGAAAATGAAAAAATGAAAAATGAAGAATAACGTCCCACTGCTTGGCACGGGCCTCCTTTCAATACGAGGGGGATCAGACCATAGTCCACCACGCTGGCCAAGAGCGGGTTGGCGGGCTTCACATGTCTTTGGAAAACTTGCTAGGTTCTCTCAGACATGCAGGTTTCCTCACGATGTTTTTCTTCACTTACGGTGGCAAGTGGTAATCATGTTAAAAATGATGCGAGACCCGGGGTTTGAACACGCTTCACTCGGTTTCTCAAATGAGCACATTACCACTGGGTTACCATTGCATTTGAAATGTAGGATACTAAAAATCAAAATAAATCCACGAAAGCATTCGAAAAGGCAGTTTTATTTAAATACTACTAATTTCGGTTATTGATATTATAATGTTTTTAACGACTTTTTTACTTTCCTTTTTAATATGTTTTTTTTTACTTCTCTTTTTAATTTTTTTCTTACAATTATTGTTTATTATAATATTTATAAAAAAATATAATGAAAACAGACACATCGAAACACAGGATCAGAGTAAGCAAAAGAGTGATTTATTTAGCTTTAATTGAGCGTTTGAGAGCTTATACTTCAGAGTCTGATAATTGGTGGATTTTGGGTGAAGGTTTTGAAGAGACTTTTAAAATCCTTTAATGCAAAGCAATATTTTCCTCCAAAAACACTGTAATATTAACCATTTAATACGTATTCCTTTAAATTTAAAGATTAACATTTTCATCTACTCTATCACATTAAGTATTCTTACATGCAAGATTATATAAAATTTCACCATCGAATTGTTTCGATTTAGTCAACTGAAGCCATAAACTTCAAGCCATTGCGTTAACTCGTAATTATTTGGTTAAAAATATATAAGATATAAGATAGTAAAGTAAAGAGAGAATATTACTCTCCAGTGTTAAAGGTTCTACGAAGAAAATCATATGAATTGGTTCCTGCCTGATAGAAAGACAAACATTCTTCATGTTAATAAGAATTTCCCGAATTTCTAGAAATTATAATCAATCACCTTCAAAAATTAATCAATATTATACAGTTTTGATCCCTTTTTCAATTTTTTTCAATTTTATTATATGTATATAAACTTGCCTCCTGCGGAAATCATATACAAGCTAACATACATTCACTACCACACTACTTAGCTGTCAAATAATACTATTTTTAAACAAAAAAAGGATTATTTTTAACATAAAACATAAAAAAATTATACATACATAGAAAAATACAAAACACTCATAATAAAAGTAGGTTAAAAGGTCACTCAAGTAACATAATATAAGATGTTATAATTAGTTTCATATCAACTTGTTTTAGTACAATTGTATTTCTCTGTTCCAAGAAACTCTTCACCCACTGTTATGCTTTAGGGTACGGTACAAGTTAAGAGAGATACATATTTTTTTTTTTTTATTAAATAAGAAGCCATCGTTGTAAACAATATTAATTCTTATTCTACAGCACACTCTTAAGCATCTATGATAGAAATTGTATACCTCACATACAAGCTAAGTCCACATGCATAATATATATATATATATATATATATATATATATATATATATATATATATATATATATATATATATATATATATATATATACATATTTAATTTTGCTTTGTTATTTAATAGTACGCTTCGCTTCGCTCGGAGTTCTTTTTTGCTATACTAAAAACTTGAATAAATACAAAAAAAAACAAAAGTAAAAACTTTGTATCCGATCGAGATTCAAACTTGGGTACCGATGATGGTTAATCTTGCATCTTGGTCGCTTGACCACGATGCTGCGTGGAATAATGCGAAAGAAAACCGTATAAATATATAAATAAATATACAAGAATTGCTCGTTTAAATATATTAGATATATTAAAATGTAAATACAAAATTTATAGACCATTAAAACTTGTAAAGGAAACATTTTTTAATAAAATAAATAGTTCAGGAATTATAGTAAAGATAAATCAAGCTCAGCAATTTTTCAGAAAAGAATGTAGCGATTTTGCGTTTTTTTTTCGGAAATTCTTATTGAAATAGTCATTATTATCGATCAAGAGGCCAAATCTATAGTTTTTAGAATTTTTGTCTGTCTGTCTGTGGCCGCATCATGAGAAAACCACTGGACAGATTTAGATTTTTTTATTTATGGGACAAAGGGAGCAAACGGGCAAGAGCACGGGCAAGGCGCACCTGAGGGAAGTGATCACCTCCGCCCATGGACATCTGCAACACTACAGGGCTTGCAGAATACAGATGCGTTGCCGGCCTTTCAGGAAAGGGAGTGAGGGAGAGGAAGGGAGGAGGGAAGGGAGGGTGGAGGGAGGGAGGAGGGATGGGGAGTGGGCCTCCCGAACTCTCACTTACCGAACGAAACGCGACAGCATAGCTGTCACTTCACACTGATCTCCTGTGAGAGAGTGGTACGTGCCGACCCATTCGGTTGCTACCCGAAGGTAACAAGCATGGCACTACCACTTTACAATTGATGAAATTTGGAATAATGATAGCTGGTTATCCGGGTCAACATATAGGATACTTTTTAAAATCTATACTAAACGTTATAACGTAACTAAGGATGAACATGAGCGAAGCGTTACACTGTAACACTTTGCCAAATTAGAACTCTCCTTGACCTTTTGAAAGTCAAAATCCATCTAGTGGCTGGACGAAATCACCTAATAACTTCCCTTATCCTAATTTCTAATATATTGATAATTTTTAATTAACTAAGATAACTCACAACTAAGCAAGTATATAAAAATATTTTTACGAATAAAATTTTTTGTTATCAAAAGCGGTAGCTTCTAACTTGAGTATGAATAAGAATGTAGCGAGTACAGATAGTAAAACAAAACTGGAAGCTTTCTTTATTGCGACATAAATAATAAGGCCAGCCGTATATTTCTTCTTTTTGAATTAGTTCAAATGAATTTAATGCTTTGAAAGCGTAAAATTGAGTTGTTTTAAAAGAAACAACATACTTATAATGTGTGTTATTGAAATATATGTATGTATTCATTATTTCACTAATGTCTTGATGAAGTTATATGCTTGATAAATTATGGCGATATACGGCAGTTTGTTTTAGTCGACTTAATAAAAAACTATAAAAATACATACTTAATACTTATGTTACAAACGAACTAACCAGCTTTACGTTATCCTTATGATAAGGAAGGATTAAGGTTAGTATTTTTGTCTGTCTGTCTGTCTATCTGTCTAAGGGAGGGATTTTGATGAAATTTGGTATAATGATAGTTGGTTATCTGGGTCAACATTTACGATACTTTTTACTGCGGGAAAATTCTCATCTCTGAGAAATCTATACTAAACGTTAAAACGTAAGTAGTTAAATATATAAATATTGAGTATTGTCCCTTAAAACTTTGTTTTTACATCCATAGAATGAGTACAATAGAATAAAGAGCCATAAAATATGAAATCTGTCATCGTGAGAATAACTATTCGGTCGAATTCCAAAATTAAACCAGTTAATAAGTTTCAGAAATCAGATAAACAATACGTGTAAAGTTGGTAAGCCATCGCGCTATCGGGCTATAATTGCAAAGGTTTTGTATATACATAATATGTATCTATGTTTGTCACTTCTTCAAACTATAATGGTTGGACGGATTTGAATGTTTTGTATACAGACAGGGTACGAGTATAATGTAGAATAAAATGTACACCTAGGACGAGCTGTACACCCCAGCGAGGATAAGGTAAATCACTAATAGACTATATGTATTCAGCCCTTTTTAACGTCCCTCTGCTGGGGGTGAGCCTCCCTTTAATACGAGAGGGATCAGGCCATAGTCCACCACGCTGGCCAAGTGCGGGTCGGCGGATATATACATGTCTTTCGAAAACTTACTAAGTTCTTTCAGACATGCAGGTTTCCTCACGATGTTTTCCTTCACCGTAAGGCAAGTGGTAATCATGTTAGAAATAATTCGCACATGAAAATATCAGAGGTGCGAGGCCCGGGATTTGAACCCGCTTCATTTTTTCACCTCGATTTCCCAAATAAGCGCGCTACCACTGGGTTACCCCTGCCTCCCTATATATGTATACAAAATTAATTTGAATATCTTTAGTACCTACCAATAATTCTGATCAAGATTTTATTTTTCTTTTATGATTACCTTGCGTTGTGATGTGAGCAAAGGTACATTAAGTCGACTGTCTTACATGTTCTTCTTAAATATACATAATTAAAAAAAAAAAAAAAACATTTTTTTTTTAAATTAAAGTCACATCAGAAAAAGAAACTCGATCAGTGGCATACAACCTTAATTCAAGAGTAAAGGGTTGTGAATAAAACATGGCACGATACACATTGATCCTATGAGGCCTGACCGATCCCTCGAGTGATCTAATGGCCAGACCATGTTTGGGAGAGTGGCATCTTCTAAATACATATTGAGACAATCTCAAACAACAAGTTTTGTATTAAGAATATGTAAATTATTATTAATCTAATATATTTAAACGAGCAATTCTTGTATATTTATTTATTTATATCGGCGATCTCGGAAACGCCTCTAACGATTTCGCTGAAATTTGGTATGTGGGGGCTTTCGAAGGCGAAAAATTGATCTAGATTAGTCTTATGTCTGGGAAAACGCGTGTTTTCGGGTTTTCATGCGGTTTTCCTTAGCATTATTCTACGCAAAATATGTTAATAATTTCGCACATTTGTGTATAAGCATCGTGGTCAAGCGGCCAAGGCACAAGATTGACTATCACAGGTGTGTTCGAATCTTGGTTTGATACAAAGTTTTTACTTTTATTTTTTTTGTATATATGCATTTTTTTTTTGTTTTTAAGCCAAATAAAAAAATCTATACTTCCAACCAAAAACTCCGAGCAAAGCTCGGTGAATATTTGACATATTAAATAAAACTCTGTTTCGGATTTTTTGGCAGATTTATTTTGATTTTTGGTTTCCGACGTTTCGAATGAATGTTTTACAGCAATCATGGTCACGGGAGAGACTAAGGTTTTAGACGTCTCGAAGGCATTATATAGTTGTTACAGACAGCCTACCCACAAAATAACAAAATGAATTCAAAAAATACAAAAATAGTGTCAAAGTTCCTTACAATATTTATTAATTTTAATTTTAAACATTTTTATAATTTTATTTTAATAAGTTTTGTAATTGAATATGGAATATTATTTATTTAATTTTAGATGTTATTATTATGATATGTTATTATGAAAATCTTAAAAATCTGTGTATTTCTATGAAGACAAACTAAATAATTATATAATAAATTTCTAACTAAAAATATCCATTGAAAAATATCTAAAACTAACTCTTATGAATGTTTTACATTTAAATTTTGTAAAAGCAACTTTTGGTCATTATATATTTATTAAAATATAATATAAAAATCGTTCGACTATCAACATATCGCGAAAGAAGGGAGGTATCTACGAGTATATAACACGCATAATACAATAAGAAAATGAGACAAACGTATAGTTTAGTTGTCTAAATACTTAGGTACTAAAATATTCTGACACTCTAAACGTAATCGATTTTAGTTATTTTAGATTGTAAGCAATTGTTAAATTATTACATAGGTTTCTTTAATCCACAATAACGACACGTTTGGCTCAGTGTGTAGTGACCCTACTTGCTGTGCCAGCGGTCGCGGGTTCAGGTCCCGCTGGGGGCATTCATTTGTGTGAGCACAAATGTTTGTACTCTAGTCATGGATGTTTATATTTATAGTATGTATGTATTTAAAGTTATATATGTGTAGTGTATTAACTATCTGGTATCCATAACACGAGCCTCGTAGCTTACCATGGAGCTAGATGGTGCTGTGTGTTAATGTCCCAACATATTTATTTATTATTTATAATGACATTATAAGTATTAAGTAAAAATATGTTGGGTAATAGTCCCTAATGCCACATTACACTTAACATTTATATTCGTAACAACGAAAATTTAATTAAGCAACTCAACTGTGTGTTTTGTTGCCATGTCATTATAATTTATGCGCAATTTATAAGTAAGAGTAATTATTTCTTTGAACTTGAAGGTTGGAAAGCTTTATTATCTATACTTAATATTATAAAGAGGCAGAGTTTGTTTGTTTGTTTATTTGTTTCTTTGTCTGTTTAAACGCACGAATCTCAGGAACTACTAATCCGATGTAAAAATTCTTTTTGCATTAGATAGCCCGTTTATTAAGTAAATCAGGCTAAAGGCTGTATATCATCCTGGAAAAATGTACACTTCCCGTGGGATAGATTTGTTTTAATCTAGGGACGAAACCGAGCGGAGCGAGGATGAGGCCCTAGTATAATATATAGTCTATATATTTCATACTAACCGTTAAAACGTACATAGGGACGAACCCGATCAAAGTAAGAGTGAGTCGCTAGTTTAAGTTATAAAGGAAAAAGTAAGTAGATCATTGTTTAACAGAGTGGAAGTGTATTAATTGTTTATTTCGATTTGTATCGCGTGGTTGGTTTTCGCTCTAGCGTGTAATATTAGGAAATATGTCCCCCAGATCGATTTCGTTCACGACAGCTATTCTCATTACGACAAGCTACGAGGATATTATAGTACACAAGTACGTACGCAAACACAAGTGCACTCGCTATTCCTTTCGCTCTCAAAGTTTTGTGAGACGATAATTGACAATCAGTGGTAGACCTGGTACCTGAACAAGAACTATACTTACTCCCTGAGGCAAAAAGACATAACACCAACAATTTCAACAAACAAAGCTGACGTAAAAACCCAATAACTGTACTAGACCTTAACCGAGATCGAAACTCAGAACTTTCGGTTCTGTACATGCTAGCCACTACACCAATGACGCAGGTCAATGAGGGCATCAACGAGTTTCCTGGTACTGTAAGGCAATCGAAACGGCTACAAAATGTAAAAATATAACGTGAAAATATCCGAAAATGTATTTTTATTTAAGACTCGCTAGTCTTAAATAAAGGGTGAAAAAAATAAAGGGTGAGTCGCTACTCACCCTTGCTTCTCTCGGGTTCGTCTCTAGTTACGTTTTAAGGTTTAGTATAGATTTCTCAGAGATGAGATATTTTTCCGCAGTAAAAAGTATACTATACATTAACCCAAATAACCAGCTATTATCACAACAAATTTCATCAACATCTGTCCAGTGGTTTTCTCGTGATGCCGAGACAGACAGATAGACAGACAGACAGACGGACGGATAGAAATCCTAAAAACTATAGATTCGGCCTCTGTATCGATAATAATGACTATTTCGATAAGATTTTCCAAAAAAATATTTGATGTACAGATTCGACTCAGTTAGAATTTTATTATATGTATAGGAGACTATGATTTTATGCAATCAAATCTATCCAAAGGTCTTATTAGATACCAGTTGTGATTGGAAATCCCTTTTTGGTTATTTCCTACATTTCGTGTGTTGGGTGTTTCATTATTCAAAAGTTCTAAAAAAATTGATATTCACCACGTACTTTATAGAACTAAGTGATATTCAATACACTCAAAATATTAAACAATGAAAAAAAGAATCTATTATAATCTCGTTACTCCTTCCTCCTCTTACCTTCCCCAATTATAAAACTATTAGTATAAAATCAAAAATTTAGAGTCAATTTAATTTCCAAATTCTAGGAGCTCCCATAAAAACCATAACTTACGATTATGTTTTATGTTGATCTAAATAGAAACATCGGACAACACCACAGACAGCAAATAGTTTTAAAGGCATGATGTTATTATATGAAATGGGTGAAATCTTCCAGATTAAACGTTAGGCAAACTCTAAGTGGTCGCTCAACTAATGGACGTTCCGTATTTTTTTAAGCGACACAATCAAATTGAAGCGAAATGTTCTGGCACTCTCGCAAATTAAACTCAATATTATTTTTGTAGGACGGCGATAGATTTGTAATCTAGGACAGTTCCAGTAAAGTATCTTATATATTAAAAATTTACTAGTAATACTTTTAGCATTATTGTTGTTTGTCATTGTATGACACAGATAAAATCAACTTAGATCAACTTGATAGTTTTCATTGACTGATTGATATTTTGATATAGTATGTAGAAAGTTATGGGTATTTTTTCCATAAACATGATTCATGGTGTGTCTTAATTAGATGATAGGTTGCGACATTGGAAATGCCCATCAATACATAATACCTCAATATCTGAGAAAAATTGGAGATGGAATGAGTTTTAACTCCCTCCCTAGCTAAGAAAAAACTAAGAAACATATTTTCATATTTATAATACTTGTCGGCGCGCCATTTATGATTGTGCACGGCACGTGCAACGGGCAAACCCCCACCACCAAAACACTATAAAACTGAGCACGCAATGCGGCTGGGGGGCATTCGTTGGAAGGCGGTTGCCCGGTGCACATGCTAAGTGAAGCTAATTATTGCGTATTGGTGATAATTAAAGTGTTGTTTTGTGTTACAGAAGTTTGCTGTTTCTTTTAAAGGAAGATGTCGGCCCCTGATCCTATAGAGATAAGTACAGTGAAATCAATTAAATTAGTCAACTGATGACTAAATCAGAACAGTGACCAGTTTAGCGAGGCTCGGGGTGGCTATAAGGGGAGGTTGGAGGCCACTAGCGAGGGACCAGTCCCTCGTACTTTAAAACTTCGATATCAGAAGTGGGACACGATGAGGCCCAAGCTGAAGGTACTGCTTGCTTACTGGACTTTCTGCTAGGTACTTAGTGTGTGACGTATATGGTGAATGGTTTGAAATTGTTGCTAAATGGTTGACCCTGGGCGAAGAGTGTCGTCCTAACTATTCCAGAGTGATTAGGTGGTGGGCACACGTCTGAGTCCCAGAGAGTAGACGAAATTTGTCGTCCGAGCCACACCCATGCAGTGGGTTGGCTTGTCACAGTGATGTACTTAGCATCATCCGACGAAAATTGTCGTCCGAGTCGGGTCCGTTCGGAGGGCTGACTTGTCCTGGATGATTGCTAGTTATAAGTGAGACGAAACGTGTCGTCCGGGTCATATCCGGCTAAGGATTGGCTTGTCCCGCTGTAATAGAGACGAAATGTGTCGTCCGAGTCATATCCGGCCAAGGATTGGCTTGTCGCGCTGTAATAGAGACGAAATGTGTCGTCCGAGTCATATCCGGCCAAGGATTGGCTTGTCGCGCTGTAATAGAGACGAAATGTGTCGTCCGGGTCACATTTCGACTAAGATTGGCTTGTCTGGCTGTATGCAATGACGAAAGGTGTCGTCCAGGCCACATCTTGGTTGGGATTGACTTGTCTAGATGGTTAAGAATGTGAAGTATAGTCATAGTCAAATTTTGGATAGAATATTATAATCTAAGTTCATATTTCTAGTTGACTGGTCTAGCTGAAGTGTAGTCCTAGTCATACCTCATCAGGTTGACTGAAGCGGTTCACTTAGCTGGTTAGTCCATGTCATCAAAATGATCTTAGTGTCAGGCTGATAATAATTATTAAGTCAGGATGAGCGAACGGACTACGCAGTTAACTCGACTTGTTTCAGATAAATCGCACGAGGACGTGCGCATGTCAGCATGGCCGTGTCGGCGCGCCATTTATGATTGTGCACGGCACGTGCAACGGGCAAACCCCCACCACCAAAACACTATAAAACTGAGCACGCAATGCGGCTGGGGGGCATTCGTTGGAAGGCGGTTGCCCGGTGCACATGCTAAGTGAAGCTAATTATTGCGTATTGGTGATAATTAAAGTGTTGTTTTGTGTTACAGAAGTTTGCTGTTTCTTTTAAAGGAAGATGTCGGCCCCTGATCCTATAGAGATAAGTACAGTGAAATCAATTAAATTAGTCAACTGATGACTAAATCAGAACAGTGACCAGTTTAGCGAGGCTCGGGGTGGCTATAAGGGGAGGTTGGAGGCCACTAGCGAGGGACCAGTCCCTCGTACTTTAAAACTTCGATATACTATTTATTCACCAAACCAAATGACTAAGACAGTATAAAACAAATAACAAAGCTTTGTTTACTATTTGGAAATTTTTGATCATTTCCGCTTACAATAAATCTATAACAGAATAGCCTTAACACTTAAGGGAATACAATAATGACAATCGAATATTATTTTCACACAAAAAAATAAGGAAAAGTAACTCGCAAGGCTTTAATACTTGCTACAATATTGTTTCTTCTTATTGAATGGAACGTCTCTGAAAAAGATAGGACGTATAGAGTTTTTTGTTATTCAAGATGTCTCTCTTTCGCGTGACAGATGTTACTGGTTCGATATTAAAATATGTTAAAAGGAATGTGAGGTTTGAGAGAAAATTATAAATAGGCTAGGATCTTTTTTTATTTATCAGAAAAAGTACACTGTACAGTACACTGAAACTAACAATGTACTTAAATACAAAATACGTCTAATTGTGTCTATTATGTGTATTATAAATAGGCAAAGAAAAATAATTCAGTACCTCTTTCTCCTCTATTTGTCAATCGACTTTGTTTTTTTTTTTTTTTTTTTTTTGTATAGTAGCTATTTACAAGTTTTATTGATAAAGACATTTTGGAAACAGATTTTTTTTTCACCACACCTGAGAAGGTTCTTGCAGAATACAGACTTTGGGCCAATCTAAAAAATATTTTTTTAAGTATATACCAACTAAAACCTTTAAACCTTTACACAAAATATTATTTTAAACTATCTGATCTGATTAGATTTTTCGACAAATTTGTTGTTGTCATTATATCTACCTTTTCATTTAAACAGGAAACATACTGTATGGTACAAAAAAACCCAGTACGATACAATATAGCCAGGTACAGCCAGTAGAGAATATATTTGCCCAAATATTAAAGTAATTTAAAAAAAAAACTTCTAACTTTTCCACATTACACTGCACAGTCTAAACCAACTCCTGCATTCAGCGTCTTCATATTATTTTTGTTCTATACACTTGATATTTTAATCAAAAGTTTGCAGGGTTTTCTTGAAAACGACAGTATGCAACAATAGTTTCATTTGGGCCAGCTATATAGCTCGCCGCAAACTGCAAACTATGCTCATTTACTTTATCTAAACCATCTCCTACAGTCTACACAGTTATGTCTTTCTGGTTTGGTTATTTAGGAATATTGTTCAGAATCTCTCGAAAATTAGAAATCAGAGTAGTTTTAAGATATTATGGTACACCCAAATTGAACATTGTTGTTTATATTAAAATTTCTATACTTTTGTTGAATAAATTTTCGCATTGTTTTGGATTTCTCTCAATAACTCGCTTACATTTTCCAATGACTCAAAACTAACTAAAGAACTATATACGAGTACATGGAGTCTGAAAAAAATATTGGTCTTAAAAGTAGCGTAAATTTGCTGTTTATGTAAGGTGCTATTTCCGTTTTCCTGGTGTTGCCATGCCACGAGATCTTGTACTTTCCTCAAAGAAAGGAAATATCTATATTCATCGTTAATTTATAATTTTTCGAAAAGAAAATATGAATAATAAATATAATCAGCCTAATACTTTCCTTCATTGTGTATTTTAAATAGAAATTTTCGCTGAAGGAAAAAATAAATAAATACCTCCGTTATAACTACGTTTTTTAGTTAATTATGGTTACATAGAAAACAGAGACGAGATATAAATATGAAACGGGGTTTATATCCAAAATATCCCATGGGGTTAAAATTGCCCATTGGTGGATAAAATGGAGATCATTATAAGGGATAATTAGGTTTCTCCTTAATTTTCTTTAATGAATGTAAATGAATTAGGTAAATGTCTACATATAACACAATGGTACCGGTATTAAGTTATACAGTATAGTGTTATATGATCTGTGGTTATATTATTATACAGGTTATACAGAAGTTTTACAGAATGTACATATTATAAACTTTTAAAAAAAAATATTTCATTTTTTTTATTTAAGATTGTTCGACAGATTTTATTCTTACCATAAACCTTATCGATTATTAAAAACTAGTGACCATATTTTATTTGCATATTTAGTTAGTTCGATTACCGGTAATTTTAGGTAAGCTTTTTAAAATGGTTGAATTAATTCGGTATACTTTTAAAAAAGCAAAAGTTCATTTGTGTGTTTGTATACTCTGGTACACTGAAACATCTTAACAGATTAGAATGAAATTTACTACTAATTACATATAGGCTACTGCTAAACTTCTAGGGTCAAAAATAAAAAAAATATCTCTTTGAGTGAAACTTGATACAGTATTAAAGGTACCTAGGTACTTTTCTTCTATATCCCGTGCGTTTTTGCCATTCTGTGTGTGATTGATGTGTGTGAACTGTGATGAATAAATGGATGTTTGTTATGAAACAGAAGGCTTACTTTAAATTATCAAAAGTTTTTGTTTATCAGTCTGTTTAAAGGTGAATTACTTATACATAAATAAATGTTGGGACATCAACACACAGCACCATCTAGTTCCATGGTAAACTACGAGGCTTGTGTTATGGATACCAGATAGTTGATACACTACACATATATTAAATAAATACATGTTACATATGATAAATATAAACATTCATGACTGGAGTACAAACATTCGTGCTCGTCACACAAATGAATACTCCCAACGGGACTCAAACCCCCGACCGCTGTCACAGCAAGTAGGGTCACTACAAATTGAGCCAAACGTGTCGTCAAATTTAAGAAGACCTACATATATTTATTTTAATTGGGAATTTTTACTATACAGGAGATTGTTTGAAAAAAAAATTGCTGTCTTTCCTTCAAATATACGTCATTAGTCCCCATTGAATAATGGATCACTTCAATACAAAGCGATATATCAAAGGTAATGTATATTTAGGAATAGCCGCCGGCATTATCTTGTTTCAAATAATGATATCCAAATAAGAACTTTTGTTATAACTATTAACTATTTTGCCGGAAATAAATGTTTCTGTCATAAGAAGGATAAGACTTTTCATGAGTCTATTGTGTGTTTTGTGCCTTTTTTTGATTAGTGTTTTTTGTGTCTTGTTTTGATATTTTTTGTCTTTCTCTATCTTCAAATACGCTCTATACAATGTTAATGTTGAGTATTAGGTTTTCATTATAGAAGTGGTAACATTATTTCTTAAAATTATACATTTTAAGAAATAACTTTATATTATTACTATTAGTTTATTTCTTTTATTCCACAACTGTCCTTGGGTCAGTAACTTCTATTATAAACACGAAAATTGTGTGTGTATGTGTGTGTGTATGTGCGTGCATGCGTGTGTGTGTGTGTGTGTGCGTTTGTAAGTTTGTTACTCCTTCATGCAGAAATGAGTTGATAAATATAAATTAAATTTAGTAAACAAATAAATTATGATCTAACAAACACGTAATGTTAATAAACACAGACTATTAATAAAACATCCGGACAAGTGCGAGTCGGATTCACGCACTGAGGGTTCTGTACTTTGTAGGAAAACTGTTTAATTTTAATTTTCAACTTTTTTTTTTGGAATTTTTCCTTTATTTGGGCTGTAAAACCTTGCTTTTTGCTACATTTCGTGGTTCTAGGTCAACGGGAACTACCATATAGGCTTTCGACCCAACACTTATAGGATACTTCTGGTTGACCTAGAATTGGCTATTTGACAGTTTTCGGAAAGATATTTTAAAACATACGTAGGTTCATTTTATACCTCTTACAATTATTTTTTTCTGAAAAAAGCGTTATTTATTCGGAAAAAAATATATTAATCTTTCAGTAATTTGAAAGTCGCGCGAAAACAGCACATCACGTGACATTCCTGGCTGTGACGTCATATGTCAATAAACTAAGTAAAGCTAACTACGATGCATGGAGAATATAACATGTTATATATTTTCCATGCTACGATGCTCCAACTCTTAAACATATTTTAAGCTAAAAATTTGCAGCTTTTTCATTGGCAAGCTCATATAAGTTAATATATATATATATATATATATATATATATATATATATATATATATTTAGAATATAAAAATATTTATATTCTAAATATATATATATATATATATATATATTTAGAATATAAATATTTTTTTATGAAAATGACAAGCCACAAGACGTGTGCCGTACCTATGTGTAAAAGTTCTACAATTAAATATCCTGACAAATTGTTTATACACGTCCCTAAATGTCCTAAACGTTGAAAGCAGTGGTTACAATTAGCACGCTGAGAGTTGAATTTTACATCTGATAAATCTGCAATTTTTTTTGTGAAGATCACTTCGATGTAAGTATTTAAAAGCAATCAATTTAGCCTCTGATTTACTGAAAATAAATTAAACTTAATCCAGTATTTTGTACATAAAACATGTCATAAAAACAATTCTTTTTATGACATAATTTTTATTAATTTTAAAAGTATTATTTTTATTATTCACCATACGACTGTCGCGAAGATCTAAAATTATCAACATAACCTTTAAGTAATTTAAAATTATTTTATAAAATTTTTACTACTTGACTTAAGAACTATACACATTAACTTTTACCAATAAATTATACATAATTACTTTGTTCATTTCGGTACTTACACGGAAGTTTTTACATTCCGAAACTCGGCTGAGCAAAAGTCAGGATTACATGCAAAAAAATTTGCAACCATAAATGAATCTATTTTTGGTAAATTTGCACTATCAGCTTTTGTGTAACCCGGCTCCATTTCGTTAAACTTCTCACAAGCACTAATTAAAATATTTTAGAGTGATCTTCTCAGCAAAGTGCAAACGATAAAACACACGATGTTTTGTTATGTGAAAGGTGACGTCACACGCTGCACAAACATGGCCGCCAGCGTTTCAGTATTTGTAATCCACAGATAAAAAAACTCAAATTTATTTTTCAAAAATAAAATATTTACAATTTATTTTAATGCAAAAAACATATTGTATAATTATTGTGGACCCATAAGCTACTGTCTCCAACAGATTAAATATTTTATCGTTAGAATTGTCAAATAGCCATTTATGTTAACAGTAAAGTCTTACAGGACAAGTAAAGGGAAAATTCCAAAAAAAATCTAAAAAGTTGAAAATTAAGGTAAATTTTGGTACTTACAATTTTTCGCGAAAATCTAGATTTACTCATATCTTTTTATCTTCTTGACTCAGGACCTTGATGTTTACACCTAATAGGGACTATAGACTTCAGTATCTGGTATAAATTTCAACTTGCTAGGTCCACCCGTTCCTGAGAAAATCAATAGTGACACACGGACAGACAGACGGACAAGAGAGTGACCTTATAAGGTTTCCTTTTTTTACCTTTTGAGGTATGGACCCTAAAAAAATGCCAAAACGTGGCGCTACCCATATATTTCATTATAAATACAACAGCATCTAAGAGAGCACCCGAACTAAGATTATAATTCGCTTGTATCGATATTCCATTCTATTAAATTTTACCGTATTAGAAATATAATATGTATGTCAAAAACAAAATAATCAACTATTATCCTCATATCGATAACAGGTAACATATTTACATTTGCTTAGCTTTTATATAATAGTTACTATAGTAGCGTGGAAATCTCATTAGAGGAAAAGAAATGGCTTTCCAAGAGTCAACCTCCTAATGATAATAAATGAACGCTTGTAAACAGTATTCGATTAACTTGAAAGTATTAGAGACCGTTCACACTGTTACTAAAGAAGATTTTTTTACTATAAAAGGTGTTTTATTTGTGGAAAATATTAAATTACTTGTTATTATTTCACGTGGACAAAAAAATATATTATCATGATACGAAAATTGAAGTCGCTGTTAAGAAATAAATATTTAAATAAACTTTCATCCCTAGTTAGGTTTTAATATTCAGTATAAATTTCTTAGAGATGAGACATTAAAAAGTATTCTATATACTCGGATAACCAGCTATCATCATACCAAATTTCATCAAAATGTCTACAGTGGGTTTTTTCGTGATGCATTCCCAAATAGACAGACACACAAACATTCTAAAAACTATAAATTCGGCCTCTGTATCGATAATAATGACTATTTCAATGAGATTTTCCAAAAAAAATATTTAATGTACAGATTCGACTCAGAATTTTATTATACGTATAGATTATTAATTATTAGGTATATTACTAAAATTAATACTATTGATCTATCCTCTCTTCGCTCAGGCACATCCCTAGATACGCGCGCAAGACGCGTTTTAAATTATCTGTCAAATTATTGTAGGCAAAATGTTATCTTTGTTAAGAATTTTGTGATAATGAAATATTCAAATTTTAATAAAGACTAGCGACTCACGCTCGCTTCGCTCGCGTTCGTCCCTAGGTACATTTTCACGGTTAGCTATGTTTAGGTATAAATAGTAGCTTGCTACTCCGATATTCATTTAATTCAAATTATATAACGATTTACCCTCGTTTTGCTTGGGCGCGTACGCCGTACGCGGATTTTGTTCACAATTTCATGGGTTATAATTTTTTTTCGCGGAACCCTAATTCTAAAATAAAAGTAGCCTAAGTTACTCCCTAAAGTCCCGTCAAAATCAGTCCAACCGTTTCGGAGATTAGCCGGAACAAACAGACAGACAGACAGACAGACAAAAATTGTAAAAAATGTTGTTTTGGTATATGTACCGTGTATACATCTATATGCGTAAAAAGCGGTTATTTTAATATTACAAACAGACACTCCAATTTTATTTATCTGTATAGATTAAAAAATTGCTTATATAGTTATTCAAATATGATTTATTAAAAAAAAGACATGTTCAAATAAAACCACTTATTTTTGCTAAAATGCAAAAGTTAGACAATATATATATATATAGTTAGACAATATATATATATGTATATATAATGTTTAAGGCTGAACATTTATTTACAAATTTTTATGGAGCGCACGTTGATAAACCAACCAAGCAGCGGTTTGTCTGCCAGGCCTACAAGTCTGCGAAGAAGGCCCTGCAGCTCGCCATCAGCCAGGCCAAGGCGGCGGCTCGCCAAGAATTGCTGGCGGGCCTCGACAGGGATCCGTGGGGGCGACCCTACATTAGGGCGCGGAACAAGCTCCGTGCGCACGGCGCCCCGATTATGGAGACCACGCCGCCGGACGTTCTCCTGCGGCTGGTGGGAGGACTGTTTCCGGAGTCGTCTGGGCACGTCCCCCCAGTGATGGTTCCTCCCTCATTTTTCGAGGGAGTGGAGGAAATCCCTCCGATCACTGAGGGGGAATTTGACCTGGCCCTGGACAAGATGCGGGCCAGGCGGACGGCTCCGGGACCGGATGGTATTCCGGGGAGAGTTCTGTGCATCGCCCTGGAATACCTGGGTGGGGATCTTCGGGACCTCTTCAACGTGTGCCTTCGTGTTGGGCAGTTTCCGAAGATCTGGAAGGAGGGAAGATTGTGCCTACTGCCCAAGGAGGGTCGTCCTCTGGACTCCCCTTCGGCGTACAGGCCAATCGTGATGCTGAGTGAGATGGGCAAACTCTTCGAGAGAATTCTCGCTGCCCGTGTCACTCAACATCTGGAAGAGGTGGGACCGGGCCTTTCAGAGGCTCAGTTCGGGTTCAGGACGGGCCGCTCAACCGTGGACGCCCTGAACGCCCTGAAGGTTCGGTCCTTGGCCGCGGTGGAGGAGGGAGACGTGCTCCTAGCCGTCTCGTTGGATGTGGCCAACGCCTTCAACACCCTGCCGTTCGAGACTCTACGAGAGGCGCTTCGATATCATGAGGTGCCTCTCTATCTCCGGCGGGTGTTGGACGCATACCTCCACGACAGACAGGTCGTGTGGATGGGGGCAAATGGGGTGGTCGGTCGGCGACGTGTCGACTGCGGGGTTCCACAGGGGGCGGTTCTCGGCCCGGTTCTGTGGAACCTCGGGTATGATTGGCTCCTGCGGTGTCCGCTCCTTCCCAGGCTGGGTGTCATTGCTTATGCTGATGACACCCTGGTAACGGCCCGGGGTCGTACCTACGAGGAGGCGGCACGCTTGGCCACAGTTGGCACTAATCTGGTCGTCGACCGGATAGAGATGTTGGGCCTGAGGGTCTCTGTCTCAAAAACGGAGGCCCTCCTATTCCATGGCCCACGGAGGGGTGCCCCCCGCAACGCCTGTCTGCGCGTCCAGGGTAGGATGGTGGAGGTTCGGGCCCAAATGAAATACTTAGGCCTGACCCTGGATGGTCGCTGGACGTTTCGTGTCCACTTCGCCCAGCTCACCCCGAGATTGATGAGCGCCGCCTCGGCCCTCGGCAGGCTTTTGCCGAATGTCGGGGGCCCTGGATCTACTTGCCGGCGGCTCTATACCGGCATAGTGAGGTCCATGGCACTGTACGGTGCTCCTGTTTGGATCGACGCCCTCTCCGCGTCTAACAGGGCCCAATTGCGCAAGGCGCAGCGGGTCCTGGCGGTGAGGGCGATAAGGGGGTACCGTACGGTGTCCTTCACGGCGGCGACGCTTCTGGCGAGCGATCCGCCCTGGGAACTCCAGGCGGAGGTGCTCGCCGAAGTGTACCAGTTCCGGGCAAGCGAGCGTGCGCGCGGGGAACGTCCAGCAAGGGAGGTAGTCGATCGGATCAGGCGCCTAGCAGACGAGGCCCTGATCCGGCGCTGGTGGGAAGGTCTGGGGAATCCGACGGCTGGCCTGGCGACGGTGAGCGCGGTTCGTCCGCACTTGTCTCGCTGGGTCAGGAGGCCACACGGTGTCCTGACGTTCAGGCTGACGCAGATGCTTACTGGGCACGGATGCTTTGGTAAGTATCTGTTTCAGGTTGCGCGTCGGGAACCGTTGCCCGTATGCCATGAGTGTGGTGCGACCGAGGACACCTCGCACCACACCCTCGTGGAATGCGCCGCTTGGGCTCCCCAGCGCCATGCCCTGATGGCGGTAGTGGGTGGAGACCTCTCGCTATGCTGCGTGGTTGAGGCCATGCTGCGCGACGAGAGGTCCTGGTCGGCGATGGTCTCCTTCAGCGAGGCCGTCATCTCACGGAAGGAGACGGCGGAGAGGGAACGCGAGGCCAACGCCTTAGCAGACCCTATCCGTCGCCGTCGGCTGGGAGAGAGGAGGCGCCGATATGCGCATCTTCTCCCACCACCCTAGAGGAGCTACTGTGGGGGGGTCCCTCGTGACTCTCCTGCACGTCATCGGGGCGGTCGGGATGCTCTGAGAATCGAGGGCATCCTGATTTAGGCGAGGTTGGCCCGCGAGGTACGGGCCGTCCGCAGGGGTGTTGTGGTGAATGCGCAAGCGATCCCGCAGCGCCCCATTGCACTGCGGCGACGGATTCCGCTGTGGGTTTTAGTGAGTAAGAGTCTCACAGTACCTTACCCATTGACGGCCGGTAAGGTCCCCATGATGGGTTTCCCCAGCGATAACAAAAAAAAAAAAAAAAAAAAAAAAAAAAAGCGGTTTGTCTGCCAACTTGACTCATTAATACCATCAAAGCTCAAATTTTATTATTAGAGAAAGAGCAGATCATAACAGCAAAAACCTTTTCCAAAGCTCAGTAGCTTCTGAGAATAGCGCGCAATATATGTATGTACGTACAGACAGATATTTGCCGGTGACATACGTTTATAAGTGTAAATATTACTTTTGTTTTAAAGAGACATTTTCCAAATATATAAACATAGATATTATATGGCTCGGTTTCGTAGTAATAATTAATACTAAGACACCTTAGTAAATATTCATATATTCACACTTTTTCAGTCATTCAATCTGTATGATATTATATAGAGAAAGAATTATTTCCCTCATTCAGTCCCACTGCTGGGCCACTGCAGAGCTCCCTTATACGAGAGGTATAGAGAATGCTTTTCACATGTCTTTTGAACACTTGCTAACTATACAAATCAATACGAGAGGGATCAGGCTATAGTCCACCACGCTGGAAAAGTGCGAGTTGGCAGACTTCACATGTCTTTCAGAAACTTACTAAGTTCTCTCAGACATGCAGGTTTCCTCACGATGTTTTACTTCACCGGAAGACAAGTGGTCATGTTGAAAATGATTCGCACATGATAATATCACAGATTTGTACCCGCTTCATTTGGATGTCCAGGCAAGCGCGTTACCACTGAACTACCACAGCCTTCCTTTTCTTTCCTGTCTTTTAGTAAATATTCATAGTACAAATAAATCCTTTTATCCAAAAAAAATCTTTTTAAATGTTACAAATTCAGTTGTTTACGTAACGTGCCTTAGGACTTAATTAGTTCATGGCCTCATCAAAACCATCAATATTGATTACAAGTCATTACCATAATTAATATAATTAATGCGATTTTAGCATTTAAGTGTACTAGCTGTTTTAGTATTTCGTCACAGGTAAATAATTTCTCTCAATTTTCTTGCTGTTGGCTTCAAAAGTATTCCTTTTTTTTATGAGATTCAGTGACAAACGAGCAGACAGACCACCTGATGGAAAGTAGTACCTGTCGCCCATAACACCTACGGTTCATGCACTTAGGTTTTAAGTAACAAAAATGCACAACCACAGGTGCGTTGTCACTGTGAGGACTAAGATGATATGCCTCTTGCCTGTGATTGCGCTGGCTACCTTATCCTTCAAACCGGAACACAACAATGCAATCATTGTTGCTTGGCGGCAGAAACAGGTAAGGGGGTGGTACCCATCCAGTCGGACTCCTCAGGCTTGACAGAGTCCTACCACCTTTACAGTCTTTTTTTTTACATTAATACTCGGCACCATCTAGTTCCACGGTAAGCTACGAGGCTTGTGTTATGGATACCAGATAGCCGATACACTACACATATACAACTTTAAATACATACATATTATAAATATAAACACCCATGACTGGAATGCAAATATTCGTGCTCACACAAAAGAATGCCCCCAACGGGACTCGAAGCCGCGGCCGCTGGCACAGCAAGTAGGATCACTACTCACCGAGCCAAATGTGTCATCGAATTGCCAGTTGAGGAAAGATTATTTTGCCGATGTAATAGAGAAGACACGAGGAATAAATAATTGGAATAAATAATGTTTTTATCTATATAATACTAAGATTATTCTGTATAATAATATATGTATATCTGTTTTTGTATGTAATATTGTTTACTGTTTTGTGTTTTTTTGTTCAATAAATTATTATTATTATTATCATATCTTTTATGCACTCAGACCGACGAGTGTGTCGAGAAATCCATCCAGCCTTTTTGAAATATGCACTTTCAAAAAAACTTATTTTTTTTAAGTCCTCGTTTTATTTCAGCATTTTAAATTATACAACTAATGTGTCACACCAGCTATAAATTCCAAATTTTATTTTAACACTAGCGACTCACCCTCGCTCCGCTCGGGTTCGTCCTTAGTTACGTTTTAATGTTCAGTATAGATTTCTCAAAAATGAGATATTTTCCGAATTTCATCAAAATCCCTCCAGTGGTTTTTTTGTGATGCGGTAACAGACAGACAGACAGACAAAAATTCTAAAAACTATAGATTCGATCTCTGTATCGATAATATTGTCTATTTCAATAAGATTTTCCAAATATATATATATATATATATATATAAATAGAATATTTACATATTACATGATGATTTTACTAAAGGTCGCAGATTTGATTTTCATTTAAAAAAACTATGAGGTAATACAAAAGATATATTCACGTGATACAGTCGGCTTTATATTTGTTACTTGAGTTGAAACAAAAGTTATCTCGATGGGGTTCGTCGAGTATATAACCTTATATACTCAGTAAGTAGATACTGACTATATATGTGGGTCGGAAGCTGGAGGACATTACATTGTTTTCTTGACAATGATTTACTTATTTTTATAATCTATGGAGACATAAAAATTTCTTCAACAATTTTAATCTGTATTAAAATGACCTTACTTTAGGATTTTATTGCTAACATTTCAATAATATTTAAAAAAATGTATATTAAAACCAAAGAACGATTATTCATACTTTAGCATCACGTTAGAATTTAATCTACCGCAATTTTAATATTCAAACACCGTCAATTAGAAATAAAATTCATTTTACCTTATTTTTAGGATTACTATGGATATATAATGAAAAAATATACTGTAGAGATTATTTTTAATAGTATTATTTTTGTTTAGTAAGATTATTTTGATACAATGAAACGCTTTTTAGGAACAATTTACTCGCGCATCACGTAAAAACAATGATTTTACGCACGCATGCAAAGCGAAGGCATAGTATTAACGCTCGCTTTGTACATAAATACAGATAAAAAAATTAAAAAAGAAAATAAAAACCGACTTCCAGGCACTTGAAAGTAATCAGATATTTTTGAAGTCGGTGTGCTTTGATTTGTATTGGCTAGCACCAACTTCGAAAAAATCTGATTAAGTATCTATTCTAAATGAAAACCCCCGTTTAGTTATTTTTTACTTTTCAGTGCCTGGAAGTCGTTTTTTCTTTTTTTTGTTTGTTTTTATTTTTCCATTTTTAGTGTAGACGTATCATCAATACAAATTAATCAAGCCCAAACACCAGGTAATTGCTGTAAATCGTTGAGGATTTCCCTCGACTATCTTTCGAGTTCATCATCAGATCGATTCCAGACCTTCATTAAATAATAGTGCTTTAAAATACCTAATGAAAATGTTATCAAACGCACTAGTCACCGCTACAATTTTCGAAAGTTCCCCTCGATTTCTCTGGGATCCCATCATCAGATCCTGGTTTCCTTATCATGGGACCACTCTTGGGATATCTCATTTCCAACAAAAAAAGAATTATCAAAATCGGTTCATAAGCGACGAAAAAATCCGCGAACAAACATAAAAAAAAATATATACACGGACGAATTGAGAACCTCCTCCTTTTTTTTAGAATTCGGTTAAAAATGGCATTTAACTTGCTTAGTGAAAGCATTAATTTAGTAAAATAATTTTCAGAACCTGATAAGATTATCACTATCTCGATTCGATTTAGTTATATTTTTTTTTTATATGTATAGATATACATATAAAAAAAATATAACTAAATCGAATCTGTACATTACATATTTTTTGGAAAATCTTATTGAAATAGCCTTTATAATCGAAACAGAGGCTAAATATAAAAAAAATATAGTTTTTAGAATTTTTGCCTGTCTGTCTGTCTAGGAAACGCATCACGAAAAAAGCATTGGACTGTCTCGATATTATTATATGATAAAAGATAAAACTTCAAAGTCATAATACATACGACTATTGTACGTGAATAGTCAATCGCTTTATAAGTTGAAACAATTTTTTTACAACAAATTTTCTTATAAACATTGGATGATGATTTAAAAAAAAAACAAGTCCCATTGCAAAAATTGCAAAAGTTATAAACAATTAACTAAAAATAAAAACGGGGGGTTGGTTTTTTGCAAAAAAATTATCGCGATTTTTCTATTAATTATATTATAGTTCAATATATATATATATATATTAAAATAATATACAATTTATATAATAAATAAATATAGTTGATAATATCAGATAATATAAGATAAATAATGGATTTTATAACAATGAAGCCTAAAAAATCAAATAAGCTAATATTATGCTATCTCTCTTTCAAGGGACAGAGATCTAATGCTTAAAATATACAAAAGATACAGTATATTTTTACTATTCAATGTTATTTTCAAAAAAATTATATTAATTTAACCAACACATGTATTAAAATTCTCTTACTCTTTAAATAAATCTATAATAGAGGCAAAAATAACAAATCCTGTTACTATTTTTGACTTTGACTTTTTTAACCTCCGTCTAATATAAATTCATTAGTCTGAGTATAAACGTCTAGTATAATATATATAAATTATTGTATATTCAGTGCTATATTTTCAGATTCTAAATATTTTCAATCAATTTTAGTTTGACTAAACGTTTATAGTGTCCATAACCAAAAGCAACATCATATAACAAACTGTAATAAATAGAATTTATAATTATTTCTTAAAATACTCAGTTACTTCATTGTCAGAAAATAATCAAGCACAATTTCTAGCAATTAAGTCGTAACGGGCCTTTGAGTCGCGCATACCAAAGAAGCTCGGCTCGAAACGCTGTGGCATATAATTGTACCCTCTCAGAGTGTAGCGTCGCAGTAAGCGGGCGAGACACGCTTTCATTTGAAGATGTGCAAATCTTGCACCTGAAATTAAATTTGTAATTAAAATGTGATTTACTATCTACTTAAAAGTACTAGTAACTGCTAGTACACTAGGGACTTCAACCGCGACCATGGTATCTTTTATTAAAGCTTCGCTACAATTTGCAAATATTATTTATTATATTAAAAAATGAGTTATTTTTACCTAGGCAAATGCGATTTCCTTCCCCAAATGGTAGATAGCTGAATTTCACAATTTTTCCAATGTTCTCTGGTGCAAATCGTTCTGGATCAAAGTTGTCGGGATCCGGGAAATATTTGGAATCTCTATGCAAGCCATAAACGGGAATAATCACAATTGAACCTTTTCCAATTTTAGGACCTCCAGTAGGTAAAACAGTGTCTTTTGTACATAATCGTTGCATTAAACCGATTGGTGGATATTTCCTCATTGATTCATTTATAACCATATCCAAATATTCCATTTTCTTCAGGTCCTCATATGTAATTTTATCTTTTGTTTTATCAAGAACGTTATCTATTTCATCGTGTAACCTACTTAAAATATTTGAATTGTTAGATATTTCTGTCAAAGTAAAATTTAAAGAGTTAGCTGCTGTATCCACACCAGCTATGAAAAACGAAAATGCCTGGGCAGCCAATATTTCATCAGATGGGTTTATTTCGTACCCTGTCGAAACGTCACACATTTTTCCTTGATTTTGTAATTCCAAGCATGTATCTATAAAGTCATGTCTTTTATCATTTGTTTCCCGACGATTCTTTAATATACACTTCATAATACCAATAAAATAGTCTTTGTATTGGCTAAATACCTTCAAATTGAGTAAACTATGTAATTTTGGACAAATATTTGATAGGGCGAATGTCAAATTAAAAAGTAAGATTGAGTTAATTCGTTTCCAACCTTTGTCTAATATTGGTGATTCCATCGTATTTTCAATAGTTGAATTTATCCCAAACACAGATGCACTGATGGATGCTGAAGTAAATGTATGCAATGCTTCAAATATTTCTTCCTGTGAGTGTCTATGTTTATCGATATACGTAGAAAAATCGGTAGCACATCGTTCTATTACACTGAACATATTCTTTAGTTTCAAAGATGTGAAAACTGGTGTAATTTTTTGCCTTATTAACTTCCAACGGCAGTAATCATCTATTAGTAGCAGATTGTCAGCTAGCTCATCTTTTGGACTCGTCCTATATCCACGACCATGAAAACTTTGGAAATCACTTTGCAAAACTGCTTGAATATCTTCTAAATTTCTTAAAATAAGAGCTGGTTTCATCCCAACAAATGTGCCAACATAATTTTCTGATGGATATTTATCATATAACATTTTGTAAACTTCAGATAGTGCACATTTACCAAAAATAAAATGCCATGCATTCTTATTTACTTGCACAATATTACGTTTTGTCCAGTAATTTTTATTTTTAAAATACAAATAAAATATTAATAAAGCACACAAAGATAATAAAATGAAAAACATTGTACTTCACTACACCTGCCATTGACAATAAATGAAAACATAATGTTTGTATTAATTTATGTTCATTCGATTAATGTTTTAGGGTTCAGCATGTAATTATTTCTTAAAAATTAAATGAAGTTTTTTTATAATGAAAATTTGGACTTGGTATCCAAAGTTGACTGTTTTGCATAACTTTGAATACGATTTTCCATTTCCAGTTCTCTGAGACTCTTTGAATAATATAGAAAAGTAATTGTAAAATTTTGGTAGATATCAGAAAATTTACTAAATCTTATTCTTATTTCATTTTAGTTTAATGTGTAATTAATGACTTCAAACTAATGTAAATCGTTTAGGAAAAAAGACAGAGCCACAAAGTACAATATAAATAAATAGATGTTAATATTCTTAGCTATGAAAACATTAACAAACTATTAGTAATAACTATTAAAATAAACTACAAAAATTTGTTTGTATGTTTGTGTATGTATATTTGTATGTATGTATGTTTATTATCTCTTCAAGATGAAATGGTTTGACGGTTTTGAATGAGATTTAGTACAAAAATAGACTTTAACTTGACGTAAAATATAAGCTAATATTAATCATCCGAGTGAAACAAGGATATTCGCTTGTATTATTGTAAATATAAGTAACACTACCAAATGAGTTGTAACATCAATTTATTGAGTAGATATTACAGATACAGTAAATGTGTTATAAGAAAACAATTATCTTTATTAGGGCCACTCAATTAACTTAATGGATGGATTTTTTAAACACGTTACATTTTGATGAATTTTACAAAATAGCAACATTAAATTGTTACTGTAAAATATATCGAAGGTATAGATAGGAATATATCGAAAAATTTGCAGTTCCCGTGGGATATCCATACTAACCGTTAAAACGTACCTAAGGACAAATCCGAGCAAAGCGAGGATGAGCCGTAGTATGTAAATAAACTCGAGAAGAATTACAGTCAAAGTCTAAGGAGTAATATTTTAAATAAAACTATCTTTTCGGATTATTTCGCGGATTTATTTTGATTTTTGGTTCCCGACGTTTCAAATACTTCACAGCAATCATGATCACGGAAAAGGTTAAGGTTTTAGACATCTCAAAGGCGTTATATGCCTATCCCTAATTTTACAAAAATGATTTCAAAATTCAAAAATGGCACCAGAGTACCTACCTACCTTAAATTTTTGTTGATTTTAATTCTAAACATTTTTAATTATTTTAATAAGTATTATAATTAAATACAGTAATATTATTTATTTAATTTTAGCTGTTATTATTGTAAATATTTTTTTTACTTTATTAATTAATAATTAATTAATATTATTTATTTAAGCAATATTATCGTTTTATATGTAATTTAGAAACTTAATATTGTTTTAAATGTAATTTAAAAATTAAAATATTAATTAAGATTGCTATTATTTAAAGTTAAAATATTAAGCAACACTATTGCTATCTTTATGGATAAAAAATATATAATAATTTGAGTTATTGTTATTGCGATCCACACAGTATGAACTAACTGCATCTAATGGTCTGACCATTAAAGCTAAGCTACGTCTTGTGTCATATCTATACCAGATAGTTGATACACTTCACATATATAACTTTAAATACATATATATTATAAATATAAATATAAACACCCATAACTGGAGTACAAACATTTGTGCTCTTCACAGAAATGGATGCCCCCAGCGGGATTCGAACCCGCGACCACTGGCACAGCAAGTAGGGTCTCTACAAACTGAGCCAAACGTGTCGTAAATGACTTAACATAAACCCATAGTGAAATATCTAATAGGTGTATGTAAGAGCAGTATAGCTTTCAATATCACATACCACGAGAGCTTTTCTATTTTAAAACAGACAATAGTTCGACTTGAAATGCAGGTCTTGTACTGTCAACGTGCAAGCGCTCTAGATTTCAAACGTTAAACTTAGGGTACATTGTATACTTGTTTTTATAGTTTCTACAGTTTTAATTTGCTTCAGTTTAAATACAATTTTAGCTACATTATTTTAAAGGCATTACATAAAGTTAACTTGTTCATATTACAGGTACTGCTATGGCAGTAATCGTTTTGTTGAGTGAGAGCAACCTAAAATGGTATTTTTTAAAGTTGGTAAATGCATTTACATACGCATACCACCTTACATATACATGGTTATGTGGGAATTACCGGCTAGATAAGCCAATACTACCCACTAAAACCCCACGAAACCTTCCATGTCTTAATGGAGCACCAGAGAATCACTAAAGCAATCAACAACGCCGCTTAGATGGCTACCGAGGCAGACCACAACAACTAAGGGGTTGTTCTTACGGTCCACTCTGCTATCATAGTAGTACCAGGAGCAACTGATATGGTACAGACCGTCAAAGTAAGTTTCTTTTTTTATATAGAAAAAAGGGACAAACGAGCAAACGATTCACCTGATGGTAAGTGGTTATCACCGCTCATGGATATCTGCAACACAAGAGGAGTTGTGAATGTGTTACCGGTCTTGTTTTCACTTGTGACTAGAAGCTACCCGAAAATCGGAGCCAGCCAAGGGATTCCTATTCATTTCAAGAAAAAATTAATCCCTTAGGCAAAAATTTTAAAGTTATTTTTATGTCAGTATCAGATATACTCGTAGTTATGAATAGAATAGTGAAGTTAATTATCAAGGGACTTTCACTGGTAGTATAAAATAGTTTTTAATAATAAAAATGACCTCCTGAACGATTTTCATTACGGCAGACAATGTCATTGAGAAATATCAAACAAAATTGAACTCTCTGTTTTTTTCGCTCTCAAACTTCTGTGACCAATGACAGATCAGGCACAGGATCAAGGGCTTCAAGCTCTCCAAAGCACGAAGGTCTTAGGTATATACATCCCTTTAATTTAAATTAAAAATAATAAAATACCTTTACAGACTCAAGATATTTTTCCAGTTTGAGTGTTTCTCATTCAAAATCGAAGTTGAATACACACTGTAAGACAATATCTTTATTAGCAGTTATTTATGCACAGTATGCACTCTCCCTTATATAGAAATATGACTACAGCATAATAGCCTACTAATATCGTCGTAACGATGTCCTCGGGAATCCTCTCATTCGATTCTTAAACCATTGTTACTCAAATAATTATGCTACGAAAATGTACTTGTGGCTATAATTTTATTATTGAGTTGACTAGTATTGACATCCATATAATATTCTTTGGATTGAAGCACAAAGAATGGAAATGCACAATAATTAAAATATTTTCATAGAGTCTTTATATACATATGTATGATGAAATATAATAAAAACATATTATTATGAAAATTTTATGTGTTGAAGAAGATCAGAATACAATAAATATAAACTATAACAATAATATAATAAAACGTAATCTATACATATAATAAAATTCTAACTAAGTCGAATCTGTACATTTCTGTACATTTTCAAATTGAAATAGCCATTATTATCGATATAGAGGCCGAATCTATAGTTTTTAGAATTTTTGTCTGTATGTCTGTCTGTCTGTCTGGGAACACATCACAAGAAAACCACCGCACAGATTTTGATGAAATATAGTATGAAGATAGGTGGTTATCCGGGTCAACATATAGGATACTTTTTAATACACTAACTATAACTAAAAACTTATTTATTCGTTCATTATTATTATATCCTCCTTACCGATTTCAGCCACAGCATCAGTCATACTCAGAATTACCAACTGTGAACCAACTCAGAATTACACAATCTGTAAACACAAGTGCCCTCTTTAATTTCTATACCTATCACTCTTAAGTCCAGCGGCATGACAATTCAATACAGGATAAAGAAATTAGGCAAAAGTACAATAATTACCGATATACTCGTAGATAGCAATGGATTACCGACGTAATTTCGAATGCTTGGAACTTTAAAAAAAGGTAAAATATTACCATTAATTGTTTATAAAGATATTGTAGGCACAAATATATATACACACAAACATGCACAGACATCTTTTTTATACTTTTATATTTTTAAATAAGACCTTTTTCATTTACTTTTTATAAATTACGTTTGTGACAGATTCCAATAAAAAAGGAAGAAAAAAGGATTGACATTAAAAAGGCGTACAATATTAAGTACGATTTTTTATTTTCTATTTTTAATAAAAATAGATTAATCAATCGAATATTGCTGCAACGGCCATAATATTATACTCCTACAGACACATTACTACGTTTTTTATATGAACTATAAAATATGAACACGCATTATCTACATATGGGTTCTATGCTGTTGTACTTAAAAAAATTAAAGAGTGCGTGTATGAATGTGTGCACGCGCAAGAAGTTAAACTTGTTTAGGTTATCGATACTCTTTATTATAATATATAAACATAAATTCAATTTATGTTTTAAATAATTAGGATAGGTAAGATAATAACAATAACGCATATTAGCCATATTACAATCATATGTGTATGGAAAATATAATTTAAGGAAAGTATATAATATTATATATCATTAGTCAGATAATAACAACGGTTACCATGGCAACAAACGTACATACAGTTTTTCGTAACGCATTCACCAGCTTACCTCAAGTCAAGTATGCGTAAAGAAGTTTTATTTCAAAAACGCAATTTTTTAACGTTAAATACGCGCGTCGACAACGCCTTTACTACACGACGAACGGGCGTCAAACGCGCGTCTAAAAAGTCGTCGTGTGCATAGACCCTAAGTGTTTTTTTATTTACTTTATCACTTCTTCATTACATCTTCTGGGAAAATTTATGTTTGATTATTTAACTCTATGTTATTAAAATAATATTGACAAGACTAAAGACGTAAAGTAAGAAGCCAGTATATATTCGTATGTTTGAATTTGAAATAACTTCTTAGATCAATATTAAGCTTGCTTAAGTTTATGGGAGATATTTAAGTCAAATAAAAAAAATCAATGATGATGATGATTATCAAATCAGATATAATTTATAGTATATAAGTATGTAGGTATATGTAAATATATATGTAGGTATACATGTATGATGTAGGTATATATGTTTGTATGTATATATGTATATATGAATATATTTATTTTTGTGTAACATATATTTTAAGGTAAATAAATAAAATTTATGACGTAATTTCCAAAAAAATAAGATAGGAAGAGGTCATGTGAAATTTTGGTTGTCATCCAGTAATATTATTTTTAAACCCCCGACGCAAAAAGAGGGTTTTTATAAGTGTAACGTGTGAATCTGTGTATCTGTGTGTCTGTCTGTGGCATCGTAGTGCCCTAACGGATCACTTATTTTTAATTTAGTTCAATTCTGTTTGAAGGATGACTTAATTGAGAGTTTACTTAGTTATAAATCAAGAAAATCGTTTATTTAAATAATCAAGAAAATCCATCTAGTCATTTGCAGGCTATCATCAGCTCTTTTCTAGGCGGTAAAAGGATATGACCAATTTCTACAAATCTAATCCATTCGAAACTTGATATCCCGTTACTTCAATAAAATTGCAATGATATGGTAATCTGGGCCTGGCCTGGGCCTGCAGAGATAATATTATAGTGCTTAGGCGTATTGAAATGGCCTCAATGAATAAATTATTATGTTTGCGGGTATTTAATTTTTTTAATTTAATTTCTTTTAATTTTTAATTTAGTTATATTTAAGGACTTCAAATTAATCAGTACTAATATGCATATGTATGACACAATAGGATAATAATTAATTAGACTTGAAAATAAACGTTTATATTATAAGCAAAAAATGTTGTTGGATTTAAACTTTTTTAACCGTGAATTTCAACTGTAGCATAATCGTGAGACTCATCAATACTGGCCGACTTTCAGGATTTATTTCACGGAACGGCTGGCAATTTTACATCTGTCCGGCTCTCTGTGTTCTAAAGTAAAATAAAAATATGTAAAATAATACACAAAAAAATTAAAGAGTGCGTGTATGAATGTGTACACGCTCAAGAAGTAAAACTTCTGTAGGTTATCGGTACTCTTTATGAAATTCAATTTTGAGAAGACTAAAAATAACGCATATTAGACATATTACAATCATATTACAATTTATAGAATATCATTTAAGGAAAGAATATAACATTAACTATATATCATTAGTCAGACAATTACAACGGTTACCACGGCAACAATCGTACGTTCATTTTTTCGTAACGCATTCACCAGCTAATCCCCTGAGTCAAGCGTGCGTAAAGAAGTCTCGCACCTCTGATATTTTCATGTGCGAATCATTTCCAACATGATTGCGACTTGTCTTCACGGTGAAGGAAAATATCGTACGGAAACCTGCATGTCTAAGAGAACCTAGCAAGTTTTCGAAAGGCATGTGAAGTCCGCCAACTCGCACTGGACCAGCGAGGTGGACTATGGCCTGATCTCCCTCTTCTTGAAGGGAGGCCCGTACCCAGCAGTGGGATGTTAAAAAGGGCTGAATACAAGACTTAAAACTGGAAACTTTTTTAAATTAAAATTAAATATCGTCAATCAGTCAATGATAGTATAGCTTTCTATTAGTAAAAGAATATTTGAAATCGGTTCAGTAGTTCCAGAGATTACACCCTACATACATACAAAGTTTACCTCTTTATTTTATTAGTATAGATTGAAAACAAGTACAGGTCTTATCTCATATTATCTCAGCAAAAGTTTTGAAAGCTCTTTTACTTTCTAACCTATATCAATCCCATTATCCCATTAATCCCATTAATATTATAAATTGGAAAGAACAGCTGAACGGATCTGAATGAAATTTGGCACACAGATGGATCATAGTCTGGAACAGCATGTGTATGTATCCAGCCCTTTTTAACGTCCCACTGCTGGGCACGGGCCTCCCTTCAATACGAGGGGGATCAGGCCATAGTCCACCGCGCTGGCCAAGTGCGGGTTGGCGGACTTCACATGTCTTTCGAAAACTTGCTAGGTTCTCTCAGACATGCAGGTTTCCTCACGATGTTTTCCTTCACCGTAAGGCAAGTGGTAATCATGATAGAAATGATTCGCACATGAAAATATCAGAGGTGCAAGACCCGGGATTTGAACCCGCTTCACTCGGATACGAAGCGAGCGAGTTGCCATTGGGCTACCACTGCCACTGGAACAGCATATAGAATACTTTTTATCCCGGAAAATGTACGGTTCCTGTGGGATAGATTTGTTTTTGTTTTTCGACTAACGGACGGGACGAATCCAAGCAAAGCAAGGGTAAGCTAGTTGTTATATAACTAAACCGTCTAACGTATCTTCATAACAGCAAAAGCAATACATTCTCGATTCTAGTTACGTTTTGAAAATGATACCTATATATTTACGTGTCATTCAAGAGGCCCCAGAGGATACACGCTTTGTTTCAAAACCGAGCATGAGTGAAGTTAGTCTCTCGAAATTGCGCAGATAATATCTGGTGCAAAATTTTTATTGCGTTATCATGCTACTGTTATATTCGTCGTTTCAGTGCTTATTCGTTCAAACGTCCAATTTACCGGAAGAGTTTTTAATACAGAATTATTGACGTTTAAATGTCAATTTTATTGGTATTTAGTACACATTTTTACTTTAAACAAGCCAATAAAAATGTATATTATCTATATACATAATAAAATTCTGAGTCGATCTGTACATTAAATATTTTTTGGAAAGTCTGATTGAAATTCATTATTATCGATACATAATTTTTGTCCGTCTGTCTGTCTGTCTGGGAACGCATCACGAGAAAACCACTGAACAGATTTTGATGAAATTTAGTATGATGATAGCTGGTTATCCGGGTCATTTTTGAGAAATCTATACTAAACGTTAAAACTCACCCTCACTTCGTTCGGATTCGTCCCTAGGTTGATTCCCCATACAAATTTTTCATCCTTAAGAAATGATTTCTGGGATAAAAACTATCCTATGACCTTCCCAGGGTCTCAAACTATCTTCTTACCAAATTTCATCTAAATCTGTCCCGTAGATCCAGAGATTCTCTCTCCCGAATCCGTCTCCGGATATAAAAATCGTTAATTTTGTAATTAATAAAGTAAATGATCGGGATAAAATCTTTTCTAACTTTTCAAGTGAAACAAATCACACATTTGAAAAAATATATTGAAGAGTGCGTGTATGAATGTGTACACGCGCAAGAAGTAAAACTTCTGTAGGTTATCGGTACCCTTTATGGAATTCAATTTATGTTTTAAATAATTAGAATAGGTGAGATACTAAAAAAATAATTAAATAACACATATTAGGCATACTACAATCATATATTTATAGAATATCATTTAAGGAAAGAATATAATATTATATATCATTTATTAGACAATAACAACGGTTACCATGGCAACAAATGCACGTACATTTTTTCGTAACGCATTCAGCAGCTTATCCCCCAAGTCAAGCGTGCGTAAAGATGTTTTACTTCAAAAATACGTTAACAACAGTTATGTAGTTTTGGAGTTCATCCTTGACCAACATCGTGACATGATAATTTCATATATTAACATAATAATATACAATATACATAATATGTGCTTCAATTTATATAAAGTACCTGGGCGACCGAGCTTCGCTCGGAGTTCTTGAAAGATTGTATATTTTACATTAAGTGACTAAGTGTTACCGAGAAAGTTGTATAGATGTCGCGATAAGAACAATTTTCTTTTTAATTTGGCTTAAAAATAATTTGACATTAAGTGACTAAGTGATACTGAGACAATTGTATAGATGTCGCTATTTAATTTTGCGTAGAATAATGCATAAGAAAAACGCATGAAAACTCGAAAACACGCGTTTTCCCAGACATGTGACTAATCTAGATCAATTTTTCGCCCCCGAAAGCCCCCATATACAAAATTTCAGCAAAATCGTTAGAGCCGTTCCCGAGATCGCTGGTATAAATAAATAAATAAATAAACAAGAATTGCTCGTTTAAATATATAAGATAAAACAAAGATTTTATATAAACACCATAATAGAAGACGTCTTGGTAAATGTATGCATAATAAGAATATATAGTAACATTTTTCTTAATAAAGAAAAATGAAAATTTAACAATATCTGTGCGACGTGAATCAAGATTTTCAACAGAAAGCAAAAGTTTTTAATAAAATATAGAATGTATTTACCTCAAGTAGAAATTATATACAATATTTCAATACAGCTTCACGCAGAGCTTTATTAAAAGACATTCTTAGGATGCAAGAAACTTAAAAAAAACATAGAGTCTCAAAGTTCTTACCGTTGCGGTTTTCACAGAGGTGTAGCCAACAAGAAAAATACCACTTAGTCGGAACTTTGCACTCTCATTAAAACTTTGAACGAAAATTAAATAAATGACAGTAAATCCGGAGGAAAAATCCTATTTTAACAACTTATTTCCGCCTGTTTTGTTTTTTTTTTTTTTTTTTTTTGTTAAGTTTGCGTATTATTGCAGTTTTTGATCTTATTTATCTATTGGCTTTCTTATAATCATTTGACTGCCATTAAATCTTACTAATATTATAAACGTGAAAGTTTAGATGTTTGGATGTTTGTTACTGAATCACGCCAGAACGGCTGAACGGATTTGGATGTAATTTGGCACAGAGATAGACTATAGTCTGTTTTTATCCCGGCAAAATGTACGGTTCCCGTAGAATAGATATGTATTTGTTTTTTTTAAAGGCGAATCCAAAGGCAAAACGAGGGTGAGCCGCTAGTTTTTTTTTTTTATATAAACGCTGTTCGTTCAATCGTCAAAATTCGACAATTATTATTTTTTATTTATAACGCTAAAACTAAAAAAAAATAAAAATAACCAGTTGATAAACAGAGAAGAGAAAAGGTATTGAACAGTTTTGCCTTTACCGATTTATACATAATTAGGACTACCTCACATATCTGGCTAACATATACAGCTACAGATCTGGAGATCCTGGGTTCGAATCCCGGGTCAAGCCGGGTTAATTATTTTTTATCTTCTATCCATGAATAGAAATATCTTTTGGTATAAAATATAATTCATAGTGATAGCTTCAGTTTAAGTACGTCTTACGTCTTATGTTAAATAGAAAAGAGTCTTCTTTAAAATTAAGTACTTTGGTGACATGGACATTTTGGTGGTATATATATTTTAAAATCCATATTTCTATTTTTCTTAAGTTTGATTTATAGTTACTCAATTATTTTAATCCACAATGAAGTTACACGACTTTTGAGAAATGTGCCTAAAATTTCAAATTAAAATAATGCATCTTGGAGCGTTTTTCATAAAAATTTCTGCATTTTTTGTACGTTTTCCTTTTTATTTTTAATGGGGCAGGTCAACGATCATTATCATACAGACGCGCTGAGTTGAATTTATAGTTCAAAGAAAAGTTAAAAAAGAATAATTTACTTTTTCATGTGCCCCAAGAATTCCAAATCAGTAAATGGTGTTAAATGATAAAGTGTTGATAGTGTTGTATTATTTTATTCAAAAAAGCATAATAGTACCAACAATAATAATTAATTCATTCGGGTACGTCCCTAGGTGCCTTTTGTATAATTTATAGTAAGACAGGCAACGCCTGGATCTTTTGGAAAATTTCATTACTAAGTATAGTATATATATATACACACATACATACATAGTGTCCCAAAATTCAAGCGGACCTGCTCGTGACCACTCGAGAAAAAAAATATCTCTTTTTTTAAATTATTTTTTAAATTATGAACATATTTCGACGTTCTTCGAAAATTGACATCCCTTAAGATATTTTTTCTTGAATCGTTGAAATCGTTGAATTTTGGGCCACGTTGTAAGTATATATATGATTTCTAGCAATAGAACTATAATTATCAAAATAGCACATTCTGGACTGGATTGCGTTCTAGACAGATGCCATTAAATAATTTTCTATGTCTTAAGAAAAAAATCACTCTCACCTAACTGTGATGTATATGGAGTAAATAAAGTGTTTATCATTTATTAGTGGAATGTGTCCGGTACGACCAACAAAGGAAAAACTTAATTAAAGCATTGAATCTAAATAGTTTCGATATAGGTAATTTTAACACCATTTTGTTCTTTTACTACTTCTGAGGAGGCCAAGATGGTATACAATTTTGTTAGGATCCAGTTTATGTAACTATGTAGATTAATAACAAAATAGGCGAAACTAAATGACATTTAAGAATGTAGTTTATGTAACTATGTAGATTAATAACAAAATAGGCGAAACGAAACGACATATAAGAACTCTTTTAGTGTTTCACCACAGATTCAAGTTTATAACAATATCATTTCCCTGATTAAATTGTGTATTGAACATTGAATACTTAAGAACCTTATTTGAGCCTTGATAAAGACCACAAGATTAGTAAACCACTAAAGATGATGTTTGTAGTATATGGATAACACGTCATCTATACATATAATAAAATTCTAACTAAGTCGAAACTGTACCTTAAATATTTTTTTGGAAAATCTTATTGAAATAGACAATTTTATCGATACAGAGGCCAAATCTATAGTTTTTAGAATTTTTGTCTGTCTGTCTGTTACCGCATCACAGAAAAACCACTGGAGGGATTTTGATGAAATTTGGTATGATGATAGTTGGATATCCGGGTCAACATCTATATCCTATGATAATTTTTACCGCGGAAGATTATCTCATTCTCACAGGAGTACACGTTATAACACAACCCAAAAAATATTTATGATCAGAATTTCTTGAAACTTGGTATTAATGCTCTTCAATACAATTAAATAAATACGCGTTTTAGCGTTTTTTGAAATTCATCCCATAAGGAGATAAAATAAGGGATGAAAATTTGTATGAAACCTACCTTTTGTAAAAAAAATTGTTGTAGTTTTAGCGCGAGTGAAGCCGCGGGTTTTGCTAGTATATAAATAAAATTTACCTATCTATATAAAAAACTGTTTCTAATTTTTTTATTGATAAAATACTAAAGCTCATAATAAAAAATCACAGGAGACACAGGTACTGTATGTTTTGTTTTTGGCTATTTATATACATATATGTACATCCTATATATTTCATCAATAAGATATTCCCCTAAGGAATTATCTTTTTTAATTTCAATGTAATACTTTTTTAGATTTACACGAAAGTTTGACATTTTCAATAAAACTATCTTTTCGGATTTTTTCACGGGTTCATTTTGATTTTTGGTTCCCGACGTTTCGAATGATTTACAGCAATCATGGTCACGGGAGAGATTAAGATGTTAATGTCTCAAAGGTATTAATAGTTGTTACAGACAGCCTAAACATAAAATAACAAAAGGAATTCAAAAAACTTGAAAATTGGCACCAAAGTACCTTATAATATTTGTTAATTTTAATTTTAAACATTTTTATATTTTCAATTACTTTTATACTTGAATATGAAATATTATTTATATAATTTTAGCTGTTATTATTATAATTATTACATTTTTTTAGAAAACTTTATTGATTAGTAATCTATATTTAGTGTTTCCATATTATATTTATAACCATAAAGAAAAAAATAATATATAAGTAATACTTTCTTAGATTTACGCGAATATTTGACATTTCAAAATAAAACTATCTTTTCGGATTATTTCGCGAATTTATTATGATTTTTGGTTCCCGATGTTTCGATAATAAAGAAAAATTGTAATATTTATTATAATAGCTAAAATTAAGTAAATAATATTGCTATATTTAATTATAATACTTATTAAAAAACATTAAAAAAATTTTAAAATGTTTAGAATTAAAATCAACTAATATTGTAAGGTACTTGATGCCATTTTTGAATTTTTAAAATCATTTTTGTAAAATAGTAGGTAGGCTGCCTGTAACAACTGTATAATGCCATTGAGACATCTAACACCTTAGTCTCTCCCGTGACCATGATTGCTGTAAAGCAATCGAAACGTCGGGAACCAAAAATCATAATAAATTCGCGAAATAATCCGAAAAGATAGTTTTATTTTAATATATAAGTAATTTTAAAATCAACAAAACATTCATTTAGTTTTTCTTTTTATACCAAAATCTCGTATCTTTTGAAATCTGTATCAATAAGTTCCTTCAGTAATTTAACAGAATTTTATTCATATATTAATAAAGAAGAAATAATATTGCATTCTTTTATTCCTTTCAAAATATAAGCATAGCATGCAGTTTACTTTATGACTCAATGTATGAAGCTTAAGCCAAAGCTCTGTTTGTGGAGGATTTATGTAAAAAACGCGATGTATTTATTCAAAGTTCAGTGAACTCGAGACTTACAACAGTTAAGCTTGCATTTTATTATTATTTCAACTTACATATTATACGAGAATGTTTCTATGAAACGTGCTCTATTAATGATACATAATATATATAATAGGATTACTTATTACTAGATCGATGGTGGATTTAATGAAAAAATACTTTTTATTCACCAAATGACATTTAAATTATAAAATACGAGTTTTTACCTGTAGATTCAATAAAACTAATGTTGAGACATTATGTTGGGACATTAACAAACAACACCATATAGTTCCATGGAAAGCTACGGGGCCATTATGGAAACCAGATAGTTGATACACTACATATAAATATAACTTTAAACATAGGTATTATCAATACTAACACCCATGACTGGAGTACAGACATTCGTGCTCACGACACAAATAAATGCCCCCAGCGAGACATGAAGTCGCAACCGCAGGCACAGCAAGTAGGGTCATTACAAACTGAGCCAAACGTGTCTTCAAATAATCCTTTCTCTAAGGTACAATCTGTACTTTTACTTTATAGAGAAGAACTTTTGTAATCGGTTAAGCAGTTTTAGAGATTATGCTACATGAATGAACAAAATGACTTCATATTATTATAATTTTATTAATCGTTTATGCCACCACATTGGCAAAGTGCGGGATGGCGGACTTCAAAGTTTTTCAAGAACTCGCTAGGTTCTCTCAGAGATGCAGGTTTCCTCACAATGTTTTCCTTCACCGTAAAGCAGGTAGAGATCATGTTAAAAATGATTCGCACATGAAAATATTAGAGTTTCACTCGATTTCGTAAGCAAGCCCGCTGGCACTGGGCTACCATTGCTTGTAACAAAATCTAAGCACATAAATATTATAATACCTTCAAAATATAATAATTATTTATGCAAGGATTTCACATTAAATTATATATATTCAGAACTAGTACTAAGAAGTTATTCTCAGCGGAATGAAGTTGTAGAACATCCAACATATCGAAGGTTTCCTTAGCCTAAGCGTTTAATTAACTATTCAAAGTCAGCCCCAAAATGTAGTATCTAAGTGACCTATCCTTGGGGATCTTAAGAAATTGGAATCTATTTTGTATATATACTAGTTATGTCCCGCAACTATCCGCGGGCAATAACTAGATTAAATACAAAATAGTTCGAAATAAACTAAACTGCCTGAGTGATCTAATAGCTAGCATGTACTGTGGTACAGATGCGGAGATCGTGGGTTCGAATCCCGGGTCGGACCAAGCTTAGTTATTATTTTTCTGTTTAGAGAAATCTCAGTAACATCATAAAGTTGGAAAATTGGCAGTATTTCACTTCCATGTCTGAGAGTCCGTGCCTGATCTGTCACTGGTCATGTTGAATTGTCGTCCCACCAGAGTGTGAAAGTGGATAGAAATAGAGAGTGCATTTGTGTCGGCATACATACTTGTGCACTATAATATCTGGGCAGTCTCAGTGAGATTGACTGGCGTAGCCGAAATCGGTCAGAAGGAAATCAGTTATTACTAGAAACTGGATCTTATGCATTTCCATATTCTGCCTATTTTTACCCGACCGTCACGAAGGAGGATAATGTGTTTATCAGTCTATGTATGTATGTTTGTTCTTATGTGGTGTCGTTTTATCTTGATAGCGCGAGTGTAATAGTTTGTATAAAAATAATTAAAAATTAAAATGGAGGATTTCAGGCCAATTTTTGTGTGTTTAAAAAAAAGTTCTTCCACACCAATCGAGTAGGTTTATTTAAAATCCATTTCTAGTTTTGAGTAGCCATGTTTGCTGTAAAGTATTCGAAAAGTCGGAAAAGAAAAGATAAATAATCCGAAAAAACATAAACAAACCGAAAAAAAATAGTAAAATGTAAAATATTCGCTATAATCTAAGAAAGTCAATGTAAGTAAGGTCTTCAGTGGTTTTAAGTCGGGTTGAGCTGATTTAACACTACAGTGCTTTAAGTACTGGGTAGTGAATAAATGATATACACTACATAAATTATATCACAAATAAAAACTGGTGTTAAGTCAAAGAAATAATGATTATGATGTCGTCTAGCCGTTTTCGGCCACAGCGACTGCATTCGTTCCTAAATCATTCATCCGATTGTGATGAGACTCTGGTGGTATATAACCTTTATACTTCTTTACGTCTTAAGGTTCCTGGCGCATAAAAAAAATATTTTTCTTCAGACATTTGTATTTTATTAATTCCAAACCATTCAAGCGTAGAGCAAACTTCAAACCTAAATAAATTTTCAAAGTCAAAAAAGACAGATATAAAAAATCAATTTTCAAACTGTGAAGTACATTACACAGTAAACTAAAGAGCTAAACTTTTGCTTTTCCACCAACTGATTTATGCCGCGGCACATTTAACAATTGATTCAGATGTAAATAACCCACAAACCTGCACAGTCATAGTCTGAGCGGAATATTCCAACGAAAACTTGGCATTCGGAGCGAAAAAAGACAAAAGGAACGACGTGAAGCTCGGCTTTATACTAAAAAAGATAAAATCTAGATCATTTTATTTAATTACTAGCCTTTGTGTATGGTTTCACATGCATAATTTAATATATATTTTACCGCCTTATTTGTTTAAGCGAATACTTGTTGTACTTAAGAGATATTTTTTCCTCTTTTTTTAAAAACAACTCTTTATTTTTATGAAATCATATTATATATATATATATATATATATATATATATATATATATATATATATATATATATATATATATATATATATATATATATATATATATATATATTGGTTTTTTAAAGGCAATGTATATTTTATTTTTACCATTAGAATTGACATTTAAAAGTCAATAAATTCTGTATTAAAATCTCTTTCAGTAAATTGGCCGTTTAACAAATAAGTACAGAGACAACTATTTGTTTTATATACAAGCCTCTTCTCATACATTTTATGAAATCATAGGTAAATTAAGGGAAGCAAGTAACAACTTTGTAAAGTATTAAATTGAGTGCATATAATTTAAAAATACTGTAGGTATATATACTTTTTTTAGATTTATGTGAATATTTGACATTTTAAATAAAACTATCTTTTCGGATTATTTCGCGGATTTATTTTGATTTTTGGTTCCCGACGTTTCGAATGCTTTACAGTAATCATGGTCATGGCAGAGACTCTTGTAATTCTATGTATTTGTTTTTTAGTTTGTTTTCCTACTTATATTCAAATCTCAAAAGTTTGTGAGGATGTTTGTTACTCTTCTACGCAAAAACTACTAAAAACACTAGCGACTTATCCTCGCTTCGCTCGCGTTCGTCCCCAGATACGTTTTAATGGTTAGTATAAAATACAAATCTTTGAATTTCTTGGCTTTTCTGTACTATACTATGCATGTATTATACATATAAACCTTCTTCTTGAATCACTATATTTATTAAAAAAACCGCATCAAAATCCGTTGCGTAGTTTTAAAGATCTAAGCATACATAGGGACAGACAGACAGTGGGAAGTGAATTTTTTTATATTATTTACTGATAAATGTACAGCGCTAGCAGAGCCGCATGAAAAAGCTAGTCTGTTATAAACTCAATTTAACTAACCAATGTAGGACATAACACACGATTTAATATGAAACATTAAAGAACGATCTCTGTAAACATTTACACTTGAAGCCATAACAGTTGCAACAAAACAGCACAAGTCCAAACTTACAAAGAACTTGTTACTTTTAATAATGGTCTCTCGTTAGACTCAACTACGTCTGTCAATCGAGCTTAATTAATACATTCCTACAGTAAAATGTACGCCGTGCATAATGTGTGGAGCTCATCAATACTCACCGACGTACTGGATTTATCTCGCGGAACGACTGGCAATTTTACTTCTGTCCAATTATTTCCAAAGAATGGACATTTTCGATGCAGGTTTAAACTGAAGCCTAGTCAGTTATGTATACGTTGTTTAAGTTAAATTGAAGTTTTTGATTGCTTGTGGCTTGTTTCCTTCGAATCTATTAATATTTAAGTATATATTAATAAAAAATACGTACAGACAAACATAGAATCTTCTACATACGAGTACATATATAGTTTAAATGTTTATTTATAATATGTATGTTTTTAAAAGTTTTATATGTGTAGTGTATCAATTGTCTGGTATCCATAAGAAAGACCTCGTAGCTTACCATGGAAATAGTAGGTGCTGTGTGTCAATATCCCAACATATTTATTACTAGCGACTATTATAATATATACTTTCGCATTTAGTGTTAGTGTGGATATATAAAGCTGGTTTTTTGAATGGTGATGGTCTGTCATCAATCATCATCAGCTTGGGCTGAACGTTGATAAGTGAGTCAGAGAGTCGCGACATTGACTTTAAATTTATAATAAAAATAGTAATTGCGAATGTATTTTAAAAGATAGACATATGTATATTATTGCGGACTTCTCTGTAGACCTTTTTAAGACCTGCAATTTTTTAGTACATTGTTTTGACGTATGTCTTATGGTTTAACCAGCGGAATTTTTCTAAGGAGGACTCAATAAAACCAGTTATTGTGTTTTCCCGTGGGAAAGAAAGATTTTCTTGAAGTAAAAGTTATCCTAAATGTTGACCCGAGTAATTTATTTCACGTAAATGCGTGAAACGCGCACACACAAACAGACAGACAAAAAATTTCATAACTATTATTTGGGGTCTATATTGTGTACATAATACGTTGCAGTTATTGTTTTTAAAAAATATTTCATGTACAGATTTCGCTAAATTACTACTTTATTATATATAGATTTATATTTATTAAATTTTGTTGGGGGTTAAAAAATTAAGTTTCTTTATTAAAATATATTGTTATGAAGTAATGGAGTCAAACTCTTAAGATTTTTTATAGTCAATCTCTTTTTAAAGCCTTTAACGAAAACGGATATCAATAAAATATTTTAATACCCTACTAAAAGTCTTGCCAATTTAAATCTGCGCTTTTTACTTTAATTAAAAAACTCTAAGCTTCATTTTATTAAATTTTACAATATGGATAAGTCTCTCCCGTGACCATGATTGCTGTAAAGTATTCGAAACGTCGGGAACCAAAAATCAAAATAAATCCGCGAAATAATCCGAAAAGATAGTTTTATTTAAAACTAGCGACTCACCGCTTCGCTCGGGTTCGTACTTAGGTACATTTTAATTTTTTTGAGCAAAAACCCTAATTCTTTTTTAATTTAAAAGTAGCCTAAGTTACTCCTTATAATATCAGCTATCTGCCAGTGAAATACCCGTCAAAATTGGTCCAGTCGTTTCAGAGATTAGCCAAAACAAACAGACAGACAGACAAACAAAAATTTTAAAAAATGTGTTTTTCTTTTGAGTACCATATATAATTTCATATGCATTTAGTATAAAGCTGTTATTTTGACATTACAAACGGACACTTCAATTTTATTTATCTGTATTGATTACTTAAAGAAACGAAATAGTTATAAGTTAAAGACAAATATAAAAGTTAAAAAAATATTTAAAAATAGCCATACAGTGTCTGTTTCTACCTTAAAAAGATACGGCGATGAATATTCATTTTTTTTTAAATATTCTACACACTTTTAGAACATCTTGTTTTACAATTTCGTTTACTCTTTAGGTTGTGCAAATAACTTTACCATACTAATTATTTCCCCACGTCGATTGTGTATATATACAATGAAATTTTGTGCCGTCCGTTCGTTAACCAGTACATAAGGCCCAGGGCACCAATTTATCCGTCTAACCCAATTACGCTCTGAAACGAGCTCTATTTATATTGTACTAGTTATTCGCAGTGAGATTTTGCTTAAATTAGATCACTGATGGTAATGATAGTTGATAATGCACAGTGAAAACGTTAACTATAATAGTTGTATTAAGACGATGTTCACTGGTTCGATGCTTTTTAGGCATAAAGTAATATTTAAATTGATCACAGAGGTGTCTGTCTCAGCTTGTTTTAGATATATAATAAAACTAACGACTTAATCTCGCTTCGCTCGCGTCTCTAGGTATTTTTGGACTCATAATATTTTAGCGAATTTTGTAATAATAGCCTATGAGTTACTCCAGATTATAAGTCTATCTCTGTACCAAGTTTCATCCTAATTTGTCTAGTAGTTTCAGCTTACAGGAGTTACAAATATACACATACAGTTGCTTGCGTTCGCTTGTTGTTGGCGGTCGTTTAGAACCGGTTTTGTTTAAGCGTACGCGTATTTGTTATTATATAAATTGCAATGAATTGTTTACTCGTCGGATATGGATAGCGATATAAACTCGTTAGATATGGACCGAGAAAGTGAAGTAATTGATTTTTTAGAAGAGCGGGCGGAGATTAACAGTAATGACGACAATTCGTTATTACTTTTTGAGAGGACGGAAAGTAGTCGTGCAGAGAAGAGAATTCGGGAGGTAGACAAGGAAGAAGTTTGGACAGAAGTTGGGAGAAGAGGTAAAGTAGTGGCACGCAGTGCTTCGGACGATGATATGACTAGAATTCCAGAGGAACAAATTGAGATAAGTATGACATCGAAAAAGGACAAGTTACCTAAGCAAATAGGATTGGCCCGTATCCTCAAGCAGGAAAATATATTGGATATTACTAGAGTGAGGTATATTAATGCCTATAAAGTGATTATAAAGTTCAGCAAAAACGAAAGTGCAGAGAAGCTTATGCAGTGCAAATACTTCATTGACAAAGAATATCGATGTCAAAAGACCTTTGAAGTTGGCATTTCCTATGGAGTAATTAGGGAAATAGATTTAGAAATGACTGAATCCGAAATTTTGCAAGATTTAACTAGCACTATTCCAATATTAAATGTAAAACGCCTAAAGCGGCGGAATTTTGACAATGGTGGATTCGAAGATAGTGAATGTGTAAGGGTATGTTTTAAAGGCTCGTCCTTGCCGTCATACATTTATACTTATGGCACACGGATAAAAGTAGACCCTTTCGTTTTCCCCGTTACGCAATGTTCTAGGTGCTGGCGATTTGGTCATAATTATAAGGAATGCTCACAAAATAAAATCATTTGTCCTAAGTGTGGGAAATTTCATAATAATTGCGAAACAACAGCTTTCAAATGTGTCAACTGTAAAGGTAAACACATGGCACTAGCAAAAGTTTGTCCTGTTTATATAAAAGAAAAGAAAATAAGGGAATTGATGGCAGAATACAATTGTACATACAAAAGGGCTCTTACAATGTATGTGCAACCTTCACCTCAGTATGAAAGACATCAAGAGGAAACTCCTCAGGAAAACCTGCTTATGACAACTCAATCAGATAACAATATAACATACGCAGAGGTTTTAAAAACTACAGCCGAAGTGTACAGGGAGCAAGATACAATCATAAATTCTAATACATCGGTACTTAAAACAAAAAAAAAGAAAGCAAGAAAAGTCCAAGAAAAGGTTCAATCTGAGGAGGAATACATTTTAGAATTAGATTCTGATGACGATTTAGAGCTACACGAGAGAGAAGATGCCCAACAAAGAGAGAAATTTAATAAATTTGATGTGCAGCAATTAATTAAAAAAATTAAGGACATAATTTTTATGAAAAAAATTAGTTTTACTAAAAAGCTTAAGTGTTGTGTAAAGGTTTTGTATTACTGGTTTATGGATTCAGTTGTAGAATATATATCAGAGTGGTCTAACTTCAAAAATCTATTTCAAAATGGATAATGATTTTTTACGCTCGGTTAATATAATCCAATGGAACTGTCAAAGTATACGTCCAAAGTTAGCTGAGTTGGAACTATTTTTATGTCAGGAGAAAATTCATATTGCGGTGTTAAGTGAAACGTGGTTAAATTCTGATGTTGCGTTTAGGATGTCTGGCTATAATATATTTCGCGAGGATAGGGACGACGGATATGGTGGTGTAGCAATTATAGTGCATGTCTCCATTAAATGTCAATTATCTAAAATAAATTGTGCAAATCCTGGAATACAACTTATACATCTAAAATTACTGAATTGTTTTCAAATAGAAAATATCATAGCTATCTACTGTCCGTCGTCCGTGCAGACTACAACAAGTGATTGGGATTATATTTTTGGCATTTATAACAATAAAACTTTGATTGCTGGAGATTTTAATGCTCACCATTCGAATTGGTCATACAAGACAGATATCAGGGGTAGTCAGCTTTTTGATGTATTGCTAGATAAAAATTATATAACTCTGAATGACGGAACTCCTACTAGAATTAAATTGGTCAATGGCAATCTACAAAAATCTTCTCCCGACATTACATTTGTAACAAGTGATATTGCATTAAAGTTTACTTGGGCAATGTCAAATGAAACGTTAGGGAGCGATCATCTCATCATAAAATATTCCTTATGTAACAATAATCACAGTCCTAGCTTCGTTAAAAAGAGGAATTTTAAAAAAGCCAATTGGAATGGTTATACTAGTTTTCTTCAAAGCATCTTCTCAATTTTGATATTGGCAGCCAATCCTCAGAAGGCATATAATCAATTTGTTGACGCTATTAATACTGCTGCTAATATATATATTCCCCCAGTTATCATTTGTCAAGATCCATTACGACTTAAAAAATTTGTTCCTAAATCATATTGGAATGTGGATATCTCTCGCTCAATAGCGGAACGGAGACTGGCTTTAGCAATCTTTAGGAAAAACCCTACTCCTCATAATTTGAACAACCTTCAAGCGAAAATTGCTTCTGCACGGAGAACTATTCGTAAAGCTAAAAGAGAAGCTTGGAGAAAGTTCTGTAGTAGTATTAATGAAATTGTGTCCCTTAGTGAAATGTGCCGCCGAATGCGATGGTTGAAAGGATACCGTCTACCAAAGGCTGACATTGATGAAGCTATTGTCAATAAACTTTTACGTAATTTATCCCCAGATTATGTTTCGCCAGATAGGCCTCCTTTTAGTTTTTTTTTTTTTTTTTTTTTTATGCGATTCAGTGACAAACGAGCAGACAGACCACCTGATGGAAAGCAGTACCTGTCGCCCATAACACCTACGGTTCATGCACTTAGGTTTTAAGTAACAAAAATGCAGAACCACAGGTGCGTTGTCACTGTGAGGACTAAGATGATATGCCTCTTGCCTGTAATTGCGCTGGCTACCTTATCCTTCATACCGGAACACAACAATGCAATCACTGTTGCTTGGCGGCAGAAATAGATAAGGGGGTGGTACCCATCCAGTCGGACTCCTCAGGCTTGACAGAGTCCTACGAGTTCGAGTAATCAATCCCTTGAAAGCATTATAACTCTACAAGAACTCAACCGTGCTATAAAAAACAAAGATACAGCTCCTGGCGATGATTCCATTTCCTTTTCTATGATAAAATACCTTCCTGTTAATGGGAAAGAGATACTGATTCAGATATATAACAAGATTCTGGCTTCTGGATATGTGCCAGCTCAATGGAGAAAAACTTCAATCATCCCTATACCGAAGTCTGGTAGCCTTTCTCAATCGTCTCTGGATATAAGACCTATTGCTCTTCTGTCTTGCCCTTGTAAGATCTTTCATACAATTTTAAAACACCGACTAGAATGGTTTTTTGAAAACTTAAATTGCTTTTCTAAAAACACTGTTGGGTTTAGAAAAGCTCACTCTTGTTTGGATAGTTTGACAAGATTAGTATCACACATTCAATTAGGATTTGGGGACAATTTGTTTACTTTAGGGTGTTTTGTAGATATTGAGAGCGCATATAACAACGTTGATATTACTATTTTATTGAAAACATTAGACAATGTTGGAGTAGGATCAATTATTTGTATCTATTTGTGGGAATTTATGAGATCTAGAGAATTAAATATACATTCCTCAGGTAACTACAGTATATCAAGAGTAACAGGCCGTGGGCTTGCACAAGGAGACCCCTTATCGCCACTTCTGTTTAACGTAGTAACAATGTATATATGTCAGGGGATAGAAAATGTTTCTATATCTCAATACGCAGATGATTTTGTATTATATGGTTCGTTTAAGTCAGTAGAAGAAGGGTCGTTACAGTTACAATTGGCACTAGATAAATTTAACAATTTGGTAGAGGCTCTGGGTTTAGAAGTTTCTGAAAAAAAAGACTAAAATTTGTTTATTTAGGAAAGGAAAGAATAAATTACCTATAAATATTGACATAAAACTTAAAGGAAGTCAGATACAACCAGTTGAGGATGTCCAATACTTAGGTCTCTGGTTGGACAAGAATCTTAAATGGACTAAGCATATAAATAAATCTTTAGATAAAACACAAAAATGTTTAAACATGTTTAAAATATTGGCAGGGTCAGAGTGGGGTATGCACCCTAAACATCTAAGAAGGTTGTATATTTCTATGATACGTAGTCGTATGGATTATGCGAGCTTTCTTTATGACACAAGTTCTAATAGGAATTTATACAAACTTGATAAAGTCCAAAATCATTGCATGCGTATTATTGGTGGGTTTATCAAAACGACTCCAGTGCATGTTATGGAAAACGAACTCCATTTACATCCACTTTGTCTGCGTAGGTTATTTCTAGCAGGGAAGTTTTGGTTAAGAAGTCGAGTTTTTCGGAGCAATAGAAATATTGAACTAGTCAGTCAATTATACTCTCAAAGCATTAGATCTAGCTATTGGAAGGCTAAAAAGAAACCTTTGTTGATTAATGTATATATTCTTTTAAAATCTTTCCCCATCCATTCTTCGAAAAAGTTAGAAATGTTTAGTCTCAATACGTGGGTTCAAAACATTAATTTAGAAAATAATATATGCTGTTTCATTGAAAATGTCACAGAATCAAAAAAAGATATAGAGGTTTTTAATTTAAGATACAAATGCTTAGAAATGATACACAAAAAATACTCTGATTGTTATAAAATTTATACTGATGGATCGAAAGGAGATAATGGTTTTGGAGCAGCTATATTAGATCCACAGTTAGGTACTAAGATTAAGTTAAAAATTGAAACCAACGTTTCCATTATGTACATTGAATTGTTCGCTATTGCGGAGGCACTCTCTTATGTAAATAATATTAGTCATAATAAATTTGTTATATTAACAGACGCCAGAAGTGCGCTCCAACACGTGGCTCGGTGCACCTCGAATTTTCGAGGAGTTCCGATAGCCTACAACATATTGAAAACAATTCTGAATTTAGAAATGTCTAATAAAAAAGTAATATTCCAATGGATTCCGTCTCACGTAGGAGTTCCGGGGAATGAGCTGGTAGATCGCCTTGCAAGGGAGGCAGGATCTGATGGAGTACCCCTAAGCATAGTGCCGTTTTATTGTGATCTGTTACCTGTATTAAAAAAACATATCTATAAGTTGTGGCTACAAAATTTTGAGAAGACTTCTCAGAACAAGGGGATTTGGTATAGGACTATGCAGCCTGTACCCTTTCACTCTCCTTGGTTTTAATCCTGTAATTTAGATAGACCCACCTTAATATTAGCTTTTAGAATTCGTTCTGGACACATTCCCCTTAACTATTTTGCATTTATAATGAAAAAAGTTTCATCTTCTTTGTGTGTAGTGTGTGGAAAAAATGAAGATGTTTATCACATTTTGATGGAATGTGTTCGGAATGAATCGTTTAGAAATCATATATTTGCTCAAAATGGCTTGAATATTGGAATTTGCAATAGTATGTTGTCATGTCCTCATTCAAGTTCTGCTAAAAGTGTGTACAAATTAGTGAAGTTAGGTTTAAATAAGAGATAAATGTATAAGTATGTAAAGATTCCTAGTATAAAGGTTTTAAAAAAAAAAAAAAAAAGAAAGAAAGAAAACTCGCAGTATCGGTTAGAGTTCTATCCATTAATACATAATTATGTTAGTAGTGTTAAGGATTTAAAATTTGTTATGTAGCATGTAAGAAGTCTGAACAGGACGACATGTTTCTTTTTTGTGAACAAGTCCTTTAAATAAAGAGAAAAAAAAAAAAAAAAAAATATACACATACAATTTTCCTTTAATAATAATAATAATAGATGTATGTAATTAATATCTCATCTTTTAACTTTCACCGACAAAGACAGAAATATGAAAGGTTCTTCATAGTAGATAGCTACTATGAAGTAGATCACATACGAGTGTCTATTTCTCCAAATAATTTAGGCTAAAACCTCAGACTTACGAATAATATAGACAGAGTGTCATAGAACCAAATACGAGTATGAAGCCAAGCAATAATTGATGTTTTAAGATCTGTATTAATATTATAAGCTGGCGACTCACCCTCGCTCCGCTCGGGTTCATCCCTACTTACGTTTTAACGTATAGTATAGATTTCTCAGAGATGAAATAGTTTTCCGCAGTATAAAGTATCCTATATGTTGACCCGGTAGCCAGCTATCATCATACCAAATTTCTTCAAAATCCATCAAGTGGATTTTCCGTGATGCAGTAACAAACAAACAGACATACAGACATACAGACAAAAATTCTAAAAACTATAGATTCGGCCTCTCTATCGATAATAATATCTATTTACATAAGATTTTCGAAGAAATATTTAATGTACAGATTCGGCTTTATTACATACAAACTAAACTAATATTATAAATGTGAAAGTTTGTGAGTATGGATGATTGTTACTCTTTCACAGAACGGCTGAACGGATCTGGATGAAATTTGGCACAGAGATAGATTATAGTCTGAAATAGCACATAGACTACTTTTTATCCCGGAAAATGTAAGGTTCCCGTGAGATAGGTTAGTTTTTGTTTTCCTAGAGGTGATGCCGAGCGAAGCGAGGGTGAGCCACTATTAATATAATATATATAATATTTTAAAATAGTATGTATACAAATGACAATTTGTATACAAAGTGATAATAAAAAAATAAATTAATAAATAAAAATAGCTAACGGATTTTATTATGATACAGAAACATAACGAATTTCTGAACAACATGAATGTGGTATAACGATTTCAAGGGGAAGAGAATTTATGTTTGAAAAATACAAAAGAAGATAGTTTAATTTTTATTATTCATATTTTATACTCAAAAATTATATATTAATTTAACTAATACATATAATATAAAATTTCCTTTATTATTGAAAGAAAATTAACGATCTATATGGCAAGATCAAGAATAGTAGCATAAATAGCAAATCATGCTACTATTTTTGACTTCGTCAGTTATTTTGACGGGCTCCTCCAATATTCTTTAGTTTGAGGTTAAAACATAAAGTTTTATCGGTAAATTTTCACAAAAAGTCTTAATGCGTTGACAGCGATTGACCCGTATCAGGATTTTTAGGTCGGTAATTAAAAGTTGGTTACGCAAAAATCAAAGTTGGCTACAGCCTACAACCGAACGATGCAATGAATCGCGCTTTACTCAGAGTTCGGCGAACTTCGCAAACACGTCGCGTTTTATACATAAATCATTGCAAACAATCGGGCCACGTTGAGTGGTTTCGGGGTCGACATACGGTGAAAAATTACTATAAATATTACTTTTGATGGCATAAATTATTGTACAATGTCATTTGTGCCATCTTTCTTAGGGATATCTTCATTATATTTAAAAAAATACGTCATGGGTAAAACTTCTGGTTGAGCGTTGGTAAAGTGAGAATGATAAGCATTATTATGTTTAAATGTGTAAGTTTGTATGTGTATGTTTGTTTACGGAATCTTCACACCAAAAGGCTGGATAGATTTAGATGATTTTTTATACACAGGTACACTATGACTCTGAGAAACATATAGTCTACTGTTAATAATAAAATTTGCCAAAGGTGGTGCTACCTGTATACTATAAAACTGTTTTATAATACGAGTAATATAACAAAAAGCATCTAGGCATACAAGCGAAGGTAACGAGGCTTATTCTGTACGTACTATAGAAGATTAATACTTGGTAGTTTAATTAAATCATAAATAGAATATGAAATTGTTTTATTTAGTTACAATTGATTTATCTTGACATTCGAGTTCGTATATTATTCGTAGACCATATTTTTTTTATTCTTTTGGTAAAATTTTATTTCTGTATGTAGATTTATTTTTGCTAATTAAGTGCTTTGATCATCAAAAGTTTGAAGATTATTAAACAATTAATGAAAAATAAATATTGTGTCATCTCCGACTTCCTTGCCGTATGTTTTCTAAATCATTCAGAATCAAAGTTAGTCTTTTTCCCAACCTAATGGGACGTTTCTATTATTTATCTATTAATTTAATTATCTTTCAAGACATATTAATACATAGTGTTTTTAGATCTTATATAAATACTATTCATTGGTACATTTTAACTTTTAGTATAGATTTCTCAGAGATGAGATATTTTCCCGCAGTAAAAAGTATCCAAATTCAAATTCAAAATATTTTATTCAGCATTAAATTATTACAATTTTTTACTGAACGTCATGAGTCTACTACCAGTTCGGAAAGAAGAAGCCTCAGACCTGAGAAGAACTGGCTAGAGAAACTCAGCGGGACTAATATTATTTCTTTATCTTTTTTGTAAAATAAAATAATAATTTACAATATCCCTATATAGTTGAAGTAGCCTGGAAGTGATCACTTCATTCCCAAGGCGTGCCATCTATAAAATCATTAATGTATAAATAGCCTTTAGCACACAAACGTTCTTTAAGTTTTTTTTTGAATTTGGCGATAGAAGCTTTTTGAACATTTTCTGGGATCCTGTTGTACAAGCGTATACATTGTCCATAAAAAGAATTACTGACACTGTGCAGACGAGTCACAGGCATAACAAGTTTGTCATGTCACAATTCTTAAGAATTTCGTGTATATTTTTACGAACATACATAACACTTTCGTATACGTACTGAGAAGCAACAGTCAATATTTTTATTTCTTTAAACTTATATCTTAATGACGCTCTAGAACCTATACCATAAAATGCACGAATAGCTGTTTTCTGCAGGACAAAAATCGTATTAATAGCAGCTGTATCTCTCCAAAGTAATATACTATAGGAGATAATACTATGAAAATAATTAAAATATACTATGCTAGCGAGAATCTGTACATTACATATTTTTTGGAAAATCGTCTTGAAATTATCGATACAGATGCCGAGTCTATAGTTTTTAGAATTTTTGTCTGTCTGTCTGGAAATACATCACAAAAACCACTGGACAGATTTTTATGAAATTTGATATGATGATAGCTGGTTATCCGAGTCAATATATATGAAACTTTTTACTGCGGGAAAATATCTCATCCCTGAGAAATCTATACTAACAGTTAAAACGTATCTAGGGACGAACTCAAGCGGAGAGAGGGTGAGTTGCTAGTTAATAAAATATAAGTAAAAGTATATAAATAAAATTTAGAAGTAATGAAAAAAATATGATTTTATTTATCACTGAAACCTTATCTTAATTAAAAGCATAATAGCATTTAGTGTTCATGACTTCCCATAAGTGCAAAAGTTTCTGGAATCAGATTAAAAGCTCCGAAAATTATCTCCTATATTTGAATGCACAAACTTTACCTTTTTGACCGACTTCGAAAATAATAGGTATTTAAATGGGTCATAATTTTTTATGTATACATCATGCGATTTCTTCTAAGATAAACTTAAAGCGATTTTAAAATCGGCGTAGTTTTAGTAAAAAGTATTAGTTGTAATATTTTTTAAAAAATCTTTCATTAGCTGACCATCTGACAGATGTTATCGTGTCCAAAATTCATTTCTTTGTGATATTTAAGTTCATAATCCTACAAAATAAACCAATTTCACTTTTCTCAACTTTCCAAATTTTCCGAAATAATTGTCCAATTTTTTCCCATAAAGCCTTACTTGAGCTTATATATGTGTGTACGTATACGTATATGTGTGAATGCAAAGGCACATCTCTGAAGACGCGCATGAGCAAAGCAAGGGGGCCTCTCGAGAGGCATATCAACTTAGTCCTCACAGTGACAACGCACCTGTGGTTCTGCATTTTTGTTACTTTACTACTTCTCTCTACTTTTACAGGTACTGCTTTCCATCAGGTGGTCTGTTTCTCGTTGCTCTCTGTGCTCGTTTGTCACTGAATCTCAAAAAAAAGGGTGAATCGCTAGTCTTATATAGATAATATAAACTATCTTGCAAAATTAAAAATACGCTTCAGTAGATAAATTATAAATACGAATGAAACTAGTAAGCATTACCTATAATATTATTCAAATAAACTCATCCACGAATCAGCGCGTCGAACTAATTAACTTGCGATAGGCGAGCGCAGTGGAATGCTAACGAGCATCCTTGCTATTGCCCAATTACTCATTTGATGACACATCTCGATACAACTCAGTTATTTATCGCATTCGCATAGTAATAGCTGATTTCATTTACAATAGATTTCGTGTTTTAATGAGAATATTGAAACTAGATTTTTATCCTTTTTATAATATTACTAGCGACTCACCCTCGCTCCGCTCGGGTTCGTCCCTATTTACGTTTTAACGTTTAGTATAGCTTTTTTAGAGATGAGGTATTTTCTCGCAGCAAAAAGTATCCTATATGTTGACCCGGTTTCATCAAAACCTGCCCGGTGGTTTTTCCGTAATGCGGTAACAGACAGACAGACAAAAATTCTAAATTCTATAGATTCGACCTCCGTATCGATAATAATGCCTCTTTCAATAAGATTTTTCAAAAAATATTTAATGTACAGATTCGGCTTAGTTACAATTTTATTATATGTATAGATTTCATTGAAAAACTAGCACTGTTTTAAAAACTAATCTGATCGCCCAGCTTCGTTGGAGACTTCATTAATTTCAGTCCTCATAAAACCTAACGAGATTTGATCAGAAAATATTATTTTGTCATAAACCTACCGGTGGTAGGACTCTGTCAAGCCTGAGGAGTCCGACTGGATGGGTACCACCCCCTTATCTATTTCTGCCGCCAAGCAACAATGATTGCATTGTTGTGTTCCGGTTTGAAGGATAAGGTAGCCAACGCAATTACATGCAAGAGGCATAACATCTTAGCCCTCACAGTGATAACGTACCGGCGGTTCTGCTATTTTGTTACATAAAACTTAAGTGCATGAACCGTAGGTGTTATGGGCGACAGGCATCGCTTTCCATCAGGTGGAGTAACATAAAAAAAAAAAAGAACATTTTGCAACCTGTTTTCATTTAAGGCCTTAAATTGCTTTATGATTTTACATGCCAGTATAACCACTAAGCAATTAATTGGGCAAACACACCCAGACCCATACATGCATGCACGCAAGCACGTACGCTTGCACATGAACTATCTCGTAATGTTATATCGATGTGCTTAATGTGCCAGCATGATCAACAAAAGCTATCACATCTTGTAGAATCGGATTCGAGGTAAAGCCAATAAGACACCTCAATGCGTTACGGTCAGCATATTAGCGTATTCAAGTCAAATTACCGTTCAATCGCAAGCCAAACTAATTAGTTATCGATTTGTTCTTAATGTGTATCAAAGATGGCAGTTCTGAGTTAACAAGAACGCTGGATGTTTGCCAGTTGTGAAATGTATGATGTTACAGCAAGTAGAGCATGGTTCGTAAAGCGTTTTTAAGAACTCGTGTAGATTTCTAAAAAAAAATTCATCAAATGAATACCATATATAATAGTTAAATATTGGAACTTGTCTGTCTATTTACTTAATCTTTTCAATCGCTATAAGATTTAATTCAAGCATTCAATTAATAACGGCATTCCTATGAAATTAAAGTTAAAAAAAAGTTTTGACCAATTGTTACTGGGATATATCAAGACAAATTAAGCGCGAGTTTGTAGCGTAGACATTTTACTATAGAGGTTAATTGAACGGGCTTAGACCCGAACAAATATGTGAGAATAAAACAATATGCCCGAATCTGAGATCTGCAACTGTATGTTCTAGGCACTAGACCAACCAATTACGTCAAGTTACCGCATCGACACCAAGATGCCTGCTTTAAATTATAAAATAAAATTTCTGGATATTGAAAGAACTGTACCATAATTAAATTAAAAATTAAAAAAACCCCCAACCATGTTAGACCGATTTTTATTAAACATAGCTTAGAAAACTCCCGACTAATTCACCTTTCAAACAAAAAAAAATAATCAAAATCAGTTCATCCGTTCGGGAGCTACAACGCCACAGACAGACACACACAGACACATCAAACTTATAACACCTCTTACTTTTTGCGTCGTGGGTTAAAAATATTAAAAAAAATCAATGAAATATGGAGAACTTCCAGAATAATTGATGGATTCTCAAAATTTATCTACTCATGGAACTACCCCATTACCCCAGCTCGGCGATGGTTGGTGGCTGCATGCGACTGCATACAGTCAAGTATCAAGGAGAAACTATATGTTAGATTTTATTATTATTAGATTTAATTGTGTTCATAGATATAAGCAACTATTTAATATGGATTATTATTGATTTGAAACTAATACTTATTATTATTATTATTTTTAAAATAAATTTCTGTCTTCTTTCTTTTAAAGATATCACACGGGCCTTAACCAAGTGTGATAGAATTAAAAATTAGTATGACGGGAACCAGAAATCGTTGAAGATGCTTGAAATTTTCATGTAATTCGGCAGGTGTTAAGTATAGTGGCTTTTTGTAAAGTGTAAATTATATATAGGTACTGGAATATTATATTTTTCGACTGTTTTCTAATAGTTTAGGTATTACACCAGTGGATGAATGACACTATAAATTAGTAAAATATGCAGTGGTTTGGGTTTTATCTATACAGATAAATAAAATTGAAGTGTCTGTTTGTAATGTCAAAATAACAGCTATACTAAATGCATATGGAATTAATACGGTACTTATATAAAAAACTCATTTTTTTTTAATTTTTGTCTGTCTGTCTGTTTGTTCCGGCTAATCTCCGAAACGGCTGGACCAATTTTAACGGAACTTGCACTGGCAGATAGCTGATATTATAAGGAGTAACTTAGGCTACTTTTATTTTAGAAAAAGAATTAGGGTTTCGTTCAAAAAAAAATTAACGTACCTATATATGATCTGTGAACGTATCTAGGGACGCACCCGAGCGAAGCGAGGGTAAGTCGCTAGTTATCACTATTATTATAATATAAGGCAAGCAAACTTGCAGCCATACTCATATATACGAGCAAAGTATTAAGCCGGTATCGCAAGTACAGCAAGCAATCTTTACTCAAGTTCTGCTTTCACTGAGCACATCTGAAACTGAATAGCATGAATCAATAAATTTGCAAATGTAAAGTTCGCTACTTGTTTGTGCAGCTGCGCATTTCGACTATAATAAACTTCCTCCCTAATTGGAACTAGATAATAGTTATTTCTGTTTCAATATTTGAACTGATGTTGCATACTGCACGTAAATTGCAATGGACGACCCAATTATGAATTAGTGTAACGCTTGTTTTTGATAGGTCTGTAGAGAAGTTTGTACAGAATAATAGTTTTGATCAATAGTCGTATTATATACTGGTCATGATATTGTAAAAAAAGCTGTATTGATATTTTATTTTGGTTTTTAGTGAAGAGGCTAACATATATGGCCACATGTTGATTCTAGGTTCGAATCCCGGGTCGAACTAATAGAATTTTCTTTTAAAATATCACCATAAAAATATAAGGGTGTAATAAACAAAGCTATATTATGATAATGAATGAATGTCAGTCTCATATAAGATTGATAAAACCTGTAAGTAAATCAAAGTAAAATTCCTCAAGATAGTAGATCGCTAGGTAAAAACTTCACCCCCTTGGATTAAATATGTTGGACCTTTAAATAAATAAATATAAATATATTGGGACATTAACACACAGCGCCATCTAGTTGGATGGTAAGCTACGAAGCTTGTGTTATGGATACCATATAGCTGATACACTACACATATATAACTTTCAATGCATACATATTATAAATATAAACACCCATGACTGGAGTACAAACATTCGTGCTCATCACACAAATGAATGCCCCCGGCGGGATTCGAACCCGCGACCGCTGGCACAGCAAGTAGGGTCACTACAAACTGAGCCAAACGTGTCGTCAAATTAGACAGTTACACACAGTTTTTTATAGTAAATAGCCTAATAATCATATTTTAATGTTTCAACCTTGTAGACTTCGCTTAAAATTTTAACTTACAATTAATAGCGTATGCTAAAAATATTTAACAAAAAAGCCAAACTCTCCCGTAATAAACGGATTTGTTTTTCCCGTTATTTAATTCTCTTGGAAAGTTTTAATGAGACGCGCTCAAAGTTCTCAGTTTAGCGCGGTTTTTTGTTGGTTGTTTCGAGAAAGACTGTACGTCTTACGACCGTTTTAAACTAGCAACTTTTCCTCACTACGCCCAGGTACATCCCTAGGCTTAATAGCCTATATGGATTCATCTGTGTACTATATCCGTCCAGTTTTCAGCATTTATATATTACTAGCGACCCCACCCTCGCTCCGTTCGGGTTCGTCCCTATTTACATTTTAACGTTTAGTACAGATTTCTCAGAGATGAGATATTTTTCCGCAGTAAAAAGTATTTCATATGTTAACCCGGATAACCAGCTATCATCATATCAAATTTCATCGAAATCTGTGCAGTGGTTTTCCCGTGATGCATTTCCAGACAGACAGACAGACAGACAGACAAACATTCTAAAAACTATAAATTCGGCTTCTGTATCGATTATAATGTTTTTAATAAGGTTTTCTAAAATATATTTAATGTACATCGATTTTCGATTCGTTTAGAATTTAATTATATGTATAGAAAAAAATCTAATAAAAATTCTATGTATGTGTGGTAAACATGTAAACACACACATACAAACTTTCGCATCTAAACCAGTAGTCCTATTAGGATTAAAAGTTAATAATTGTTTCCTTGCTTTGCTTATTTTTTTCATACTTACCCGACCGCGGTGAAGGATAAAGGAGGGTTATATGTTTGACCTGTATGTATATATGTATGTATATAAGTAAATGTGTATGTCCGATCTTATGTTCCCTCGTAATTACTAAACGGCGTAACCGATTTTTATGATCCAGACGTCGTTAGATTCGTCTTGATAATACATTTAGCAAGACTCACATAGAATACCTAAAAACATGTGCATATGTCTCCGGGTGCATAATACTATGTTCCTTTGTTACTTGTTCTCATCTTCTTAGTTTGCTCTTTACTGAGTCCGATTTTTATTTATTTTCATATTTTTTTTATAATTAGGATTATATTTATTTTTAACTAGCGATTCACCCACGCTTCGCTCGGGTCAGTCCCTAGGTTGCTTGCCCATAAAAACTTTAATCCCCATTTTCACCCCCTTAAGGGATGATTTTCGGAATAAAAACTATCCTATGTCCTTCCCAGGGTCTCAGATTGTCTTCTTACCAAACTTCATCTAAATCAGTTAGGTAGTTTCGAAGCTTATTTGGTACAAACAAACAAACAAAAAAATCTCTCCTCTTTATAATATTAGTATAAATTAACACAGGAAAAACCATCGAATAGCGCAGTATAAAATAAAAACATTTAACAGGTCGTAAGCCCGCCCTTGGGGCGGTGAAACAATATTAAAATGTTTAAAAAAATTCGATAAACGCAGGTACTTTTCAACTTTTACAATCAACCGTTCGACTTTCAAGGGGATTTATTAAAACGGGATATTTTGTTTGTAATTTTTCTGGGAGAAACTTCTCCGGGGAACAATAGAGGGTGTAATTAGTTTTATCGCGCAGGTATCGCTCGAACACACGAAGTTTGTAAGGCAATATGTGCTTGTAATTGCTAAAGTCTGGTCTTACGTGCATCAAGTTAGTGTTAAGTTAGAAATTAATATGTTTTTACTTCATAATTAAACGTTAAATTTCAGTGAGAGAAAAGTTATTCTTGCCTTAATATTTTCTTAGTCTGTAACAACTATATAATGACCTTTGTTACGCCTCTTAGTCTCTCCTATGATCATGGTTGCTGTAAAACATTCAAAACGTTGGGAACCAAAAATCAAAATAAATCCGCGAAAAAGTCCGAAAAGATAGTTTAATTCAAAATGTTCTAACCTAGTTTTAGTAATGAAGAACAAAAACTTTAGAAACTATGAAGTAAAGAAAAAATTATGAATTTGATATTATAGAAATTGATATTTGATCGTGATAACAATTATTCTCTATGTTTGCTCGTTTAAATCTATACATATAATAAAATTCTGAGTCAAATCTGTAGGTACATTAAATATTTTTTGGAAAATCTTATTGAAATACTTATTGAATTATTATGGATACAGAAGCCGAATCTATAGTTTATATAATTTTTGTCTGTCTCTCTGTCTGTATATCTGTCTGAGAACGCATCACGAGAAAATCACTGGACAGATTTTGATGAAATTTGGTATGATGGTTGTCCGGGTCAACTCACTCAACACATAGGGTACTTTTTACTGTGCGAAAATACCTCATCTCTAAGAAATCTATACTAACCGTTATTATTGTAATGTAATTACTAAAGAAAACACTTGGGTGAAGTCTGGGTTTGTTATATTATAATGTAGTTTCTTTACTAAAGTTAAATACATCTTAAGCTATTTAGAGTAAGTAATGTAGAAATATCTGTAATATTTTAGCTTTTAAAGAAAGGTCTTAACCACGAGCATTGTTTTTAGCCAACGAAGTGTTAACCAGATTTACAACCGACCGCTGTTTCGGTAAGTAATGTTGAATGTATACAGTTAAGGGAAAGAATTTATAGGCTTTACTTTAGAATTTTTTGTTAATTTTTATATGAACATTAGCGGCTTATCCGTGCTTCGCTCAGGAGCGTCTTTACCAGTTTAGAAACGTAAATTGGCATTATGGCAATATATTTTAATATATATATATATATATATATATATATATATATATATATATATATATATATATATATATATAATTAATTATTAATGTCGTCCTGTTGGCCCCGGCTTCGAGATGTAAGTGGGCCCTCCATCACGCAATGGTCGCTCACCCACACAATGGTGGCTCTCGATGGTGGAGCTGCGCCCGCGGTGCCGGCGGCATCTACCGTATAATGGAGCGCAACACGTGTCTGTCTGTCGTGTCTTCTTCATTCTACGTGACAATCTGTGCTCAACTGACATGCTTTGAAGCCAATAACAAGAAAATTCAATTGAAGTGAATGATTTTAGTCTCATAAATGTCATCTAGATTGGCATAATATACTCGTAGACTAATTTATATCGACATATCTACCATGTGAGTCAAGTAGCGGTCAAAAACATGTTAATAATATATTGTGAATAATCAAAAACCTGCAAATTTTAGAACTTTTAAAAATCGACAGCGTTTTAAAATGCTTTTATCCCCGAGTACATTCTTCACAGTGTGAATTTTTTAACTCTTTGAATAAGTCATGATATTTTTATGAATATGCATGAAAGAGGCAAAAAGATTAAATGTTATTTTTTTTTCTTTCAGAAATATGGCAACTTTGAAATTTAAGTCTGTTATTTTCTTGCTTCAAAGGAGTCACTTTGGGTGTGTTATATGATACGGGGCATCTTTGCCAATTTAAAACCGGTCTTTATTCTTTTTCTAATGCACAGATTATATCTTTAAAATAGTCATAGAAATTTCAAGTAACAAATCCAGCCTAAAGAAGGAGTTTTTATCTTATACTATTAAATTGATTTTGAGGTTTTTGTATGTAGTTATTAGTAATAATAATTCTTTTTAACCGACTGCGGCAAAGCCCGATGAAGGGTTATGGGTTTGACCCGTATGTGTGTTCTTATGTATGTATGTCCGATCCTATGTTCCCTCGTAACTACTAAGCGGGTTAGCCGATTTGTTGACGTTAGATATGTTTTGATAACGCAAGTGTCATAGATATTAATAAAAATTTGTATTATAAAATATTATTTTCATCCAAACCTATCGAGTTGGGTATCAAAAAAAAGTTTTTTAAGAGGCGATTAGAAAAATATATAAAAATTATGTTTAAAAACTTAGATTAACGGCAGTCGTTTTTTTTTTATTTTAGTTTTTTTTATTAATTTACATTGCAACCAAATTGTAATGGAGTCAGTGCTGTATATTAATTCCTTTTAAATTTGTATTAAGGGGTTTGTGAAGTGTCAATACGCGGCGCGAGTAGGTTTTTAAAAAAATGCTATCTAATTCATACCGCTCGCTTTGCCAACCCGTATGGTGCGATAGAGAGATTTGCAAGTCTTAGAGGCAATTACCTACATTTCCTGTTTGTAATTTTGTTTCGGGCGATAACGTTTCCACCTCCCTAAACATTTACAAAATGAGACAATTTTGGTCTCATTAGATTCAGTACACCTAAATCTAGGTCTGTACGTTTTTATTTTTTTGTAATTCAGAATGAATGAATAAATGAATGAATAACTCTTTATTGTATACCCAAAAAGAGAGAAGAAAATATACAAAAATATAGAAGAAGGTACAAGAGGCGGCTTTATCGCTAAAAGAGCGATTTCTTCCAGGCAACCTTTATAGGTGTAGGAAATAGTACTAAAATAGAAGGGGCTCGAATAATATAGAGACATTAGAAAATATATATTTATACATACATATACGTATCATACAGATATATACTAAATACAAAATAAATACAAGTAAAATATATTATATTCAGTTTAGTTTAATTAAAAAAAAACGCTCGAGAAAGTTTTTACTTACTTTTTATAAAAATACAGATATTTAGATGCTAATAACTTCCATCATAATCAATATTTCTTTAAAATAAAAACGTACGGACCTAGTTTTTCATTATATCTACAAAATTTACTAAACAAAATTTACACAAATTATGAGAATAAGACTATGTTAATGATAGGAAAATCACTTTTTGTAAGAAAATTTAAAGCTTTACAATACTCTTAAGGTGATCACTCGCTTTTAAATAAAATGGACAAGGAAGTGTTCTTATAAAGGTTGTTCTTTTCCTTTTGAGGTACGGACACTAAAATATTTCAACCAATTAATTAAATTTTTAACGTGCCATCCAATGAACATTTTGCTAAGATTATAGTATTTGACCCATGATAGTCGACAAATAAAATAAATACATAAATATGTTGAGACAGTAAAACACAGCACCATCTAGTTCCATGGTAAGTAATAATAATGTCCTCCTGACCGATTTCAGCCACGGCGGCCAATCTCATTAAGGCTGACCAACTGCGCAGGAGATATTATAGTGCACAAGTGTACGCGCAGACACAAGTGCACTCTCTACTCCTGTAACTCTCATGCTCCGGTGGGACGACACGAGACACGACCGGTGAGAGTTAAGGCGCAGGACCGACGGCTTTACGTGCTTTCCGAGGCACGGGGGTGAAACACCGCCAACTTCCCAACTCCGGGCTGTTACTGAGGCTTACTATACAGAAAGACTCAATAACTAAAGTTGGCCCGACCCGGGACTCGAACCTAGGACCTCAGAATGTGCAGCCGTACATGCTAGCCACTACACCACCGAGGCAGTTAAGGCCAGGCTGTCCGGGCGAAGTAGGCATTTAACGCTACCACCCCTCCCGCAAAGCGAGCTGTGCGCTCACGTCGCCGGCGTGAACTCATAACTACAGGTCAAGCGTCACAGAGTACGCAAGCGCGTCTATAAGCAGTAGGCCAACTTATCAATTTGATTTTAATATTATTAAAATTTAAAATACGGGAATTGATCCGATAACATTTTATTTTATTATAATACGTATATATTTAGTAATCGCGAAAAGCTAAGACATTTATTCCTATGCAATAAATGAATTTGAGTAGATATTGAACATGTAAATTATATTTTATTCAAGTATTTATATATTCATAATATATAAATACATATTTAGGAATTTTATCAGGAAATTACTTATGTTTTTGTTAGTTTGATGTTTAAAAATTTACAAATTAGTATGTAATTTTTGTTGTAGTATTGAATAAATAATAATCAAAAGCAATCGGAGGATTATGATTATGAACCACTTATTTCACTATGTATACCAAGTATGAGTTGGCGTAGCGGTAAAAGCTGGGTCTAATAACTCTAAGGTCGTAGGTTCAATTCCCCGTGCGTAGTCATTTTTCTTTCTTTTTCTCATTTTTATATAATATTATTCATTTTTCAATTATGCAAAGAAATAAGTATTTTTTTTATTTATTATCATTTATCGTTTTTTTTTATTTATTTACTAGCGACTCACCCTCGTTTTAACGTTACGTATAGATTTCTTAGAGATGAGATATTTTCCCACAGTAAAAAATATCCTATGTGTTGACCCGGAATCCGAATAACCAACTATCATCATACCAAATTTCATCAAAATCCCTTCAGTAGTTTTTCCGTGATGCGGTAACAGACAGACAGACAAAAATTCTAATAACTATAGATTCGGTCTCTGTATCGATAATAATGTCTATTTCAATAAGATATTCCAAAAAAATATTTAATGTGCAGATTCGGCTTAGTCACAATTTGTTTATATGTATAGACTAGCTTTTGCCCGCGACTTCGTCCGCGTGGAATAGTGACTTTGCTCGCAGAGCTACCGGCGCGGCGGCCAGCGCCCTCCCCCCTCACGACCGCCCTGCCCTCGCCTTGTATCGGGCTGAGAGCGCGCTCACCCATAGACCGCGTAAAGTTAAATATGTATATTTTAAAACTATGATATCTCCTAAGATATTCATTGAAATCAAATGATGTCAAGGGCAATTTTGTTCAAAATTAAATACTTGTGATGAATAACGTATTTATTTGGATAAGGATTAATATCATGTTTATAAAAACACCTTCGGAAGTAATGCATTATTTTAGAACAAATTTGATTGCCATAAAAAGGGTTATTTTGAGTCAACCTTAAAAGATAGACATATGCTGTCGCGGACTTTTTTTTAGAATTTTTAAAGGAGAACAATTCCGTCATACACGATTTTTGCGTAACTTCAACCGCTTACGCAGCGCACGCAACGGAAGCTCTCAAAAGGAATGATTTTTTCCCGTTTTTGCAACATTTTTCATTTATGCTCCGCTCCTATTGGTCGTAGCGTGATGTTCTATAGCCTAAGCCTTCCTCGATAAATGGACTATCCAACACAAAAAGAATTTTTCAATTCCAACCAGTAGTTCCTGAAATTAGCGCGTTCAACCAACCAAACAAACAAACAAACTCTTCAGCTTTATAATATTAGTATAGACTAGCAACTCACGCTCGCTTCGCTCGCGTTCGTCCCTAGGTACGTTTTCCCGGTTAGCTATGTTTAGGTATACCTATATAAATAGTAGCATGCTAACTCCTAAGATATTCATTTAAATTAAATATTATATAGCGATTTACTCTCGTTTTGCTCGGGTGCGTAGGCCGTACGCGGATTTTGTTCATAATTTCAGGGTTTTAATTTTTTTTTGCGGAACCCTGATTCTTTTTCTAAAATAAAAGTAGCCTAAGTTACAACTATATATACCCTATAACATCAGCTATCTATCTGCCAGTGAAAGTCCCGTCAAAATCGCTCCAGCCGTTTCGGAGATTAGCCGGAACAAACAGACAGACAGACAGAAATTGTAACAAATGTTGTTTTGGTATATGTACCGTGTATACATCCATATGCATTTAGTAAAAAGCGGTTATTTTAATATTACAAACAGACACTCCAATTTTATTTAACTGTATAAATATAAATTTGCTTTTTTTTCTAAGCGCTTGGCTTTCTAACCGCTCGACGCCCGCGCTCAGCTGATTGCGCTCACTGGCCACTGTGCCTATTACACCAGGGGCGCCACTTCAAATAACATATTTACACTAACTTGTTACATACTGCTTTATCTTACATAAAAAAACTTCGACGATGTTATGATGTAAATAATATATTCACAAAAGGTCTTCAGTAAATTTAAAATGGCCCCGTATATACTTATATGTACATAATAAAAGGTAAAGTTATAAATATGAAGATAATCTGCTAAACTACATATGTAGATAGGTACCTACCAGTCCGATTTGAAAATTATTTCTGTGATAGAAATCTGCATTATCCTTGAGGGACAAACATAACCAATGTTATATTATGATATACTTACTTACCCGTACTAGTTATGGTTAGCTAAGTTCGCGTTATGTTTATGAAATTTGGTAGGTATGTTACATGTAGATTTATTTGATACCCGCGTCCAAATCCTATGCGTACACTCGCTTGATGAAGTCGTGGCAGAGTCGGTAAGAGTGTGTTTGTGTGTATGTCTGCTTCCCGTAACATAGACTTTTAGAAAAAAATAAAAATGCAGCGGTTCTGGGTGCGTGAAGCATATCTTTCTATAATTGAGAGCCTTTTTATAATCTGATTATCTAATTCCAGAGATTACAATATTATCAACATCTTACATAAAAACCTTTTCATACCTACTTATACCACCACGAAACGAAACGAAAGTTCATACCTACTGATAACACACTTGTAAACTCTAGAAAAGTACCTAGTACGAAAGTAATAAGCGTACATATGTATATATGTATGTATGTATATACAAACACTTACATACATACAACGCGCATAGTAAATGCAGTAAATTTATTAATTATATTATTTATTCATATTTAATATTAATCACAAGCATAGCCGCGCGAAACCCTTAGTATACGACAGAACGGAATCATCGATCACTAAACTAGATATTACACAAAAAATCATAAGCAAAAGTATTCTGTATTTAGGTAATTCTAGTTTAAAAAATATACAATAATGTAAATTCAACCTTAAATGTGTTACTTAAAGTTGTTTTTACTAAGCTATGTATAAAAAGCAAAAAACGTTGATTTTTTACACTATGTCCAAGGAATGAATAATTCGATGAATTAGCGGGGGGGTTGTGCGCGAGCAAAAGCGACATAGGTCCTACCTCGTCAAGGGCCAGCGGCCGACTGAATCATTATCGTCGTTGCACCTTAGTTGCTTGCGAACAAGGTTGAATATCGAATATCCGATCGATCTTATTCTTGCACAGAAATAAAAAACGTAAGTCTCAAATCTAATTTAATTTATTATGAGAATAATAATTGGTCAATTTAAATGTCTTTCGTACAGAAGATAATAAACTATATTTTCCTTCTCTGAGTATTTTTTTTGCGTATATAACTGAAGTAGTTTAAGAGTAAAATCCATTAATCTCTAAAAAAGGCATATTTTAAAAAAAATAAAACTATCGAGAAAATTTCATCCAATTGTGTTTCTGTTTTTTCTGATCCATAGAAAAAGGTTTGAAAAATCATACATTGAAATTATCACATTGATTTAATGTCTGGTATACATAGAATATGAAAGCAAATCAGCGTTAAATTTAGGGAGCCTCCTCTTAAAGTTCCATGGTAAGTAAGTAAGTTAGTAATTGATACACTACACATATATAACTTTAAATACATACATACATATTATAAATATAAGCACCCATGACTGGAGTACAAGCATTCGTGCTCATCACACAAATGAATGCCCCCAGCGGGACTCGAATCCGCGACCGCTGGCACAGCAAGTAAAGTCAATATATTTATGCTACTAATTACCATCAAACTCCGCTATAGTTACTACTGAACTGATTTCAATTAAACTTTCCTATTATACGACTAATAATCTATACCAACATTTTATTGATTACTATGGACATACTAGCGGCTCACCGTCGCTTCACTCGGGTTCACCTCTAGCAAAACAGAAACAAACCTATTCCATGGGAACCGTATATTTTTCCAAGAGAAAAAGTAGCGTATGTGTTATTCCAGACTATAATCTATCTCTGTGCCTAATTTCATCCAGATCCGTTAAGCCGTTCAGGCGTGAAAGAGTAACAAACATACATCCATACATCCATAATCACAAACTTTCACATTTATAATATTAGTATAGATTCTTGCTTCGGTGCGGGGTTGAATTCCTAGGTATCTAACAGTACTTAACTATGTTTTAAATAAAATTATCTTCTCGGATTTTTTCGTGGACTTATTTCAATTTTGTATTCCCGACGTTTCGAATGCATCACAACAATCATGGTCACGACTCTCGGGAGAGACCACGGGAAAAATCCGAAAAGATAGTTTAATTTTACATATCAAATATTCGCGTAAATCTAAGAAAGCTACTATGTACTAAAATTCATCCAAATCAAAAAAGACATATATTATATATATATATATATATATATATATATATATTCTTAGAAATTAGACCAGAAGTTATTTTTTTAAAATACAAATTTATTGCTACCCTCAAGAAAACAATTTACACAAACGAATCTACTTTTGAAAACGATTAAATTTAACAAACCAAAATTAAATTAAACGAAAACTAAACATGTAAGACCTCTCAAATAATTACGAAACAATCTAATGAAAAACCTAACAGACAGAATGACGTTGCCGAGATGTTGACCCGATGACAGCCGTACAGCAAAAAGGTGCGCGCCGGGTGCTGGCGCTGTCTTTTATACGTTTTCCCCACTCCACCTTCTACACGGCCTTTCCTGACAGGAGACCGTCCACGGACTCCTCAACATTGGAAATCAGTTTCCAAAATTGGCATAGAGTTGCCTTGCTCTGGTTGACTCCCGGCTGCATTCTGGTCTTGAGGCTCCAAGGGCCTCGACAGAGTCATCTGCGCAATTGCTTGAGACTCGCGGGTCGTAGGCTGACCTGATGCTGGCTCTTCACATAGCTGCTCATCTGCTAGCTCAACAGAGTTCTGAGCAGACTCCTCATGATCTTCGGCCTCTTCGTCTGTAAGTATGAAAAGAGAGACACACACAAAATAAATCAAAAACACGGGAGCTCCCAAAATAACAATAAAAAAATTGTGCGCATTACAAAATACTTATTTCGAAATCATGCAAAAAATGTTACTAAGTACACAGTAAAGCGTATTTAGCAACACCAAGCCAAGCTAGAGGCGCGACGTGATGCATAGCTTGGTATGTGGTAAGATAGAGGCGCGACGTGAAGCGTGTCTTACCACCTTAGGGAAAGAATCACAGCGTGAAACAATCCCTTGACAGCCTCTGGGCAGAGGCGCATCGTGAAGCATGCCCAGGCTGATCATCGTCACATTCTTCCTCTGTAGCAGACTCTGTTCACGAGAAATACATAACAAAATATGAGTTTAATAAACAGTTGGCAAAGTACTGCCTATTCTTTCATACTTCCCACTCTCAAGGCCCTCATTCAATTTTTCACACATGTTAAAACTTTAAGAAAACCTTTCGATCAGTTACAACTTCACCAATCGTTCAATCGTCTTATACTCATCACGCTGTACGATCGTACTATGACCCCTACATATCAATTAACACATCTTAATGTGTCATTTGATATGCCTGCTAGCCAAATGTACCACGGCACATTTGTGAATGTGTGGACAACTATACCGCAGCAAGTGTCGCACCACATTCCCTGTACTCGCCCCGTAGTTCGAGCCCAGTATTATCTGCCAGCAGCAGCGCCACCAGCTGCGCGGCGCCCTTGAGGCAGGCGGTGCGCAGCGCGTCGTCGCCAGTGCGCGAGCGCAGGTGCGGGGAGGCGCCGCGCTCCAGCAGCAGGCGCGCGGTCTCCAGGCGGTGCTCCTGCACGGCGTAGTGCAGCGCCGTCTTGAGCTGCATGTCCTGCGCGTCGACGCGCACACCGCGCTGCAGCAGGTAGGCGCAGAGCGGCGCGGACTGAACGGAGTTGATGAGGCAGGTGCCGCCGTTGTGATTGGCGCGGTGCAGGTCGGCGCCGCGCTCGGCCAGGAAGCGCACCACGTCCAGGTGCGTCATGAAGCAGGCGGAGCGCACGGGCGTGGAGCCGCTGTCGGAGCCGGCGTCCAAGTCGGCGCCGGCGTCGGCCAGCGCGCGCAGCACGGGCAGGCGGCCGGCCACGGCGGCGCACCACAGCGGCGTGACGCGGTGCGCGGAGCGGTCGTGCGGCACCTCGTACACGCCGCGCTGCTCGAGGCGCGCGGCGCACACGTGCACCAGGTACTCCACCAGCTCCACGTTGCCGCGCCGGCACGCCACGAACAGCGGCGCGAGGTTAATGCAGCACACGAACGCGTCTTTGTCGTACTTCTCTGAAATTACTAGAGATAGATGCGTTAACTAATGCCACGATTTTGAGCGGACTCGGCCTAACCTGACCTTCGCAAATTGTACGCCCTAACAATCGTGTTTGCCGGCGCCGCGATGGCGATCTATCGTCCACGTTTTCTGACACTAACACATCGCGAACACCAGAACCCGAAATGTGCTCACTCGAACGCGCTGGAATAGACGTAGCCCTAGACTTATTTTCTAACACACTAAGACGAGCTATCATTGTTCCCATTTCGAGCCTCAACTGAGTATTCTCGTCAGGAGATCGTTCACAACGCCTACTATCACTGATCACGGTCACTGTGACGCTCACGACTGCGGCTGCGACTACCGCGACGGCTCGCACTATGATCACGTTCACGATCTGACATTGTAACTAAATCGAAACAAAAACAGAATCGCAAAATCTATAAGCAAACTTAAACACTACACAAATACCTATGTATCACGTATCAAAACGAATCTAAATTCAACAAATAACCGGTAAATCGAATTACGTAATCGAACACTGAATAAAATCACTTGTACACCGATAAGAATACAACGACCGAAAAGAACTAAAATACTGATGTATCCACTAATTACCACCAAATATTGCAACTAACTTGTACACTCGCGATAAATAAAACGTAAACAAAGAAACCAACAATTCGAACTGAGAAAATCAATCAACAACAGCAAAACAGCAAAACAACAAATGAAGTGGGCTAAATGAGACCTATCCCACTTCTGATCTTAGAAATTAGACCAGACGTTATTTTTTTAAAATACAAATTTATTGCTACCCTCAAGAAAACAATTTACACAAACGAATCTACTTTTGAAAACGATTAAATTTAACAAACCAAAATTAAATTAAACGAAAACTAAACATGTAAGACCTCTCAAATAATTACGAAACAATCTAATGAAAAACCTAACAGACAGAATGACGTTGCCGAGATGTTGACCCGATGACAGCCGTACAGCAAAAAGGTGCGCGCCGGGTGCTGGCGCTGTCTTTTATACGTTTTCCCCACTCCACCTTCTACAATATATATATATATATATATATATATATATATAGACAACAATACAATTATAGACATACAATCTTTTGCATTTTTAATAGAAGTATGACTGTATTTATATTTAAATTTACTACATTTGTTTGAATTTAATGATACTATAAAATAATAAAATTCTGAGTCGAATCTGTACATTAAATATTTTTTGGAAAATCTTATTGAAATAGTCATTATTATCGAAACAAAAGCCGAATCTATAGTTTTTAGAATTTTCGTCTGTCTGTCTGTTACCGCATCACGGAAAAACCACTGGAGGGATTTGGATGATATTTAGTACATGATGATACTTGGTTATCCGAAGCAACATATAGGATTGTTTTTACTGCGGGAAAATATCTCGTCTCTGAGAAATCTATGTCGAACGTTAAAACGTAAGTAGGGACGAACTCAAGCGGAGCGAGGGTGAGTCGCTAGTGATATTATATTATATTTTTTACGCCGGAAACCATTCCTTAAGGGGGTTTAAACGAGAATGAAAGTATGTATGGGAAATCAACCTAGGGACGAACCTGAGCGAAGCGAGGGCGAGTCGCTAATAATATATAAAATAGACTTTCCATGTTGCGCACTTATAAAACAAGGTAGTTATTAATTTCATTCCCTTCTGCTAAAAATGGCAGAAATTTTTAAGTATTTCTTTTAAATTTTCATCCTGAATTCTGAGTAATACCAGTTTTTAATTAGTTTTATCTCGAATACAAAAGGTTATCTTTCGTGCAAACAGTTTACAAAGTAACGCGTGGATGTTTTAATTACCACCTAGGGGTTTTAAGCACCGTGAAGATGTATAATATTTAAACACGCCAACTTAATATGACGTGTTATTATTTTTATATTACGAGTAATATTATTTATAGTATTATCTTTATAAATATACGTTAAATTCCGGTGAGCGTGAATTCGTAATTCTCCTCCTAATAAAAGCTTGACCGATTTTGATGATATTATCGGGTTACTTGGATGATTCTTAGCTATAATAGAATCCAGTAGGTGATTCTGTAGTTGATATCTAGAGACTGTTTTTTAAAGATCTAGACGCATTTGAAAGAATGTACGGTACATATAAGAAAAAAAACATTTTTAACATTTTAGTCTGTCTCTCTGTTTATTCCGGCTTATCTTGACTGATTTTGACGGGATCTTCACTGGCATAGCTGATGTTATAAGGAGTAACTTAGGCTACTTTTAGTTTTGAAAAAGAATTAGAGTCCAGCGCAAATATATTAAAACCCATGGAGTTGTAAAACGAGGGAAGCCATAGTAAGTCGCTAGTCAAAAATAAAATTGAAATTTGGAAAAGACAACACCTGTTGTTTTAGCCTGTTATTGTATTTTTTTATGGTGTTCAGTGACAAACGAGCAGACAGACCACCTGATGGTAAGCAGTACCTTTCGCTCATAACCCCTACGGTTCATGCACTTAGGTTTTATGTAACAAAAATGCAAAACCGCAGGTGCGTTGTCACTGTGAGTACTAAGATGATATGCCTTTTGCCTGTAATTGCGCTGGCTACCTTATCCTTCAAACCGGAACACAACAATGCAGACATGTTGCTTGGCGGCAGAAATAGATAAGGGGGACCATCTAATCAGACTCCTCAGGCTTGACAGAGTCCTACCACCGGTAAATGTATCAAGTATAAACCACATACATATTTAAACTATACCTGCGGTATAAACGGTTCAAATATTGTTCGGAAAACGCTAATCGATTGTCAATATTTCTTAAATTTTAGAGATTCCACCATATCTATTTAATTTATTCACATTATATTGACGAAGTAAATTGTATTGAAAAGGACACCTAAATCAATAAATCAAGGAACTGATTAAATTAAAATTGATTAAAACCTTTTATACCCCTTTTTAATTATGCCGCCTTCAAATCGAGTTTACTTAAAAGCGTAAAGTTTAAAATGTATATTTAATCTTAATAAAGTGAATAAACTAATTTTATTGTATGTTTTTGTTGAACTCAAACAATAATTTAGAATATGCTGAACTTATTAAAATCGAAAATTTTAAGGTTGAATTATTTAGTTATTATTATCTTAGTATTTTCATAAAAAACAAAGTTGATTTAAAGAAAATTGAAGTTGAAAATTTCTAACTTAAAAACTGCTTAACATAATGTCTAGACTGAAATAACTTATAATTTCCATTTCATAAGAAAGATACGAGAACATACCAATTATTAACAACTTTAAGCTTAAATAAATAAGTCGTTGAGAAATACGTGTTCTTAGTCTCAATTGCTCTTCAGTACTTTAAATTTTTCTTAACTAGCGACTTACCCTCGCTTCGCTCGGATGCGTTCCTAGGTGCGAATAATTTCTCAATAAAAATGGTTATTGTGAGTCCACCTTAAAAGATAGACATATTATGTTATCATGGACTTTTTTGTATGTATAGACATACATATAATAAAATTGTAACTAAGCCGAATCTGTAGATTAAATATTTTTTGGAAAATCTTATTGAAATAGACATTACAATACATCGATACAGAGGCCGAATCTATAGTTTTAGAATTTTTGTATGTCTGTCTGTCTGTTACCGCATCACAGAAAAACCACTGGAGGGATTTTGATGAAATTTTGTATGATTATAGCTGGATATCCGGGTCAACATATAGGATACTTTTTACCGCGGGAGATTATCTCATTTCCACGGGAGTACACATTATAACACAACCCAAAAAATATTTATGATCAGAATTTCTTGCAACTTGGTATTAACGATCTCCAATACAATTGAATAAATATGTGTTTTAGCGTTTTTTTAAATTCATCCCATAAGGAGATATAATAAGGGATGAAAATTTGTATGAAACCTACCTTTTTAAAGTTTTTTTGTTATAGTTTTAGCGCGAGCGAAGCCGCGGGTTTGGCTAGTAATTTATATGTTTTTCAATTTATTAGAACTTTTCGTGGTTCTGCCTGCAATAGTTTACGCTGCGCACGCCAGTAAAGCTCCCACTTGGCATGATTTTTACCAAAATTTTCAACAAACATCCACAATTTACACAAAACCTTAATGAATATACACTTAAACCTTCCTCTGAATCATTCATCTATTGGTATAAATTCTACGAAAATAAGTTCAGTGGTTTTTGAGTTTATCGCATTCAGACAGACAGACAGACAGATGACTTTCTTTCTTTCAGAAAGAGGGAAACTTTGTTTCATAATATATATAGAATTAACATTCTTATAGTTTTCGAGTAATGTCACTGTGACATATGGACAGACGGTCATGAAAAAATTATAAAGGCGTTTGTGTCCTTGGCGACGGAACCCTAATAAATAAAACGATGTGTTATTAAATGAACCTATCCGACTCATACAATAAATGAAGCAAGTTCCTTTAAGGAATTTATCATTATTAAACTTCGAAAATCCTCATTTCAAAAAAAACTCTATATTTGAGAATAAATTACTAATTTCAAAATTTAATTTTGTAGTCAATGATCCTTTGTACCAGTATCATGGAAACGGTTTCATGGACTGTAGAGCTAATAATAGACTCCTTCACACCGTGCGGTGTCTTTTTACCTACAATTCAAACTAAATTGAATTTACTAAACAAAAAATTGAAAAAATGGTACTTTTTCTACATTTTAAATAAAACTATCTTTTGCGAAACTTTTGCGTATTTATTTTGAGTTTTGGTTCTTTTTCTAAAGGTTTGATTTATTATATGGATCTATACTTTCTTAGATTTACGCGAATATTTGACATTTTAAATAAAACTATCTTTTCGTATTTTTTCGCGGATTTATTTTGATTTTTGGTTCCCGATGTTTCGAATGCTTTACAATTATGGTTACGGGAAAGACTAGAGTTTTAGATGTCTCAGAGGCATTATACATATGTTACAGACAGTAGTTACCCACAAAATTACAAAATGAATTCAAAAATACAAACATGGCACCAAAAATACCTTACAATATTTGTTAATTTTAATTTTAATCATTCTTGATAACTTTAGTAAGTTTTATAATTGAATATGAAAATATTATTTATTTACTTTTAGCTCTTATGCCATTACATATTTTTTTTTTATTTCTATTAGAGATAACGATAGTAGATGTCATCTTATTTAAGCAGTAAGCCTCCATCTATCATAACTTACTAAAGGATTTTAGTATGGCATAAAGTCGAGTCTTCTCTAGGGTCTCTCAGATATGCGGGTTTCCTCACGATGTTTTCCTTCACCGTAAGGCAAGTAGTAATCATGTTAGAAATGATTCGCACATGAAAATATCAGTGGTGCGAGACCCGGGATTTGAACCCGCTTCACTCGGTTTTCCAAGCGAGCGCGTTGGGACCGCTTCACTCAGTTTTCCAAGCAAGCGTACTGGGAAGTACATAGGATAGTTTTTACCCCGGAAATCATTCCTTAAGGGGGTGAAAAGGGGGGTGGAACTTTGTATGAGGAATCAATCATTTCTCATATATATATATATATATATATATATATATATATTCATTTCTTTTATTAAGTGTATCTATTTCTACTTTAACAATATATTTTTACCCTATTATACTTATCACAGCTCGTAGCTATAAATCCAAATAAATCTAATCATAACCAGCCCAAGCATTGTCGCGTAAAAAACTAATAAACACTAATAAACTTCAAAAACTTTTTTATTGACAACTATAACTTTTATTATACAGCGATAAAATATAATATCTTCTCTATTATAATAAATAAGTTTATATTATTATGAAGACGCCAACGCCTTTAAGATCTTATAATATACCCCATGCATTCGAAGAAGCTGTTAAAAGTTGTTGTATATTACAAAGCTTACTTTGCATACAAAATACATATTTAACAAACTTTACACGATAAGATCAAACTTAGTTTAAGTATTGAACAAGCATTACAAAACAAGATTTGTTAACAACTGGAGCTCTTGGTCGTTTATATGGGCCTGTTGGATATAGTAATTATATCTATTAACTTATTTATAATAATTAATAAATATGTTGGTACATTAACACACAGCACCATCTAGTTCCATGGTAAGCTACGAGGCTTGTGTTATGGATACCGAACAGTTGATACGCTACACATACATATATAACTTTAAATATTTACATATTATAAATATAAACATCCATGACTGGAGTACAAACATTCGTACTTATCACACAGATGAATGCCCCCAGCGGGACTCGAACCCGCGACCGCTGGCACAGCAAGTAGGTTCACTACAAACTGAGCCAAACGTGCTGTGAATTATATCTTCTTGATTGATTCGGTGACTTAAAACTAGACTGCACAGGATATAATATAATACATATATATATATATATATATATATATATATATATATATATATATATATATATATATATATATATTGTAATATAATACAGGATATAGTAAATACAGTATACTGGATATGTGCGTAGACACAATCTTTACTCCTGTTCCCTTCACTCTTTAAGCCCGATGTGACGATAATTCAGCACGACCGATGAGGGATTAAGCCTAAGACCGGTTTTACTTTTCTCAAGCACGTAGATTAATACTTCGAAAACGGATTGCCCCTTTCTGGAATAGGTTGCGAAATAGTCAGAGCAGATAATGGTAGCTTGAACTGTGCAATATTTTGATATTGGCTGTCTATTCATAAACAGGAGAACAGAAAATGATTATCTGAAAAGTAATGTAAAATTAATTTATATTATTCTTAATCTTAATTTTTTTCTCTGTACATAATATTATGGGTTTTGAATATCCTGCAATAAATTATTACTATTATTATTAAGTAGCTGCACAGCTCCCGGAAGGTACTAAGAATTTCTTTACAGAAAAACTTAATAAATAAACTGACCTGAGATTCAAATTCTGAATATGCAATATATGTATATGCAAACCAGTAGACCAATCAGGCAGTCCAGTTTTGGCCGAGTTCACTGCTTGTACCCATTATATATGACACTAGAATTAAAAAGTGAAGGAAAAATTAAGTGAAATTTTCTAAGTATATTATATAACTAGCGATTCACCCTCGCTTCGCTCAGGTTCGTTCCTACTTACGTTTTAACGTTTAGTATAGATATTTTTTTTTTATGTCATTCAGTGACAAACGAGCAGACAGACCACCTGATGGAAAGCAGCACCTGTCGCCCATAACACCTACGGTTCATGCACTTAGGTTTTAAGTAACAAAAATGCTAAAAACAAGATATTTCAGAAATGAGATATTTTTCCGCAGTAAAAGTATCCTATATATTGACTCGTATAACCTATCATCATACCAAATTTCATCAAAATCCATCCATTAGTTTTTCCGTGATGCGGTAACAGACAGACAGACAGATAGACAAAAATTTAAAAAAAGTATAGATTCGGTCTCTATATCGATAGTAATGTCTATTTCAATAAGATTTTCTAAAAAACATTTAATGTTACAATATACTAGTTACAATTTTATTATATGTATACATATAATGTAGTTTTTGTTATATAATAAAACGTTAAATCGAATACTAGTATTCAATAGAAGAAAGCATACTTGTTCAGCCAATTGAATGCAAATTCGATCTCGACACGGCGCCTCTTCAATTATGTCTCAAATAAATTAGAAAGCGCGAATGAACGAAAATCGGCATAATCTCTATTCCAATAAATGGAATTCAATTTCTGCAGAATTAATAAGAATGTGATCTCGATATGCCAGATGTAGAATTATACAAAGGTGTCGCGTGTTTTGTTCGACCTGAGAAAAAAAATTAATTCTGTTGTTTTCTAATACTACTAGACCGAATATGAAGACCCGACGAGTGTGTATAAAGAGGATGTTAACAAGCGAAAGAGGTATATGTTTAAGAAAAAAAAGAAGCTAATCTTCATGTCGCATTGTTATCAGTTTAATTATTGTGCATCACTCGAAAATAATGAAATTTATCATTGACATGTTCTTTTGTGTATTCAATAATGTTTAAGCTCTTAAAACATACTTATACAATGCCTAATTCGTACTTGACAATTCTTATATAGCATGTGAAACCATGAGTATATAGGTTATCTGCGGACACGGCAGTGCCTCCGCCAAGCTGAGGAAAAAAGGGTACAGCTGTGACATCCTTTTCTCGAAGCCATTTAAGATATTTTTGACCCTCCTGTAACTTTGTTTTGGATGAAGCTAGACGTCTGAATTTTCAGTAACTTAGAGGACATAATATAACTATTGACTTGGCCATCAGATGGAAATATAATTACATAAGAATAATCTACTATTTTACATAACCTTAATTAAAAACAAGTACCGCTAGCGGGTCAAGTTTATCCATACACAAACATAAATAATGCGCTCAGAACGCTAATGTTAGGTAAATTTTGTTATTTACTGTGTGCGATGGCCAAACAATTCTATTTATTAAGGAAATAAAGATACCTTATGCTGATACGGTTTTTTTTTATGAGAGTCAGTGAAAAACGAGCAGACAGACCACCTGATGGAAAGCAGTACCTGTCGCCCATAACACCTAAGGTTCATGCACTTAGGTTTCAAATAACAAAATGCAGAACCACAGGTGCGTTGTCACTGTGAGGACTAAGATGATATGCCTCTTGCCTCTAATTGCGCTGGCTACCTTATCCTTCATACCGAAACACAACAATGCAATCATTGTTGCTTGGCGGCAGAAATAGATAAGGGTGTGGTACCCATCCAGTCGGACTCCTTAGGCTTGACAGAGTCCTACCACCGGTAAATGTCCTTGTAATGTTGTTACTTAACTAAATAGATAACAATTTATGACAAAGTTGGTGGATACATGCTTCCATAGATAGGTACTGAGAAATTAATCGACTTGGTTTCACATTTGATCTCAAAACTTTTGGCGATAGAATAAGTGAATTGTGAGGCTTGTATTTTTTTTACCAGTTACGTTTTTCATGGGATTTAATCTTTCTACCATTAGGTTATTTTAATAAAAAATATTTTCTTATAGAATTTCTAAGAATTTAATGTTAGGAATTAGTCAGAAAATGTCTTACTCGAGTCCAACGTTTATATGAACCACATGTACATCAAACTAAATCCGCGATAACATCCGCAGCTCAGGCTGGTCCATTAAAAAGTTAGTTGTTGCAACAGGGACTAACAGATTTAGTCTAATAATCCAAGCGGATTAGCAGCTAACTTTCTCAAACAGATTTCAGTTGAACTTCGACTCTACTATATATTACTACATGAATGTGTAGTACTATAGTATTTTAATTTTACGTTTAGTACGTTTGTTGCCATGGTAACCGTAGTTATTGTGTGACAATTGATATATAATATTATATTCTTTTGTTAAATGATATTTATTAATATTTGATTTTAATACGCCTAATATGCGTTATTTTTAGTATCTCACCTATTCTAATAATTTAAAACATAAATTGAATTTCATAAAGAGTTCCGATAACCTACAGAAGTTTTACTTCTTGCGCGTGTACACATTCATACACGCACTCTTTAATTTTTTTTCTATAAAAAAATGGGATGCATATTTTTTATTTTGATTATTGTAAGGTCATTATATCAATAAATCTGTAAACATTAAGGTTTATGAGTTAGTGAGTGAGTTTTTCTGCTATTTCTTCAGTATATAACGGCTCAACTGATTTTAAGATAGTTATGTTCTGGATTAATACATAGACTACCTGTTTTCACTTTCTTCATTTCTTTCTTTTACAAACCTCAACACTCGGGAAGTATGAATGAAGTAACACACTACGTCTTCTGTGTGAGACTTGCAACGTATATTAGTAAATTACCATTAAATTTAAAACATATTTTTTTTAATAAAAACAAAAATAGGTCGCTCTTATTAAAATTGATTGCAATCAGGAGAAGAACTCTTTGGAATGAGTCATATAAATAAAGCTTCTCTGAGGTTGTATAAACAAAAGACAATGTTAAAAAAGCAATACAAACTTTATACATTTGCTGAAATGTCAGTTAATTTTATGCATTAGATGAGTTTCTAAAACAAAGGCCCTCCTAGAAGCCACGAAACTAAAGAATTGAATTGAATTGAATTGAGTTTCTAAAACAAATACAGAATAGACGAATATACCCTCAAACATACACATGTCCACTAATTTGTACCATAATTGCAAGGAAATTACTGCATTAATAATCTTGAAAGTGTATAAATTAATAATTGAAAAAAAAAACCCGAAATTTGATTTTTGACAGTGACAGCGACTATTTTTTATTTTTTTATTTTTTTATGAGATTCAGTGACAAACGAGCAGACAGACCACCTGATGGAAAGCAGTACCTGTCGCCCATAACACCTACGGTTCATGCACTTAGGTTTTAAGTAACAAAAATGCAGAATACTATACCTTACTGTTAAATAAATGTGTATAAAATTTTCAAATTTCATACAATTGTGTCTAAAAAAAAATAAACAGTTAAAAAATCTTTTTTTTTTCATACCAATGTATAGCACGATTGCGACAAAAATGTCTCAAGTGTACGAAACGAGAATCAACATTACCTCTGACTCAATTGAAATAATTCAGTAACTTTGATGCTGCCTCATCAGAGTCGTCATTTGTCATTTCACCGCTCCATTACGATCCTTTGGGATTACAGTACAAAGTTTTAAGTCCCAGAACTGCTCTCAGAAATTTCTGACGTGTGACAACTTTTGATTTACATTAAGGATGTCAGTCCATTCATTATTTATAATTTCGCTTCCATAATTTATGTTGTGTATCCAGTTTTTAAAATATATCTATACATTTGGAGAATTTATTGGCCAATTATTAAGTTTTTCTCATTAGGGTTCCCAAAAGGTGCCAATGGAACCCTATTACTAAGCCTCCGCTGTCCATCCGTCTGTCAGAGGGCTGTAAATCATGAACCGTAATAGGTAAGGAGCCGAAATTTTCACAGAGTATGTATTTCTATGGCGGCTATAAAAAAATGAAAATAAAAGAAACATTTTCCAACGTTCGTAATCGATCATCGAAGTTAATATACTACATACATAGAGTAAAAGTCATATTAATAAAAAGTAAATGTATGAGTACGGAACCTTTCGTGTGCATATTCCACTCGCACTTGTTTCAGCGATCAAAACGACGCTTTATCTAGTAACAGGCATATTTTTTTACTTACTTTTCGTTACGTTACCTTTATTATACTTAGTTATTAGAACGTTTTCTATGTCATATGTCCGTTCATTGGTAATAAAACATATTTTTTTTAAGTATCGTTGTTTTTTAATACAATATATAGTATAGCTATCTTTATATTAGCGCAATACAAACAGTGGACGACAGGACTACATGTATGAAACCCACTCAGAGTTTCGGGTAAAATCAATTTAAAATCCATTACTTTGCAAATTGTAATTACAAAGAATAAATTAATTTCTATCGCATACAAAATTAATATTATAAAAAGCGTTCGGTGTTCAAATGTTAAACATTGTTAGTTATCCTGAAACATAACAAGTGTTTTGCTTACTAATATTTAAAACTAACTTTAACGTTTTGTACTATTTTATTTTGATCACTGTAACTAAAAAAACAATTATTTTTAATAAAAATCATATAAAAGTCCTAAAATTTCTACATTAATAATAATTTTAAATAAAACTATCTATTCGGATTATTTTTTCTATTATCTTTTCGGATATTCAGCAGATCTTTGAAACGGCTAAACTGATTTTGACGGGACTTTCAATGGCAGATAGCTGATGTTATAAGGAGTAACTTGGCTGCTTTTATTTTAGAACAGGAATTAGGATTCGGCTCAAAAAAAAGCTTACCTAGGGAAGCACTTGAGCGAAGCGAGGGTAAATGGCTAGTTATTAATATATATAGCATGTATGTCTTTTTACTGTCAGACGAGAAGAGCCGAGAGCAAACTCTAGTACATTTAAATATAATTCGATTGCAAATGCCCACCCACGTACATACTATGAATTATTTCTATCAAGTATTTATTACAGTTTATGTATTATCAGAGTATCCTTTGAACAGCGAAGCACCTGGTCACGTTCTAGTAATATTTTTTATAATAATTCCCTCTTTATCTTAAGTCATAGATACGCTCGGGTTTGACAGGTTTATATATACTTATTTATTTTTAAAACACCCCTGTTTCCACTGATCTTTTAATAAAAAATACTTTTAAAGGAAAAAGGTACAAGAGTGTAATAATCACTTAAAAATTCCATATTTTCTTAGCTTGTTTTTACTTAAGCCTGTTATAAAAAACTATAGACAAGTCACTTTAACTCTGTATTTTTAGATGTCTATACATCTTATATATTTAAACGAGCAAGTCTTGTATATTTATATCTTTATTTATTTATTTATTTATTTATACCAGCGATCTCGGAAACGGCTCTAACGATTTTGCTGAAATTTGGTATATGGGGGCTTTCGGGGGCGAAAAATTGATCTAGATTAGTCACATGTCTGGGAAAACGCGTGTTTTCGAGTTTTCATGCGTTTTTCTTATGCATTATTCTACGCAAAATTTAATCGCGACATCTATACAACTGTCTCAGTAACACTTAGTCACTTAATGTAAAATTATTTTTAAGCCAAATTAAAAAGAAAATTGTTCTTATCGCGACATCTATACAACTTTCTCAGTAACACTTAGTCACTTAATGTAAAATATACAATCTTTCAAGAACTCCGATCGAAGCTCGGTCGCCCAGGTACTTATAATTAAATGTATTAAGTGTAATAATATGTAATAAGTGTGACTGATCGCTGTCTGTACATGGAAGATATTTGAAACTATCATTAGGGGTCTTTACTAACGCAATAGAACCCAAAACAATGATTTTAACAATTTTTGTCTGTTTGTCTGTGCGTTTATGCGCGCTAATCTCAGAAACGGCTTAACCGATTTGGGTGATGTTTTTTCACTAATGTATTGTGGTAAGCTTCACTTAACATTTAATGTTTTGTTTTATTTCAATGGTTCATAAATAAAAAAGTTATATCAATACAAAGAATCAATTAAGGATGAACCCGAGCGAAACAAGAGTAAGTCGCTAGTAAGTAATATGTGTCACCTAATTATACAAAATTTATAGAATCTAATCATCTATACTAATATTATAAAGAAAAAAGATTTTTTGTTTGCCTGTTTGTACCGAATAAGCTCCGAAATTACTGAACCGATTTAGATGAAATTTGATAAGAAGATAATTTGAGACCCTGGGAAGGATATTTTATAGTTTTTATCCCGGAAATCAGCCCTAAAGGGTATGAAAGTTTGCATATGGAATCAACCAAGAGACGAAACCGAGCGAAGCGAGAGTGAATCATTAGTCTTTCAATAAAATGCATTGCTCGTTAGTACATTAGTATGTTAGTACATAAATGGAATTATTAATGGCGTCGCCTTTATTTGCTCCCGCTCGAAAACCCTTACCGTCTCTACTCCCGACCGCCGTCGTTTCTCTATATATGTACGTCTATCGTTTCGTTTTATGAGCTTGAATTTTTATATAAAAATCTATACATATAATAAAATTGTAACTGATTCCACGAATCTGTACATTAAATATTTTTGGAAAATCTTATTGAAAATGGTCATTATTATCGAAACAGAGGCCGAATCTATAGTTTTTAGAATTTTTGTCTGTCTGTCTGATACTGCATCACGAAAAAGCCACTGGACAGATTTTGATAAAATTTGGTATGATGATAGCTGATTATGCGGGTCAACATATAGGATACTTTTTACTTCGGGAAAATATGTCATCTCTGAGTTAAACTTTAAAACGTAACTAAGAACAAACCCGAGCGGGGCGAGGGTCAGTTGCTAGTTTATTATATTATTGATACGTAAGTCAAAATATTTCAAAGAGATAGACTTTTAAAAAAAAAATTAATTAAATACGTTTTACAATTTTTTTACTTAGTCTATGTTAATGCTAAAGACTGGGGTGATGTGAACGATGTTACTCGCCTACTCGCGGACATAGTGCTCCTGCGGTGGGTCGCGACTAGATACTACACACGTCGATGTTGCTGGAATGTTCTAATCGTTCATAAAATTAATGTTTCCTTTATCACTCATTGTTTTTTAGCACTATCAGATTCCTATGAGTCCATGGTGTAGTCACTGGAATGTGATCTAATTGCTTATTATGATATTTTCTTTATTATCTGTAAAGTTAATATTTTTATGAAGTGCGGTATTCTGGGTGGCTTGAGTCGTATACATTTTAGCGTTAAGTATAGATTTCTAACAGATATTTTCCCGCAGTAAAAAGTATTCTACATATACCCGGATAACCAGTTGACCCGGATAACCAGCTATCATCATATTAAATTTCATCAAAAATCTGTCCAGTGGTTTCCTCGTGATGCGTTCCCAGGCAGATAGACAGACAGACAGGCGAAAATTCTAAAACTGTAGGTTCGGCCTCCGTATCGATAATAATTTATATTTCAATAAAATTTCCAAAAAAATATTTAATGTACAGATTCGGCTTGGTTACAATTTTCTTATCTGTATTAACTTTAAGAATTTTTATAATATTCATTTTTATTTAAAAAAATCGTAACAACCATGATTTATCCAAATTATTATTGTTTTTTTTTTCTCTTTTCATACGTACCCTTTAATTTTTATTCCCTTATTATTAGTGTTTTTTATTATATATTGACATAAAATATCTTTCTTACTTAAATCATGACATGCTGACAATACTATTTGGAGATTATTTAAATATTTGGAGATTGGATAGGGCGGTTCTACGAGCCGCCCTATCCAATCTCATTCTTTATCTACACGGGTAATACACAGAAACTAAGTAATACAAACTACCAAAAAATAAACTGTGCCTATTACATATTCAAATTGAAACACTGACACGTGACAAAATAGATAGGTACCTTTAAGTACTTTCAAGGTTTAAGAGGGAAAAATATGAGTACGAACTAAAATTGCCGTTATGATGAAATGGTGGGATTTAGGTGACTGATGCTCGGTCTAGTATAAATAACGTCTCATTTGCGTTCGTGATGCGTACGCTTTATTTATTTTTAACCGACTTCCAAAAAGGAGGAGGTTCTATGTTCGTCTGTTTGTATTTTTTTATGTATATTCACCGATTTCTTGCTATATACAGTACTAGCTTGCTTCCCAATACAAACTTTCATCGCCATTTTCACCTCCTTAAGGAATGATTTCCGGGATGAAAAGTCTACTCAATCTATACTCTTACCAAATTTCATCTAAATCGGTTCAGTGGATCCAGAGATTACCCCCTACATCCTCACAAACTCATAAACTTTACCTTTTTATAATATAAAGAATATGTAGCCAAATTAATATTATCTATTACATAATTAGTTTGTAACAGTAAATTGGTAAATAGTAAATTGCTCAAGCAAGCGCGTTAAAGCCCAGCTTTAACGCGCTTGCTTGAGAAACCGTGAAGAAAAAAATGAAGCGGGTTCAAATTGTAGTATTTTCATTTGCGAATCATTCTCATCTTGAATACCACTTGTCTTACGGTGAAGGAAAACATCGTGAGTAAACTTGCATGTCTGAAAGAACCTAGCAAGTTTTCGAAAGACATGTGAAGTCCGTCCACCCACACTTGGCCATCGTCGTGGACTATGGCCTGATCCTGATCTAATGACATATAAATAAATCTAAACAGAATGTTTTTATATTATTTATTTAAAGGCTAAGCTACTAAGCTTTGAAATTAACAGCCCGGTTTAAAAAAACATTTTTGTTTTAGACTAAAATGACTTACAATTAAAACTACAGTGTGGGGTCCTTCAAAAGGGAAGTAAATAGGTTTTTAAAGGGTCGGCAACGCGCATGTGATGCCCTTGGTGTTGTAGGCGTCCATAGGCTACGGTAACCGCTTACCATCAGGCGAACCGTATGCTTGATTGCCACCGTCGTGGTATATAAAAAAAAACTAATTACTAGACGTAAATAAGCACATAGTTATGTGAACAGATCCTCAGGGTAAAACTAGTAAAAAATATAATAAATTTAACTAAATAGAAGTTGCGATATAATAAATTTCATTACTCACACAAAGTGGAGACTTGAAAAATCATTACAAGTGTTTTAAACCAAGCTTCCTAACTGAGCGCTCTTCCGGACAAAAGGGACGTAAAGCACGAAATATAGTCTCGCGACGTCGTTGTAAACTGTAGCTCCCTTTCGCAATTAAATGTTAGTTATGACGTTATTACTGTCGTTAGTTTTTAACGACCGTTATAACGAATGATAATGTAGGATTATACTATACAATGATATGTTAAAAAAAACCACTTTTATCTTTAGATGTTATTACAAACAATAGGTTTTTATATACAAGAATTATTTATTAAATGAATGTAAATAAGTATTTTTTACCAATAACAGAATCGAAAGCTAAAGGATACAATAATCATTACATGTACACTAATATTACAAAGAGGAGAGATTTTTATTTTTGTATGTTTGTAACGAATAAACTCAAAAATAACTAGACCGATTTAGATGAAATTTAGTAAAGAGACGGTTTGAGGCCCTGGAAAGGACGGAGGATATTTTTTATTCCGGAAATCATCCCCATCCCTTAAGAGGGTGAAAATAGGAATGACAGTTTGTATAGGGAATCAAGTCGCTAGTGCCTCATATAGTAAGTAATATACTATACCTAATAATTATTCAACAAATAATAAATAGATTGTAATTGTAAAATATATTTTACTAACGACTCACCCTCGCTTCGCTTCGGGTTCGTCAATAGACTAAAACAAATATATCCCACGGGAACCGTACATTTTTCCGGGATGATATATAGCCTATAGCCTTCCTCAGTTAATGGGCTATCTAATGCAAAAAGAATTTTTCAAATCGGATTAGTAGTTTCTGAGATTAGCGCGTTCAACCAAACAAACAAACAAACAAACTCTTCAGCTTTATAATATTAGTATAGTATAGATGAGATTTTGCGGCTATATATTTCTAATTTTCTATAATATGTATTTTTAAGCGCAATAAAGAATATTACATATTATAGAAAGTCTCCTTAAAAATAAATACCACTACGCAAGATTAAATTCTAATTATTTTAGTCGAAATGCTTAATACGTATTTTTTACAGGTGACAACATATTTTTATCAATAAAACATAAAAGAATGTACAAGTAAATAAAATAGCAAAACGTTGACTTTATAATAAAACGGTTGGGTTGTGCAGTCGTTTAAGTGACATTGTAAAGGACATAATACAGTCTTGTTATAACAGTGTAATACTATGTAACTTAATTATATACAATACAAAAAATGAACGCATACTTTCTTAGTTTTACGTGAATATTTGACATTTTCAAATAAAAGTAACTTTACGGATTTTTTCGCGGATTTATTTTGATTTTTGGTTCCCGACGTTTCGATTGCTTTACAGCAATCATGTTCACACCACTGTCTACCACAGTCTCTTCCGTGACCATGAAACCAAAAATCAAAATAAATCCGCGAAAACTGCGAAAAGATAGTTTTATTTAAAACTAGCGACTCATCCTCGCTTCGCTCGGGTTCGTCCTTGATTCCCCATACAAACTTTCATCCCCCTTTTCACCACATTAAGGGATGATTTTCGGGATAAAAAGTATCCTGTATCCTCACCAGGGTCACAAACTATCTTTTTACGAAATTTCATCTAAATCGGTTCAATAGATCTAGAGATTACCCCCTATAACGTCACATTCACAAACTCACAGACTTTACCTCTTTATAATATTAGTATAGATGAAGGGATTACATAGAATTAGAAGTGTTCAGTTTTCAGTTTGAAATTTAGGATAAAAAATTAACAGGCTCATTTTCGGTTATAAGTTTTCCTAGTGTCTGTTTTTGGAACTGCATGCGTCTTTGACCATCACTAAGGAGATATTCAATTTATGAGCATGGGTTTTAGTGCATACTATCGTATATTTTTTATGTTGCTCAACATGTCAACTGTATGGTGGTGTAGTGACTATCATATACAGGCGCAGATCCGGAGGTCCTGGGTTTGAGTCCCGGGTCTGTTCAAGTTTAGTTATTAAATTTTCTATTAAGGAATTATCAGTAGTAGCTCAAAATCCTCACCGGTCCCACTGGAGTTTGAAAATGACAAGAATAGAGGGTGCACTTTTTGTGCAGATACTTGAACACTAGTATTCAAGTATATAAGTAAATAGCCAAAGGCTCTGTGGTATTGCCGGTGTGGCCAAAATCGGTAAGGAGGACATTATCATATCTCAAATATCATCTTAATCTCAAACAAAAATTTCACTTGCAAGGATAGAATATCCTCTTTTAAAATATTGGAAATTTTAATTTATGTGGATGTACTTTTTTAAGTTAGGTAGCCCAGTGGTAACGCGTTCGCTTGGGAAACCGGGTGAAGCGGATTCAAATCTCGGGTCTCGCACCTCTGATATTTTCATGTGCGAATCATTTTCAATTTTGATTACCACTTGCCTTACGGTGAAGGAAAACATCGTGAGGAAACCTGCACGTCTGAGAGAACCTAGCAAGATTTCGAAAAACATGTGAAGTCCGCCAATCCGCACTTGGCCAGCGTGGTGGACTATGGCCTGATTCCCTTCGTATTGAAGGGAAGCTCGTGCCCAGCAGTGGGATGTTAAAAAGGGCTGAATACACACTTTTTTAATTACAGCGTATACCGTAAAAAGAGTATTCAATTTCAGCTGAAATTGTATGTAGATTAAATCATGTAGCCAGTAGTTTATAATTAGGATACGTATGTGTTTAAATGTTTAAATTAATCGTTTGAGGTCACATCAATGCGGTTGGTTCAGGAGTCACCGCATAATGTTATATCATACTATGAATGTATAGTTCATTTTCATTTACAATTTTCCTTGTTAATTTTATACTGAAAATTTACTTTAACATACTTTGGATTAGTGCTCTCTTAACGCTGAAAAAGCTAGACGTATTTGGATGAAACTTAATACACATGACTATGACCTAGAGTAAGACCTAGGCTACTGTTTTTAGGGTTCCGTATTCAAAGGGTGAAACGGGACTCTATTGCTAAGACTTCGCTCTCCGTCCGTCTGTATATCTGTCACCAGGCTGTATCTCATGAACCGTGATAGTTAGACAGTTGAAATTTTCAAAGATGTTTTATTTCTGTTGCCGCTATAACAAAAAATACAACATACGTGATTTTTTTGTTCGTTTTTGCTCAATATTAATAGACGCTTAAAATATTCACAGAATATTTAGTTATATATTCACTTTAAAAATAAATACTTAAGTTAAAATAAAACAAATATTCAAGGGGGGCTCTCATACAACAGACATGATTTATTTGCCGTTTTTATGGATAATGGTACGAAACCTTTCGTGCGTAAGTCCGACTCGCACTTGGCCGGTGTTTGATTAGACAAGGTTTCGCTTTTTAAGTTTATCTATACGGTGTATTTTCTGAAGAAAAAAAAACAATTTTTATATCTATATTCGAAAACGCCGAGTGAAGCTCGGTCGTTCAGAACCGTACACAATATTATATGTATAAGTTAAATTTAGTGGCAAAATATCCAGACAAATTTCCACTAAAAATAAATGAAAAATACACCTCATTAACATTCTGAACATTAGCGAAATCTGTTTAGGAAAGTGATGTATTCGTGTCGCATAGGCATTTAGTGTAATAGGTCCGCTTTCAGTACTAATGCGCTATTTGTCTCGCTGTCACTACACACGCTCGCCGCGTACATGAGTGCGTCGCCACACGCTCCGCCGCAAACTACTAATTTTAGTGCTATCGGCCGCTGACCGCATTGATGTATTTCGATTTAACTATTGACGATATATGTAAGTCTTTTAAAGATAACATCTTATATATATAAAATTCTCGTGTCACAGTTTTCGTTGCCATACTCCTCCGAAACGGCTTGACCGATTTTGATGAAATTTTTTGTGCTTATCCGGTATCTATGAGAATCGGCCAACATCTATTTTTCATCCCCCCAAAATGTTAAGGGTGGACCACCCCTAAATTTTTTTTTTTATTTTTCAGACAAAATTTTTTGTTTTAATTTTTTTATGATACAGCATACAAAAATACCTACAACCCTAAATTTTCACCCCTCTACGATCAACCCTTATTTTTTAATAGCAATTTTAGTTATTTAATCATAATAGGATACTTTTTACTGTGGGAAAAACTCTCCTCTGAGAAATCTATACTAAACGTTAAAACGTAACTAGGGACGAACCCGAGCGGAGCGAGGGTGAGTCGCTAGTATTATAATAAATATGTTGGGACATTAACACACAGCACCATCTAGTTCCATGGTAAGCTACGAGGCTTGTGTTATGGATACCAGGTAGTTGATACCCTACTAATATATAACTTTAAATACATTATATATTATGAACAAAAACACCCATGACTGGAGTACAAACATTCGTGCTCATCACACAAACGAATTTAGAATTAATCCATTAAAAATGTAAGTCATTTAAGCATAGGTATTAGATACTAGCGACTTACCCTTGCTTCACTCGAGTGCGTTCCTAGGTATGTTTTATTTTTTTTGAGCGGAACCCTAATTCTTTTTCTAAAATAAAAATAGCCTAAGTTAAGACATAACATTAAATAGATTTTTTAAAATGTATTTTTCTTTTAAGTACCATATATAATTTCATATGCATTTAGTAAAAAGCTGTAATTTGGACATTACAAACAGACACTTCAATTTTATTTATCTGTATTATACACAATAACTTTATGCTTATTTGGACTACTCTAACAATACTACTATATCATCTTGAAACTCTGCTACAAATTATGTAATTATTTACCCTAAGGGCTAATTAGGCAAACATTAGTTAACATTACACAATGTCATATCTATGTACATATATATATATAAAAATGAAACACTTTAGTATCTTTTTCTCTTCTATTCCTCAACAGATTTTCTTTTTGAAGTTATACTTCTTTTGGCACGTTTGGAAAAAATATGAGAGTAAAATTTTTACGATTCGTGCGCACATCGACAACCAAAAAGCAACACGATGAAGTTAGCTGAATGTGACATGATGAAGTTAGCTGCATTCCTTTTACAATTTTCCTTTTTTTCTGTTACGCCAAAGAAGTATAACTTCTTACATGCGTACATAAGTACACACACACGTTTCTATATATTTATGCATACATATTTATTTATTTTTTCCACAAAGGACAGGATAATAGATTAAATATATGTGTATATTATATTTTTCTCAAATTTTCAATAATAACTATGGTCATATTTTTATTTGGCGAACTCTACTTCATTATTATAAACTTAAATTAAAAATCAAGTAAAAATAATTAACAATAATCATAATTAAATAATTATAATTATGAATTTTATAAACTGTACTGTAAAATAAAAAAATAAACCGACTTCAAAAATTACACGTTTTAATCCATATCATAAAAACTACTTAATCGATTTTGATGAAATCTTTACTTTTCCCTAAGTTGAAATAAATGTAAGCTAATAAAGAAAGAATAATCACGATCCGATAAGTAGTTTCGGAGAAATGCGTGGACAAACATACACACATACAACCACACATACACCTATGTATAAAATTTTGTATATTTGTTTGGAAGCCCTAATTATTATATATATATATATATATATATATATATATATATATATATATATATATATATAATATATTGCAGTTTCAATAATATAACATACATGTACGTGTCGAATTATTAACCTCCTTTTTTCAAGTCTGTCAAAAATACGACTAACTTCAAAGAAATGAGAAATAATTACATAAAATATAATATATAAACGCAATAATTTTTAATATTAGTGCGTGCACTTTTGAATACATAAGAGCAAAATTTGAAAACTTTTTATGAAAAGTTTTTTTTTCATAATCTGAAAAAAAAAAGAAAATCGGTTAAGAAACAGTGGAAAAAATTATTAAACTGTTTTATTTTTGCCTATTTATATATAGATCTGTTGATAAAACTTTACTTTTTTCTCAAACTTTATTAAAATAGCTATTCGCAATTGGCATATCGATAACTATAATATGGCATATAGATGGCTAAGTAGATTATAATCGATTATTCCACTCAAAGTACGAGTGCATTTGGATGTTAAAGCGAATTATTGCGAGACTCGCACTTGAAGCAGTAAAATCGAATGCCATTCAAAAATTGACGAATATCTAACGATGTTTGTTTTCATATGGGGACCTAGTTTCAAAATTCTTCTAAAGGTTCGATTAATTATATGGACTTATACTTTCTTAGATTCACGCGAATATTTGACATTTTAAATAAAACTATCTTTTCGGGTAATTTCGCGGATTTATTTTCATTTTTGATTCCCGACATTTCGAATGCTTTACAGCAAGCATGGTCACGGGAGAGACTAAAGTTTTAGACGTCTTAAAAGCGTGATATACTTGTTACAGACAGTGCCTATACACCATTTTACGAAATGATTTTAAAAATTCAAATTATATGGACCGATACAACATTGGATATTGTGATGTAATATCGTAGTATGTAGGAATCGTACGTTCAATTCTTGCGCGGTCCATTTGGTTATACTGGTCATCTACGTGTGTAGTTTGCTTCGGCTTTTAACATAAGCGCCCGATTAAATTCTATGTTCTCAATATACTAAGCAGATGTGTGAAATTATATACTAGCGATTTATCCTCGCTTCGTTGGGTGAGTCCTCAGACTTATTACCAACAGATAGGTTAACACTAGGTATTAGGCCTCGATGTTCGAGTGGTTAGTATGTAAGGCAGCAAATCCAGCGGTCCTGAATTTGAGTTCTGGGTCGAGCTAAGTTCAGTTATACAGGGTCATTTTTAATTTACTGAAGACCTTTTCGGAATATCCATTCGTTTTAGCGTGAAAGAGTTACAAACATACATACTTTCAGGTGTATTATATACTAGAGACTCACCTTTGCTTCACTCGGGTTCATCCCTAGGTTGATTCCCCATACAAATTTTCATCCCTATTTTCACATCCTTAAGGGATAATTTTCGGGATAAAAATTATCCAATGTCTTTCCCAGGATCTCAAACTATCTTCTTACCAAATTTTATCTAAATCGGTCTAGTAGTTTCGGAGCTTATTTGGTACAAACAAACAAAAAGTATTTCTCTTTATAAGTATAGATTGAGGTATGATATTTGCTTAATATATATTGTGTAGAAATAAAATAGAGGCATTCCAATAATTGCCAAGCGAGTTTATTCATATTAAATTTTAATTGTGTGTGCGGTACACGCCAAGGGATACATATTTATGTGGTGAAGATAACAATCTACGTACATATATACAAATTAACTACGTTACGTTTTAATGTTTAATATAGAATTCTCAGAGATGAGATATTTTACAACAGTAAAAAGTATATATGTCCTATATGTTGACTCGGATAAGCAGCTATCATCATACCAAATTTCATCAAAATCGGTCCATTGGTTTTCTCGTGATGCGGTCACAGACAGACAGGCAGATACACAGACAGACAAAACTTCTAAAACTATAGATTCGATCTCCGTATCAATATTACTATTTCAATAAGATTTTGAAAAAAATACATATATAAATAGGCAAGGATAAATCAGTTCAGTACCTTTTTTACTTTGTTTATCAACCGATTTTCATTTTTTTTTTTCATCTAGCTATTGATGAGCTTTAGTGCTATCAAAAAAAACCGAAAGTCGAATTGCCACCACTGGGCCACTGGGAACAACATACTCGTAAATAAACAGAAAATAACAAAAAATATGTTTATACAACAATACGTTATTGTATCTTATTAATGAGAAATAACATAGGCAATAACTAGTATCGTAATATGATAAAACGTATTAAAATTAGATTATGTCGCGCTTAGGGGCCAGGGGACGCTGACGTGTGACGAAGGTAACTAGCCTTATTTATACCTTCTAACCTGTTTTATTATAATATATATATATATATATATATATATATATATATATATATATATATATATATATATATATATATATATATATATATATATATATATATATATATATATATATATATATATATATATATATATATATATATATATATATATATATATATATATATATATATATATATATGTATATATATATATGTACGTATATTTAGAAAAATATGAAAATAAACGTTTTTAAGAATTTAAGATTATTCTATCACTACATATTATATAATAAAATCCCCCGCTGCATCTTTCTGTTTGTCTGTCTGTACGTGATAAAATCAAAAACTACTGAATGGATTTTGATACGGTTTTCAATAATAGATTAAGTGATTATTAGTGATATGTGATAAGCATATGATAATATAATAGTAATTAATAATAATTTATATTTAAGTGTATAATTAATTAAGGTTTTGTGCAAATTGGTTTAAATATGACGATGATTGTTGAAGATATCCGAAAAAATCATCCAGACTGGGAGATGTATTTGCGTGGGCCGCGTAAACTAATAAAGTTATATAGAACAACGTATTACAGAATTATTCCTCTTAACATTTCTTAAAATTATTCTTATTAAACTGTAGCAACGCTATGTACACGTGTAATTATGGCAAAACAGTTTAGTACCTTTTTCCTCTTTGTTTGTCCACCGATTTTCTTTCATTGTTTTTGTGTTGAAGCTATTGACGAAGTTTAGTGTTATAAAAAAATTAGAAATAGTTAGTCTTTTTTTGGCATATGTCTTACTCAAATTATAAATAACGGCTATGGTCGAAACCAGATTCATTTGATAGATTTTTTTACCTGCTAGATGAAAAAAAAATTAAAAGGTTGTCACCCTAAAATTTTCACCAGCTCTCGGACTATAGGCACAATAAACTATCAAAGCCCGGACCCTATCTCTTTTGCTTCTTCCATTAATATAATTCTGTTTTTACGAGCTTCTCAGAGAGTCCTCAGATTTTTCACTTGACCTTTTTTAAATTATTATTTAATTAATATTAAAAAATCATTTTTAAAAGCAAGCTTTGATATCATATTAATTATGTATTTATTCATATTCTTCTCAGTAAACCCTTTAATTTGATATTAATATCATAGGGGTGCATAAAAAACATAGTCCGCCATCGTTGGGAGTCCGCCATGTTGGATTTAGAATGAAGTCACATAATATCTAACCACGCATTGTCATCTATACTAAACGTGTACGCAAAATTTCAACTCAGTAGGTTGAGGATAACTGCTTTAAAATTCAGTTGCAAAATTTGAACCGAACAAACATCCATACAAACATTGCAAGTTAAATAAAAGCTTGTAAAAACACGTAAAAGCTTGAAAAAACAAAATTCAAAAGTCTTCGTTAAAAATAAATATGAAGTTAAAAGTTCACTAAAGTTTACAACGTCACGTTATCCATATATGTACATGCAAATGGGCTCCCAATTATTATATATGTAGATTCGATAGATACGCGGGTTATTTTGGCTAAGCCAGCTTACGTCTCGAATGCATAAGCTGGCTTATTTCGAAGGTCATTGACATATGTATAGTATGTAAACCTAGTTACTGGAATCAAATAATTATTTCCATAGAAATGTATACTTATTTTTATTTAAAACCACATACTCCTTAACAAAACAGTGTGCTTTATTAAATGAACAAAACTATATTATCAATTAAAAAAAAATTGTACACTTTTGAATCAGTCAATTTTACATTTTTAAATTCAACGGTTAGTATAGATTTCTCAGAGGTGAGATATTTTTCAACAGTAAAAAGTATTATATGTGTTGACCCGGATAACCAGCTATCATCATTGCAAATTTCATTAAAATCTGTCAAGTGATTTTCTCGTGATGCCTGCCCAGACAGACAGACAGACAGACAGACATCCAAAAATTCTAAAAGCTATAGATTCCGTCTCTGTATAGATAATAATGACTATTTTTAGAAGATTTTCCAAAAAATATTTAAGTCGGTCCGTCACGAATCTAGCACCGATTCGAAAAGCAGTTTTGCTGGAAAGAGCCGGTGAGAAACTCAACAGTTGCTATTTTTAAAAATAATACTAAGAAAGTTTACAATATCACAATATAATAATTATGTTCTTATCCTATGTGAGTATCAACTAATAGTAATCCTACACATTAGCATCAGCAAAGTATTCCGCGACCGAATAATATGCTTTGCTCAATAATTAACCGACTTCCAAAAAAAGGAGGAGGTTCTCAATACGACCGTATATATATATATATATTTTTTATGTTTGTTCGGGCATTTTTTCGTCGTTTATGAACCGATTTTGATAATTCTTTTTTTGTTGGAAAGGAGATATCCCAAGAGTGGTACCATGATAAGGAAACCAGGATCTGATGATGGGATCCCAGAGAAATCGAGGGGAACTTTCGAAAATTGTAGCGGCGACTAGTGCGTTTGATAACATTTTCATTAGGTATTTTAAAGCACTACTATTTAATGAAGGTCTGGAGTCGATCTGATGATGCATCCGAAAGATAGTCGAGGGAACTCCTCAACGATTTACAGCAATTACCTGGTGTTTGGGCTTGATTAATTTGTATTGATGATACGTCTACACTAAAAATGGAAAAATAATAACTTTAAAAAAAAAAAAAACCGACTTCCAGGCACTGAAAAGTCAAAAATAACTAAACGGGGGTTTTCATTTATAATAGATACTTAATCAGATATTTTCGAAGTCGGTGCCAGCCAATACAAATCAAAGCACACCGACTTCAAAAATATCTGATTAAGTATCTATTATAAATGAAAACCCCCGTTTAGTTATTTTTGACTTTTCAGTGCCTGGAAGTCGGTTTTTATTTTTTTTTTTAAAAGTTATTATATATTTTTAATTTTTAACTTAAATTATGTGGCAAACTGAATATAGAGTGTGGAATCTTTTATTGTCCAAAAAACCATATAGTTTAGAAAAATATTTTAAGAACATTCATATTATTGCCATGTTACTACAACCACAGATCACATACTATACAACTGTTTCACAATACTGAGGATAAAGTTTTAAAGCTGTCCTACTTCCTACTAATATTATAAACTTGAAAATTTGTGAGTTTACTTTTTCACTCAAAAACTACTGAACGAATTTTGATGAATCTTTGTAGTAATATAACAATGTAGGTTGTTACATATGTATATATGAACTTCTATTTAGCTTTCTGTCTGTACAAAGATGATGCTGAGCGATTATCAATATTTTTAAACCAATATTAATAAAATTATGCCTCTTTGGATGGGACTTTTTAATATCATAAATCCTTTTTGTGGAGTAAAATATGTTAGAGCCCTCAACACTGCAAATCTTATAGAATTAGACTTAATCAATATTCAATAACCTAATCATTTTTTTATTAAAAATCAAACTTCATAAGCAAATGTAACAAAATATGACTTCTAACACCAACAAATTGAAATATATCTAAGTTTAATGTGAAACGTACAATCTCGCTTATTAGAAAGACATACGCATCTCAGCTATTACTTAAGTGAAGATATATGTGAGTCAACAAACAAACACAACAAACATACATTTACATTATAATGCAAACGCTTTTAGGCGGATCTAGTGGCACTGTTATATATCGCTTGAGGACTTAAGTAATTACGGAAATAGAATGCACGTTATACTTGACAATAAAATATTATGTGGAAATTGTTCTACACACGTTAAAAACTGTGACGTGAATACGATTTCTATGTGATCGGACTGACTGTAAGCATGTATACTATGTGGTCTGTGGCTATGTCTGAAGGTCCCAGATTCAAGTCCCGGGTGGGCAAGTTTAGTTATTCAGGCTTTTTTGTAAGAAAGTCCCAATAACAGCCCGAAATTGGGAAATTGGCGGTGTTTCACTCCCATGCCTTAGAGAGCACGTAAGGCCGTCGGTGTTGCGTTTGATCTCTTATTGATAGTCTCGAATTAACGTCCCATCGGAATTTAAGACTGAAAGGAATAGAGAGTACACTTGTGTCTAAGGGTACTAGTGCGTATCTGCTACGCAGTTGGCTAGTCTCAGTGAGATTGGCCGCCGTGGCCGATATATGTCAGACATCATCATAAATGCAAAAATTTGTATGTATGTAATATGTATGTTTGTTACTCCTCACAGAAATGGCTTAACAAATTTGGATAAAATTTAGTAAACAAATAGACCAAAACCTGGAATAGCACTTAGGCCACTGCATTATATTATTTGCTACAAAACCCTGCCTGTGTATAATTTTATATATACAAAATGGACCTGGTGACATAATACCATAACACTTTTTCTGACCGATATATATATATATTAAAATTGTAACATACAAATCTGTACATTAAATATTTTTTGAAAAATCTTATTGAAATAGACATTGTTATCGATACAGATGCCGAATCTATAGTTTTTAGAATTTCTATCTGTTTGTCTTATCTGTCTGAGAACGCATCAGGGAAAAACCACTGGAGGGATTTTAATGAAGTTTGGTATGATGATAGCTGGTTATCCGGGTCAACATATAGGATACGTTTTATTGCGAGAAAATTTCTCATCTCTGAAAAATCTACAGTAAACGTGAAAACGTAACTAGGAACAAATCCGAGCGGAGCGAGGGTAAGTCGCTAGTTTACAATAAATAAACAGAAATTATATGAGAAGCCGATAAAAAAAGAACATGAAATATCTATATTTAGAAAAGAAAAGATATAACAATTACTTGGTTAAAAATACGACCATCAAAGGCGAGAACGTTAAAAAATGAAAGGACTGCTTGAATTTTATCTTCCCGGTAGATACTACGAGAACTAATATTTTAGTTTTACGACGCCCGTACATTACTTGAATGTATAACAGGCTTATCCTCTCTTTAAGTGGGATTACACTGAAGAATACACGATTGCGGCAAAAAATCTTAAACATATGGAATAGAAAGTCTAACAATTTATAGCGTACTTTATCAAAGGGGAATTTGGAAGATTTTATGGAGAATATACGCAATCTTCGCATTGATTCAACGTTTTATTTTTATTTCAAGTGTGGAAAGAGGCATGTGTTAGTGATATAATTCAGCCTTTTTAACAACCTATTGTTGAGCTTGGGTCTCCCTTAATAGGGTTTGGTTATTAGGCTATAATCCATCACGTTACCCAAGCGCGGACTTCCCATTTGTTGGAAAACTAATTTCGTTATTATATAATAAAACTATAGAGGTCGAATATGACATGACATGGTGACATGTCTGTAAATAGAAAAAAATGCTTAAAACTGAGTCAAGGGGGTTTTTATTTTTTTTTATTTTTCTGTCTCTTTGTCTGTTTGTAAGGTCGAATCCTCGAAACTGTTGGACCGATTAAAATGAAATTTTGCATGGTGGTACCTTCTATCCCCGGTCAATATTTAGATACTTTTCATCCTGGAAAATTAAAGAGTTCCCGTGGGATAGTTCAAAACTACAGTAACTTATACAGCTTAGTACACAAAAACTACTGATTAGATTTTGATGAAACTTTACAATAACATAGTTCATATGTCAGAATAACAAATAGGGTACTTTTTATCTCAAAAAAAGGTACGGTTCCCGTGGGATAGATTTGTTTTTGTTTGTCGCTAGTTTTAGATATTTTTCTTCACTCTAAGGCAGCGATTAACATTTTGAAAATGATTTTCATATGAAAATATTAAAAAAAAATCGAGAGGTGCCGTGAGACGGTGGGAACGTAGTTTAGATATAAATTAGGTCATAAAAATTGAACGAGTACTAGCGTATCATAAATATCAAGCGACATCCATCGTACATGTTGACATCGTATATATGACAACACGTTTGGCTCAGTTTTAGTGACCCTACTTGCTGTGCCAGCGTTCGCGGGTTCGGGTCGCGGCGATGGGGGCATTCATTTGTGTGATGAGCATGAATGTTTGTACTTCAGTCATCGGTGTTTATTTACTCCAGTTATATTTATAATAATATTTATGTATTTAAAGTTATATATGTGTAGTGTATCTACTATCTGGTATCCCTAACACAAGCCTCGTAGCTTACCATGGATACTTGATAGTGCTGTGTGTTAATGTCCAAGATATATAAAAAAATGGTGAAGCTCATCGAAAAAAGACCTGCACAGAGTGCACACAAATTTCATTCCTCAACACTTATGATCGTCTGAAATTTATAATATTACATTATGGGCTACCCTTAGCTCATATCTGATGATAATAATTGTCACAGCGACTAGTCTCTCGGATACCAGCCATCTGCTCAGGGGGATGTTATAGTGCACAAGTATCCAAAACGAGAGCACTTACTGTTCCTGTCACTCTTATACTCCGATGAGATTACATTTCAACATAAGATGAGGCACAGCACTAAGGACTGATACGCTGTCGAGCTCCAAACCGTTACTGAAAGTTTCAGAACAGAAAAACTTAGTAAGTAAACTTGCCCGACATAGAATTCGAACCCAGGATCTCTAAATCTGCAGCCGTTCATAATCACCACTAGACCACTGCATGTATATAATAATAAATAGTTAAAATAATAAATAGTTAAAATAATAAATACTTAAAATAAGTGGTTCTCATAGAAGATTCCATATTATGACCACATCATACATATTTTGTGTCACGTATGGACTAATAAAATAGAGACTACAATGCTGTATAGCGGTGGAAACCCCAAGCGTTCAAACACACGGTTGGCCAATTCTATTATTTATTATTTTACTAGCGACTCGCTCCGCTCGGGTTCGTCTCTAGTTAAGTTTTAAATTTAAGTATAGATTGCTCAGAGATGAAATATTTTCCCGCAGTAAAAGGTATCCTTTATGTTGACCTGGATAACCAACTATCATCATACCAAATTTCATCAAAACTGTCTAGTGGTTTTCTCGTGCTGCGGTCCCAGACAGACTGACAAAATTTTTAAAAACTATTTCATTATACTCTATTTCAATAAGATTTTCCAAAAAATATTTAATTTACAGATTACACTCAGAATTTTATTGTATGTATAGATTTGAATTATATATTAATATTTGTACATTATAGGCAGTGGTAGCCTAGTGGTAACGCGCTCGCTTGGGAAACCGAGTGAAGCGGGTTGAAATCCCAGGTCTCGCAACTCTAATATTTTCATGTGCGAATCATTTTCTAACTTGATTACCACTTGCCTTACGGTAAAGGAAAACATCGTGAGGAAACCTGCATGTCTGAGAGAACCTAGCAAGTTTTCAAAAGACATGTAAAGTCCGCCAATCCGCACTTGGCCAGCGTGGTGGACTATGGCCTGATCCCCGTCGTCTTGAAGGGAGGCCCGTGCCCAGCAGTGGGACGTTAAAAAGGGCTGAATACAAGATTTTCCAAAAAATATTTAATGTACAGATTACACTCAGAATTTTACTGTATGTATAGATTTGAATTATATATTAATATTTGTACATTATAAATAGCAGAAAAGCTTTTTTGTATTGAAAAATTTATTTCAACCATTATTTACATGTAATGAGTCCAATTTTAGCCATTTCTTTTTTTCTACTTTGACCATGGAATTATCTTATGATTTACATGCCTTTCTACCAAATTTTATCAATGTAGCTTTCACAGTTTTTATTATTATATTCTTTATTGCACTTAAAAGTAAATACAGTGATTTAAGTACAATTATTGTATGCAAAGGTGGACTTATCTCTAGAAGAGATCTCTTCCAGCCAACCTATGGTAGTGAGAAATAGTGTTATAAAGCAGGCTAAAGTCGTGCAGATATAAAGATATATATAATACTATACAATATATACTATATACTATATGATACATAGTTATGTATATACATACATACTAATACTTACATAAATACATATCTATATTATATACATATATCACAATACATAAAAATAGTAATTAAGATAATTATTGATTAGATTGAGTGAGAAGGTGCTGTTTTAATTTCTTTTTAAAAGAATGAATAGAGGGACTAAGTTGGATGTCTTTAGGAAGTTTGTCCCAGAGCAATGCCCCATACACCGAAAAAGAGCGAAAAAGGAACTTTGTGTTGCTCTTGGGTATGTTAAGCATCGCAGTGACGCAAGGCCGCCTGGAATGAGAGGGAGTAGGGAGAATTTGGAAACGAGATCGGAGGTATGAAGGAGAATTAGGGTCATTAAGGATATTGAAAAGGAACGAAAGGATGTGCATATCACGGCGAAGGCGGATTGGGAGCCATTTAAGTTGAGCACGAAAGTTTGATATGTGGTCATGCTTACGCAAGCCAAAAATAAAGCGTATAGCGAGATTTTGAAGACGCTCTAATTTGTTCAGTTGCTTCTCAGTCACATCTAAATAACACACATCGGCATAGTCAAGTATGGGGAGAAGGAGCGATTGAGCAAGCATAATCTTGGTTGAAAAAGGGAGAAAAAATTGGAGACGTTTGAGAGAGTGGAAAGTATGATGCATTCTTTTGCTGACCTCGTTGACATGAGCTACCCAGGTCATGTTACAATCCATTATTAGGCCCAAGTTTTTCACTTTATTACAATAAGGGATTGGAACGCCAGAAAACTGGACTTGAGGTGTTGAGTTCCAGTCGATTTTGCACCTCAGTCTACTGCTGCCAAAGATTATACATTGTGATTTGGTGGGATTCACAAGAAGGCCGAAAGACTCAGCCCACGACTGAACTTCAACAAGGTCCGAGTTTAATGCACCAATGGCCTCATGCAACTCGGTCAGCTCAAAGTGTCGGTATAACTGTAAGTCATCTGCATACAAATGGAAGGGAGAAGAAATGACTTTGGATATGTTATTAATAAAGATAGAAAACAGCAAAGGAGAAAGTACGCCGCCTTGGGGTACACCAGCAGTAAGATCTAACCAGTCCGATGATGTATCGTTGGTCTTCACGCACTGCTGACGTCCGAAGAGGTAAGAGTGAAACCAGTCTATAACAGTAGGAGAAATGTTGACCGCTCGGAGAGTTCCAATGAGGATGTCAAGGTCAACCGAGTTGAAAGCACTGCTAAAATCAAGCAGGACCATCGCGGTGAGCTTGGTGTTATCCATTGCTCCACGAATATCCTCCGTAATATTTAGCAGTGCTCCAACCGTGCTGTGAGAAGGGCGAAAACCGGACTGATAAGGACAGAGGAGGTTATTGAGAGACAGATAGGAGTAAAGTTGGTTGTGAACCAGCGATTCTATGACTTTGGATAGGATAGGCAGGATTGATATAGGACGGTATTGTGTAAGACAGGTAGGATTCGAGGTTTTAGGCAGTGGGATGACGAAGGCTTTCTTCCACAATGACGGGAAAACATTGCGTGTGAGTGAGAAGTTAATAATGTGGGTGATCACAGGCGCAATATCCTCCAGTACGGGAAGAACCATGTCAAGGCTCAGGTTATCACTTCCAATGGCTTTCGTGGAAATGGAGCGGACACACTTCTTTATAGCATCTACTGAGACTGATTTGAAAACGAATGGATGTAGGTCAGGGGTAGCAAGATTGGATAAGAATGAAAGAGTAGTAGTTTTGATGCGAGGGTCTAAAGTTAAGGGTGGAGTGGTAAAATGATAATTTAAAGCATTGAGATCCACAGAAGTTTGACAGGATTCTGTGGCCTTGCCCACACCCAGTGACCCAAGGAATCTCCAAACTTGCGCTTTACAAAGATCCTGAATCGTGGAGTGAATATAGCGACGTTTAGCATCCCTACACATTCTGTTGCAGATGTTACGTAATTTTTTATATGCATTAAGATTTTCGGCAGATGGGTGCCTTTTGTTCCTGGATTTAGCCTTATCACGTTTGGCCATAGTTCGTTTGATCGCTGGTGATAGCCATGGAGCGGGAGCATGTTTCATCCTCACCGGCCTGACCGGAGCATGCTTATCGTATAATTTAATCAGCTCAGCAGTTAAAGAGTCAACCATGCTGTCGATGTTATTTAGTGACATTATTGCTGACCAGTCAATGTTTTTAACATCCTCTCTCAAACGTTCCAGGTCCATATGCTTAAAATTGCGCTGAAGTATAACCTTGCCTCTAACCTTTGGAGGACGCAATTTGTAGGCGAGGTAAATTAAGTCATGGTGTGAGAACGGTGCGGTCATTTGACCGTGCGAAACAGTGAGAGTAGGTTGAGAGACAGCGGTTTTATATCTATGAGAGATGGTCGACTATTAGGAAAATAATGAGTGGGGGAATTCAGGGGAAGAATATGCAAATTGACTGAAGACGACAGGTCATTTAAGGCTTGTGCCCTGGCGTCATTCTTTAATAAGCACGTATTGAGATCGCCCATGTAAATTATATGATCGTAGTTAGGAACAAAGCTCTCGAGGATATCTGCTAATTCTTTAAAATAATTAATTTTGTCGTTAGGACAGTACAAGACCCCAAGAAGAACTTTTTTATGTCGAATTACCAATTCCAGAAAAAGATATTCAAGTGAACCTGTTGAGAGTGAGATAGAGTGGGAAACAACACAGGCAGGAATACTGCTGCGAAGGTAAATACCCACGCCACCACCACCCTGTCCAGTACGATCATTGCGAAAGAACCGATATCCTGGAATAGAACAACTAGTCGACTGGAGTGAGGGTTTAAGCCAGGTTTCAGATACCAGAATACAGTCGACTACGCCGTTGCTAAAAGATGTGAGAAGATCTGAATAGTGAGCAGGAATGCTCTGCGCGTTAATATGCACTAAGGTAAGGAAATTAGAATTTTTTGGAAAAACCTTCAAAAGTTTGTCTTCAAGTGTTCCTTTATCCGAAGAAAAAGAGTTAAAGCTATTTTCAGCACTATCAAAGTCTTCCGAAGAAGAACAAGAAAAATATTCATCATTATACATAATACTACTATTACTTAAAATATTTATATATAATAAATAGATAAATTATATTATAATATAAATGAATGTAAACAAATATATAATTAAAAAAAAAAAAAAAAACTTGCAGTTAAAAAAAAAATAAAAAAAATAAACAAGAAATACTGAAGAATAACACTATACTCATCATACATAAGTTAACTGTAAAAGAAACAATTATAATTATTATTAAAAAAAAATAATTAAAAAAACGAACAACAAGTGAATAAACAGACAGAGTGAAATGAAAAATAATAATTATATAAATAACAAAGTACAGCACAAAATACCACGTTAGTCTATGACATCAGTTTAAACTAAGAATATTGTGTATCTGTGCGTATTACCTTAATGACAATTGACACTTACAATTGGTGACTTGACAGTTGACAAAGAATTATGATTATAATGGAGAAAAAAAAAAAAAAAAAAGAAAGATTTTAAACTACGAAGTCTAACGAATATTATATTATTAATGTGGATAACTACCCTGCGTACATTTAAATGATAATTTGACACATGTACAATATAAACCGACCATGTTAAGAAGTATAAACAGAAATAAATGTGTTAGTTATTGTTGTCGGTTTTACTGTGTTGTGTCATCAAGTTTTTGAGTTCTGACAAAGAAGTTACTTTTACTCTGGACTTATCAGGGAGAAGAATGACTATAATACCGTCTGCAGACCAACACTTCTTCATCCCAAAGTGGCTACGAGCAGCAACAAATATATCTTGCCGAGTCTTCGTTAAGAACTCCGTCACAGTTGTTTTAGTGCCTTTCAACATGGTTTTAGCCTTCCAAGCAATGGAGCGTGCTTGCATATTCGTGAACCGCACTAAAATGGGCCTAGCAGATTCCTTCTTCACACCTAGCCTGTGACAAGATTCAATTGTGTCAGGCTTTAAGTCTGACAGTTTCATTTGGCTGGTTAATATTTTCATGATCTTCTTCAAGGCATCTTCATCCTTATCTTCCTTGATACCATGAAAGAGAAGAATCTTTCTTCTTGATTGAGTCTCCAAGCGATCCAGACCATTTGCAACGAGCTCCACCTGAGACTTGAGTAAACCAAGAGACTTCCATACAAAAGTCTTGAAGGTGTAGAATTCTGCAGCCAAAGCTTTCACAGTTGGATTAGGGGCAACGGAACCAGGTTGTTGGAGGTTTTTCTCAAACTCAGCCATTCTAGTATTAAACATAGAAGATAGCTCGTCCATACTCTTCACAAGCTGTTCAACTGGGGAGTCCATAATTCAGTGAGGAGAATTTGTGTGAAAGTGAGTTTACAGTTACTACTTAAGCACTGGTAATGTAAACTTTAATACATATTATGTACTATAAATATTTTAAAATATTAAGTACTGTGGAGCTACTAAAATCGCGTCTGTACTCTATTGTGTCTACCCGCCAAAAAAAAGTTTTTAAGTAAAATTATACAGACATATGGATATTATGAAATAACAATGGTTCCGTTTTTGTGTTTTAGCTACGGAACCTTAAAAAATGCATACTACGGAATCCTCAAAAAAAAATGTAACTTAACAATCCCCCTTCGTGTAGCATTTCACAGAAGACATTATTAATACCGTCAGATTTTCAGTTGCTTTGTGCTGATATAAATTAATATGATAATTTATGCTGACGGATAAAACTACAATCACTTCTTCTACAAATAAAAACCAAAAAAAAATTACAAATGAAATACCCCTATTTATAAATTCCATTATTTTAAGGCAGTGGTCGCTACCACTGGGTAGCACACTCGTTTGGAAAACCGACTGAAATGAGTTCAAATCAGGGCTCGCACCTCTGAAATTCTCATGTGTGAATCATATCCAACATGATTACCACTTGTCTTACGGTGAAGGAAAATATCGTGAGGAAACCTGCAATTTTCGGAAGACATATAAAGTTCGCCAATCCGCACTTGGCCACCATGGTGGACAATGGCCTGATCTCCCTCGTATTGAAGGGAGGCTCGTGTGCATAAGTGGGACGTTAAAAAGAGCTGCATACTATCCTTATTTCGTACATTTTAGTGACTTAAAGTCGATTTACATTTAAATAAAACTATCTTTTCGGATTTTCTCGCGGATTTATTTTGATTTTTGTTTCCCGACGTTTCGATTGCTTTACAGCAATCATGGTCACGGGAGAGACTAACGTGTTAGATGTCTCAATGGCATTATACAGTTGTTACAGACAGCCTACCTACTATTTTACAAAAATGATTTTAAAAATTCAAAAATGGCATCAAAGTACCTTACAATATTGGTTGATTTTAATTCTAAACATTTTAAAAAATTTAAGTTTTTAATAAATATTATAATTAAATATAGCAATATTATTTACTTAATTTTTGCTATTATAATAAATATTACAATTTTCTTTATTAATTACTTATCTTATTTTTAGTTATAAATATCGATTTACATTTTATATTATCGTTTAATAATTTAATTATCCTTTTATTAATACTCGTACTGCAAAATACCAGAATAAATTATTACAAAAATGTATTGAAGAAGTCAAATAAAACGCTATTAGACAATTTTATTCATATTTATTTCTGAAGAGGGTTTAACGTGGATCAGATTTAAATTCACCAGGCGACTGAGTTTCACATATTTATTTTTATGATGTTAAAAGCACTAGATGTGCCTTTGAACCAAATATTGCTTGCGATATATGTACATAATATGAATATATTTAAAAAAATCGAAAAGATGCCACATCAAAATCTATAATTTACAAAAAATATTAATATTTAGGTTACTTTTTTTTATTAATACTCAACATACGTAACGTATGATAGATACTTAAATCTTGCTAATATTATAAATATGAAAGTTTAGATGGATGTTTGGATGTTTGTTACTCAATCACGCCAGAACAGCTGAACAGATCTAAATAAAAATTGGCACAAAGATAAATTATAGTCTGGAATAGCACATAGGTTACTTTTTATCCCGGAAAAATGAGCAGTTCCCGTGGGATAGGTTTATGTCTTTTTTCATTGTAATATAACCTAGAAATCAAATATACTTCTATACATAACATAGCTTATATTGACTTAGTGATTCTCTCAAACACTATATATTTCCTCTGAATTTAATTCAGTTCCAGTAAAACTAATAAAATACGTCATGTAATATTTTGGATAAAAGTACCACTAAAGCCATCCGTCTCACGCGTCGATCATACAAATCCTTTATTAAGGGTCTACATAATTTCAATAAATGTGCTTGCAAGAGAAAATGATTTAGAAGCGACGTATAATATTCGTAATCATATTTATATTACACAAGCAATATGATTTGGCTTCGTGTGTTTTTTTTAATTTATTTTTACATATATATCGTAAAGCGATATATTAATATTACGTTTTTAACAACCTATTTGCAGGTTGTAACTTACTAGTAGGCACTCACCAATATCCAATGGAACCTGGGGAAAATTTCGATCGATTTTGATCTTTTGGCAGATCCCAATTACCAATCTGTAGTTCAAATTTCTTGTTAACTATACGGCTTTAAAACGTGCCAGTTAAGCACTAGATATTACTTCGCCTTGGTCACGTAGAATGGAGAAGATTGACTCCTGGTTCTTCTCTGATAACAACCCTCTAGACGATAGCAACCTTCTGCATGGTAGATCAATGGTCTAGTTGTGGTTGAGTATGTAACTGATCCTTCAACACCCGACTCATAAAGAGGACGTTCCGTTACGTGTTTTAATGCTTAGTATAGATTTCCCAAAGATGAGTTATTTTCCCGCAGTAAAAAGTATCCTATATGTTGACTCGGTAAACCAGCTATCATTATACTAAATTTCATCAAAATCCCTCCAGTGGTTTTTCGTGATGCGGTCACAGACAGACAGCCAGATAGATAAAAATTCTAAAAACTATAGATTTGGCCTCTGTATCGATAATAACGTCTATTTAAATAAGATATTCCAAAGAATATTTAATGTACAGATTCGGCTTAGATACAAATTTATTATATGTACCAATAGACTGTATAATACTGGCTGTTCTAGCCAGTGAAACACCACAAAAACATTGGAATATAAACAGGTGGTATGCGTAAATGTTTTTTGTTATCACTGTCTGTCTCAAATATGAAACCCACAAAACGGTAACCGACATTGTTCCCTTTAAAACCGCTTCACCAAACTTCTTCTGACAAGTTTTACAGGAACTAAGAGTTTCTTAAAACTTCGTTTAGATATTGTGTTGTGTTCAAACTACATTACAGCGGGTTAGTGAGTTCTGCTTCTATTTATTATTTATATGGAAACGCTACAATCTTATAGATTATCATTTACTAGCGACTCACCCTCGCTTCGCTCGAGTTCGTTCCTAGGTTCGTTTTAACGATAAGTATATATAATATGTATGTGTATATATATATATCCCCAAGAGATAGACATATGCCATTGCGGACTTTTCTGTAGACCTATCTAAGATATACAATTCTACCTTACATTATTTTGTTATATCACAAAGGGTTTAGGCGGCGTTTTCGTTGAAAGCTTTCAGACGGCTTATTTTTTTCCGACACCTCTAACAAATATCGTTATATTTTGGGAAATGTATACAAAAACTTAAGTTTTATACTAAAACCTTCCGCTTGAATATCTCTATTTATTAAAAAACCGCATCAAAATCCGTTGCGTAGTTTTAAAGATCTAAGCATACATAGGGACAAACAGACAGCGGGAAGCGATTTTGTTTTAATTTAATTTTGCTCTGATGTTGTTTGTTCAGTAGTTTTTATGTGAAAGATTAATAATCATCCATCCATACATCCATCCTCACAAACTTTCGCGATTATAATACTACATCGATATTATCTCGTAGTACAATCATAGAGAATGTGGTAAATGAAGAGTGAGGTACACAAGTGTTAGAGCAATCTTTAGAAATCAACAATAAAACGAAAACGAAGATTTTAAACCAATTAAAACTCATAAAATTTTAAATAAATATAAACTGGGAAATCTCATTAATGATTATATTGTAGGTAAGTGTTTTGGTAGCGTCAATTATTTCTAACGAGCGCCGCCACTTGTTACGTATAATGATTCTATGGTTCCGTAAATGCCCATTTTCAGATAATAAAATGAAATCATAAAAAATGTATGGATATCTCAATTTATACAGATAAATAAAATTGAAGTGTCTGTTAGTATTGTCAAAATAACAGCTTTTTACTAAATGCATATGGAACTATATACGGTATTTATAAGAACAACACATTTTTTTAAATTTTTGTCTGTCTGTTTGTACCGGCTAATCGCCGAAACGGCTTGGCCAATTTTTACGGGGCTTTCACTGGCAGATAGTTGATGTTATAAGGAGTAACTTAGGCTACTTTTATTTCAGTGAGTCACTAGTATAAAATATAAGTACTTAAAGTTTATTAACAATGTTGCTCTTTTTGATGGTTTTGGTTGGTCGTGTTAAAATAAAGAGTCTACTTTTTATCCGCCTTCGGCGATGCTCAAAGTAGGGTTATGTGTTTAACCTGTGTATGTATGTATAGGTATATACTATACGTAGTAAGAGTCACAACAAGATTAAAACATACATTTGTCTCCGACTGTATAATAGTATGTTCCCTTGTAAGCTTGTTCCCATCTTATTAGTTCGGTTTTTACGCAGTCGCGTTATTTCTTTTTTTTTGTAAATTTAATTTTAACCTATTTAAAAAAGGAAGGAAGTACTCGAGCTAAATGCGTGCCTACTTGTGTGTATGTTTGTTACAAAATATCCATAAGTTTTTTTTATTTATTACGTTTTTCTCGATAGTGGTTTAATATAAATAGAAAAAAGTAGAATAATTAATTTAAATTGATTTAAGTATTAAATCGATTAATTATAATTTTTAAAAAAGGGTTGAATAAAATTATATTTTTAACCGGCTTCAAAAAATGAAAAGGTACTTGAATTGATTGTATGTTTTTTTTTGTTTCTGTATGATCTAAAATGACATTTTTGCCGGTTGTGAATCGAAGTTCATGATTCTTTTGTTAATCAATAGATTTGTCCTGGAAGGAAATACGTATAAATTTCAATTTTTTTTTTTTATTAAGGATGGAATACTTTTAAATATAAAATGACACTTAAAAGTGTCTTGCTACTATTATTATAAATGCGAAAGTTTGTATGTATGTATGTGTATTTATGTTTGTTACTCCTTTACGCAGAAACCCTGGTAGGTTTTTTTTTATATGTTGGGACACTAATACGCAGCACTATCTAGTTCCATAGTGAGCTACGAGGTCTGTGTTATGGATACCAGAGAGTTGATACACTACACATATATAATTTTTAAATACATACATAATATAAATATAAATAACCATGACTGGAGTACAAACATTCGTGCTCGTCACACAAATGAATGCCCCCAGCGGGACTCGAAGCTGCGACCGCTGGCACAGCAAGGAGAGTCACTATAAACCAAGCCAAAGGTGTCGTCTTTTTTATGAAACTACTAGACACACCCGAACGAAGCAAGAGTAAATCGTTAGTACACAACATTTTATAAGCATCTCTAGTGCAATGGAAACAGTCAACATCAATAACTTACACCAGTCTAGTATATTGTAAGTGAACATGAAACAGAATATTAATTACGTACATTAGTGTCTAAATACAAATATCAAGCTATGTATAGAGTAAGATGGAGCTAGGCGCAAATAAAACGTGAAATGATAAATTATATTACCATCATACGCCTTTGAAGGTATACTACGAATTCTATAGTAGTAGTAGTTAGTCACCGCTCCTTCCACTTTCTTTTTTTCGGTTGTCCCTTAAATGTGTTGACTTTCTATAATTCATATCGCTAATAGAAAACTAAAATGAATGTACATATATTCTAAACATATAAGTACATATTATAAATGCAAAAATTTATATACATACATATATATATATATATATATATATATATATATATATATATATATATATATATATATATATATATATATATATAAATTCCGGGTCTCGCACCTCTGATATAACACGATTACCACTTGTCTTAACAATGTCTGAGAGAACCTAGCATGTAAAGTCCGCCAACCCGCACTTGGCCAGCGTGGTGGACTATAACCTGATCCTCCTCGTATTGAGAAAAGGTCCGTGCCTAGCAGCAGTGCAATATTAAAAAGGGCTAAATACAATATCAACTAAAATTATAAAATTTTACTTTTTTCATTTTGTATAAGCCCGCACAAAATAATGTATTCTAACTGTATCTTGAAATATATTAATTTCAATTGATATAAAAATTTTAAGTTTAGGTTTAAATGTTACATTTTCAATGAGTTAAAAATCAAAAGAAAAATGTGTTAAATAAATATTTTTTTACAAAAAATAGCATTCTTCTTAAAGGATTTCATTTGAACAGAAAATTTATCTCGCATAGAGTAAACTTTCACGCAGAATTAATTTAAAAAGTAAATAAGCCCTTTGTAGTAATACATTATTTAAAATTATTTAAAAAGCCCTTTGTACCTTATATCTGATATCTTTTAACTTTTTAATGCTTTAGCCTAATAATCTATACTAATATTATAAGGAGGCATAGTTTGTTTGTTTGAACGCACTAATCTCAGGAACTATTTATCCGATTTGAAAAATTCTTTTTGCATTAGATAGCCCGCTTATCAAGGAAGGCTATAAGCTATATATCATATAGTCTATCTATTCCAAACTAAGCGTTAAAACGTACTTAGGGATGAACCCAAGCGAAGTGAGAATGAGTCGCTAGTAAACAAATTTTTTTTAATGGAAAATTAGCATATTGTAGTTCATAGTTAGATATCTAAAATAACTGCCTATAATTAACTGTCTCGGTAGTGTAGTGGCTAATAAATACGGCTGTACATCGAGAGGTCCTGGGTTCGAGTCTCGGGTCGGGCCAAGTTTAGTTATTGAGTCTTTCTGTTTAGTAAGTCTCAGTAATAGCCCGGAGTTGGGAAGTTGGCAGTGTTTCAGCCCCGTGCCTCGGAGAGCGTGTAAAGCCGTCGGTCCTGCGCCTTAACTCTCACCGGTCGTGTCGAGTAGTCGTCCCACCGGAGTATGGGAGTGACAGGCACAGAGAGTACACTTGTGTCTGCGCGTACACTTGTGCACTATAACATCTCCTGCGCAAATGGCTAGTCTCAATGAGACTGACCGCCGTGGCCGAAGTCGGTCGGGGAGTTCATTATATTATACTAGCGGCTCACCCTCGATTCGCTCGGATTCGTCCCTAGCTTGCTTTCCAATATAAACTTTCATCGCCATTTTCACCCCCTTAAAGGATGATTTCGAGATAAAAATCCTATGTCCTTCCCAAGGTCTCTCCTTACCAAATTTCATCTAAATATCAGTATATCCAAAGATTATCCCCTACAACCTCACAAACTCAAAACTTTACCTCTTTATAATATTAGTATCATTTATCTTACTAAATAGAGGATCACTGATTAAAACAAACAAATTTTAATGAAAAGTTATTATCTGCAATCCTACAGTTTAACCTCGTATTGTACTAAAGTAAACAATAAAAACCTTTAAGTAAATTCATATTGTTACATAACTCAATGAGCTCTTCAGTAAAATCCTATTGAATTCGTAGCGATTGAGAGAATTTATTCATTCGTTTTCTTAAAACGTCACATTCTATTTAAACGGTACTAAGAAGTAAAGCAGGTTGATAAAATCTGGTTACGTATTACGGTTAAGTACAAAATCTTCAGAAAAATTAAAAAAATTATGCATCACTAGCGACTTACCCTCGCTTCGCTCGGGTGCGTCTCTAAATACATTTTAATTTTTTTAACAAAACCCCAATTCTTTTTCTAAAATAAAAGTAACCTAAGTTACTTTTTATAATATCAGCTATCTGCCAGTGAAAGTCCCTTTAAAATTGGCCCAGCCATTTCGGAGATTAGCCGGAACAAATAGACAGACAAAAATTTTAAAAACTATGTTTTTCTTATAAGTACTGTAATATGTATTACAAACGGACACTTCAATTTTATTTATCTGTATAGATAAATTTTTTTCAACAAATCTGATATTTTTTTTGTGACGTTTAGGTAGTTTATAGACAGCTAGCTACTCACAAGATCAATCTATTATACCTATTTTTTGAAATGATTTATATTTTCCCATTTTCAGTATAAAAGTAACAGTAGCAAATATGTAAGAAAGTATTTTAAATATATTCACGAAAGCAGAAAGAATTTTGATATTAAATAATGACTGAAACAAAATATCTATACTAATATTATAAAGAAGCAGTTTGTTTGTTTGAATGCACTGACCTCAGGAACTACTAATCCGATTTGATAATTTCTTTTTGCTTACTTTTTGTCTAATATAACCCGTTTGTTGAAGAAGGCTTAATATCACATAATATATAGTTTATCTATTCCATACTAACCGTTAAAACGTACCTAGGGACGAACTCGAGCGAAGCCAGGGTGAGACGCTAGTGTTTGTATATAGACACGACTAATATAAAATAACAATAACACTATTCAGTATATAAAAATATAATTAAATACGTAAAGATAAATGGTACTGCCGTGCCCTTTTTTGCTCGACTTGGCGAGGGCACTGCCGTGCCCCCAGATATAGAATTATTGTATAAAAATGTATTAAGTACATTAAAAATAGCATTGTAGCAAGACTATATTCAATTCCACACATCTCACAGTTATAAAACAAACACTTTCATTCCTCGTTTTCAACGGCTGTCGAAACTTATTTGCATAAGCAAAACCTATGGAGATGGACCGAAAATTTTTCAGAAAAACTTACACTGTAACGTATTGTCTTCTTTGTTATACTATATATATAGTAGGTACATAATTTTATAACATACGATATGCCTCAATAATTCCGCTAATTGTTTTAACAATTAATTTATAACAAAAAAAATAAAACGTTTACGTTTTAACGTTTAGTATAGATTTCCCAGAAGAAAAAAATAAAAAAATTAAAAAATATCCTATATGTTGACCCGGATAACCAGCTATCATCATACAAAATTTTATCAAAATCTGTCCAGTGGTTTTCTCGTGATGCGTTCCCAGAGAGACAGACAGACAAAAATTCTAAAAACTATAGATTTGGTCTCTATATATTAATAATAATTACTATTTAAATAAGATTTTCCATAAAATATTTAATGTACATATTCGACTCAGTTAGAATTTTATCATATGTATAGATAATAAATTATTTTTTTTTACGCCAACTTCAAAATAACCTTAAACATAATTAATTATGGGGGTTAATCTTTTTCTTGGTATTTATATAGTAGTGCCTATGAATTTGATAAAATTAAAGTAAGATAAAAAAAACGCCAAATCAATGTCATAATTGGCAAAGATTTAATCCCGTAATATACCTATTCACACAAAAAAACATACACCCAAAATGAGTCTTCCTTTTTTGGTGACGGTTAATAAATTACTTTTATACCGGACTCGCTACTTCACGCAGAGCTTATCTACGCTCCACTTATCTTTCACTTTGAAAGTGTTAGACTAAAGTTCACTCTACTTAAAAAAATAATTATATCATTGTGCATTTCATACCCATTTGTTCAGGCTTTAAAGCATCAAACATATTTAGTCAATCTAGACAGGACTCAAGCTCGAAATTCCAAGCAGTATCAGAACATTATAATCTATACTAATCTATACAGATAAATAAAATTGAAGTATCTGTTTGTAATGTCCAAATAACAGCTTTATACTAAATGCATGTGGAATCATATGCGGTACTTATAAGAAAAACACAATTTTTAAATTGTTTGTTTGTCTGTCTGTCTGTTTGTTCCGGCTAATATCCGAAACGGCTGAACCAATTATGACGAGACTTTCACAGGCAGATAGCTGATATTATAAGGAGTAACTTAGGCTCCTTTTATTTTAGAAAAATTATTAGGGTTTCGCTCAAAAAAGTTAAAACGCACCTAGGGACACACCCGAGCGAAGCGAGGGTAAGTCGCTAGTAATATTATAAAGAGGCACAGTTTGGTTGTTTGAACGCGCTAATCTCAGTAACTGCAAAACTGATTTAAAAAAATATTTTTCCATTAGATAGCCCCTTTATTGAGGAAAGCTATAGGCTATATATCATCATACTACTACTATCCAAGGGAACGGAGCAGTAATCATAAATATCAACAAATCGGGCAGACTTCCATACATTATTGTAAAGCCAAAGAGTTTTTTTTTTTGAAGATCAAACGCGGGCGAAGCCACAGGTTCTGCTAGTTGAAAACATATTTACTTAACAAATTGAAAAATATAAAAGAATTTCAATAGTCGAGTTTCTAAAACAAAGCTATTGAAGAAAATCCCTAAACTTGAATACGACAAAATGCCGCCACCATTATCCTCTACGGGAGTTGTCCGGAACGGAAATATTCTTACTTGTGTGGAGAATTCAAAATGTACTGTACTTTTGTTGTTAAAGAACTCTGAAAGAATGGATAAACTTTAATCGTGGCAATAATATTTAATGCTTTATTAGATTTACACAAAATATAGATAATAAAATTCTGAGTCGAAATTGTACATTAAAGATTTTTTTGGAAAATCTTATCGAAATTGTCATTATTATCGATACATAGGCTAAATCTATAGTTTTTAGATTTTTTGTCTGTCTGTCTGTGACCGCATCACGAGAAAAGCACTCAACTGGTTATCTGGGTCAACATATAGGACATTTTTTAGAGCGGTAAAATATCTCGTCTCTGAGAAATCTATACTAAACGTTAAAACTTAACTAAGGACGAAGCCGAGCGTAGCAAGGGTGAGTTGCTAGTGTGATATAAAAATAATTCAAGCCTCAATCAGCAAAGATATCACTAAACATATATAAATATAAAAAATCCTAACAATTCTAACCCTCGTTTAAGAAATTGGGAAAAAATGTGCAAAATAACGGTATTTCCAAACGATATTAAAGTTCAATTACGGAGCCTATAATATATCTAGTCATGCAACAAAGTTGCCAATGACACAGCGTTGTGACAAAATAACGATTCAGCGTTCCAATTCAAAGTGGAATGCCCGCGACGCTGAGCGATGGTTGGGAATCGAGAACGGCTACCAACTTGTGCGGAGTGAATTTTTACACGGTTTCGTGAAGAGCAATTTCTACAATAGTATCTAAAACTTTTGTGAGTTAGTCCATCTATTTCCTTTCTTTCAACGTTTTTACTCTAAAATACATATATTGATTGTTTATTATGTTATACTAGCATTTTTCTCGCGGCTCCACTCGCGTTTTTATTTAATAAAAGCGGAAATTTCGGCAACTAGATTTTACTCTATAATCATCCGTAATGTTTTGGAATAGAAAAACTGTAAAACATGTAAAAATAAAAAACGCGAAAGATTACGTAAAAATATAACAAATCTAAATATTCACGGAAACCTTAGAAAGAATAACATTAAAAAAATATATATTATAATGTATCGCCTTATATTATCAGTACTATAGATAAATATTATTTGCTATAATCTACAATAATAGGAAACCACTGGATCGATTTGGTTATGTAACACAGTAGAGATATTGCTTTTTGGCTAGTAGCTTTCTACACTTAAATGTTTTACTAATAATCATAAGAATATACATATAAAAAAAACAAGTTGGGGTTAATTACAACTTTTATAACTCAAGGACGACTGGACCAATTTTTATGATCTCTGATTCGTTGGGTTTATCTCCGCCCCGAATAGCAGAAAAACTATTTAAACAACGGAAAATTTCACGAAAAAATTATTTAAAATATGGCCAACGCTGGCTAATAACTACTTATATATATTTAAAACGCAACAAGATGTTAGTTTAATTGTTAACTCGTTACTTTATAAGATAAATATAATACAAACGCTTATTTCAACATAGTAGAATACTCTCAGTAATCATCTCCAGGTACGTAACAAAGTTCTACAGCATCCCAATTTAAACTGCAATGCCCGAGACGCTGAGCAATAGCTACGAATAGAGAACGAGTAACTTCAGTGCAGTGAATTTTTGCACTTAGTTGCTCAAACTCCGTCTTAAATTTGCCGGAAAAGTTCAACTTAACACTTTTACGTACAAATGTGTCAGAGTGCTATTAGCTGATATGATCTATACATATAATGGAGCCGTAACGTTAGATTTATCTTCTGGATACTTAAGGGGAATTTATGTTGGAAAAAATCTTGAGTATTTGTTTCAGTGTCTGCTTTTTTTTAACAAGGTACTGGTACATCAGTGGTAACGTGCTTACTTGAATAACAAAGTAAAACGAGTTTAAGCGTTCTAGTCTCTAATATTTTGATGTTTTAGTAATTTTTAATACAAATATCACACGCTAATATGGTAAAGGAACATACTATAAGGAAACTTGCTTATCTTGGTCTGTGTGGGCTGATAATCTCGGTTTATTCAATTCAAAGGGTCTTTACTCGGAGAACGAGCCTTTGTGGAGGGACGATAAAAAAGCCGAAGGTGTTGTTTTTAAATCCAAATGTATTCAGCCCTCTTTAACGTCCCACTGCTGGGCACGGGCTTCCCTTCAATACAAGGGGAGCAGGCCATAGTCCACCACGCTAACCAAGTACGGATTGGCGGACTTCACATGTGTTACGAAAACTTGCTAGGTTTTCTCAGACATGCAGGTTTCGTCACGATGTTTTCCTTCACCGTAAGGCAAGTGGTAATCATGTTAGAAATGATTCGCACATGAAAATATCAGAGGTGCGAGACCCGGGACTTGAACCCGCTTCACTTGGTTTCCCAAGCGAACGCGTTATCCAAATACGAATAAGATAATAATCTTGTGGAAAATGTTGACTACGTCGTTAAAGGATATATATTTAGATATTCCATCAAAAGATTAAATAGACTAATAAGCTCGTTATTTAGAAATTAGTTGAACCAAACTACTCTATGTTACAAATTAAGAATGATCGTTTCTTGATATAAAAGTTATTAGTTGCTACACTTTATCCGAGAGCGCTCCTGAAGTAACCATCAATCACGAGCCGCCATTTGCAATCACATTTATCGACATGGTATTAGTTCGAACTAAAATACGTATTTTTAAAGAAAATGAAGATAAATTATCGACACGTGTCTCATTGGTTTTCCCTATCAGGTTCAAGGTCACAGGTTCAAATATTAAAGAAGGTAGCTATATCAATGACATAGATAACCAATTTGAAGCTCGTTCTCCTCAAATAATTTAATTTTATCTATGTCGCAGTTGAAAAGAAAATATAATAATGAGCCTTTATTAACATAGTTTTTTTTTAAATGCAGAGTTAAGAATATAATGAAATGTCATTACAAACATATATGACGACACGTTTGGCTCAGTTTGTAGTGACCCTACTTGCTGTGCCAGTGGTAGCGGGTTTGAGTCCCGCTGGGGACATTAATTTATGTGATAAGCACGAATATTTGTACTCCAGTCATGGGTGTTTATATTTATAATATATATGTATTTAATTATGTATATATGTAGTTTATCAACTACTTGGTATTTATAACTCAATTCTCGTAGCTTAACATGGAACTAGATGGTGCTGTGTGTTATCGTCCCAACATAAAAAAACTTATGTTTGTTCTCTCTATCAACTTTCTAAGGGAATCAATGTGAGGTTAAACTGAATGGTTTCATATTATAATTAATACTTTATATAATTATTATTGGGTAAGGACTATACGTTCTTGGTCTTAGTCTGATAGAAAAATGCAGTCTTAAATAAACATCATATTAAACAGTATTTTTTTTTAAATTAGTCCCTATGTTTTTAATGACATCGGCAAAAAGAAAATATATTAAGGTGATATCTTTTTGCTACTTTCTTTATCTATATCTATAAATAAACTCGTAATAAAATTCTGAGTTGAATCTGTACATTCAATTAAATTGAAATAGTCATTATTATCGATACGGAATTTACCGAATGTATAGTAGTACAAGATTACCGAATTTTTAGTTTTTAGAATTTTTGTCTGTCTGTCTATCTGAGAACGCATCACGAGGAAACAACTAGACAGATTTTGATAAAATTCTGTACGACGATAGCTGATTATCCGGGTCAACATATATACTTTTTACTGCGAGTTTTTTTTTTTTTTTTATGAGATTTAGTGACAAATGAGCATACAGACCACCTGATGGAAAGCAGTACCTGTCGCCCATAACACCTACGGTTCATGCACTTAGGTTTTAAGTAACAAAAATGCAGAACCACAGGTGCGTTGTCACTGTGAGGACTAAGATGATATGCCTCTTGCCTGTAATTGCGCTGGCTACCTTATCCTTCAAACCGGAACACAACAATGCAATCATTGTTGCTTGGCGGCAGAAATAGATAAGGGGGTGGTACCCATTCAGTCGGACTCCTCCACCGGTAGAATCTCATATCAGAGAAATCAGAACGAGGGTGAATCGCTAGTAATCGATAAAAAGTAATATAATAACTATTTCTTCAATACAAACTGTAATTTCAATAGTTTTGTGAATATTACAGAATCACAGAGAAACATTGTGACGAAAGCAGAAATTCTCAGAGGAAATTCTAAGACAGTCTGTCATATTCCGCTTTAACAAAACAACTATTGCCTTTGATATTTCCATACTGATATACTCAATTTAAACTTTATTAGCGTTAGTTCTGTTATTCTCGCTTTGAAACGCGGTTGTATTTATCAAAGCCTTTTGAAATTTATATTTATTTTATAACAAGTGAGTCGAATGGGATTTTCCATCGGCAATATAAATAAAGGCTTTAACGTCAATTTCCATACTTCTAACTTCAAAAATGACAACCGTTCAAACTTTTTTGTTTTGTTTATTTCACTATTTTCTTCTATTTCATTAAATTTAGCATTTGCATTAAATAGATTTATGTATATGTATCTTATGTATGAAAATTTCTTCAAAATAACATAATTTTAGTGAAAATTTAACGGCCTTCCCATAGGAACTCTTTATAAGGAAATAAAACTATCCTTAACGTACCGCCGGCCATAAAATATCGATTAGAAGTTTTAGAAAGTAATAAATGTACAGATTCAAATTTAGTGATATTTTGATCGTTCATGGCAGTATGATCAGAAATTGTTCTAAACTTAGCCATAAATCATGGTAATAACCATAAAAATGCATAATAATGCATGTCAATATTTTAAACGTTTGTCGCGCAAGTTTTTTTTTAATCTTTATAACGTATAAGTATCTGAAAGATAAAGAATGAAGGACGCACCCGAGCGAAGCGAAAGTAAGTCTAAAATAGCTATAATAAAATATATTAACTTATAAAGCAAAGATAATCTATACATATAATAAAATTCTGAGTCGAATCTGTACATTAAATATTTTTTGGAAAATCTTATTAAAATAGTCATTAGTATCGATACAGAGGCAGAATCCATAGTTTTTAGAATTTTTGTCTGTCTGACTGGGAACGCATCACGAGAAAACCACTGGACAGATTTCGATGAAATTTAGAATGATGATAGCTGGTTCTCCGGGCTATATAGGATACTTTTTATTGCGGGAAAATATTTCATCTTTGAAAAATCTATACTAAACGTTAAAACGTAACTAGGGATGAACCTAAGGGGAACGAGGATGAGACGCTAGTATTCAAAATAAAACAGACTCATTACGTTTTTGTCATATTCATTAAATAAATATTTCAATGCGCGGAATTGCCGCGAGATACGACTCTTAACAACCTAATGAAATAATATTTCATGTTTATTCATATTGGAATTTTACATTGAAAACGAGTTTTTAAGAAGCGAATTAAAACTTTGTACTGTCATTGTTTCATTTTTCAAGCTTTAAATCAATGATTTTTCTTGCTCTAGTCTCCTTGAAACCTAATACTTTTAAATAAAACTATCTTTTCGGATTTTTTCGCGGATTTATTTTGATTTTTGTTTCCCGACGTTTCGATTGCTTTACAGCAATCATGGTCACGGGAGAGACTAAGGTGTTAGATGTCTCAAAAGCATTATATAGTTGTTACAGACAGCCTACCCATAAATAACAAAAATGAATTCAAAATTTTGAAAATTGGCATCAAGTACCTTACAATATTTGTTAATTTTAATTTTAAACATTTTTATAATTTTAATTATTTTATACTTGTAATATGGAAAATTATTTATATAATTTTAGCTTTTATTATTATAATTATTACAATTTTTTCTATTAACGCGAATATATGACATTTTAAATAAAACTATCTTTTCAGATTATTTCGCGGATTTATTTTGATTTTTGGTTCCCGACGTTTCGAATGCTTTACAGCAATCATTGTCACGGGAGAGACACCCTCCCATTTTATTTAGATAGACACATTTTTCAATAGGATTTTTTCAATGACAGAAATTTTTAACCGTTCAACATTAGGTTGCACAAAACATGTTGATATCAAAATTGGTCTGAATAAAAATAAAACATAGTGTCTATTTGAACTGGAATTGGACGATTAATACATCAATTTTGATATGAATATTATATGAGATTTTTTATCAACTGGACATTTTGATGGTATCAAAATTTCCAGTTGATAAAAAATATACTATTAAATATATACTATTAAATTAAAAAGATATACTATTAAAGAAATGTATATTGTTTTCTTTTTTATATTCGGTCGGTTAAGAGGACTGTGAGCTGTAAATTTTCATACAATAAGCGATAACGTTTTTCCCCCCATCACTATAGTCTAATTTTCATAATTTTTTGAAATGTTGTAGATATAATGAAAAACTAGATCCATACGTTTTTATTTTAAAGAAATATTGATTATGATAGAAGTTATTAGCATCTAAATATCTGTATTTTTTACTTAAAAACTTCCTCGAGCGTTTTTTTTTTTTTAATTAAATTAAACTGTATTACTTAAAAACATACAGACCTAGATTAAGGTGTATTGAATCTAATGAGAACAAAATTTCTCATTTCGTAAATGTTTGGGGAAGTGAAAACGTTATCGCCCGAAACAATATTTCAAACAAGAAATGTAGGTAATTGCCTCTAAGGTTTGCAACTCTCTCTATCGCACCATAAGGGTTGGCAAAGCGAGCGGTATGAAACAGATAGCATTTTTTAATAAACCTATTCGCGCCGCGTATTGACACTTCACAATCCTCTTAACGTCATGTTCTTTTTCTAAATACGCCTGTTTTTAATAAATATAACAAAGTAGTAGTTCTATGTTTTAAAATCTAAGAAAACGATTCTATCCTACATGAAATTATCGTATCGATTTGAAACTTAATTAATCTTTTGAACAAGTAAATTCGGTGCGATAATTTGGTACAATCGAGCTGATCTGACGATGAAACCAGAAGAAAGGTCTGTTGAAGGGAGTAACAGTAGTTAAGATGTTAGTGTAATTTCTTTCATTTTATGAATCTCATACATAACAATTTGCCAAAAGCGTACTTTCAGTATTTCAAAAGTATAGTTCTATCATTTTTTTATTAAAATATGGAATATTCCAATATGGAATTCTGCATAAATGTAAAGTTTTAACAAACATATTTTTATTATTTATGTAGTTATTAATTCAATATGCAACTCGACTGTAAATCGAAAGCCAAACTAACAACAGGTGAAAATTTAATATCAATTTATTTTCTACCACGCTAACCAATTAAAAATCGAACAAATAATTTTTTTACTTGGCTGAAAAGTATAAAAGCCGACATGAGACCGTCAAGTGCACTTAAAAAATAGTCGGGCATCCCGCAAAAAATATTATATTGGAAAATTTAGCTCACTTCAAAGTGGAATACTATAGTGGTAAAGTCGTTTGAAGTAAGATTCTGCCCTACGTCTTATGTATTATAAATACAAAAAATATATGTAAAGATCTATTGTTTTGCCCAAAACTACTTTAAATAAATAAATATGTTGAGACATTAACACACAGCACCATCTAGTTCCATGATAAGCTACGAGGCTTGTGCTATGGATACCAGATAGTTGATACACTACACATATAAATGCATACATATTATAAATATAAACATCAATGACTGGAATAAAAACATTAGTGTTCATCACACAAATGAATGCCCCCAGCGGGACTCGAACTCGCGACCGCTGGCACAGCATATAAGGTCACTACAAACTGAGCCAAACGTGTCGTCTATACTTTATAATATAATATTTTATAGCATTGCACTAAAAAATTTAGTCCTTATGTAATCTTATTACATCTTTCGAATTCGTTAGATTCTATCAAACATACAAGTACAGTTGTCCTCCCCATATTTTCATGTATTAATAAGCTGTATTTATATAGAAATTGCTTCGCATGAATATTAAATGGTGCATCATCAGACTTTGATCCCGCTTCACTTGATTTTCCAAGCGGGTATTACCAATTGTCGACTGGTCCATAAAGATACATGTATATAGTTAAACAATATTTCAGCTTTTACGTAAATCATATTGCATATGAAAAAGATATGTAAACTTTTGTCCCACACGTGGGCACACGGGCCTCCCTTCAATACAAATCAGTGCGGGTTGGTGGACTTCACAAGTTTTTCGAAAACTTGCTAAGTGTAAGTTTCAGTCACACACCAGTGTTAGTTTTCTCATGATGTTTTTTCTGTACCGTAAGACAAGTAAATAATACTGTTGAAAATGATTCAAACATGAAAAATTATTAGTGCGAGACCCGGGAATCGAACCCGCTTCACTCGGCTTCCCAAGCAAGCGCGCTATCACTGGGCAACCACTACTTTTTATCAAATCAAAAAAGTACATTTATAGTAATAACGTTTTGCATACTCGTTTATGCACTGTGACAATTTTTAAGGTGTCTAAAAGTTTTTTTTGAAATTTTAGAAATGGAGCATGTTCTGCAATACAATTCAATTTTCTCATTAAGTCAGGAACATCTCAAAAGGGAAGTGATATTAAATCAATCAACTTCATTTTAAGTCTGTTATGTTACTCTGAGTTTATTGGACTCCAAAAATAAATTTTTAAACGTATGTACTTGTATATGATAAACATTTTTATAGCTAAATAATACCTTAATATAATAATATATATATATATATATATATATATATATATATATATATATATATATATATATATATATATATATATATATATATATTATGTATATAATAATTTGCCTCGGTGGTGTAGTGGCTAGCATGTACGGCTGCACATCCTGAGGTCCTGGGTTCGAGTCCCGGGTCGGGCCAAGTTTAGTTATTGAGTCTTTCTGTATTGTAAGCCTCAGAAACAGCCCGGAGTTGGGAAGTTGGCGGTGTTACACCCCCGTGCCTCGGAGAGCACGTAAAGCCGTCGGTCCTGCGCCTTAACTCTCACCGGTCGTGTCGAGTAGTCGTCCCACCGGAGTATGAGAGTGACAGGAATAGAGAGTGCACTTGCGTCTGCGCGTACACTTGTGCACTATAATATCTCCTGCGCAGTTGGCTTGCCTCAATGAGATTGGCCGCCGTGGCCGGAATCGGTCAGGAGAACATCATCAGAACATCATATAATAATATATATAATATATATTATGATTATTATAACTTTACTACTCATACTGGCTATTCTCAATATAGATAGAATAGATGAAGATGAAGATATTGTTAAGATTTCCACAAAAACCTGCAATTGCGGCAACGCGCATGTGATGCCCTTGGTGTTGCAGGCGTCCATAGGCTACGGTAACCGCTTACCATCAGGCGGGCCGTATGCTTGTTTGCCACCGTCGTGGTATAAAAAAAAAAAAAATTTAGTTAAATACTTCCCCTAGATGAAGGTAGTTAACAAAATATTTTGATTATATACTAAATGACCACGTGATAATATAATATAGTGTAATAATACTTTTAAATTAAACTATCTTAAAGAAATCGATTTAAAAATAGATAAATAATGATGTTGTCCTTACGAAGTTTTTTCCAAATAAAAAAAAATACAACTTTGCCATAAAGAAATAATATTATATAAGAACTAGAAACAAAAACATATCGATCCCACGGGAACTGTTCATATTTTCGGGATAAAAAGCAGCCTATTTGTTATTCTGGTGTATAAACTATATTATTGTAAAGTTTCATTAAAATCCAATCAGTAGTTTTTGTGTAATAAACTGTATAAGTTACTACAGTTTTTAACTAACCCACGGGAACTTTTTAATTTTTTGGTATAAAAAGTTTCTAAAATGTTGACCTGATATATAAGGTATCATCATGCAAAATTTCATTTAAATCGGTCGAACAGTTTCGGAATTTAGCCCGTATAAACAGACAAACAGACAGAGAAACAAAAAAAATGATAATTTTTTTTAGCATTTTTTTTCTATGTACAGACTTTCGACCTCTATAATTTTATAAAATGTATAGATTTTGTTATAAATATCGATTGTACGTATCCATTATCTATATCGACATCTAAATTCCTAAATAGAGCCAAATTTAAACTAGCAATTCATAAATTGCCCCTTGCATGTGTAGTTAACTTGAATAATATAATAATTTAAAGCGACAATAGATTGGATGCGGTTTTGTTTGAATTTAGATAGCATTTACAGTATTGGTATCCGCAAATGAGCGTAACATTATAGGCTGGTGTAAAGTAAAATAAACTTATGTTAGCGATCTAAACCTAACAACCTGTTATGAAGCTACAGAAGATCCTGAGTTCGATTTTCAAATCGGAATAAAGGAGTTACTATATTTTTGGACTTTCTCGCGGTTTAAATTTCCTTTTTTTTTCGACGTTTTGAATGCTCTACAACAAACATAGTCACGGGAAAAATTAAGATTTTTGGCATCCCAAAAGTTGTTATATAGTTATTATAGATGACGTCTATCCACAAAATTATTCACACATATCCACATATATATTCAAGTTATTTTCTGCTTCGAGAAACTCTTGAGTTGAGAAAATAACGGTTGACCCTCATATCTTGGAGAAAAAAAAGTTATTTACACTGGACACTTTCTTAGATTTACGCGAATATTTGATATTTTAAACTATCTTTTCGAATTATTTCGCGTTTATATTAATTTTTGGTTCCCTACATTTCGAATGCTTTACAGCAATCATGGTCACGGGAGAGACTAAGGTTTTAGTCTAATGTATAATTTTATTTATTTACACTGTCTTAATCTTTCACTAGTCGTGTCGTATTACAATACTATTGAAGAGGACAGAAAAGAGGGTTTCTAGAATAAATCATGAAATATAAAATGGAATATTTATAATATCTAACTAACAGTTAAGACGATTGCTTGTGCAATTATATGACGTGTTTATATATTGCTTCCTTTTACCAAGCCATATCTGTTACAAAACATTGTTAAGTGGTATGAGGGCGGACTAGAAATTTATATCGACCATAATCTTTTTTGAAAATTTTAAACAACATTAATACTGAACTGTTTTGTCTTTTCCTGTATATATATAAATATATATATTTATATATATATAATATTACAAAAAAACTAGCTGTATTCAATTTTTTTTTTAATCACTGAAGCTCATCGATAGCTACTGAACTAAAAAAAGAAAATCGGTTGACAAATATAAGAGGAAAAGGTACTGTTTTGTATTTGATTATTTATACGTATGTTATGTATGCATATATATTATATAGATATTAGGTGACCAGGCAAACGTTGTTCTGTTCCAACTTCAATAATATTTATGACCTTAGAAGTCATACAAAATTTATAAAAAAAAACAACACTTTCAGTTTCTCAATTTTCCCGAGGGAACTTTTCCAATTTTATTTCTCAAAAACCTTTTTCTGGCTATCATCACGGAAAAATAAAAACTAATTCAGTCCTATCATTTTCAAGTTATGAGTTTACCAATGGACATCATAAACATCAACCATTTTTATTCTAAAACTAGCGACGTACCCTTGCTTCGCTCGGGTGCGTCACTAGGTACGTTTAATTTTTTTGAGCGAAATCCTAAATCTTTTGCTAAAACCAAAGTAGCCTAAGTTACTCTTTATAATATTAGATATCTGCCAGTGAAAGCCCCGTCAAAATAGGTTCAGCCGTATCGGAGATTAGCTGGAACAAACAGAAAGACAGACAGACAAAAATTTTAAAAATTGTTTTTTTTTATAATATAAGTAGGTACTGTATACAATTTTATATGCGTTTAGTATAAAGCTGTTATTTTGACATTACAAACAGATACTTCAATTTTATTTATCTGTATAGAAAAGATGTTAACAGCAAAATATGTTTGAATATGTGTATTAAACAATGCTATATCTAGATGATAGTAAATGACGAATCACTCCCAATTCGAAATGGAATGTCGTACGGTATACGAGTGACTAATTGTCGATACTTCATGTACGACGTCCGTTTACCGAAACTAGATTTTCTGTACAGTTTCATATGCGTTATTTGTGTTTCCGGGAACAATATTTTCCCAGGATTTATTCAAAATGAAGAGTCTCCTATTTTAGATACCATTCCTCTATTCACTGAATTCGATTTCTTTTTGTTTATGTCACATGTTTGTCTTCTACACTATGTGAAATTTATTAAAATCTACACTACTATTATGAAAAGGAAAGATTTGTATTTTTGTATGTTTGTAACGAATAAACTCAAAAACTATTGGATCGATTAAGATGAAATTTGGTAAGAAGATAGTTTGAGGCCCTGGGAAGGACATAGGATATTTTTTTAAGTTTGTATGGGAAATCGACCTAGGGACAAACCCGGGCGAAGCGAGGGTGAGTCGCTGTATATAATAAATCATACTAGTATTATATTAACTGCAACAATTTGCAAGTAAGTGTGATTGACACTTCGTTACGCTGTAAGTGTGATTGACACTTCGTTACGCTGTAGTGGTTAAAGTTTTTTCAGTAAGAGTCAAATGCTGAAACGAATTGACTTTTGCATTACAATAGGTACTCCTTAAAGTACATTCTAAACGACTTCATCAAATGTAAATATATCAAACCATTTCATTCTTATAAGATTTATTTTATATTCATTACAGTTATTATATTTTTATCTACCACTGGATAAATCTCTTGCAAAAAATTTGGGGACAGGTTTTTTGGAAATATTTTTCGATCATAATATATTTAAAAAAAAAACAGTAACCACATTCTAGTTTGCAATCTATACTAATATTATAAAGAGGCAGAGTTTGTTTGTTTATTTTGTACGCACTAATCTCAAAAACTACTAATCCGATTTGAAAAATTCTATTTGCATTAGATAGCCCGTTTATTGAGGAAGACTTTAGGTTACCTATATATCATATAATATAGTCTATCTATTCCATACTAACCGTTAATAACTAGTAAAATTATAAAATAGCACCCTTAAATACAGTTTAAAAATAACTGCATCTTCTCAAATGACTGTAATCTGTATACTATCTACTAAATAGTGGAGAATTTACTTAACTAAGACGCAGGCCATACTAATTGCTTCATCAAGAGCGCGTTAAACACTTTCCTTGGCCTATCATTTGCATAGGACAATAGAACGCTTAAACTCAACTTGGAACTTGGCAGTCTTGTGGTCTCGTGTTTACTAGATCTCTTGAGGAAAGACTAGCTATTTACGTTTTATATTACTTTGTAGTTTTGTTAAATTTTCAACGATTAACATTATTGAAGTAAAACTACTTTACGCACGCTTGACTTGTGGGGTAAGCTGGTGAATGCGTTACGAAAAAATGTACGTACGTTTGTTGCCATGGTAACCGTTGTTATTGTCCAATAAAAGTTATATAATATTATATTCTTCCCTTAAATGATATTCTATAAATATATGATTGTAATATGCCTAATATGCGTTATTTTTAGTATCTCAGCTATCCTAATTATTTAAAACATAAATTGAATTTCATAAAGAGTACCGATAACCTACAGAAGTTTAACTTCTTGCGTGTGTACACATTCATAGACGCACCCTTTAGTAATTTTTTTTATTATATAATTATCAAGCGATTCACCATCGTTTCGCTCAAACCATTAAATGCCTTACTACGTCACAGACACACACACATTTTAGTAATTTCTCAAAAGACTTACGTGTATGGAATCTACTACTAATAAATTATGAGACCTAAATAGAGAACATTCTAAGACCTGAATTCAAAATTTTTCGCAACAAATTCACAAACTTTTTACTTTAACAAATTTTCCCGAAAAAGCGAATAAATTTTACAAACCCCAATAATGTCTTCACTTAGCAGGCTTTAAATTAAATAACTTTGAATGATTTATTGCTCTCTTTATTTCCTCGAGTTTTCGAACGTCTTATTTTCGGTCTAACAAATATCTTAAACATTTTTTACAACTAAACTAGCAGAACCCGCGGCTATGCCCGCATCCAATCTTCAAAAAAAGCTATTTGACTTTATAAATAAATAAATAAATATGTTGGGACATTAACACACAGCACCATCTAGTTCCATGGTAAGCTACGAGGTCTGTGTTATGGATACTAGATAGTTGATACACTACATATATATAACTTTAAATACATACATATTATAATTATAAACACCCATGACTGGAGTGCAAACATTCGCGCTCACACAAATGAATGCCCCCAGCGGGACTCGAACCCGCGACCGTTGGCACAGCAAGTAGGGTCACTACACACTGAGCCAAACGTGTCGTCGAACATATATGTATGTACGAGTATATAAAACAAGACGAAAATGTATTATGTTATACAGTTATATATTTATATAATATTGTTCGTACAAAAATACTAAAATCGCAATAAAAATGAAAGGGGGATATAGGAGGGTAAAAATTCTTTATAGTCTGTTCTCATACCTATCAAATATAAAAAAAAACATTAAAATCGGTCGAGCCGTTTCGGAGGAGTGCGACCACAAACACTCTGACACGAGGTATTTATATATTAGATTATTTATGTACATTTAATAGCATACTAAATACTTTTTATCCACGACACTTTTTGACTCATAATATGGTAGATGCATTGATCAAAAATATCCATATGTTATATTTAAGTTATTCGCATTCCAAATTTCATTCAATTAAGTCCGTTAAGCCAATAGAGCCTATAAAATTCACAATAACTGACAGCTGTCAGCATTTCTTTTAAATGTTAAAAAAACTTCGGATTAAAATGTAACAGATTGGTCATAGATTCTGAAAGATAAGATTGGAAATTAATTTATTAGGTAGGAAATCGGTCATCGTTGTTGCTCAGGCATTAGACAAGAAAAAATGGCATTAGGCCGGTCATATCTGCAGAAAAACTGATGACTGAGCGATTTCGTTGTCCAGTGGCTACGTCTAGAGAAACGCAGTGTAGGACGGCCGAGACTTCCTGCTAAAAGGTGCAACGATCTGTGCTGTAGGCTTAAATAGACTGTTAAAATTCAAAATATTTTATTCAGCATTAAATTATTACCGGTGGTAGGACTCTGTCAAGCCTGAGGAGTCCGACTGGATGGGTACCACCCCCTTATCTATTTCTGCCGCCAAGCAACAATGATTGCATTGTTGTGTTCCGGTTTGAAGGATAAGGTAGCCAGCGCAATTACAGGCAAGAGGCATATCATCTTAGTCCTCACAGTGACAACGCACCTATGGTTCTGCATTTTGGTTACTTAAAACCTAATTGTATGAACCGTAGGTGTTATGGGCGATAGGTACTGCTTTCCATCAGGTGGTCTGTCTGCTCGTTTGTCACTGAATGTCATATAAAAAAAAAAAAAAAAAATTACAATTTTTTACTAAACTTCATGAGTCTACCACCATGCACAAAGAAGCCATGAGTATGGCTGTATGCACAAAGCCTACTATTTCACTCAATAGCACACCCTGAGAGAAGCCAGGATATATCCAATAATAGTCTGGAATCGGTTGATGATGAACAAGAGGAATATTTACGATAGTAAAAGTGAAATAAGCAATTTTTTATTTTTTTATGTGAACACGCTTCATTTAGTGTAATTTCAATTGGACTTTCTTATGGTGCCGTTGTCAAAAGATAATAATAGAATAACTAACCGAAAAAACGGTATGTTTTTCTAAAATAGTAGCATTAAAAATTTACTTTCTTTACTATATCAATACATATAATAAATATGTAACTGTTCGCTGTCTATACATGGAGGACATTTGAGAAAAACAATTATTAGGGTTTATTAACGCAATAGAACCCAAAACAATGATTTTTAGAATTTTTGTCTGTTTGTCTGTTGCTAATCTCAGAAACTGCTAAACCGATTTCAGTGCGGTTTCTACTAATGTATTGTGGTAAATTTCACTTAACATTTATTATTTGTTTTATTTCAATCGGTTCATAAATAAAAAAGTTAGGTCAATTTAAAGAAACATCTACAGATGAACCCGAACGATGCAAGACAATTGAACTGTAAGTAAATCATATTCTGACCACATAGAAAAACTAGAAAAAGTAACCACGTAGTACTCTTTTATTCTTTACCTTATACACGTTCATAGTGTTTTATGAATCTAGACATAAGTGTATTTTTATGATGCAAATATGTTTCATTACAGGGTCTTAAAAGTAAGTACATTAGAAATTTTATAACCCTTAAATTTAAAGTGACGCCATGTAAAGGCTTACAGTGCTTCCAACTAAGGCAGTTTCACACGAGCGCTCATTAGCAGGCGCAGCGCAGGTTGCCTTAATGTCTTCATCCAGCAACTATCTTCGAAAATTTATTGTTCGCTCGGCTTTAAACTTAAAAAGTATTTGTGAAACCAATTTGTTGTTAGAAATAGCGGTTATCTAGAGGACTTTTTAGATATAAAGAAATGGTATTTGAATAAATTGGTTCGATAAGATTTTTTGCTTGTTATAAGGAACTGTGGTATATTTTATTGCCCAGTAATGACAAGTGCAAGTTCAATTCCTAAGTATTTGTTTTGACATTTATGTTTATTGTAAACTAGCGACTTACCCTCGCTTCACTCGGGTTCGTCTCTCGGTACGTTTTCATTTTTTTAAGCGAATCCCTAATTCTTTTTCTAAAGTTAAAGTAGCCTAAGTTACTCCTTATAAGATCAGCTATCTGCCAGTGAAAGTCCCGTGAAAATCGGTCCCGCCGTTTCGGAGATTAGCCGGAACTAACAGATAGATAGACAGACAGAAAAAAAATTTAAAAAGGTGTTTTTCTTATATGTACCGTATATACTTTCATATGCATTTAGTAAAAAGTTGTTTGACTTTGACATTACAAACAGACACTTCAATTTTATTTATCTGTATAGATGTGAAACTTTTTGTTTATTTATCCTTCTTTAATGTCGAAATAGAGTTACAGATTGACGTGTTTTTTTAGTGTGGAGATAGTTGGAAGGCTGGTGAGTGGCATAGGCTAATTTTTACCGAGCGAAATCATCTCATTCCTACCTACCTGGAACCTAAGGACGAACCTGAGCGAATCGAGGGTGAGTTGCTAGTATATCATAAATAAAAAAGGCGAGGTTAGTCGCTAGTAAGATACTAAAATATCTAAATATCCATTATGAGCGGAAGGTGTACTCTATGGAAATATTCTAAATAAAGTTATAGTTAATTCACTAAACACAACATCTTTAAGAGACATGACGTTATTTGCGCAGTTGTTCTTTAAGCTAAGTTTAAAAAATGCATTTGATGTGTATTCACAGTAATGAAATGGTACCCTTATAATTTAAACATAAATCGTAACATAAATGAATTGTCAGACTTCGTCCTTTGCTGAATTTTGTCCTACATCTATGTACTCCGCTTCGACATTTTATTGATGCTAATTCAAAAGAACTCCAAAATTATGAAAGGACCTGAAATATTCAAATTTAAATTGATTACCAATGTTCAATCTATCTTATTTATAGGTACATATAATAAAATTCTAAGTGAGTCGAATCTGTACCTTAAATATTTTTTTGAAAATCTTATTGAAATAGACTTTATTATCAATACAGACGCCGAATCTATAGTTTTTAAAATTTTTGTCTGTCTGTCTAAAACAATTATTTTAGAAAAAGAATTAGGATTTCGCTCAAAAAAATTAAAACGTACCTAGAGACACACCCGAGCAAAGCGAGGGTAAGTCGCTAGTTTATAATATTAGTATGGATATATGTACCTTTTGGTCAAAAATTATTAACACTACTCTATATGTTACTCCAGATCATAAAATTACTAAATGTAGACAATAAATGTAATAAATAATTATACATAATGTAGATTAAATTTCATCCAAATTCGTTCGGAATAACAAATATAAGTACATAAGTACTCGCACATACTCGCATTTATAAAGTTAACTTAGGACGTAAGACTTGCAATTACATATTATATCTTTAGTTTTTAAGCAAAGTTAGAAAAAATATTTTTTAAAAAGCCTCTTCATGGCAGACGGAAATGAGGCAGCGTACCACAACTTGTTTTTACATCCACAGGCCATTTAAAGGGGAAACTGAGAGTAGAGGCTACTACCCAGTAGCGAAATAAATATTTAAATAAGCAGATTGCTATCCTGTGAACGCCTGAAGTGCACTCAAAAAATTGGTTGAAACTTCAACAAAATAAAGTGATGGGAAACCGTAACAAGATTTTTCAATTACGTTTCACCATTTCATGTAATTTATATTTATGTACTAACATAGCGCAGATACTAGACTAGCAAAAACTTGATATTACAGTAAAATTTGTTATTTTAGAGTGGTAATTTAATAATATTTAATACTTATACTTATTTATTGCTTCCCTATATAAACTTTCATCCCCATTTCCATCCCCATAAGGAATGATTTCCGGGATAAAAACTATCCTATGTCCTTTCCAGGGTCTTAAATACGGTATACATATCTTCTTACCAAATTTCATCTAAATTGGTTCAGTATTTTGTAACTTATTCGATACAAACAAACAAAAATCTCTCCTCTTTGTAATATTAGTATAGATTACTTGTATAATTAATTCTTAAATACATTACCTTACATTTTTTAAAACATTTCCAAATATATAAATATTTATTTGTTATTTCCACTGAGCTTAAAGCTAAGAGGTTAAAACTTAATTTTAATTTAACCAGCATATCCTTTACTATCGGCTTACCCGCGCTTCGTTTAACAAAGACATTAACTATTTATTCGGCAAACAATCAGCGCCCTCTTTTGTTAAATTTTATTACTAACAGTAGCCGTTGTGTTATCCCATTATTCCAGATTATAGTATATTTGAATACTATATATTATGATTGTAATCTTTTCAGCAATAAATACCTTACGTAATTAAATAAATATGTTGGGACATTAACACACAACACCATCTAGTTCCATGGTAACTATGTTATGAATATCAGACAGTTAATACACTACACATATATAACTTTAAATACATACATATTATAAATATAAATACCCATGACTGGAGTAAAAACATTCGTGCTCATCACACAAATGAATGCCCCCGGCCCGACTCGAACCTATGACCGCCGGCACAGCAAGTAGGATCACTACAAACTGAGCCAAACGTATCGTCAAACATATGTACATATATATAAAACAAGACGAAAATCATATTATTACAAAACATTAAAATTGAAATTCACTGTTTGTTTACAGAAAACTAGAAAGTTTGAAGAACGTCAAGAATAATGTGAAGTAAGCTAGGTTGTGGCGTTAATTAAAAGGAGTCAAACTCAATCAACGTGAGTCAAAGGTCAATCATAGGAACAAAGCCTCGATTCACCCACCGGATACATTTTAATTGGATGAACCTATGATTTACATAAAACACGATTGAGACACCACTAATCTACAATATCATTCGTGCATATAGCTTTGAGCCTACTGTAAAATGTATGTAAAATTTAGTTCAAATAATTAGTAATTTTATCGTGTTTTCGTGGGGAATCTTTTAGGAGATGTGATATAACAAAAGTACAATTACTTAATAAAATACTGACTGGCAGAGTATGAAAAAACTAAGCCGCTGAGGCTAAAAATATTTAAAAAAAACCTTATAATTATTACTATATCACATTTATGTAGAAATTTTGGAAAATTATCTCCCAAAGGGGCAAATAAGAAAAGAAAATTTGATTGGAATGTCGTAATATTTAGAGTTTAACATAAGGAAATTGATGTTTAAGTTTTAAACAAACACATATACATTGAATATTTTCCATTTATTATAGTTGTCCAATTTACATAATTTAAAATATACTACTGTTCCCCAATAGTCGAAACCTTATATAAAAAAAAACTTATATAAAAAAAATATTTCCAAATTTTTTTTATTGATAACACTAAAGCTCGTCAATAGTTTCTAATTAAAAAAAAACAAGAAAAATCGGTTTACAAACAGAAGAGAAAAAGGTACTGAACTGTTTTGTCTTTACCTACTTTGATATATTTTTTGAAGTATGTAGGGTCTACATATTAGTTAACAGTGATCCCTTAATCCATTATCGAGTAGTGTCATTAAGGGCATAGTGGTGCCCTTAATGACAGTACCCTATTGGTTACTTAGCTACGCCGCACTACATTTTATCTCATTCTTATTAACACAACAAACATATTATATACGTTACATATAAAATTAAATAAAAATATTCAAATATAAGAAAACTAGCGACTCACCATCGCTTCGCTCGGGTTCGTCCCTAGATTGCGCCCCGTACAAACTTTCAACCCCATTTTCACCCCCTTAAAGGATGATTTCCGGGATAAAAACTACCCCAGGGTCTTCAACTATCTTCTCACCAAATTTCATTTAAATCAGTTCCGTAGTTGCGAAGCCTATTCGGTATAAACAAACAAATCTTTCCTCTTTATAATATTACTATAGCTAACACATAAATCTTAAAATTTTAAGGTCACTACATTTTTTCACTGTCCTTCAGTCCAATATAAAATATAGCGAAGTAGTGACTATTTTCAATTTGTCGCTATCAGTCCGCGTCCCGCGAATTCCGCTTCGAATTGAAATTCAGATCCCACATTTTTGTATTCCCAACATTGACATCTGCTATTCGGTTCAATGCGCTAACGTGAATTGGTTGCATAACTGAGATTCTAGCTTTAAAGCAACCATTCAAAAATATTTTTGGCGGAAATTATTAGTTAAAAAGTTCTTTGAATCGGATGAAAGCCCTTCAGCTGTATTCAGCCCTTTTTTAACGTGCCACTGCTGGGTACGGACCTTCCTTTACTGCAAGTGGTATCAGGCCATAATCCAGCACGCTGGCCAAGTGTGGGTTGGCGGACTTCATATAACTTTCGGAAACTTACTACGTTTTCAGAGATGTAAGTTTCCTTACGATGTTTTCCTTCACCGTAAGACAAGTAGTAATTATGCTGGAATACAATCTAAAAATGTCCATCCTGAAAGGTGACACTAAAGTCACCGAGGCGATGCTAGCCTAACTGCGGAGTGGGGCAGGGTCCTCGGGGAACTAACAGAAAAAAAAAGTAAATAAATAAACAGTATTTAGATATAAGTATTACTAGTAAGATATGTATGTACCTAGATATAAGCACTAGATTATAAGTTACTAACAATCACCTCAACAAAAAAAATAAAAAAACTGAACAAAATTATAAAAAAAAACATGTTTATCAATAACCAGTCAGTGTCGGACCACGTCATTTAATCTATAGCTTTAAGTACCGCTAGCTGTGAGTAAAAAAAAAAATGTAATCGCCAAACAAAAAAAAAAGTATAAAAAGGGCACGGGCAATTAAAGCCTGTGGATGTAATGTAACTATAAAAAAAAAGTAGTAATTATGTTGGAAATGATTCGCACATGAAAATATCAGGATTGCGTGACCCGGGATTTGAAACCGCTTCCTCAAACACTCGATTTCTCAAGCGAGCACGCTACCACTGGGTTACCACTGCCGTTTAGATACAATTGTTTTTTTTTTTTTTTTGCTTGGATAAAATAGATAAAAAATATATTTAACGTTTGAATAAAGATACTAGTATTTGATAATACATATCAAAAAGGCTTCACTGCAGAGATTGTTTTAAAAAAGTTAGAAATACGCATTTATTCCTATATTTTATAACGATTTATACATAATGTTATTAATAAATTACCTCGATCCCGACAGGTTGTACGATGTCAGGATATCGTCGAGGAAATGAAAATGTACGATCACTTCGTAGTACTATAATAATAGGGTTAAATATTCCACAATTTAAATAAAAACCTAAATATTTTAAAGTATAACCATACATTTCAAATATTTAAATAAAAAAATATTAATAAAAGTAAAAAACTGAGTAACAAAGCGAATTAAAAAGATGAGAACAAGTTGACGAAAAGCATAGTATCATGCAATCGGAGACACATATTATGTTTTATACTTGCTGCGACTTTACATGAATGTGTACATACATATAGGTCAAACACAAAACCCTCTTTTGGACTTTACTGCAGTCGGGTAAATAGGAAGTAATATTGGTTTCATATGATTTGTTCGCATGTAAATTTATGGTGACAAGACAATATTTGGGTTATGTAGTCTACCCTACTATTATAATGAGGTAAAGTTTGTAGGTTCGTATGTAGAGGATAATCTCTGAAACTATTTATTTATCAAAAACATTGGTATTCTTACGGTTGCGTCGCAAAATATACTGTGTAATATATTACTAGTTCGTAAAAAATTAAATAATTATGTCAAAAACAGTGACAGACACACAATAAACACTAGGAATAGAAATAAGATTGTTACGCCTAAATTTCAACTCCAAAAGGTGAATAAATCCTTCATAGGCCTGAGTATACGCATGTCGCATATATAATAAGATTCCACAAAATTTCCTAGATTTACCACTTCAAAAATTAAAAGATAAAATTAAAAATATTTTATTGAGCAAAACGTATTATACTGTTCAAGAGTTTCTTGTTGATGTAAATGTGTGGAATTGAGTATTATTGACTCATTTGCGGGCTATCTATATTGTTATTTTAATAAAATAAATGTAACTTCGATATTTAAAAGAGTAGCTGTTAAGTTTCTTGCCGGCTCTTCTCAGCAGAACTGCTTTCCGAGCCGGTGGTAGCTTCCTCATGGACAGAATACACTGACGCTTACATTAAATTGACGATTCAAAAGCAGTTGTAATAAGTCTAATTGAATAAAGTTTATTTCATTCATACTGATATGATTCTAAAAATACTTTCACTAATATGAAGCTACATTTCCGATGAGTGTTATAAAAAAATAACCTATGTATTTCAATAAAAACATATTCGCTGTCAGAAATCATAAGAACTATAAGTTGAAGTTGGATATAAACTGGCCGTTAAGTTGCTTTATTGACTATTTGAACTTAATTGAATTGAATTTTCAAGTGAATTGACTTGAACGCAATAGAGTGAAGTGAGGGAAAATTGTTAGAAACAAAGATGTAAAGTTTACAATCGTTATCGAACAATTTCAGTAGAAAGAGTGAATAAAAATAATAACAGGATAAAAAATAATATCTTTAGTATTGTCTACGAATATGACCATTTAAATAAAATAATCTAGATAAAGGCACAAATAACAAGAAGTCCTTTTAGAATACGTATAGCAATAAAAATGTATAGCTAAAAATGTCGCTAAGCGCAAAACTCGAGAACGGCTGGACCAATTCGGCTAATTTACTTTTTCAAATATTAGTTGAAGTCCAAGGATTTTTCAATTTTACGGAAAAACGTTAAAATCGTATTTTAATTTTTAAAATTAATATAAAACTAGTTTTAAATTATAAAAATATACAAAAACAGCAAGTAGAAATGGTTAAATAATTTTATTGTAACATTTTAATACAACTTTATATCTGTTTACTGTTACTCCCTCTTTATTTCTAGTTCTTTAGTTTAATGGAAATTTGAATTTGGTCTCTCGCATTTTGCAAAAGCATAAAGGCTATCACGTAAGCTGTTTCACACGATAGCTGGCGCTCATTAGCAGTCCAAAGCACAAGTGGTTTTAATATTATGATCGTTTTAGAATTATTCTTAGACATAACTATTATGAAACCACAATAACCTCAACATGTAGATAAAAAATGCGAATATTTTATTTAAGTAGATATTAATCTTTTTTCTATTTTTAAATTAGGCTAGAACCGTTTTTTTTTCTGCGGTGAAGCCCAAAAGGATTTTTATCCCTATAGAGACATATATACATATATATATATATATATATATATATATATATATATATATATATATATCACCATAAAATTGTAAGTGCCGCTATATTGTAATCTATCTCGCGAGATTGTAAACTGTCGAAAGATAGATTGTAAACTAGCGGTGTTTACAATTTTACGGTGATATAGAAGCCATAAAGATAATGGGACACAACAAGAAACTAGCAACATAGTCTCGAAAATGTTAGATCATTGGTAATTTATTTTTAGTGAACAATAAGCCACAATAAATATGAACGTGGCGCTAATCCTGTGTTCGCAGAAATAAGTATCTCTGAAACGAAGTATTTAGCAAATAGAATTTATATATCCTTCTATTTCATGTTATTTTGCTAGTTTAAATTGAATGGAAATAAAAACTTATCTTTAATGAAAACAAGTTTCATATTTTAATAATAAAAAAGTAACTGTTCTTTATAGTACATAAGTACCTACATAAAATGATTATATTTTTAGGCATAGACTTCAATTCGAGACGTATTTATGTAATACTAACGACTCACCCGCTTCGCTTCGGGTTCATTCCTAGACAAAAACGAATCTATCCCACGGGAACCGTGTATTTTTCCGGGATAAAAAGTAACCTATGTGCTATTCCAGACTGATCTCTGTGCCAAATTTCATCTAGATCCGTTCAGCCGTGATTGAATAACAAACATCCAAACATCCATCTAAACTTTCAAATTTATAATATTAGTAAAATAGTAAGACACCATTTTTTTGTTCTGACAGTGTTGTAAATACAGGTCGGTATACATATAAAGACCGATACTTTGTAATAATATATTATGTAAATTTTGCTTGTGTTTACTGTTGGTATTCCTATTAAATAAATAAATAACCAAACAAGATCTCAAAATGGTATAATAATAATCAAAGTTAGCTGTAAATTTACGTTATAATAACAGCTTTGATATTATAAATATAATATAATACAAAGCAATTAAGATTTTGAAGTGAACAACAAATCATAGGTCAAGTTGGTCAGGGGAGGACAATTAAAAACACCTGGCGAGAACGTGCTTGGATAACGATCAAAATTTTCGTTAAATAAATAGAAGTGGATATTGCGATTTATTTATATTATTATTGATAGTAAAATAGCGATTCTATTTCGAAATATCTATATATTTATACCTACTCCCTTATCTATACATATAATAAAAGTGTAGAGGTCGAATGTCTGTACATAGAAAAAAAAAACTAAAAACAGTCAGGGGGATAAACTATAATAATTTATACAGCTTAGTACACAAAAACTACTGATTAGATATTAATCTAACTTTACAATGACATAGTTCATGCATCAGAATAACAAATAGGCTACTTTTTATCCCGGGAAAATATGTACGGTTCCAATGGGATAGATTTGTTTTTGTTTGTTTAGAGGCGAACCCGAGCAAAGCGAGGGTGAGCCGCTAGTCTGTATATATGTATTTTAGCTTACTAACCAATCTTAATGATATTTTGATGGAAAATTTGGTTACAACTATTATAAAAATTCATTGTCATTGGAACCAAAATCAAAAATTTCAACTCTTTAGGATAAGAAAAATTAATTCTAATTCAGCTTCCAAGATTTGATCCATTTTTTTAACGCTGGGAAATTACATTTGTACGCATATTCTTGACGCATCTGACGACATGTTTGGCTCAGTTTGTAGTGAAACTACTTGCTGTGCTAGCGGTCGCGGGTTCGAGTCCCGCTGGAGGCATTCATTTGTGTGATGAGCACGCATGTTTGTATTCCAGTCATAGGTGTCCATATTTATAATATGTATGTATTTAAAGTTATATATGTGTAGTGTATCAACTTTCTGGTATCTATAACACAAGCTTGTAGCTTACCATGGAACTAGATGGTGCTGTGTGCTATTGTCCCAACATATTTATTTATTACTATTATTTATATTAACTGCATACATACAGGTGGCTATGGATTAAGCCGTTAGAAAAGCCAGTACTACACTTAAACCCAACAGAACCTCCCCCGTCTTAGTGAAATACCGCAAGATCGCTTAAGTACGCACTCAACCACGACGCCCCGACTGGCAGACCGACGTTCAACAACCCCAGTAAGTCTGCCGAAGTAGACCACAGAAACCAAGGAGTTGTTCCCACTGTGTCTCTTGGTTGCTACCCTGCTACCCGGCTGGACTGCCGGATGCTAATGAGCTACCCCACCACTACAAAGCAAAAACCCATTTCCGATTTAGCGATTTGATCTATATAAATAAAACAAAACCAACAAACATTTCAAGTTAAATAAAACCTTCTAAAAAGGACACTATTTACCCAAGTTTTCTAATATTGAACGAAATCTAAAATATTATTTTAGGTCAGTATCATAACTTTGATAGAAGGACAATAAAATAAATATTTTCTCTGTACGTCGCAGCCTTCGGCGATAAGTGTTCTGAAGAAAATATAAAACTATTCATTTTGCTACATACTATTGAGTAAATAGTTTTTGAAACTTTCTTTTTTATTATATTTATAATACTCTAGATCAAATTTAACTAGTAACTCGGCCCTACTTCGCTCAGTATTAAGCTGCGTATCTTTTATATTGATCACATTAATATTACCCAAAACGCATTTGTATAAAATGAAAGCGAACCATGCAAATCTATTTGCAATAAGTGAATGTTTTCCTAGTTAATTTCGTTTAAGGCCTCCAATCTCACCAAAGCTAAACCCCCTGCGTTGGAACTATAGTGTACAAGTATACGCGCAAACAGAAGTGCACTCTCACTTAATTTCACTCTCCAAGTACGATGATGATACTATCTCCAAGTGATGATACTAATATTTTTTTGTAATCAATTTTTTTAATAATTTTTTGGCCCGGCCCAGGATTCAAACTCAGGAACTCTCAATTTGCTACTGCAAACGCTAGTCTATACCAAGGCAGTTTTTATAATTATAATATACTAGCAAAACCCGCGGCTTTGCTTGCGCTAAAATTACAAAAAAACCTCTAAAAAGATAGATCTCATACAAACTTTCATCACATATTTTATCCCCTTATGGGATGAATTTCTAAAAATGCTTAAACACGTATTTATTTAATTGTATACAAGAGCATTAATATCAAGTTATTCTGATCGTAAATGTTCTTTTGGGTTGTATTATAATGTGTATTCCCGTGGGAATGAGATGATCTCCCACGATAAAAAGTAGCCTATGTCACTCTCCAGCCCTGCAACTATCTCCACGCCAATCACGCCAATCCGTTACTCTATTTCAACGTGAAAAAAGGTTGTCCTTCAACAAACAAACACACTGTCACATTTATAATATTAGTATGGACCACCAAATTACCTCTAGTGGTAATGGAACTTGTAATCTGTAGCTTGATGCAATATACAAACAAATAACACATACATATTTTATTTTTAATTAAAAAACTATAGTAAAATAAAAAATAACTTGGAATTGAACGAAACAAAAATGAGTGGCTGTAATAAATAATTTCGCTGTGGCTACAGCTACAGTGGATTTACGTAAACTGGGCCTCAGGGGAAAATTGCACTTAATTTTTGCCACTCCTGCAAAATCCCTGCGCTGAAAAGTTTTCATTTTAAAACTATCAAAACTTTGTCATAAACTGTAACAATATTGTTCAATTATTTTATAATTTTTCACATTCAGCGAAATTATTTTTATAACGCCTGCAAACAACATTTAGTCTTAATTAAAGTGAAATCCATACTAATATTATAAATGTGAAAGTGTGTTTGTTTGTTCGTCCTTCTTTCACGTCAAAACATACGTGACGAATTGGCGTGATATTTTGTCTGGAAATACTCGTAGTTGGAGGACTGAAGTGTGATAAAAAAACGCTATAACACAACCCACAACACCTATGTATTTAGTCTATCTATTTCATACTTACCGTCCGAACATACTTAGGGAGTAATATTAATAAAGGCATACTAGATCCTATTTATATAAAAGACCATCTCTATTAAGGAGATTTTCTACATCAAAAAAAATATCAAACCAGCATATATATATATATATATATATATATATATATATATATATATATATATATATATATATATATATACAATATATAAATATATATATATTATAATTATAACCAAGTAAATAAAATATTCTTTCTTTTTTTCTTTCTTGGCTGTTCTTTTGAACCAATAAGATTTATTGTGCCGTACCGTGTCTGACAATTAATCACGAATGGCACAAATTTTATAATAGGTAATTATAACGATATCCTCATTGGCTCATCTTAACCTAGAAGTGTGAACAAAATCATTGACCATTTCAAATACAGGCCTTCAATTTAATAGACGGCGTCAACTAGTTACATGCAATAACGCGTCCAAACAGTGTTCCTCAAGGAAATTGAATTGCTTTGAATAATACTTGAAATAAAGCCTTATTAAGTTAAACCAGAAAAGAAAAGATGTCTCATAATGTTTATATACAGACGTATGTACATATTTGTACATATTTACACATGCTGATACAAAACATCGTGCTGTTTTTAAATAAAAATTAGATAATTGAGGACAAAAAATAAACCTTTAAATCTGTTAAAATTTGTGAATCTTACGTAAACAATATTTATCGACTTCGTCGTCGTAATTAATTGTTTTATAAGAAAAATAGTGACTCACCTCGCTCCGCTCGTATTCACCCCTACTTACGTTTTAACGTTTAGTATAGATTTCTCAGAGATGAGATATTTTCCCGCAGTAAAAAGTATCCTATCATAGGTTGACCCAGATAACCAGTTATCATCATACCAAATTTTATCAAAGTCCCGCCAATAGTTTTTTAGTGATGCGGTCACAGACAGACAGACGAAAATTCAAAAAACTATAGATTCGGCCTCTGTATCGATAATAATGTCTATTTCATTAAGATTTTCCAAAAAATATTTAATGCGCAAATTCGGCTTAGTTACAATTTTATCATATGTATAGATTTTTACCATCTCTATTAAAAAGGACGAGGTTCAGTGGTTGTCTGTACGTATTTTTTCCGCCGTCAATGCTTTAAGATATGAATATCTAATAGATAAATATAACAAGTTATGATATATCTTACTAATCTTGCTAATATTTTTATATTGACTAATACCAGAATAACACATGGGTTAATTTTTATCCCGGAAAAATATGCGGTTCCCATGGGATAGAATTGTTTTTGTTTTTTTAAAGACAAACCCGAGCAAATCAAGGGTATACCCTTAATTTATACATATGTATATATTTATATCGAAAAAAATTTACTTTACATTGGCGGGCACTGACTTTGAAAATCTGATTAAGTATCTAAACTAAACGAAAACCCCCGTTCAGTTATTTTTTACTTTTTAGTTTGTCGGTCGGTTTTTTTAATGTCTAGTTCAAGAATGTAATTAGTTTAGTAAGTAATTAATTAATAATTTTAATCAAAATCGGCATAATTATTATGAATGCAAAAGTTTGTGTGGTTTTTTCATGCGACTACTGTATTTTATTGGAAATCAGAATTGTGATAGCTTTCATTCTGGATTAACCCATGATTTTTTTATCAACGCGCTTTTATCTTAATTAGTACACAAGAGGAGTCGCAGGTAAAAATTAGTTTTCAATAATACTTCCTTTTTACTCGAATATTCGACATTTTAAATAAAACTATCTTTTCGGATTTTTTTGCGGATTTATTTTGATTTTTCGTTCCTTTGTTTAAATGTCGTATAAGAATGTTTTTAATAATGTTCTTCTGACAGATTTCGGTCATGGTGGCCTATCTCACTGAGACTAGCCATCGGCGCAGGAGATATTATAGTATCCGTCAGGCCTGCCGCCGGGGCGTCGCGGTAGTTATGCGTAAGCGATCCCGCGGCGTCCCACTAAGGCGGAGAGGAGGGGAAAGTTGGGATTTAGTGGGTAGTACCGGCTTTTCTAGCCGGTGAGCCCCACATAACCACTTGGGGGATAAGTGGTATGCGTAAATGCATTCCCCAACTATAAAAAAAAAAGGAGATATTATAGTACACAAGTGTACGCACAAACACCTTACCTTTTACTCTCAAAGTCCGATGGGACAATACTTCAACACGACCGGTGAAATTTAAGACGCCGGGCCTATGGCTTTACATTCTTTTCGAGGTACGGAGGTCAACAACGCCAACTTCCCAATTCCGGGCTACTACTGAGAATATCTAAATAGAAAAACTCAGTAATTAAACTTGACCCGATCTGTTACCGTGCATAATAGCTACTAGACCACCGAGGCAGTTAACTCTCAGTAACAACTATTGACCTTTGAACATAAAACCTTAGTCTCTCCCATGACCATAATCGCCATAAAGCATTCGAAACGTCAAGACCAAATGATCAAAATAAATCTGCGAAAAAACAATTCGTTTTATTTATTTTTCAATATACTATTTACGCCTGTTTAAAAAATCAACATAAAGGGGTTATAAAGTTGTTGACATCATACAGATTATTATAAATAATATCGACATCCGTTAAACTAATAATGGTATATAGAAACGATAAATAACTATGCAGCAGAATTGTTAAAGGGAAACTACCAATTTTCGCTTCAAGAGACGCGTATATCACCGCTATTAATAACACTTTCTAAGGCAAATATACCCTCTGAGTATAAAATAGGGAACACACTCGCGAAATACCTTATTATATTGTACGAGCCATTCTTGTATATGTTACAGTTAACTATTTTTTAGTCAAAACTACTTTTGACTAAATAGGTTGGTCAAAAGTAATTTTGACTGCAGGCTTTGGTCAATAGCAGTTTTAACTGGCATATCGGTCAAAACTCTTAAAAAGTTAAGGAGATAAGAAGGTTGAAGGTTACTCGGAAGAACACTTTCTTTCTTTCTAGGTTAGGTTAGAACAGTGACCACAGTGAAACGAGCGTGCCGCGGTAGCGGCCGGTGAATGCCATAGTTTTAACATATATATATATATATATATATAAACGATTAGGTATTTTAACTAAACATTTAAATGAGCTAGAGCCTAACAAAATAGACTAAGTATTAGACTTAATATCCGGTGAAAATAAACTTTCGATTGGTTTTAAAGAGAAACTTTTTTAATAATAATGTAATATATTTTTATCTCGTCTATTTTCCAAAAAAATATTATCTAATATGCTTATTGCGATGTCTAAAGCAAATAGATTGTTTTTTGTTTAATAAAATTAAATTATTTTGAAGTAAAAATTTTCAAATTTTAGTAACAATGCTTAAAAATTGGAGGGAGGGATACATTGCGCTGCAAAGTGTCACAAACAACACTCAAGTTTCATATTTCAAAAGCAGAAGTTTAAAATGAAAAATAGTTTATGAAATTTTCACCTACCTTTTAAAGTGCTTTCAACATGTAAAAATTAAATTATCGCTTCTTAAAACCTTTTCAAAGCTTTGAAATATCAAAGAATAGTAGAACATTATGACTACAAAGACCGTATTATTTTTTGTAAGTAGATTTAAGATTATATATAAGAAAGTGACTATTATCTATATATATATATATATATATATATATATACTAGCGGCTCACCCTCGCTTCGCTCGAGTTCGTCGCTAGGTACGTTTTACATAGATTTTTGCCAGCGTTAGCCATATTTTTAATATATTTTTTTGAATTTTTCTGATGGAATCCTTAACCTTAAACAAAATTACGTTTAGCTGTCATTTGCGTTTTGTTATTCCATGTCAGATGCGTTTTTGTCATACCACGTTTTATAGTGACTTGTATTCTCTTTGAGTTTTATGTCACGTCACACGGGAACGCGGTCGAAAGGGATAAAAAGTATCCTACATCCGTCTCCTAGTTCTAAGCTACCTCCCTACCAAATTTCACCCAAATCGGTTTAGCCGTTCTTGAGTTATAAATAGTGTAACTAACACGACTTCCTTTTATGGAGAAAACTTTGATACCCTTTTTAAGCATATTGCATGTACGGAGGAGGATGAGCTTTGGCATAGTTAAGGTTTATATAGAGAAGGACTGCATAAAGCTAAAATTTCTTAAAAAATCTTTTACCTGCGGCTCCGCTAATGAATTCTGATTGATTTTCAACCACGCGGCGATCACTAGTTCCAGTTACTGTACGATTAATATATAACTATTCATCCAGCTACTTTATTTTGATTTGTTTTTACAGCATCTGGATACAACATTATTAATTTTTAAGTTTTAATTTGCGATTATGTAACAGACCTGACTTGGATAACATAGGTTGAAACGCCTTAATCTTCTCGTTAGGTCTATTTTTTATTTGAAACCCAGAACCCCTAATATCATCATTGCTTTATGTTATTTAAGACTAGCGACTCACACTCGCTCCACTCGGGTTCGACCCTATTTACGTTTTAACGTTTAATATAGATTTCTCAGAGATGAGATATTTTCCTGCAGTAAAAAGTATCCTATATGTTGACCCGGATAACCAACTATAATCATACCAAATTTCATCAAAATCCCTCCAGTGGTTATTCCGTGATGCGGTAACAGACAGACAGACAAAAATTTCAAAAAACTATAGCTTCGGTCTCTGTATCGATAATAATGTCTATTTCAATAAGATTTTCCAAAAAATATTTAATGTACAGATTCGGCTTAGTTACAATTTTATTATATGTATAGATATCCCTTTGCTTAATTGAGAAAATATTATGTGTATATATCAATAAACGTAAATATCTATCACACCCCTTATTTTATAAGTCGGTTATTCATTGATATACACACAGCCTTAGTAATCTTAGCAAATTATACTTGACATAAACAGAGGTGTAGCCGCTTACATCTGCTGTAATTGCGACGAGACAATTTATTGTCGAGCGGCTTAGGATCGTATTGACGACTTTACGACGCCGATTACGTCTGTATACAATGTAGACATAGCTTTAAACGTTTGCTATTGAATTATTTTACAACAAATTCATATTTATTCAAACTGATATTATTATTATTTTATTCTAGCGACTCACCCTCGCTTCGCTTCGGATTCATCCCTAGACAAAAACACATCAATCTCAAGGGAACCGTATATTTTTCCGAGATGATATATAGCCTATAGCCTTCCTCAGATAACGGGCTATCCAGTGCAAAAAGAATTTTTCAAATCAGATTAGTAGTTCCTGAGATTAGCGCATTCAACCAAACAAACAAACAAACAAACTCTTCAGCTTTATAATATTAGTTTTATATAATCATATTGTCATATTATTTAGGTATACCTTAATTTATATATTTTATATATGTATATAAAATATCATATGTATGCAATATGCATATATTATATATGTATCATTTTTATTTTTCCTAACTCTGCTATTTGTTCCCACCCTTCCCCTTCACACTTTGCTTTTTCCTACACCTACAGGTTGTCTAGAAGAAATCGCTGTTTTAGAGATAAGTCCGTCTCTAGTGCATTTTCCTACTACTGTATTGTTCTTTTCTTATTTCTTCCTCTTTTGTGTGTGCAATAAAGAGTTTTTATTATTATTATTATTATTCTTAGAGTTAATAGGAAAAGTTTTAGTAGTAGTAGTATATTTAGTAGTAATAGTAGCAGAAAAAATTAAGTCTCTATGCCTATTGTCATATGTCACTGACAATTTAATTGGGTAACTTTAGAAAATAAGTGTCTTTTGTAAAATTACGTTAATAAACAAATTAGAAAGTTTGTTTTTGTTTTATTGTTTTATGTTGGGACATTAACACACAACACCATCTAGTTCCATGGTAAGCTACGAGATTTGTGTTATAGATACTAGAAAGTTGATACACTACACATATATGTATAACTTTAAATACATACAATATATATATGATAAATATAAACACCCATGACTGTAGTACAAAAATTCGTGCTCATCACACAAATGAATGCCCCCAGCGGAACTCGAACCCGCGACCGCTGGCACAACAAGTAGGGTCACTACAAACTAAGCCAAACATGTCGTCTTAGAAATTGGTATTGTAGTGTATGTAGCTGCGGTGTTTTTGTTTTAGTGCCGCAAAGAAAACTTAATTTTTCTTCATAATAAAAAAATATTATGAAAACGAATATTTTACAGTTACGACTTTCTCAGGTCTGATCTGTGTACAACGGCAGGTCTAGAGGCTCTGGGTTTGACTCTCAAGTCAGACCTAGCTATACTTTTAACGCTATAGTATAATTAGACATCTCTAATAGGTATCCGGGCTGTTACAGAGAATTGCCTGAAAGAATACGTTATATTTAACCCTGGCCCGGAGAAAAAAATAATCATATTTAATGAACTATTGTAACTGAGCTATAGTTTGTAAAGTAATATTTTGTTAAGGGTTTAAATATTTAATTATATATAATGTCCTCCCGACCGATTCCGGCCCAATCTCATTGAGACTAGCTAATTGCGCAGGAGATATTATAGTGCACAAGTGTGCGCGCAGACACAAGTGTACTCTCTGTGCCTGTCACTCTCATACTCCGGTAGGACGACTATTCGACACGACTCTCCGAGGCACGGGGGTGAAGCACCGCCAACTTCACAACTCCGGACTGTTACTGAGGTTTACTATACAGATCAACTCAGTAACTAAACTTGGTCCGACCCAGGACTCGAACCCAGGACCTCCAGGTGTGCAGCCGTACATGATAACCTCTACACAACCGAGGCATTTTAAAATTATTAATACATTTAATTATACTATAACGTTAAAAGTATTATCATAATGTTCACGGCGCCATTATTAAGAAGCTTGTATACAAAGAAGCTTAAGCGTTCTAACACCAGCTTGTTGTTCTTCTCTCACAACTTTACTGACTATGTTGTATAGACCAAACATTTTCTTAAATCTTGTGTATTAAATACCTATAAAATTATTTGAAAAAAAACATGTTTAAATATGAAAAAAATATATAATACTATAATTTACGTTATAAATATCAAACTAAGTTACCTTAGTTTACTTGGGTATGTTCCTAAGCGCCTTTACCCGACTATCATTAAAAAATATATTAAAGAGTGTATGTATGAATGTGTACATGCGCAAGAAGTAAAACTTCTGTAGGTTATCGGTACTCTTTATGAAATTCAATTTATGTTTTAAATAATTAGGATAGCTGAGATACTAAAAATAACGCATATTAGGCATATTACAATCATATATTTATAAAATATCATTTAAGGAAAGAATATAATATTATATATCATTTGTCAGACAATAACAACGGTTACCATGGCAACAAACGTACCTACATTTTTTCGTAACGCATTCACCAGCTTACCCCACAAGTCAAGCGTGCGTTAAGAAGTTTTACTTCAAAAAAGTACTATTAACAAAGAAAGCAGTCATAGGCTAGTAACCGCTTGCTTGGAAAACCAAATGAAGCCGGTTCAAATCCCGGATCTCGCCCCTCTACTCTCTATGTGTGGATACGGCAACATGGTGAGAACCTATATATCTGAGAGAACCTAGCAAGTTTTCGAACGAATATAAAATCCGCCACGCACTTGGCCCGCTTGGTAGGTCATGGCCTGTTCCCCCTACTATTTAAAGGAGTCCCTTGCCCAGCAGTAAGGCCTTTTAAAGGCTAAAAATATTACAATTTCAAAGGTTTGTATGTATATTTGTGTGATGTGTATATTTTTATTAGGTACTACATCACGCTGAAAATTAGTTCACTAATAGATATATGTATATATGTGGAGTAACACATTTTACAACCCAAATTAAGTAAAAAAGCGGCAAAGTTAAAAGGCAAACTTAATAAGACAATCAAACACTAATATCTATAAAAACAATCTCAAGCAGATGTAAATGAGGACTGAAAAATAACATTTCAGGCACTTTCCAAGTCGTTAACGAATAAACTACTTTACTTAATTACGGGCCAATAGGCGTGGAGGGTTCATACAATATTTATACTGAATTGTTTTAATGCTTTTACTTCAATTTGGAGACTTGACTAATGAAATATAAAGTTGTTTATTTATTCTAATTTACTTAAACTGTATTGTAATCAGCCCTTTTCAGCGTCCCACTGCTGGGGTTAGGTCTCCCTGCAATACGAGGAGGATCAGGCCATAGTCCACCACGCTGGCCAATTGTGGGTTGGCAGACCCATGACTAGAGTTCAAACATTCGCGCTCATCACACAAATGAATTACCCGAGCAGGACTCGAACCCGCGACCACTGGCGCAAGCAAGCGCGTTACCCAAGCATTTCTCAAGCGAGCGCGTTGCCACTGAGCTACCACCTGGAAAGCCATATGAAGTCCGTCAACTTGCCTGATTCCCTTCGCATTGAAAGGAGGCCCGTGCCCAGCAGCGGGACATTAAAAAGGGCCGAATTGAATAAAATAATTGAAACACGCGTTCGAGGCCGCGTGAAAACCCTAGTACTAAATAACAAGCACTTGATAGCAAGACAAAATGAAATACAAAGTCCTGTTGGTGCAATTTATGCGACTTGCGACTGAGTCTAAGAAGTAAGTGTAACCAAAATAATAACAAATTACCCAAACTCCGTGCCAAGCAGCGCTTAAGTAAAATTTTGTTTTACGACCAGTGAAACTGTGGCTTAAAAGCAACTTAATTTTTAATGTGCCTTCATTATTACAAATTGTTGCTGTGGGCCTATTGGTATACAAAAACTCAGTATACAGCTTTTGTCCTCAAAAGAAGCGCACAATTCAAAATCGATTTGCGCTTTTTTTAAATCTTTTTTAACCGACTTCCAAAAAAAGGAGGAGGTTCTCAATTCGACCGTATATATATATATATATATATATATATATATATATATATATATATGTTTGTTCGGGCATTTTTGTTCATTGCTTTTCGGATGACAAAATTAAAGCGTACGCTGTTTTATTTAAAAAGTACTCTATGTGGTGTGCGTATGGTTGAATTTGTTTTTAGACAATTAAAACTATCAATTTTTGAATTCTATACTTTGGTTTGTCGTAACATGTCGATGTCACTTTTTGAAGAGATATTTGTTTGGAAATGTGTTTCTATGTTTTTATATATCAACTAGCGACTCACTCTCACTCCGCTCGGGTTCGTCCCTACTTACGTTTTAACGTTTAGTATAGATTTCTCAGAGATGAGATATTTTCCCGCAGTACAAAGTATGCTATATGTTGACCCGGATAACCAACTATCATCATACTAAACTTTATCAATATTCCTCCAGTGGTTTTTCCGTGATGCGATAACAGACAGACAGATAGACGAAAATTCTAAAAACTATAGATTTGGCCTCTGTATCGATAATAAAGTCTATTTCAATAAGATTTTCCAAAAAATATTTAATATACAGATTCGGGTTAGTTACAATTTTATTATATGTATAGATGAAATTACCTAATCTCTGTGCCAAGCAGCGCTTAAGTAAAATTTTGTTTTACGACCAGTGAAACCGTATCTTAAAACCAACTTAATTTTTAATATGCTTTCATTATTGCAAATTGTTGCTGTGGACTGTTAATTTTTACTTGCAATTACAATTCTAATGTTTAAAGTATTGGTCAGTACGATATCCATTCTGCGGTATTTACGGTTATGGGTTCAAACCCGTACATGGCAAATATTCGTTAGTACATACATATGTATATGCTTAACATTTTATGTATAATAAATAAATTTTCAATTATGTACAGACGTAGACAAAAACTATGTTTAGTATATTATATTAAACTACGCGATTTACATAGAAGAACAGCGAGGTATTTATACAACCTGATAAAATTTCTTCCGAGGTCGCCGAGACTGGAAGTTTTTTGCTGATTAAAATAAAAAGTCTAGTTCCCATCTGTTTGGTCGGTCTAAAGATATTTTCCAATGCTTTTATTTCTCGCGTTTCGAGATATTCTGTAATATGGTTAAAACGTAGATATGTTATGTCGTGTACGACGACACGTTTGGCTCACTTTGTAGTGACCTTACTTGCTGTGCCAGCGACCGCGGGTTCGAATCCCGCTGGAGGCATTCATTTGTTTGATGAACACGAATGTTTGTACTCCAGTCATGGGTGTTTATATTTATAATATGTATGTATTTAACGTTATATATGTATATTGTATCATATATCTAGTATTCATAACACAAGCCTCATAGCTTAACATGGAACTAGATGGTGCTGTGTGTTAATATCCCAACAATATAACATATATGTTTCTGTAAATGACGATTACTAATTTCGATTATCATCTCACCAAAAACGGCACAATATCATCCCACAAGATTAATAAGTTCGAAGCATTTCGCCTATTAGCCTTATAATCAACTAGACAGTGTTTCTGATTATATCATGTATTCAATATTTGTTTTTATTTGTACTCCTTTTACGTAATCTATACAGATAAATAAAATTGGAGCGTCTGTTTGTAATATTAAAATAACCGCTTCTTACTAAATGCATATGGATGTATACAAGATACATATTCCAAAACAACGTTTTTTCCAATTTTTGTCTGTCTGTCTGTTTGTTCTGGCTAATCTCCGAAACGGCTGGACCGATTTTGACGGGACTTTCACTGGCAGATAGCTGATCTTATAAGGAGTAACTTATGCTACTTTTATTTTAGAAAAAGAATCAGGGTTCCACGAAAAAAAATTAAAACCCATGAAATTGTGAACAAAATCCGCGTATGGCATACGCACCCGAGCAAAACGAGGTAAAATCGCTACATAATTTAAATGAATATCTTAGGAGTAGCAAGGTACTATTTATGTACAAACATAGCTAACCGTGAAAACATACCTAGGGACGAACGCGAGCGAAGCGAGCATGAGTCGCTAGTATTTTAATAGTTATACTTTATACACACCCGACTTGGATGTGAGAGTTTATTACATAACATATCTTGATTCCTTCATCAGATCAGCTCAATAATATCATTATATTGTAAATCGAACTTCACATTCAAAAGTATATTACTTGTATCGAATATCGATACAGCAATTAGAACGTTAAAATCGACTTCTAAGATTGATTACTTAGTAAGAAGTGAAGCTATTCAAAGACTGAAATAGAAAATTCTCAGAATCGATATAGAACATTTTCTACATTTAGTTAGTAATTTAAATAAATTAGAGCAGCAACTGCATCAAAGTAAACCAATCAGAATTTCTTCCCGCGATAAAGGCTTAATGGATTTCTCTTATTGCCAAAATTCGAATCGTAAACGTGAGGCGTTAGCCTAATCGATTCCCAGTGGAACGATTGGAATTTCCGTCCATTAGAGATCTGTTCCTTATTTATATTTGCACTTTGTGACGAAAGTGCTCTTTCTTTATGGACTTCAAAAAGGGAGGTACTCTGTTTCTGGGTATATTTTTTTGTATTTATATTACTGGTTTATACAAGTATACGCCACGTGTTGCAGTGGCACACTTATAATTTTTTTTCTTTAATTTGCGAATAGACTTTGTAGCTTATGGTATCCGTTTATCAGTTATCCACAATTCCTCTCCGGATATGGAAATCATTAATATTGCAATAAAAAAAGGAAATAATCGGTATAAAAACCTCCTTCCTCCTTCTTTATCCTATCTTTTAAGTTGAAATAAATTACATTTAAAAAAAATACATTAAGATCGGATAAGTAGTTTCAGAGTTCATCCAACCAACACCGTGACACGAGAATTATATATATTAACATTATTAATGTAAAAAAAATTGAAAACGTAAAAAAGATTTAATTTCCTTATACGATTTTTTTTCGTACACATTATCACATAGTAGTCAATAATCTTATACTTATCCCCAAGACACATGGAAAACAATTTCAAAGCACTTTTCAAATTGGTTTTAATACACTAGAAGTTCTTCTACTGCAGCGATGGCTGTTAAAGTATGAACACACATCTATCACCTCCGCCACACTGTAAAGTAACATTAAAGTATTAGAGTGTTTGTTTTAACTAACTTCAATACAAAAACGTTCTCATTTCGCCTTTGCTTCACTTTTCTGACACAAATTTCTAAGTTACAATAGTCTTACATCCTAGATGGATGAACTGTATCGAAGTCAAATCTAATGGGTTTCTTCGGCCTTCCTTAATTATTTTCATGTAAATAAATGTAAAAAAAAAAAAAAAAAAAAAAAAAAACACACTTTTAACCATCTATAATGTATGAGACTCGTCAAAAAAAAAAGCAAAAGAGTTGGGCTGAGTTGAGAGTTGAGCAAGAGAGTCGAAGAAGTAGCCGTTGAAGAGTTCCGCTATCCACCTCCTGACTACATAGTATTCATATTCTATTACGCTGTTGTTCAAGAAAAATAGGTTAAAATTGACTCCCAACATTTTATAACACATGATGTAATTAATTATCTAATCAAAAGTAAACTAATAAAAGGGTGTTACAAAACCACATGTGTGACAATGAGGAAACAAACATTCATTAACATTTATAATATTACTAGCGACTTCCCTCGATTCGCTCGAGTTCGTCCCTAGCTTGATTTCCCATACAAACTTTCATCCCCATTTTCACCCCCTTAAGGGATGATTTCCGGAATAAAAAATATCTTATGTCCTTCTATATATCTATAATCAGGGTCTCAAATTATCTTCTTACTAAATTCATCCAAATCGGTTCAGTAGATCCAGAGATAACCCTACAACGTCACAAACTCACAAACTTTACCTCTTTATAATATTAGTATAGAAATATTAGTAAACAGCTGTAATGCATCTCAATGGCGGCCATACAAAATAATATATAACTATAAAATATAAGAATAAAAAACCACCATTATTACGTATCTTATCTAAACAAAGCAACGACCAAAGTCTAAATCACGCTGGGTAAAAACAGTTATCAGATGGCGCGGTAAAAAATTTGCTCGGCAAAATGAAAGTTTGTCCTCTTTGAAGAAAAGTAATGTCTCAACGGAATCTGTGAGCGTGGAATTTTTATTCGAGTTCTGTAGAAGTGTTAATAGTTGTATACTTTGCAAGAACTACTTCGCAGTCCGTGAAAGAATTTTAAATAAAGCTTTCTCACGACTGCTTGATGTAGTTATCTAATAGAATAATAGATGTTTTTTAAATTTAATTTGTTTTTACGTATTCATTTCCATGAAAAATCTAGATATCTTTTAAATTTATATTAATATACAAGATAAATACTGAAATATTGCATTACACTTTTGTAAACAAATATTATTTTTTATCAGCAACTACTGAATTTCTCCAGCTGCTTCTCCTAAGCAGAACTAGGGCCATGCCTTCCAAGATGATGGTAGCTTCCACATGAATTGCCTATACTGACTCTATTATTTCAAAAGTACACTTCTTCATATTAGTTTCCTCTCGAGATCATTTCTTCGAAAATGTATTACTGGGTTTGTATTTAATTTAAAGACAACAAAGCTCCATCGATTATATGATAAATCCTCAAGCGACTTCAAAAAAGTAGGTACTCCATTCGAGTGTATGTTTTTTTTTATTTCTTTATGTTTGTTAGTCGAGGGTTTTTCTAATTGTATGCCAATTTTCATGATATTTTTTAATAAAAATTTACACTAAAATAATAATAAACTAAGATTTACCTCTGGGGTCCCATTTAAATTTCAAGAAAAAAACACTTTTAAAGATGAAATGATTTTAGAGTAATTTTTATATCAGTACAGTTTTTTGTTGCAGAATAATAGTATTTAAAAAAAAAATGAAGACTATATCTATACAGATAAATAAAATTAAAGTCTGTTTGTAATATCAAAATAACAGCTTTATACTAAATGCATATGGAATTATATACAGTACTTATAAGAAAAACACATTTTTTTAATTTTTGTGTCTGTCTGTCAGTCTGTTTGTTCCGGCTAATCTCCGAAACGGCTAGACCGATTTTTTAGCTAGGGACTTTCACTGGCAGATAGCTGATATTATAAGGAGTAACTTAGGCCACCTTTATTTTAGAAAAAGAATTAGAGTTTCACTCAAAAAAAATTAAAACGTGGTTCGTCTAGGGACGAACCCGAGCTAAGCGAGAATGAGTCGCTAGTTCTATATATAAATCAATATACAGTTTTAACTATTTTAGACTCCTTACATCTAATTCCATCAATAACGATCCGCCACTCGGAATCGATTGCACAGATGTGCATAAGACCTAAAACTATAACTAAAATCTTTCCTAATTTTCGTTTCAATCATCTCAGTCTTCTGCTTAATAATTTAACATAGGGAATTACACGTAGAGTATGTATGTATGTATATTCACTTATTGAATTCTTTTATTTACTCAAACCCACTTAGCAAAGGAAACAAACAATAAAAGACAATCTAAAACACATTATAATAAAACTCAACCGCTTTACTGCAATAGAAAAAGTTACACGACTTCTAACGTCTGAGCAAATTGCTTTTTTATTTTAATTCTATGGAATGTACACGGAATTAAATCGTAGAGAGGTTTTAACGCTAACTAGTGCGTTTAAAGTAAGGATATATTTTGACTTAATTTACAAACGATGAGTCGGTTATAGTTATGCTCACAAATTGTGGATTTTGTAGAGAATCTCACGCATATTGGTCTTTCGCCTTGTTCTGAGCTTTTTAAATAAAACTATCTTTTCGGATTATTTCGCGGATTTATTTTGGTTTTCGAAATAATCCGAAAATGTCTAAATTATTTAAAATGTCAAATATTCGCGTAAATCTAAGAAAGTATTATTGTTCTGAGCTTTTATATATTACTAGCGACTCATCCTCGTTTCGCTTCGGATTTGTAACCAGACAAAAACAAATCTATCCCATGGGAACCGTATGTTTTTCCGGGATGATAAATAGCCTTATAACCTTCCTCAGTTAACGGGCTATCTAATGCCAAAAAGAATTTTTCAAATCGGATTAGTAGTTCCTGAGATTAGCGCGTTCAACCAAACAAACAAACTCTTCAGCTTTATAATATTAGTATAGATTACTGACTAGGGACTTAATCTCGCTTCGCTCGCTTAGATGCCAAAAAAAGTGTTTCTCCAGGTTAAAAACTCTCATATAAAAGACATTTTTGATTATTTAGGTTTGGTTCATTTTTCACTGAACCCTAAAACGCTATGCGGTGGAAGATTTTATTTTGATCACGGCACTGATAAAAGGAAGTCGCAAAATTTCCTCTTGAAAGTAAATTAACGCAATTGTCACGTTCTTATACAATAATGGTAATTTTGATTTCTGAACTATAATCAAAATTGTAAAGATATTATCTACTAATACAAACAATGTGCCAACATATGTATATATTTATATAATGTCTTAGCATTCTTGGGCACCAGTAGCTTATATGTTACTCCAGATGATAAATCAAATCAAAGTATACTTCATTCAAATAGACTTTTGAATCGTCACTTTTTACATTTTTAAAATTTGAAATAAATGTCAGTATGTACGTCCGTGAGGATAATCTATCTGTGTATTAAATTACAACCAAATCGGTTAAGCTATTTCTGAGTTATGGAGTAACAAATATACAGACATACAAACTTTCGCATTTACATTATAGTAGTCCGATATTACTTAATGTTATATCCCACACACGCGCTTTATTTGTAAAAACTATGTTTTAAGAATATCCTAGCTTTCCATTAATTTTTTTCTGTATAGATAGGACAAAGGTCATTTCTTAGTGCTCGCTTTGTCGTATTAGAAATAAATATTTATATAAAAAATCATTAATCTATATTCTAGACTAAGTTGTTTAGGCTCTAATAGTGAGTAGTCTGTCCCAAAATAGATGTATTTTATAAAAAAAACTAGCAACTCCACTCGGGTTCGTCCCTAGTTACGTTATAACGTTTAGTATAGATTTCTTAGAGTGAAATATTCATACTGTAAAAAGCATCCTATATGTTGAACCGAATAACCAGCTATCATCATACCAAATTTCATCAAAATCTGTCCAGTGGTTTTCTCATGATGCATTCCCAGATAGACAGACAGACAAACAACAAATCTAAAAACTATATATTCGGCCTCTTTATCGATATGATAATGACATAATGATAATGACAATTTCAATAAGATGTTACAAAAAATATTTCATTTGTAGTCTGTTGATATAATAAATATACCTGATATATATTTGTATATATATGTATATGTACATATATAAACTACGTTCTTACGGTTAGCTATGTTTAGGTTACATAATACATAAGTTAAAGTTACATAATACATAAATAGTAGCTTGACTTAACTCCTAAGATATTCATTTAAATTATATAGCGATTTTCCCTCGTTTTGCTCGAGTATGTACGCCATACGCGGATTTTGTTCACAATTTCATGGGTTTTATTTTTTTTCGCGGAAGCCTGATTCTTTTTCTAAAATAAAAGTTGCCTAAGTTACTTCTTATATTATCAGCTATCTACCAGTGAAAGTCCCGTCAAAATCGGTCCAGCTGTTTCGGAGATTAGCCGGAACAAACAGACAGACAGACAGACAGGCAAAAAAATTGTAAAAAATGTTGTTTTGGTATATGTACCGTGTATACATCCATATGCATTTAGTAAGAAGTGGTTATTTTAATATTACAAACACACACTCCAATTTTATATATCTGTATAGATAGACGAGCAAAACGATGGGTAAATCGCTATATAATTTAAAAAAATAAATATCTTAGGAGTAGCAAGCTACTACCTTACCTACCTAAACATAGCTAACCGTGAAAACGTACCTAGGGATGAACGCGAGCGAAGCGAGCGTCAGTCGCTAGTAGGTATAGTATAATAGTATGGATTAGTATGGATTAGGGCGAATTAATTACTAATTATTCATAGAGGCTGAAACTAAATTGAGATGATGATGGGGTGGACTAATATCATCTAAAAGTGTGTATATGAGTTTAATAGTTTTTAGTTAGATTTCCCTTCACTTAGTAAAGAAATACCGTGATTTTTATATGGAGATATTAATTAATGGGACAATGACAAAGTATTTTTAATCTCTAGTTATCAGTAAATGGTTGTACCATAAAATAATCAAACGATTTATGTTGTGATTTACTTGACCGATAAAAATGTAACTTTGCCATGTTTCAATTAGGACATTGCAAACCATTATTATTTATTAACTAGCGACTCACCCTCGTTCCGCTCGGGTTCGTCCCTGGTTACATTATAACGTTTAGTATAGATTTCTCAGAGATGAGATATTTTCCCGCAGTAAGAAGTATCCTATATGTTGACCCGAATATTCAGCTATCATCATAATAAATTTCATTAAAAATCCCTCTAGTGGTTTTTCAGTGATGCGGTCACAGACACAGAGACAAAAATTCTGAAAACTACACATTCGGCCTCTGTATCAATAAATATGTTTATTTCAACAAGATTTTCCAAAAAAAATTAATGTACTGATTCGACTTAGTTAGAATTTTATTATATGTGTAGATTAGTATTTGGCGAAGATATCTCGTAAAATAAAAGGAGGTTCTCATCAAAACTCAACTTAATAAAAGAAAAATGTAATATTTACCACGATCTACATACTTTTGTTTAAAGTTTTATATATAAGTCAATTTTCTAGTCTAGACAAATTCTGGACAGTCGGGCGTCTCAGATAAAATTTATGAGAAGATTTACGATTTTAGATCTGAACAGTATACCAGTCTAAAAGATATATTTTTGAAAAATCGTTACTAAACTTGTTTTATACAAATGCATTTTAAAACATTTGAACACTACATGTTTATTATATAAAGTTACTAGAGTACAGCTTTGTTTGAATAAAGCTTGAAAAGTGATAAATTGTACTTTATATTATTCTACTAGCGGCTCATCCTCGCTTCGATTGGGTTCGCCTTTAGAAAAACAAAATAAATCTATTCCACGGGAACAGTATATTTCCGGGATAAAAAGCGGGAAGTACTCTGGGAAGAACATAGGACATTTTTTATTCCCAAAATCATCCCTTAAGGGGGTAAAAATGGGGATAAAAGTTTGTATGGGGAATTAACCTAGGGACGAACCCAAGCGAAGTAAGTCGCTAGTGTATTGATATTGTTTTCTTATTATAACAAGCGTCCAATTCTCACTTCACTTGAGTGTGTCCCTGGGTGCTAAACAGTAGTCTATAGTGTTACTTAAATCATAGTATATTTGGACCAAATCCCATCCAAATCCGTTCAGCTGTTTTTGCGTAAAGTAGTAACAACATACACACACATACAGATACACATAGAAGTCATTAAAAACATTTCGCATAGAAGTCATTAAAAATAATAATTTGACAGAACAAGTTTATATAACTCGACAGGTGAACCCCCGAACCGCGATCATACTTTATACCTTTTTATGTTTATCCTTTAAGTTGTAAGCGGATTCAGCTGCCGTTTTTACCTACATAAAAATCCTTACGGAATAGTACTTCTATGAACTGGTGACCAAACAATCTAAAGATAGGTTACACATTTTAGTCATAACAAAAAAACGATAACCCTGTATGAACCATCAGGGCTTATGGCGTTTAATATCTAACTTTTATACGCAATATCGGCATTAACCCTGTCATTATCTTAACGGGAGGCTTCATTCCACCGAATTGCCCAGATGGTATTTTGGAGATTGAATTTGCAGACTAGTTATTACCCCTAATTTGCCTTGATATTTTAACTAATATCCCATATATGGGCATGATTTATAACGTCAGATTACACATTATAACATAAAAGTACTATTAATTAAAGTGTAAAGATAGCCTTTGGCTCGTAACTGTAGTGTTTTTAATTAGTTTTATATAATTTAATGTAACGTAGTTTAAGATTAAAAATCATTGAGATAAAGATTAAAAATCATTTGTGAGCATGCAGATATAAAATAAAAATTCTCTCTCTCTCTCTCTCTCTCTCTCTCTCTCTCTCTCTCTCTCTCTCTGCCGAATCTGTATATTGAATATTTTTTTGGAAAATCTTATTGAAATAGACATTATTATCGATATAGAGGGCGAATCTATAGTTTTTACAAATTTTGTCTGTCTATCTGTCTGTGACCGCAACACGGAAAAACCACTGGAGGGATTTTGATGAAATTTGTTAGCATGATAGCTGGTTATCTGGGTTAACATATAGAATACATTTTACGTTAACTTACTAAACGTTAAAACGTAAGTAGGGACGGACTCGAGCGGAGCAAGGGAGCTAGTAGAACGTAAATATTAAAAACATATTCGAATTAATGAAACTTGAACAAAGTTTCGTTATTAATTTTTGCAAAAACAATTTATCGAATTGGGCTAGTAGTTCCAAAGAAGTTCGCAGTAACGCGTTCAAATAAACAAAAATAAACTCTATAGCTTTATGCGAGTATATTAGCGTAGATGGATTGTAATCTAGGAGCTGACTATTATTAAACTGTGAACATACAGTAATAAAATAAAAAGTATTTAAGCAAACATTTTACTAATAAATATAAATTACCTTTCGGATTTTTCGCGGACATATTATGATTTTTGGTTCCCGACATTTCGAATTCTTTAGAGACAAGCTTTGCGGGAGATTCTCTCCCGTGACCATGATTGCTGTAAAGCATTCAAAATATCGGGAACCAAAAATCAAAATAAATTCGTGAAAAAGTCCGAAGATAGTTTTATTTAAAATGTCAAATATTCGCGTATATCTAAGAAAGTATTATTTTACTGTACAATAATACTAATGTCGAGATATAAAAACATTAAAATCTCTCTTTCTCTCTCGTTTTCTTCTGTACATGGCTACAAAAAAAAGATGCAACATAAACGATAACATCTGACACTAGTGCTTTCAACTTTGAAACAAACTTTTTAGCTTTATATATTATTATTAATATCAATATAATGTAAGCAGTAGTAGCCTAGTAGTAACGCGCTCGCTTGAGAAACCTAGTGAAGCGGGTTCAAATCTTACGGGTGTCTTAAGGTGAAGGAAAACATCGTGAGGAAACCTGCATATTTGAGAAAGCCTAGCAAGTCTTCGAAAGACATGTGAAGTCCGCCAACCCACATGGTTTGCGTGGTGCACTATGGTCTAATCCCCTTCATATTGAAAGGAAGCCCATGCCCAGCAGTGGCAATTTAAAAAGGGCTGAATATTATATCAATATAAATAGAGTTAATTGAACTATAGCCAAAATTGTTCTTTAATTCTAGTATATTTTATACAATATACATATCTATGACTAAATATGCTAGGTCCCACGCAGCCACCGTACCAGACGATCGTTAATCACTCTTCCCAATAAACTTAATTTTACAAGATAATAGAAAATCCCGCTCCAATATAATCATTTTCATTGTTTCTAATTTTGCGAACAAAAGCAAAATTAATTTGGCGATATTTTTGATAGAACGCTCTGCTTACATTAAATTTAGTAGAGCTTCAAAAATGATTGAATATAACGAATGGATGGAGGTTTATTTGTTTTTTGTATTATTTTTTAATAAAATACTTTGCTACAATATAACGGTAAAAAAATATTTACCTTATAGGCACATTTTTTACCATTTTTATTATAAACTAGCTACGTACGTTTAACTAGGTACGTTTTCACGGTTTGCTATATTTAGGTATACATAAATAGTAGCTTGATACTCCTAAAATATTCATTTAATTTAAATTATATAGCGATTTACCCTCGTTTTGCTCGGGTGCGTACGCCGTACGCGGATTTTGTTCATAATTTCATGGGTTTTAATTTTTTTTCGCGGAACCCTGATTCTTTTTCTAAAATAAAAGTAGCCTAAGTTACTCCCTATAACATCAGCTATCTGCTAGTAAAAGTCCCGTCAAAATCAGTCCAGCCGTTTTGGAGATTAGCCAGAACAAATAGACAGATAGACAGACAAAAATTGTAAAAAATGTCGTTTTGGTATATATACCGTGTATACATCCATATGCATTTAGTAAAAAGCGGTTATTTTAATATTACAAACAGACACTCCAATTTTATTTATCTGTATAGACTAACTATTGCAAGTGGCACTGCGTTCCTAAGAATCGTAACGTGATATAAGATATTATTAATAAATACATATAAATGTGAAAGTTTAGATGGATGTTTGGATGTTTGTCACTCAATCACGTTAGAACGGCTGAATGGATCTGGATGAAATTTAGCACAGAGTCTGGAATAGCACATAGGCTACTTTTTATCCCGGAAAAATGTACGGTCCGTAAGGGATAGATTTGTTTTTGTTTTTCTAAAAGCGAAGCCGAGCGAAGCGAGAGTTTGTCAACAGATAGGTAAAAAAGAATTTATCAAATTGGACTAGTAATTAAAATGAAGTTCACAGCCGTAATAGAATTTATTTATGTGACTTTGGCCGATAGGATGTATTTAAAAAAAATTAAAAGGACGCGTAGATTCGTTAACCGCGCTTTTTAACAGAGATGTCAGTACCATCTTGTAGTGACTAATCATGAATTGTTTGTAATAGTGTATATTATTATTATAAACTACGACTCCTCGCTTCCCAATACAAACTTTCATCCCAATTTTATTTTATTTATATATATATATATATATATATATATATATATATATATATATATATATATATATATATATATATATATATATAAAATATATATATATATATATATATATATATATATATATATATATATATATATATATATATATATAATGTAACTTATTATTTAAAAAAGTAACTGCTGAGTTTCTCTTGGGCTTCTTCTGTTTTGTTTCTGTAGCTTCCACACGTACAGACGTACTGACGATTATAAAAGAAACAAGTTGATGTTCCAAAAGTACTGAATAAACAACAGTTTGGCTCAGTTTGTAGTGACCGTTCTTGCTGTGCCAGCGGTCCCCGCGGGTTCGAGTCCCGCTGGGGGCATTCATTTGTGTGATGAACACGAATGTTTGTATTCCAGTCATGCGTGTTTATTTTTATAATATGTATATATTTAACGTGTATTTATAAGAATATTTGCAAGGAATATCTCGAGTCATCCTAGGCAAGCAACAATAATTTAATGACAAAATTATACATAATATGTGTAAGTGTTTCCAACTGCTAGTGAAGCTTGCAATCTGGAACAGTAATAAAACTGTAAACTTTTAATTCTTTATTTACGATTCAATATAAAAATAAATATGTTTGTGTGTATTTCCATACTATTTTTACACTCTTTTCATAGATATTGTGAACAAAACATAAAATTTTTGTTGTAAAAGTTTTAATATTTCTTGATTCATAGCTTTTTTATGGCTATTACTGTTTTAAACATGGGAAAAGACTACATCCACACTTATCACCTCCCTATTAGAAACTTAGCTCTTTCACAAACAATAAAATAGATAATTTTTTTTTTTGCAAAAAATAATACATTAGGTTCAAAATCATCTTATATGTATAGATAATTATTCCAAATAGAAATTCCCGTCCTCCTTTTAAATCAAATCTGTCTTTAGTTACGTGAAAACAGGACAAACCTACAACATACTTTCGCATTTATTATATTAGTAAATATTATAAAAGAAATATAAAGACTTTCTCCTGCGCTTTTACATAATCTTATGTATTAGGCCAAGTTAATTTTGTTCTTATCAAAGTAATTTACGTACAATACGCTTCCTATTTGGCTTCCTCCGAGAGCTTCTTAAAATGGGAAATGGATTTTTTTTTGTATATAAAGTAAAATTATTGTTATCTTTTATGGAATCAGCTGTTTGCGCATTAGTTTCTATAAAATTCGAATAACCATTTCCAAACGTTTGATTGTATCTTAAAAAGGTGTCTACAACGGTTGAATTTGTTAAAACATTATATAGATTTCCCTTTTCAATAAATCCTTTCACCATCTCCATACTAACATTATTTTGTTTATCTATTTCTTTAGACAAGGTCGTGATCATTATTCCATAGTTACTTTGATTCGTTATGTTTAAGACATTTAAATAGTTATTTGCAATATCTTCGACTGTAAAGCTCATTTTGACATTTATGTCTGTACTATCATGATTAGTATTTGCATCATTTGGTATTAAAGAATCTGTTGTTTCCATATATTGTGTAGATGTTGCAGTTTCATCAAATGTTTTATTTATTTTATTTTTATCTATAGTACTAAGAATTAAGTTATCTATAAGAGTTTCTAAAGAAAAATTTGCAATGTCGGTCTTATACAAATATAAAGCCTCCATATTAGCACCAGTATCTTCTCGCTTATTTATAAAACTTTTATACACCGGCACATCTATAACAGTTTCGACTTCTGGAACCATTGATATGAAAAACTTTGTTTGTTTTATCCTGTTGTTATTCTTATAGAGACTGTTAAATAGTTTCTTTCCATGCAGAAAGTGTCTGTTCATTGGCCATCTTGTCCCCGATACATCTAATCCATCTCTCTTTGATTTGGCTGCTTTTGAATTCTTCACTTGTTCTCTCAAATTGTATCTCATTTCCAGTTTTGGTAATTTCTTGTATTTTAACACCAGTTCCTTGAAAGGATTTGGAGTATGTACGAATTCGTTCACTTGTATTGTTAATCCATTATCTATAAAAAATATACATACTTTAATATATTAGTGAACTGCTATCATTACAAAAGTCCTTTTAATAACTATTTGTAATTAACATAAGTATATCGCACTGAAACCATTTAATAAAACAAGATAAAAGGTACATCAAAGTAAGTATAAATATGGATAAAATGAATCAAATGAGCCCAAATATGACGGTGTTACTAGTATACAGATAATATCATGGTATGAATTTTCATATAGTTATAAAATTTTAAAAGTTTTTAAACGTACCTGACAAAACAAAAATCGTGTTAGAAAAATTAAGTTCATTCGTTGCTTTGTTTAGTATAGTCTAGTTTCATAAATAAGCCTAAACACAGGACAAAATGTACCAAAATACAAAAGTAAAACCAATATATAAACATGGTATTATGTATAGTTAAAATAAATAATAAAATAAATCAATAAATTAATACATTTTTAAGCAAACCTACCTGCGTTAACTTTACTGTTAGTTACTTCAAATATATCATCGAAATCCCGTTCTTCATCAACTAAAAACATTGAAGATTTAGTGGTTCCATATTGAATACGATTGACTGGATTAGTAGTTGTTCCTTCTATCTTTCTGTCTGGTCTTCTTAAACAGCCGTTTGGATAACAATAAGTAGCTTGTTCTAAGCACATTTGTACACAAACACAAATTGGTGGTTGATTATGAAACTCTGTGAAAATTAAATTGAAGAATTGTTCTACCCGTGTAGTGTCCTTTGGATTTTCGCATGCATTCGGTTTTGATAAATTCACTAATGGATATTGGCTTTTATATGCTGAAAGTAAAATGTTTAATTATTTAACAAGTACAAACTTTTTTAATATATAGCATTATTATAAAGTAATACCCCAGTTTTATCGATATAAGCTCTTCTCTCGTACGCCAGTGGGAAACCAGATAAAATTTTCCAACAAATTTAATTAAAAGTTTTACTTTACGAAGGAAAGCTTAAAATATTCAGTGTAATGTATTACAAATAACATTATATTCACTTACTTTTGAATAATTGAAGGAAAATGTTGAAGAAGATGTAAATGGTGTACCTCATAGTGATAAAAATTGTGGGTGCTGTTAGCCTAAAATAAACAGATCATTTTATTAACCTCTCTGATTATTTATGTATTTTAACACCATTAGTGATTGACCAATGATTCGGATTCGGTTTCGGCCAGTTTTGGCCGAAAGTAGTTTCGGCTAAAATCAGCAGAAACTTCGGCTGCGCCGGTTTCGGTTTCGGTTTCGGTTGCAAATCCTATTTTGGTCGGACATTAATCAATATTCAACATACATAGATTTATAAAGGAGCAAATAGAACATAAAACTATTTCGCGGTTTCATTTTTTTTTTTGTTAAACCACAAAAAAAATGTTTATTTTTTTTATTTTAACATGTAACAGTTAAACTTCATATTATAACAAATTACAATAATACCAAACGACGAAAAAATCACGATATTGCTCGATTGTTACAAGGAGGATGCCAACTACGAACCAAAAAACAAATTTTAGTATTTTTTAATTATTATATAATTTGTCCTCAATAACTAATAAATTTTCAACATACAGATAGTTGCCTATATTTACAATATCATACACAGCAAAAAATGGCTCTTAAACATAAAACTCTGAAAATGTAAACATCTACTTACTAAGTACTTGTTATTCCTAGAAGTAAAAATCTCAATAATTTATTACGAAGGTGTTTCTTAGAACGATCCGTTTATCAATTTCAGACCGTAACGGCGACTTCGCGGAAACAGAACTGGCATCCTGTTTGGAAAATATAGGAATTGAATGGGAATTGTTTAAAAAAGACAAAAGCCATGTTGCTGGTATCTATACATATAATAAAATTGTAGAGGTCAAATGTGTGGACATAGAAAAAAATGCTAAAAACCGAGTCTGTGGTATGTAAGAAGAGAAATAGAACAAATCCAGATTTTTTTCAATTTTATTGTTTCTCTGTCTGTTTGTCTTTTTTTTACGAACTAATCTCCGTAACTGTTGGACCGATTTAAATAAAATTTTGCATGGTAATAAATACCTTATATCGCCGGTCAATATCTTAGATACTTTTCATTTCGATAAATTAAAGAGTTTTCGTGGTATATTAAAAAAAACTACAGTAATTTATACAGCTTAATACAAAAAACTACTGATTGGATTTTAATGAAACTTTACACTAATATAGTTCATACATCAGAATAAAAAATAGGCTACATTTTATTCCGAAATATGTACGGTCCCCGTGGTATACAGGTGAACCCGAGCGAAGCGAGGGTGAACCGCTAGTTGTAAGATAATATTCCCGACCATGCGATGTTAGATTGCTGTATTTAATAACTAAGATATGTATGCGACTTTACACGAGTTTTATTAGTTAGTTTCAACCAAGGTCCTGGATTTGAGTCCCGGGTCAGGCCGAGTTTAATTACTGAGTTTTTAAGTCTCTGTTAAGAGACTAGTCTAGAAGAGTCTTATTCTCAATAATAGCTCGGAGTTGATAAGTTAGCGGTGTTGAACACAAATAAAGCCGTCGGTCCTGCGCCTTAACTCTCACCGGTCATGTTGAAGTACCGTCCCATTGGACTTTGAGAGGAAAAGTAATAGACTGCAATTGTATCACTATAATATCTTCTGCGCATCTGATGGCACATAATATATTACAAACTATAAAAATGCTTTTTAGACAACTATAAATAAATAAATAAATATGTTGGGACATTAACACACAGCACCATCTAGTTCCATGGTAAGCTACGAAGCCTGTGTTATGGATACCACATAGTTGATACACTACACATATATAACTTTAAATACTTACATATTATAAATATAAACACCCATGACTAGAGTATAAACATTCGTGCTCATCACACAAATGAATGCCCCCAGCAGGACTCGAACCCGCGACCACTGGCGCAGAAAGTAGGGTCACTACAAACTGAGCCAAACGTGCCGTCAAACTACTAAACTATTACAAAGTCACCAATTAAATATTTTTTTTATTTCCAAGGTATTTTATCTTTCTTATCTACACTTATATACTAATATTATTATAGAGACAGATTTTGTTTGTTTGAACGCGCTAATCTCAGGAACTACTAACTCGACTTGAAAAAATCTTTTTGCATTAGATAGCCCGTTTATTGAGGAAGGCCTTAGCCTATAGGTATATCATCATGCTACTACCTAAGGGAGCGCTGTAATAATCATAAATGTTAGCAAATCGGGCAAACTTCTATATATTATTGTAAAAGTGATGTTTATATCGGAAGTTTGAACGTGGGCGAAGTCGCGGGTACTGCTAGTAATTTTTAAAGATAACACACCTTGGAAATGAAATGATACTCGTAAATGTAAAACTATTTGAATCTATACTATATATTTATATTATAAAGCTGAAGAGTTTGTTTGTTTGTTTGGTTGAACGCGCTAATCTCAGAAACTACTGATCCGATATGAAAAATTCTTTTTGCATTTGATAGCCCATTAACTGAGGAAGGTTATAGGCTATATATCATCCCGGAAAAGTGTACGGGTCCCGTGGGATAGATTTGTTTTTGTCTAGCGACGAACCCGAAGCGAAGCGAGGGTGAGTCGCTAGTATAAAATAAAAGTAAAAGAAAAATTAAGAGTTTTTAACTTGTTCTTCTCATGACTAAACTAGTGTTATAACGAACGAAGAAGAATCATTTACATTCAGTAAAGTAAAATATTTTTATACTTAAAATGTTTTCATTTTTATACTAAAATGTTTTATTATATCACGAGTTGTAGAATTTATTGAGAGCTACGCTAAACGTATCATGCAAAATGTCTTCGTAACAGGTTTTTTACAGACGTAACATAATATCTTGAAATTTATTTAACTCTATCCCAAACATAATTTTACAAAATAAAACAACAAACAAAACATAATTTGCGATACAAAGCAAAAACTCGAGACCCTTTTTACTTTGTTTTAGATTAGGATGCTCATCATTATTATTATTTTCATGTATGTAAGTCACTTTGCTTCAGTCATTTCATTTCTATGAATACTATCTACATCTCTTGGTATGAAACTCATATAATTCATAACCTTTTGACATCGATCAAAAAGTACTAGATACACAATCAGCGACAAAAAATGTCTACACCGAATGAAAGTTTTTTTTTGGAGTAAAACTTCTTTACGCACGCTTGACATAGGAAATAAACTAGTGAATGCGTTACGAAAAAATGTACGTACGTTTGTTGCCATGGTAACCATTGTTATTGTCTGACAAATGATATATAGTATTAAATTCTTTCCTTAAATTATATTCCATAAATGTATGATTGTAATATGCCTAATATGCGTTATTTTTAGTATCTCACTTATCCTAAATATTTAAAACATAAATTGATTTTCATAAAGAGTACCGATAACCTACAGAAGTTTTACTTTTTACGCGTATACACATTCATACACGCATTCTTTAATATTTTTTTTGTGTAATCAACTTTAAGTATTGCATGTAAGGTTCAATTTACGTTGTTGTACATTTATTTCAACAAGAAAAATTACCTAAGGCTAAGTCCTTCTCGCTCGAATCTCTTAGTGTCCTTGCCTACAATAATATGAAACACAATACAGTACAAATAAGACATATGTATGTATAATGTAGACTCTATGTGGCGTAACTAGCTTTTTTTGGCGACAATGCGAAAAAAATGGAAATTGCCTATTATAAAAACGATTGTGGACTGCCAAACGTTGAACAAGAAGACATTTATGGCCTGCTGGGGCCCCCTTAAATCAGGGGTCAGGCCAATGCGACCGCATTGGTTGTATTGGCATAACTTCACCGCTGTCAAGCTATCGTATGTACTATGTCCTTCATACTATAGTTTACATTACTAAATTTCTATATTTTGTCAATTTTCTCATCTATAAGAAATTAAACTCTGATCGGGTAAACTTTACAAACTCATTTAAATAGGTTCAGTTGCTCCGGATACTAGCGGCAACAAACATAATATAAACTAGCGACTCACGCTCGCTTCGCTTGCGTTCGTCCCTAGGTACGTTTTCACGGTTAGCTATGTTTATACATAAATAGTAGCTTGCTACATCTAAGATATTCATTTAAATTATATAGCGTACTGTTATATCTATTTTATGTAAGGGAAATTGCAAGAGGCGCTGCATAGTCAGCACAATTACATTAATAAGGTTACACCTTTTGTTTCTTTAGTTAGTTCGATTCCAACCGCGTTCGGCGACACTTGCCCATAATTAAATTATAATTAATTGTAATAAATAAAAATCATTTTTTAAAAAGTGCTTTAATTAAAATCCCCTAACAGTACGTACGTTATTGCGTACGCAGTACGCGGATTTTGTTCACAATTTCATGGGTTTTAATTTTTTTTCGCGGAACCCGGATTCTTTTTCTAAAATAAAAGTAGTTACTAAGTTACTCCCTATAACATCAGCTATTTATCAGTGAAAGTCCCGTCAAAATCGGTCCAGCCGTTTCGGAGATTAGCCGGAACAAACAGACAGACAGACAGACAAAAATTGTAAAAAATGTTGTTTTGGTATACGTACCGTGTATACATCCATATGCATGTGGTAAAAAGCGATTATTTTAATATTGCAAACAGACGCTCCAATTTTATTTATCTATATAGATAATATATATGTACATAGAAAAAAAATTGGTTGTTTTGGTTGTAGCATCACGCAAAATTTCATGTAAACCCAAAATATGGAAACTACTTTGAAGTCACAGAAATACATTTTAATTTTATTTATAAGTACAGATATTAAGTAAACATTCTAGACTAGTACTTAAAATCTGACTACTTTATAATTGCGAAGTAGTGTTTGTTTGTCTCGAGTACATATACTACTTTCAGGTACCTGGGATCGTAACAAATAAATAGAAAATGTAAAGGAATAAGTTGTTATTATTCAAATGATAAAAGATTTCTTATTTTAAACTAGCGACCACACTTGGCTCGGCCCTAGATATGTTTTAAGTGGAACTCTAATAATTTTTATAAAATAAAAATAGCCTAAGTTACACCTAGTTATAACATCAAATATCTGGCAGAGAAAGTCCCGTCAAAATCAATTCAGCCGTTTCGGAGATTAGCCGGAACAAACAGACAGACTAAAGTTTAAAAAAATGTGTTTTTCTTATAAGTACTATGTATAATTTTATATGAATTTCGTAAAATGCTATTATGTTGACATTACAGACAGATACTTCAATTTTATATTATATATGTCAAATATATGCGTAGATCTATGAAAGTATTGTTTTTTCTTTAATTTACCATTTCTGAATACTTATCAGCTCTCTATGTAGCATAAACAATTGCAGTCTATACAAATATTTTATTTAATAAACGTTAGTCGCTCTAACTTGCCACAAACACATCCCCTAAATGCCTAATCGACCTTTACAGTCTTTTCATAACTTTCCAGCTTTTGTAACATTATCCGCTATTACCAGTGTTTTTCGAAGTTGCCTTCTAAGAACGTTACACATTAATCTAAATTGTTATTCTTTTTTAACAAAAAAGCTTTTATATATTTTTTTTACTATGTTTTTATTTTAGAGTAGAATTGGTTATTAAATGAAATATTTTTGTTATAAACTAGCGACTTACCCTCGCTTCGCTCAGGTACGGTTTAATTTTTTCGAGCGGAACCCTAATTCTTTTCCTAAAATTAAGGTAGCCTCAATTACTCCTTATAACATCAGCTATCTACCAGTGAAAGTCCCGTCAGAATCAGTCCAACCGTTTCAGAGATTAGTCAGAACAAACAAACAGACAAAAGTTTTAATACTTTTTTTTTTCTTATAATGTAACTGGCGACTTACCCTCGCTTCGCTCGGGTGCGTCCCTAGGTAGGTTTTATTTTTTTGAGCGAAACCCTAATTCTTTTTCTAAAATAAAAGTAAGTTACTCCTTATAAGTTACTGCTTATAATATCAGCTATCTGCCAGTGAAAGTCCCGTTAAAATTGGTCCAGCCGTTTCGGAGATTAGCCAAAACAAACAGACAGACAGACAGACAAAATTTTAGAAATTGTGTTTTTCTTATAAGTTCCGTATATAATTCTATATGCATTTAGTATAAAGCTGTTATTTTGACATTACAAACAGACACTTCAAATTTATTTATCTATATAGATAATCCCATTAATCCATATCCATACTAATATTATAAATGTTCGTTCGTGAGTATAGATTGGATTGATGTCTGTTACTCTTTCACGGCCAGAACGTCTACACGGATCTGGATGAAATTTAGCATACAGATGGATTATAATCTGAAACAGCACATAGAATACTTTTATCCCGGAAAAATGTGATTTGTTTTTGTTTTCCTAGAGTCGAGTACTTATATAATTTGTTATCAAAATGTGTTTCATCGCGCAATTTCTTATCAATGCAATTGAGCTGAGGATGACGCAGTCTTATATTATAACAATCGTATTATAAGTAGCTGTGACTTTCTAAGAGTTCATTACAGTTACTTAAAGATTGAATAAGTAGAAAATATAATATATAAATAGGTAATTATATATTTTACATTAAAAAAGGCAGTGGTAGCCCAGTGGTAACACGCTCGCTTGGGAAACCGAGTGAAGCGGGTTCAAATCCCGGGTCTCGCACCTCTGATATTTTCATGTGCGAATCATTTTCTAACTTGATTACCACTTGCCTTACGGTGAAGGAAAACATCGTGAGGAAACCTGCATGTCTGAGAGAACCTAGCAAGTTTTCGAAAGACATGTGAAGTCCACCAATCCGCACTTGGCCAGCGTGGTGGACTATGGCCTGATTCCCCTCGTCTTGAAGGGAGGCCCGTGCCCAGCAGTGGGACGTTAAAAAGGGCTGAATACATACATACATATTTTACATTGTATGTCATCTAAAAATCTTGAAAAACTGCATCAAGTACATTTCCATGAATTGTTGTAGCTTCTCCTGGCTTTTTAATCATATTTAATTGTAATTTTGATTGTAGGAACGTTACTAAATTTTTAACTCGATCAGCAGCAAAATTAACATTAAATCTCCGGTTAAAATTAACGGAATTTTATAATAATTTTCATTAAACAGAAGCTTCTTGTGTATAGATTAAAAGCTGTTTATGAATAAATTGAATAATATAATAATAATATAACCATTATTACCCAAACTCTGGGTCTATCTACGAGTATCTAGCTGACATCTGATGCTATTATCGAAAGTCGGCTATACCACGCTTTGCATGTACGCGGAGAAGAAACTGCAGAAGGGGAAACTCCTCGAAGACCTGCGCGCAAAATAGCTTGGCCCCAGGAACTCACTCCCAGAATTTTTTTAGACCTAGATTTTTTTAGGGGGGGAAAATAACTCGAACATATAAACACAAGTTGCCAAGCAACAAAAAATTGCGTACCTATAGGCGGTAAAAGTCATACGTAGAAGAAGAAAAAGACGAATTCTTGTTCTTTATTTGATTCCTTCCATAGCAACGCATGACTGCTACTCCTGTTGTAACGCAGATAAAACATATGGTATAACAACACTAATGTACACTTAGTTATTACTGTACAAGTCATGTCCGCGTGGAATAGTGACAAGGATACTAGCCGCATTAACGCTAAATTAATATTCTACAATATAGGCTGTGGTAGCCCAGCGGTAACGCGCTCGCTTGGGAAACCGAGTGAAGCGGATTCAAATCCCGGGTCTCGCACCTCTGATATTTTTAAATGCGAATCATTTCTAACATGGTTACCTTACAGTGATGAAGAACATCGTGAGGATACCTCCTACATGTCTGAGAGAACATGTCAAGTTTTCAAAAAACATGTGAAGTCTGCCAACCCGCACTTGGCCAGCATGGTGGACTATGGCCTGATTTTCCTCGTATTGAAGGAAGGCCCATCCCGAGCAGTGGGACGTTAAAAAGGGCTGAATACAATACTACTAATACATATAATTAATTATTATTTTAGTAGTCTAAATATTATTATTACTGTTTCACACATTTAATTTCATTTAAATATATGCTCTTAAACCGTGCTCTACAATACCAAGTACAATCGGAGCTCAAATCCATAGTTGCTATGAAAAAAATTAACATGCCCGAGGTCATAGGCTAAAGACAAAACATCAGAATAAGTAAGCATAATTTTTTCATAATATAAAGCATGGACGTCAGAAGGCTAAGTAACGTATAAGGTAATTAATACAGTTCCCATGGGAAAAAAGTTTTGAAATAATTAATAATTTCACCTTTGCAGAGTGGCTGTAAAATTTCGTAGTATGAACACCAAACTTGACTTTATGTAAAGAGATAAATAATAATTATAATTGATAATAAACGGCTTTATTAATGTAGCTTCCCTAGGTAATTCGTTAAGGAGGCGTCATTAAGAACGCTCTTACTGTGTAAAATATTTTTTTAATATTATTCAAAAATTATAAAATACTAGCGATTAACCCTCGCTTCACTCGGGTTCGTCCCTAGGTTGCTTCTCCATACAAACTTTTACCCCCATTTTCACCCATTTAAAGGATGATTTTCAGGATAAAAACTATCCTATGTCCTTCCTAAGGTCTAAAATCTTCTTACCAAATTTTATCTAAATCGGTTCAGTAGTTTCGGAGCCTATTCGATAAAAACAAACAAATAAATTTATCCTCTTTATAATATTAGAATAGATTAATTAATATTTAATATATAAATCAGAAATTTAAAAAGATCTGGATTTCGATAACAGGGCCACTAACCGGGTTCAATTATAGCTAAGAAATATCCAGGTGACTCGATAATTACACAAATCTGCTTAGGAGAAGAATTACGCACACACGCACACTATACCTATATAGTGTAGAAGAAAGAAGAAGAAGAAAAAGAAGAAGATATACATAATATATACAAAATTGAAATTGTATTCGATTTGAACCTGTGAGTGCGTGCTATGCGTACATAGTTAGGTTTTTGTCTCCGGCTTTGTTTTCATGTTACTACACTAAAAATAGGCTATCGACTCACATGATCTCACATGTCAGTGAAAATCACTTTTTCTGTAAGCCAAAAAAATTAAAAACCTCCAACACAATAGACCATTTCAATGAGCCTTACCACGATATTACCTCTGCTGTATGTAAAGAGCTGAGTATCTTGCAGATTCCAGGTGACCCTGCAGCATCAGGTCCAGGTTACCATATTATTTCAATGTCATTAAAGTAACGGGATACCAAGTTTCACATCCTATCCTATGCTTTTCCTAATCCAATGCTTTTATGTCTAGAAAAGAGCTGATAGCTAGCAAATGGCTGAAAATTCTCGAACAAGTTACCTTTTAAATAAAAAAAACTAAATCAAAATCGGCTCATCCGTTTGGGTGCTACGATGTCACAGACAGATATACAGATACAGAAATACACACGTTAAACTTATAAGTCCTCTCTCTTTGCCTCGGAGGTTAATAAAACGAAGCTTTTATTTCTTTCAGTATGGAGTAGAGACAGTAGCCTCTTACCGCATCAAAAACAAACTTTTTATTTTTTTATCTGTTTTAAGCACAACAAAGGTTTCACAGTTTACAACCCATTATCAATATTTTTTATCTAACAAATCATTCAGTAAAAAGATTATCGCGAGGAAACAGATAGAAGTATATTATGGAATTTCTTCTGAGGAACTAGATATAATTTAATGTAGGTATGCTTTTCAACAGTCAAAAAGACTTTATGAGACTTACGGCGCTGATTTTGCTTATTCATACACATACATATAAATCGAAACAAACAATAAGAACAAAGAAATACACCGTTCTATTCAGAATTTTCCCCGCCCTATGCTCAATTATTGTAACGTAGTACATAAAAAACAAGAATTTGAAAAGAAAAATTTTATTTAAAGATCACATAATTGGCAATTTTACAGGTAATTGCCGAAAGGATCAAAATCAATGATTAATTTCATAAACTAATAGAATTTACATTCACTTTCTTTATCATAAGTTAACGCTAGCTTAATACCATTTTCACATATTTATTTACAAAATATATGTGTGAAATGGTATATTAAAACAGAAAATAAATAAAGGATATTCTTTGCAGCTAATTTCTAAATGTACAAAGAGAACGATTAGGTCTGGTGATAATTTTAAAATAATGCAAATTTTTAGTATTTTTAGTTGAGGGATTCCTTTGGTCTTTCGACAGCCTCATTAGACGGTCCCCTGTACCATATTATTGTATTGTTACTTATCTTACATACGCATAAATCCCTAAAAACAAAATCCTTAAAAATTTGAAGAAAAAAAAAAGATAACAACTAGTTCTTGAAAACAGACTACAAATGTAGAATGAAAAAGACGTACATATGTACATACATACGTACGAACGAAACGAGTTAAATAAAAGCTTTGTTTTTTGGTACCATTATATTATAAAGTTATGTCCAGTTAACTGCCTCGGTGGTGTAGTGGCTAACATTTACGGCTGACATCCGAAGGTCCTGGGTTCTAATTCAAGTCGCGTCAAGTTTAGTTATTTGTCGGAGTCTTTTTGATAAGTCAGTCCAGTAACAGCCCAAAGATAGAAAATTGGCTGTGTTTCATTACCGTGCATTAGAGAGCACGTAAAGCCGTCAGTCCTGACTTTATCTCCCACCGGACGTGTCAAATTAAAATCAAATCTCATCGGAATTTGAGAGTGAAAGAAATAGAGAGTGGTGTTTTTTTTTATGAGATTCAGTGACAAACGAGCAGACAGACCACCTGATGGAAAGCAGTACTTGTCGCCCATAACACCTACGTTCATGCGCTTAGGTTTTAAGTTACAAAAATGCAGAACCACAGGTGTGTTGTCACTATGAGAACTAAGATGATATGCCTCTTGCCTGTAATTGCGCTGGCTACCTTATCCTTCATACCGGAACACAACAATGCAATCATTGTTGCTTGGCGGCAGAAATAGATAAGGGGGTAGTACCCATCCAGTCGGACTCCTCAGGCTTGACAGAGTCCTACCACCGGTAAACAGGTTGCGCGTAAACTTATGCATTATAATATAAAATTCATACAATATAATTACACCCTGTTTTTCTATGCATGGAAATATAAAATATGCTAAGTAAGCATGAGACGTAATATAAATAGGAGGTCCTTAAATTATTTAATAGATAAAATACTTATTTAAAGCAAGTCATGATGATATTATAGTAATTTGAAAGAACAACATCGATAAGGCACTTAATAGTTGCATGATCTACTTATAAATAAATTTCATTTGACTTCCTCGTTGATCTAATAGTTAACATGTACGGTTGCATTGATTGCAGATCAAGAAAACTTGGGTTCGAGTCCAGGGTCAGGAAGCTGGGAATGAAGAAATGGACAATATTTACATCCTTTCCGTAGTTCTCAAAGGTCATGTCTACTTGTCAAATGAGAGTTAAAAGATAAAAAAGCGCACTTGTGTCTATCTATAAACACACTTGTGGTCTATAATTTGTCTTAGAAAATAAATTAGTAAAAAAACTGGACTTAAGGTGCCAAAGGCTAAAGTAATATCTTTTTAATATGAATAAAAAAATGGTAAAATAAAAAGATTCATTGGTTTTAAAAGATTCAATGAAAGGGTTCAATGAAATTATTACCTCCGCCCCACCCCCCTAACCCTTCTTTTCCTTATATGTATTCACCTTGTTGTAGTGGGATAGGTATGGTTGTTGTGATCTGCTTCGGCAGACGAGCTTCGAGGTATTGTGGTTGAATGCGTAAGCGATCATGCTACGCCCCATTAAGACGAGAAAGTTTCCGTTAGGTTTTAGTGGGTAATACTTGCTTTTCTGGCCGGTAAGTCCCACACAACCCCATGTACGTATGCAGGTGGTATGCGTAAATGTATCAAACTATTATCTATACTAATATTATAAAGAGATAAAGTTTGTGAGTTTGTGAGGATGTAATCTCTGGATCTACTGAACCGATTTAGATGACATTTGGTAAGGAGATAGTTTGAGCCCCTGAGAAGGACATTGGATACTTTTTATCTCAGAAATCATCCCTTAAGGAGTTGAAAATGGGGATGAAAGTTTGTACGGGGAATCAACCTAGGGATGAACCCGAGCGAAGCGAGGGTGAGTTGCTAGTACTTTTAATAAGTCTACAATTGACATCATATCCCGAGGATTTTATTTATCTGAGTGTAAATCTTAACTTTGGCGATAACATCAAGTCAAAGGCACAAACTGCGGACAAAAAATTAGGTACAAGAAATTAGGTATCATTTAATCTTAACAAAGTTAAACGATACTTCACGTCTGGACAGCTTCTCACATTATACAAAGCACAAGTCCGATCGTGCGTGGAATATGCAGTCACCTTTGGGATGGCTCTGCAAAATACCAACTTGTCGCACTTATGCCGTACAGTTATAAGTTGGTATTCACCCCCGATGATCGTGAAAGTATTTTTTTTTCTTTTTTTATTGATAAATTAGCGTAATTATTATTTTTTTCTTTATATTTTGGGACATTAATACACAGCGCCATCTAGTTATATGGTAAGCTACGAGGCTTGTGTTATGGATACCAGATAGTTGATGTGCTAATTAAGTTAGTGTGTTGGTTAGTGCTTAGTTACTGTGCGATTTTAACGCTCCATCTATAGTTATGCGCCATACACACGCTACACTAATATTATAAAGCTGAAGAGTTTGTTTGGTTGAACGCGCCAATATCAGGAACTACTAATCCGATTTGAAAAATTCTTATTACATTAGATAGCCCGTTAACTGAGGAAGGCTGTAGGCTATATATCCTCCTGGAGAATGTACGGTCCCCATGGGATAGATTTGTTTTTGTCTAGGGACGAACCCGAAGCAAAGCGAAGGTGAGTCGCTAGTATTATATAACTTTAAACACATACATACATATTATAAACACCCATGACTGGAGTAAAAATATTCGTGCTCATCACACAAATAAATGCCCCCAGCGAAAATCGAACCCACGATCACTGTCACAGCTAGTAGGGTCACTACAAACTGAACCAAACCTGTCGTCACGTTATTTTTAATTTGAAAATTCCGTCCAACATAATGCAGGAACTAGGATATAAGTAAAAAAATAATTGTTAATAAGATAATTCATAAATTATCATACTACATAATATGTAATGGCTTTAACTCGAGGGTGACTTCGTTATAAACAAAGTAAGAAATAATAGATAGCATTACAGTAATATAATAAATACTTAGTACAGAGTAAGTTTATGCGTTGAATGTTTTTTAAATTTTTTATTGAACGTTTTTCTTTATTTCTTTATCTTTCTATTATTATTATTATTATTATTATTTCTTAATATTTTATATTACATTTAATTTTTTTTATCTAAATATTTTTTCATACTATGTACAAATAACTCAAACTTTTGCTCCAATTTGTTACAATATTAGTAGACTTACATAATATGTAGAAGCATAAATTATATTGGTGTCAACTTTATAACACAGCTTAAGATAGTATTTTTTTAAATTAAATATAATTCAATTAACAATGAGAATGATTAATAAATATCTTATACATCTAGTCTCTTTCACTCTGGCTACTGTTCTTCGCTCTGGCGGCCAGAGTCTGGCCCTCATTTCATTTGCGTAAAAAAATTCACACTTCTATTTCTTATCTCCAGCTTAATTCCAAAATGGTACATTCCACTTACATTAACATTAACTTTGTTACTTTATATTTATGCAAAAAGCTGTTTTTCTTCTATCTTTTTTATCTCGCGGAAAAAGTTTTCCATTCCAAAGTACAAATCCTAAGTCATTTTCCCCTAAATATTGTATCAATATTTATTATTCCAGAGGTTAGCGGTAGCTAATTACCGATGAATATAATATATGATCTACTATTGAATAAATAATTATATTAAAAGCTAGGTTGAAATTAAATTTTAATGATTTATTAGCGACTCACCTTCGCTTCGCTCAGATTCGTCCCTAGGTACGATTTGACGTATGGAATAGATTTTTTTTCGTCAATTTTTCCAATTATTTAATAGTTATTCTGCTATGCTTATGCTATACCTCAATTTAATAGCATCCCATGGTCTCATCCCAACACATACATTACCGACCCGAGGAAATAACTGTCTCGACCACATTATGCTCAAAACTCAGAAAAAATCGACAACTTTTATTTTGGAAACACATATTACTGATCATTATCCAATCCTTTTATCAATAAATTTAACACAGGCCACTAATACAACTAATACATTTAAAAATTCACGCATAGAGGTCAACTACGAAAAGATAAAATATCAAATATATAACAGTAATTATGATAAAATTAACCAAGACAATAACCCAAACAATGCGGCAGCCAATTTAGTAAACATGATTTCTAATATTATCGAGATAAATAGTAAAGTAATAAAACAATCACGAAAAAATCATATTATTAAACCATGGATAACCCAAGGCCTATTAAGATGTATAAAAAATAGAGACAAACTTCATAAAAAAGCTAAAAAGAACCCAGACAATATGATTTTACAAACAACCTACTTACGATACAGAAACTTCTGCAATAAATTACTAAAAAAATTAAAACTACTATATAATAAAAACGAACTCACAAAAGTAAAAAACAATAACAAAGCGACTTGGGACGTAATAAAAAAAATCACAAATCTAAGAAGCAATAATTCCACGCCACACGAGTTACTTAACCTTAGCATCGATCCTCAAATTTCCATAGATTCAATTAATAGCTTTTTTGTTAATGTAGGCAAAAACCTTGCTACCCAACTACCACTTAATCAGAATTTTTCAAATATGAATCTCCCTGATACATCAAAAACTCCTTTAAATTCCATTATGCTATCAGGCACAGATGAAGATGAAATCCGGAAAATTATAACAAATTTACGAAGTAACTGTGCTCCGGGATGGGATAAAATCACAGCATCGCTATTAAAAAATGTACAAGATCCTCTTACTCCATCATTGAAGCACATATTCAATCTTTGTCTTTCCCAGGGCACGTTTCCTGAAGTATTTAAAAAAGCCGTAGTAACACCGGTTCATAAGACTGGTGACAGAGACAAGATCACGAATTATAGGCCAATATCGGTTATTACAACATTTGCTAAAATACTAGAGAAGTTACTAAACAATAGATTAATAAATTTTCTAAATAAAGAAAACCTCCTAGCAAGTAATCAATTTGGCTTTAAAAGCGGAAAATCTACAGAAGATGCAATTCATGAGTTGACAAAACATATTGTATTAAATTTTGAAACAAATCAAAAGTGTGTCGGGATATTTCTAGACCTCACAAAAGCTTTCGACACTGTCTCTGTCCCCATTCTCTTAAACAGGCTGAATAGTATAGGAGCCAGAGGTATAGTACATGATTTATTTAAAGACTATCTCTCCCACCGCACCCAATATGTGAAAATTGGCTCTTTCTACAGTAAAACTGAAACCATTTCTTACGGAGTACCCCAAGGTAGTGGACTCTCATCCACCATGTTCTTAATATATATAAACCCTCTTTGTCAACTTCAAATTCCCCATACTAAAATCATCTCATATGCAGACGATACAGTCCTTCTCATCCATGGACAAAGCTGGGAAAATGTCCGCATAAACGCTGAACATGCTCTAAAAATAGTAATGAACTGGTTAACAACAAACTTATTAACACTAAATACTATGAAAACAAAATTTTTAACATTTAGTATATCAAAAAAATCACAACCAACTAACTTCTCTCTAAAAGCACACACTTGTATACAACCAACTCATAACTGTACGTGTCCATCACTACAAAAGGTTACCAATATTAAATATCTTGGTGTGGTAGTAGATAATAACCTAAATTGGCACAAACATATTGACTCACTAATCACAAAAGTTCGCAAAATGACTTTCATATTTAAACAGATAAGAAATATAGTCGACCCAAATACTCTAAAAACAATATATTTTGCTCTAGTTCAGTCACAGCTGCAATATTGTATCAACGTTTGGGGAGGTACCAATAAAACTACGATGCTACGCCTAGAGCGGGTACAAAGAACCATTTTAAAGACTATGGCACACAAACCATTACTATACTCAACAACCCTTCTATACAAAGATTGGAACGTTTTAACAGTTCGTCAGATATTTATTTTAAGACTAATCTTGCGTAAACATTCAGAACTAGCATTTCAATCCGAAAAACATGGGAATCGTAGACGCAAGCCAAACATCTGCCCTACATTAACAAGTAAATCAGTCCTCGCTAGTCGACAATATCATTTTTCAAGCGCTCAAATCTACAATAAATTAAATAATCAATTGGGGATCCATAATATAAATAAAATCAAATGTAAAACTCTCGTGAGTAACTGGCTAAAATCACTAACTTATGACGACACAGAAAGACTCATAAATCATAATCACAATTAAATGAATGCATACACACACACACACACACACACACACACACATACACCACACAAACCACACACACACATATACAAAAATACACACTAACAAGTTCATCCATTTTGATTATTCTATTTTCTAACATTACAATCTACTAACTCCAGTAACTGTTAACTAGTTGGTCTTTGTATTGTAAATCTAGAGGAAGGTAACGGTGCTCGTAATACAGGTTTTTCCTAGTACGAGCTCCTAAGCACTCTTTCTAGATAAGCTTATATTATGTTTAAACAACAGTTGTAAAGAGTATATTTCTGTAACCTAATCTTTTGCTACAAATAAACGATTATTATTATTATTATTATTCGAGGTGAAGGCAAATCCAACAAAAGAATGGTCATGAAAATCGGTCCAGCAGTTCTCGAGTTATAAGTGTTGTAGCAAACCCGACTTTGTTTTATATATATAATTATTAATATTTCTTTAACCCATGAAGTCAAAGTGCTAAACGCTTCTTAAAAGACATAACACCTCGTCTTATCGCCTTTACTGTTGACAGAAGAGATGGCTCATTTTTCCCCCACAGAATCAGCATTTCCAATTCAGAGGGAAGCACGGCCAGCATTCTTGCCAGGCGAAAATGGCTTGTACAGTAATAATTAAGTGTACATTTGTGTTGTATACATAATTGAATACTTTTTTTTTTCAAATTTCCACATTTTAATGATCTTATCAAACTTACTTAATATACATCATATCCTATATATATAATATTAAAAAGTACCTCACCAAAGCAAGGGCAGTTAGTTAGTATAGCAAATAAATCATAGTAGATATATCAAAGAACTTGACTTATTATATAAAGATATGTAATATTTTCCAGTTATTTATTCACTATAATATTGTGACTGTGAAAACGTGGTAATAATGTTATTTGCGATCCTTTTCATTATTAGTTCACTTTTAGTCATTGCTTACTTAAATGGATTATACAATGAAAGATACTGGAAGAAACGTGGAGTTACATTCCATAAAAAGAACAAGGCAATGGGCATATTTTGGGATTTTCTAACGAAAAATAGATCCTTGTTCGAGTATCTCAACGATATTTACAAACAATATCCCAATGAACCAGCAGTGGGAATCGGTTCATTTGTTACACCAACTCTATATGTACGAGATCCTGTAAATATTCAACATGTGTTAGCCATAAATTTCAATGCTTTTAACCATAGAGGAGTGAATATCAACGAAGGTGATCTGCTAGCAGACAACATCCTATTCCAACATGGTGAAAAATGGAAATTAGTGAGACAAAGTATGACACCTCTATTCACTTCAGCAAAGCTCAAAAGTATGTACTATATTATTGATAAAAGTGCCCAAGATTTTATCCAATATTTAAAAGATGATCCCAAATTGGCAAAAGGTAATACTTTTAGAACTTTATCCACGTTCTGTAGCGCAGCAATGTGTGCAGCTGTGTTTGGAGTGACCTCTAAGTCGATATTCGATTCACCCTTTCTAAGTGTAGCTCAAGATGCACTTCGAGCAGATCTTAAACGGAATATGAAATTTGCCATCAGTAATTTAAGTAAATCTTTATTCAAATTATTGAATTTAAACTTTTTTAAAGAACATGAAGATTTCTTCATTGGAGCTATTAAAAATGTGGTCCACCAACGTAAATCTGACAATGTTAAAAGACATGACTTTGCTGATATTTGTGTCGCTTTACAGAATAAAGGATTACTAAAAGAACCTGTGTCTGGACTTGAATTGGAACCTACCGACGAACTTCTTGCTGCTCAAGCATTTTTCTTTTTTATAGCGGGCGTCGAACCGACCGCTGCAGCAATGTTTGCAACTTTAGTAGAATTAGGAAGGCATCCGGAGCACTTACTGAGAGTACAGAAGGAAATAGATGAGACATTTGAAAAATGTGATGGAAAATTGACATATGAAGCAGTTACTAGCATGGAGTATTTGGACATGGTGATATGTGAAGGTATTCGCTTACATCCACCAATCGGTTTCTTAACTAGGGAATGTGTTAAAGATACCGTGTTACCAGTTGGAAACATTAAAATAGATAAAGGAACCAAGATTTTTACTCCAATATATGAAGTACACCATGATTCTAAATATCATGTCGATCCAGAAGTTTTCAATCCAAATAGATTTTCACCAGAGAATCGTACGTTGATAACAGATGTAGCTTACGTGCCCTTCGGTAAAGGAAACCGATTGTGTCTTGGTATGAGATACGCTCAGCTACAAGTTAAATCTGGATTGATACATTTATTGAGACATTTTTCTGTTAATACACACATTTTTGAGGGCGGTATTCAATACCACAAAGAGCAAGTACAAGTGAGACTGATGAATGTTGATGTTGAATTAGTGTTAAGAGATAAAGAAAATTAATTTTAGACTTAATATTATATATAGAATTAATAATAATTGATATATACTGTAAAATTAAACGATTAAAACAGATTAACAAAGCGTACACAGAGTGAACATTCATCTAATATATTAATATTAAAATTACAACATAAAATTAATCTCTTATTTGAATTAGACAATTTCAGTAAGGCACTCTCCATAGTTTTATCAAATATTTCATAGTCTATCTGTGGTGGCCTATTTACATAAACAACAATAAAATGCTCTAATTCTACAGCAGATATCTATTATCCGTTCAACAGAGCGACCCACAATATCTTTACGATTTTAAAATTTCAACTGTTTATTTATTACTAGCGAATGACGCTCGCTTCGCTCGCGTTCGTCCCTAAGTACGTTTTCACTGTTAGTATAGAATAAACTATATATATGTACATACATAGGTATAGAAAAGTAAGTACCTACTTTAAAAATTAAAAAAAAATATATATATGTATTCCTTACTTGAGACATGATTCTCCATACAAACTTTCATCGCCCTTTTCACCCCCTTAAGGGATGATTTCTGGGATAAAAACTCCCAGGGTCTCAAACTATCTCCATACCACATATCATCTAAATCGGTTCAGCGGATTAAGCGTGAAAAGGAGACAGACAGGCAGACAGAGTTACTTTCGCATTTATAATATTAGTATGGAAGTATGATGAGCCATCATGTATAAAATTAACTCTATTGAACGAACACCCAACTAAATTATTATTAAAATAAAACATATATTCATTTTCTTTTAACCAATGTTCTGTAATAAATAAAATACTGATTTCATTGCTGCTTAAAAACATTTCTATCTCCAAATCCTGCATCTTATACACTGGATGTTTTGATGTACTAGATTGATATAATTATTTATAAAATTTACTTTTTTCTTTGATTTTACTTTACAATTACTAAGTGATACTTCAGATAATAGTGTTGCAAGAGAATATTTCTATTGTCTTAATATTAATTAAAGAATATTAAGACAATAGAATATAAATTAAAACAATAGAAAATAAATTTAAAGAATAAGTTACAATATTATCACTACAAATTATGTTAGATTGCTCAATAAAAGCAGTCTTGAAAATCTTTGTTTCTTCTAAAAAACATTATCAAAAGTAAAACTATTTTGTATTTTAAAAATATATATGTATGTGTAAATGTATTGCTGTTCAAATAAATAAAATTAAAGTGGTTTTTTTTGGCATTTCATTATTTTTTTTAAGTTATTTGGTATTTTTTACTTATGTTGAATTTTCTCAATAAATACTAACATTTTTTTCAAATAGGATTGAATTAGCTAGACTAGTGCAATCAACAAACAAAGAAAAACAAAATATATTATATATAAGAAAACAAACAATATAAAAATTCAGTTTTATAACAATACTATCGACTCACGCTCGCTTCGCTCGCGTTCGTCCCTAGGTACGTTTTCACGGTAAACTATGTTTAAGTATTCATAAATAGTAGCTTGCTACTCCTAAAATATTTATTTATTTAAATTATATAGCAATTTACCCTCGTTTTGCTCGGGTGCGTAGGCCGTACGCTGATTTTGTTCATAATTTCATGGGGTTTTTTTTCGCGGAACCCTGATTCTTTTACTAAAATAAAAGTAGCCTAAGTTACTCCCTATAACATCAGCTATCTGCCAGTGAAAGTCCCGTCAAAATCGGTCTAGCCGTTTCGAAGATTAGCCGGAACAAACAGACAGACAGACAGACAGAGAGACAGACAGACAGACAAAAACTGTAAAAAATGTTGTTTTGGTATATGTACCGTGTATACATCCATATGCATTTAGTAAAAAGCGTTTATTTTAATATTACAAACAGACACTCCAATTTTATTTATCTGTATAGATTAGCATAGATTGTTTCTTGTGACAAATTTTCAATGAAAGCAATGTTACATTTTACATACTTTGCTATTTGTTTTAGACATTTTTCATGACACATTAAATATGATATTCCTATTATCATTAATGTAAGATGGTCTTTACTTCATTTTTAATCTGAAACAATTTAAATTTATATAATAACTCACTATAGCTATTGTTAGTCGGAAAGACTGAAGAGTTATCTTTATATAAGCATTTGTCCGTGACTCGGTCCGCGTAGTTCAAAAATATAGAATTTTCATACAAATTACCCTTCATAACATTCTAACCTCTTTCCCTTCTTTTATCCCCTAAGAGGAATCTACCTACTAAATTTCTAATTTGTGCTTTATGCATGTATGTTTCCTGAAGTCCGCCAACCCGTACTTGGCCAGCGTGGTGGACTGTGGTCTGATCCCATCAAAAGGAGACCCGTGACCAGCAGTAGGACATCAAAAAGGGCTTAATAAATAGTTTCTGAGATTTTGTTATTAATCAGTGAGTGAATGGTAATTCGCTGTTTACTGTTATATTATTTGTGTTTAAATAAATGTAAATCTTTGTAAAGGAAATTAAAGAAAAAAATAAGCTACCACTAAATCTACATAATATCTATGCATATAATAAAATTGTAACTGAGTCGAACCTGTACAATGTTTTTTTTTTTAAATCTTATTATGGTAGCAATTTTTATTGATACAGAGGCGAACAAATTTTAGATTTTTTATCGATCTGTCTGTCATCACATCATGCGAAAACTACTTGACGAATTTTGATAAAATTTGTTATGGTGATAACTGATGATTCAAATCATATATGATATGTACTTTTTACTGACAATGAGAAAAAAGTCTCATTCCCTAGAAAATAATCAAAAACTGGTTTTAGTAAAATCGTGAGAAAACTATACGAGTACGTTCTGTTTACTTATTAACTCACAAAAGAACGTTACAAATACTTTTGAAAAAAAAATAATGAAATTTCATACGTAAAAATATAATAATAATGTAACGTAAAAATAGCTTAATAATATAATTAATAACGATACATGTTTATTGTGTTATTTATAAAATCACCAATAGATGGCGCTACGAGTTCGTGAAATACATTATCAATTTTAATGTACAGACATGAACTCCCTATATTTTTTTAGAATTATACATAAATAAAGTTATGGATATTTTTTTCCTTTCTTGGAGGAACCCTTTAAGCTTTTATGATAAAAACACTATAAAATACCTTATGTATCAAAAACAATGTGAAAGGTTCATGTGTAAGAGAAAAAATATTATAAAAATATTTCATCTATCCTCGGTTACTTATCTTAGTTCCCTGAAGAACCTTGATACTTTAATGAAAATCTGTGTTTAAAGATTGCAAAATTATCGAAAAATTTCTGAAAAATATTTCATAAATCTTTATTAATTTCAACCCAACATATTTATTTTTATTTATTTAATTAATTGCAAAGTCCCAACATATTTATAATTATAAAGTTTCAAAATTATCGCCTCGCTCTCGATTCTCTTGGGGTTCGTCCCTACAAAAACCAGTCTATTCCACAGGAATTGTAAATTTTTCCGGGATAAAAAGTAACTTATATGCTATACCAGCCTATCTATTTTACATTTTTAAATCAATTTTCTATAGTCAATTTTACATTTTCAAAATTTTAATTAAATGTCAATATGTACATCCATGAGGAATATACCAAGGATTTTAATTAAACATTCCAGATATAAGAACCGTACTAAGATTAGGGGCCAAGCTATATTAGAGGATTTTTAGTGTATGCTAAAAAATATAAGTACATATAAAGAATAAAACCGGGAAAGGGAAAAATACTTTTATGATTATTCTTGAATACAATGGAGGAAATAAAATCATCTGTATAACATTTTGATACAAATTGACATACTAATAATTTTGTATTTTGGTATAAATAAAATGAAATTACGAAGACTTTATTCAATAAGACTTATTACAAGCAGTGTTGAAGTAGTTAATATAATCTTGGGATAAGATGTTGCTTAGTAACTTTTTTAATTAGTCATAAATTAGTCGTGCTATGTACGAGTATATGGCTTAAAATAGCAGACACTTTGTCCATTATATACACAAACCTGTCTCAGGTGAAGGTTATAAGAGCATTATCTCGCTATAATTATACATAAATATGCTGGGCAAAGATATTATGTATATTTATTGTACAAGCGACTCACCCTCGCTTCGCTCGGGTTCGTCCCTAGGTTGATTCCCCATACAAACTTTCATCACCATTTTCACTCCCTTAAGGGACAATTTCTGGGATAAAAAGTACTCTATGTCCTTCCCAAGGTCTCAAACTATCTTCTTACCAAATTTTATCTAAATTGGTTCAGTAGATCCAGAGATTACACCCCTACAACCTCACAAACTTTACCTCTTTATATTATAATATTATTATAAAAAGTAAGTAGTACAGTACTTATTTTTTACAGATTAATCATGACATATGGAAAAGTACTTCATCATAAATCTAAATTTTGTCAGTTCTAAGTCTTCTACAGACGGCGGGTATTTTGTTATTTTTGCCAGAGGACTGAACGAAGATGCCCCTAAGTTTACATATATAAAAATTCTACGTTTTTGCTGACATGGGATAGTAAAATGATATATTCTAGTTGTATTCAGCCCTTTTTAACGTCTCACTGCTGGGGGATCAGGCCATAGTCCACCACGCTGGCCAAGTGCGGGTTAGCGGACTGGCGATATTCTAGTTACACATAATAAATCAACTAGCAGGCGAAACGGCGAGAAATTATACTATATCTATAATCTAAATACATTTTACACATATAATAATAATTTCTTCCCGACAGATTCTACCCACGGCGGCCAATCTCATTGAAACTAGCCAACTGTGCAGGAGATATTGTAGTACACAAGTATGCGCGTAAACACAAATACACTCTTTTTTCCTGTCACTCTCATACACCATTGGGACGACTACTCGACACGACCAGTGAGAGTTAAGGCGCAAGACGGTACGCTTCCCATGCTCTCCGAGGCACGGGGGTATTACACCGCCAACTTCTTTACCGTGAATTTCAAGACAGAAATACTCAATAACTGAACTTAGCCCGACCCGGAACTCGAATCCAGGATCTGCGGATCTGCGGATCTGCGGATCTATGACCGTACATGCTAGCCACTAGACTACCGAGGCAGTCATATATCTAGTAACTAATTATATATATATATATATATATATATATATATATATATATATATATATATATATATATATATATATATATATATATATATATATATATATATATATATATATATATAATCATATATTAATATGTTACCTGGGTAACCGAGCTTCGCTCGGAGTTTCTGGCCAAAACAAATTTCAGCGAAATCGTTAGATCCGTTTTCGAGATCGCCGGTATACATAAATAAATATACAGGAATTGCTCGTTTAAAGGTATTAGATAGATATTTTTAGTTTCATTTGAATTGCAAACGATTCCGAAGTCATCATGATTATAATAGTGTACGTAACACTAGACCAATTTATCAATTAGAGTACTTGTCATTCATCATTCAGAATTGCTACTCTTATATTCTTATTGGATATAAGTGGAGCAATCGCATGAGTGCTTCGTGAATTAAAATATACACATAAAATGTCACAGTAAAAATAGCAAATAATTTTATTTAAAATAATATAGAGAACAAAACAATGCCTTATGATTTTTTAATCCCCGACGCAGAAAGAGGGGAGTTATAAGTTTAACGTGTATGCTGTGTGTTTGTATGTGGCATTGTAGCGCTCAAACAGATGAACCGATTTTATTAGGTTTTTTCTTTGAAAGGTGACGAAGATAGTGTCCTTAGCGATAAATCAAGAAAATCCGTTAGGCATTTGCAGGTTATTAAGCTCTTTTCTAGACAGTAAAAGGATATAAGCAACTTTTACAGATCTATTCGTTTCGAAATTTGATATCTCGTTACTTCAATGATATTACAACGATATGCTGACCTTGACCTGATGCTGCAGCGTTATTGAGCAGAGATAATGTATCTATTGGGCTCATTGAAATGGTCTCAATGAATAGGTTATTGTATTAGGAGTTATTTTTTAAATTTTAATTTAACACCTCCTGGTTAAATTCTAAGAAATCGTGTCTGCGCCTCTCAACGTGTTAATAATTGTTTGTTCTTATATTTGTGTATACCACCCAAACGTCGTTACGAAACGTCTTTAGGCTATTAGTACTAGACTAATACTCTAAGGACATTGGGACATCTACACAAATAAGTAGTCTGTTTGTAATATCAAATTAACAGCATTCTACTAAATGCATATAAAAGTACACGGTACTTATAAGAAAAAACAACTTTTAAAATGTTTGTCTGTCTATCTGTCTGTATATTTCGGCTAATCTGCGAAATGGCTAGACCCATTTTGACGGCACTTTCACTGTCAGATAGCTGACGTTATAAGGAGTCACTTAGTTCACTTTCATTTTGGAAAAAGATTTAGAAACAAAACAAAATCTGCGTGCGAGTGCGTCACTAACCCGAGCGAAGCGAGGTTAAATCGCAAGTTAACATCCAATTGATGAAATTTAACAACATAGACAAAATTTATCAACGCGACGATCTCGCAGTATAGTACATATGTACATATTTAGCGCGTTCAAGCGTCCGACATCAGACTGTGCAAATCTTTCACAAGAAATAGTGCTTTGTCTATTATTCTGTTATAACAGTGATTCGAACTTATACATTTTTCAGTGGATTCTCTTGAAATTACCTTCAATTCGGACTTAATATTTCATTTAATATAAGTAATTAGTAATCAATAAAGAAGCAGGTCAGTATCGTTTTTCCTCTATTTGTTAACCGGTGTTTGTTTTTTTGAAATTAAATGAAATGGACTTTATCCAATTAGACTGAGATTACAAAATTACTAGATTGCAAGCACTTTTGAATCATCAATTTAATTAAAGCGTCAGTGTAGTCACTACACAAGTCTTCATTTTTTATGAGTAAAATGTTTTTTTGCTATGTCAAAAGTTATGAAACTTTATCTAAGTGATTTTATCATATGTGTCATCTAAATATTACGATAGTCTTGACCTAATATACAAATATATCCTGTCCTTCATTTACATTTAAGTCAGTTATATTTAGACGTACGCGACACAGGGTATCCTAGTGCGTACGTCTCAGCACTCCATCGTCCATGTTTTGTAAATAAGTAAATAAATGAACGAACGAACAAACAAACAAACAAACAAACAAACAAACAAACAAACAAACAAACAAACAAATAAATATCGAGTTTAAGCCCATCCAAGTTTAAGTTTTCATCACGAATTTGCCATTATGATGAACTTTTCCAGTCATATTGTACTAGAAATAGTTCAAATTTATTATTAAATGTTAATTTAAAAAAAGTTAATAATAAAAAATAAAAATAAAATAATAAAAAAATACTTTAAAATAAGCTTCTCTTAATCTCTATCAATCTAATACATTATACAACTTATATAATACACAAGTTTGTCATGAGATTTACCTATTTTATAAAAAAAAAAACATTTTTTTTCTTAGAATTATTTATATCAAGATTAATTTACTTACATAATATTGATAGGTTTGATTTAATTTAGATAAAAGCCTGGTATAATATTTTTATTACTACTTTATTTTTAATTTTCACTTTTTATTTTATTCGTATTCTTTTCATCAAACCCTTTAATTTAAAGTTCATATCATAGGGGTGCTTAAAAAAATATAGTTTACCATCATTGAGACTCCACCATATTGGATTTACAATAACGTCGCTTTGTGTATTGTGTTTCGCTCATCAAGCCTTTTCATTTGATGCCCGTATCATAATATCATATCTAAGTGCTCCTGGTACTTCTCTGATAGCAGAGTAGACTATTGTAGCAACCCCATGATAGTTGTGGTCTGCTTCGGTAGACCTGCCGTCGGGGCGTCATGTTAGAATGCGAAAGCGATCCTGTGACGCCCCATTAAGACGGGAGAAGTTCCGTTGGATTTAAGTGGGTAGTACTGGCTTTGCCGGTTAGTCCTGTATGTATGCAGGTGGTATGCTAAAATGCATTTCCTAACGTTAAAAAAGGACCTATTTTGATGAAAGTAATAAAGCTAGAGCTTCACATAGTGTGCATAAAGCCACATATAATCACACGCAAAATCTTGTATCTCATGACATATCAGAGCATTTCCTTTACAAAAATAAATGTAGGGAATGTTCAAAGTTTTAGAATTAAGAGAATGTTTAACAAAACAACATACATACAAGTTGTTAAAAATTGTCAATAAGAAAAGTAAGCGAGACTCTTGGCAGTTGCTCGTAAAAATCAATTTTATGTTTACAATATTAGGTAATATTACGTGACTGACTGACGCAATAACATGCTTTGCTTTTACATTCCAGTAATGTGATATAAATTGTAAATACTAAGGATTAATTTTATTTTCAACTAGCGAATCACGCTCGCTTCGCTCGCGTTCGTCCCTAGGTACGTTTTCACGGTTATAGCTAGTTTAGGTATACATAAATAGTAGCTTGCTACTCCTAAGATATTCATTTATTTAAATTATATAGGGTAAACCCTCGTTTCGCTCGGGTGCGTACACCATACGCGGATTTCGATTACAATTTTATGCTTTTTTTTTTCGCGGAACCCTGATTATTTTTCTAAAATAAAAGTGGCCTAAGTTACTCCTTAGAACATCAGCTATCTACTAGTGAAAGTCCTGTCAAAATCTGTCCAGCCGTTTCGGAGATTAGCCAGAACAAACAGACAGACAGACAAAAATTGTAAAAAATGTTGTTTTGATATATGTAACGTGTATACATCCATATGCATTTAGTAAAGAGCGGTTATTTTAATATTACAAACAGACACTTCAATTTTATTTATCTGTAGGTATAGATTACAGTTTATATGTATATACACATTTTTTTTAAATAAATTAATATAATAGTTTTAACGTTATGACGATAATATTATATAAAAAACATCATTTATTGTACATATTTCATTTATTAACGTCATAATATCAATATCTAATCAAATATCAGAGGTTATCACTATCGATAGCGATTGGTTCTTGACCCCCCAATATATTTAGATTCTAGCGCCTCACTCTCGTTCCGCTCGGGTTCATCCCTAGTTACGTTTTTACCGTTTAGTATAGATTTCTCAGAGATGAAATATTTTATTGTTGACCCGGATAACCAGCTATCATCATACCAAATTTCATCAAAATTTTCCCAGCGTGATGCGTCCCCACACAGACAGACAGACAGATAAAAAATTCTAAAAACGATAGATTCGGCTTCTTTCGATAATAATGACTATTTCAATAAGATTTTACAAAAAATATTTAATGTACAGATTCGACCCAGTAAGAATTTTAATATATGTATCGATGTACAAAATATCGTTTGACTGAATCCACATCATCGCCTGCTTTAGAAATATAATTTTGGAACAAATAATATAATAGAAACCATTTATTTAATCAGCCCAGTCGGGTTAGCATTGAACCCCGAAAAAATTAATCCTTATATTTTTTTACGAAAAGTTGAAAATGGTCGCTATATTGCGGAAAAACGATTCCACCTTAAAATCAAGATGGCGGCTAATAATCGGTGTTAGGCTTCTTATTTTCGACTACCCGACAGGGCTATATTCCGCCGCAGAATACTTTGCAGATGTCTTGATACTCACGTAGGACAAGAACATATATATTGTATTGCAATTTATTAAACTAATATTATTAAAACACCAAAAAACTGTTGACTTTCTCGCATACTCTTCTCAGTAGCACCTCCGAGTCGGTGGTAGATTCGCCACGGTCTTACATACTGGCATTTAATTTAAAAAGGTAAAATTGACGTTCTAAAATTGGATGTAAAAGTCTATTCGAACAAATTGTACAGTATATTTTGTTTTGCAACCAAGGTAAAAAAAGGTTATCTTTAAATAAGTTGTAGTTGAAGATCCTTATTTATTATTTCTGCAGTAAACCGTGCAACAAAAACAATGTTGCACATGTGAAGATAATAGGTTCTATCTGACAGCTCCTATCAATCGTGTAGTACTTCAATAAAAATAGATTGTCACTCTGTGATAGAGTGTAGCTTTCAATAGAAAAGAGTATTTTTAAAATTGATACAGTTCCAGAGTTTTCTTTAAAAGAGCTTAAGATAACAGTATTTCCATCTCTTACCGTATGATTACTTTCTATCTATAAACGTACACCAACAAATGAAATCATTATAGTATATTAACTTAAGTTAGATTAATTGCAAAACGTGCGTTCACCTTTTCGTTGTGGGGGTTTTCATTAGCGTCTGGCAAACCAGCCAGCCGCGAAGACAAAAAACGCACTGGATGGCGTGCGGAAGGTGTGCCAAGTGGGTTGCTCCTGATACTTATCTGTTAGCAGAGTGGACCGTTATAGTAATCCCATGGATGTTGTGGTCTGCTTTGGCAGACCTGCCGTCGTGGTTGAGTGCGTAAGTGATCCTGCGACGCCCCATTAAGACAAGGTTTTAGTGGGTAGTACTGACTTTTCTAGCCGGTGTGTCCCACAAAAACCACCTGTTTGTATACAGGTGGTATGCGTAAATGCATCTCCCAACATTAAAAAAAGGTTAGGTTAATTCAAGGAAGAATCATCAAAATCGGTTTACATATGAAAAAGATTATGCGTAGCATACACACAAAAAAAAACTCGAATTGAGTACATCCGAATATTTGAAAACAATCTAATTGAGTGCCTCCGAGTATTTAATTTAATTATTGGTAGACCAAACATATTACAGATACTCTTACTTATAAAGAATAATTTTATTCCTTTCAAAATTTTACTGAAACATATTAATAATTTTGTTATTATCCTTTCATTCCCAAATACTTTAGCTAGTTTAGAAATAGCCCACACATAATTACACAGACTCAAAAGACTACTACTAGAATAGTAGGTATTCATTAAAAGATAACATAATTCGGAGCTCGAACTTGGCATCGGTAATGTAACGTCTAAAGATATTACGATAGCATCTTGTTTAGAGCCTGGATCTTATGTGTACTTAAAAGGAGGGTGTTAGATACAAAACAAGAAAAATTAAAGAGTAAAATACCCTTGACTTTAATATACACGATATTTTTACTTTCGATAATATACATACATAAGATGTACATATGTAGATCATAATAATTGTTAAAATAACGTACCGTTACCATTTACCAGTAAAGGACCCTGTCCACTACACCGTCTCATACCATGACCGTGCTAGGACCGTGTCAACCAAAAATATTGTTTGTATTGAAAAGTATGAGACTCAGTCCACTAGACCGTTCCGTCACCAACCGGCACCGTCGCGCGCCATGCACGGAGCGTTGACAATTGTCGGCAAGAATATTTTGCTGGTGCTGTAGCGCTCCGCGCTTGGCACGTGACGTTGCCGAAACCGTGGGCATACGGGTTATAACGCGTATAATGACCGTTCTAAGCCCGTTATAAACGTGTTACCGTTTGTGTTCTAATGATAATATTGTCTTTTAAATTAAATTTTTCTAAAGCGGCGTGAACCCAATAACGTCCGTGATCGACTAATGTTATTCTTTTCTCTTTCTTCCTCGTCTCAAACAAAGGCTATCATTGCTAATTCTCTATTGGTCATTTTTCTAATAGCCATCGTATAGATATAGGAAATAAATTGGAAATAATTTTCTTAACAAAAAAATCCACAGATCTCGTGTCTGCCCCGAACTTCGAGTACATTGAATATGAATCTCCCAAATGAATTAAATTAAATATTTAACATATTAATTTAGTAATTAATATGTTGCTCATCAGAACCCGCAGTTTCGCCCGCGTTCAGACTACAAAAAAAGTCTTTGGCTTTATGTTATAACTAATATATAATTTAATGGCTGTAATATTTTCAAATGTGTTAGTATGATTTTGACTAGCACATCGAGAGTGCCATACCGCCGAATATTGTGTTGTTTTTACTAACATACTTACACACTAAAAAAAATTTTACGCAATAGATACTTCAGTATTTCTTAAAGGTAAATACCTTTTTTTATAGAAAACCAATTAAATTTTAGCAATCGTAACTCAAAATATACAGTATTTTAAAAGATATTTAACGTATATTCTATAAATTAATTTTCGTTTAAAGTACTTAGCAAGCTCCACTACCGCTACTTTTTGCACATTTTTCTGCTCCATCTTTTCAAAATTAGAAGCAGAGAATGTACTCATTGTAATGATACAACTCGCATACCTACCAAAAAGTCGCACATATGTTTGCGACTGGCGAAGAAGACAGGCGCCTGATCTTCTTCGTCAATCGAAGATTGCTTTTTTGCCTGTCTCCTTCGCCTACTATAATAATTCTTACGCACTTGTCCAACCTTAGTGATATCAGTTATCACACCGTGCCGAAAATTAGGTCTGAAGGGCATTTTCATTATTATGAATATAATTTTTACAGTTAAAAATGCCATTCAAAAGGGTTTGGGATTCATCGTGCCCTCGCATTTGGGACTCTTGGGAAGACTCGGAAGGATCGAAGTGGGTAATACAAGATTTAGCACCAGAAGACGACGATACTGCATTGCATATCCTTATTGAATACCTTTTACCTGACGAAACATTATGTGCAGAAAAGAGTGGGTATATAATTTAGCTAATAGTGACCCTCATAAAATAAACTTAATATAAAATTTAACATGTAATTAATGAAATTTCATGAAAAGCTTCCCAATTTACAAGAACCCTTTTTTTCTTCAAATAATTTAAACAATGAGAGAGAGAGAGTTACCAACATCACTCTGAGAGAACTAAACGTAAATTATCTATCTATCCTTTAAACGAGCAATTCATGTATATTTATTAATTTATTTACATACTAGCGGCTCATCCTTGCTTTGCTCGGGTTTACCTCTAGACAAACAAAAACAAATCTATCTCATGGGAACCGTACATTTTTCTGGGATAAAAAGTAGCCTATTTGAACTATATTGCTGAAAAGTTTCATTAAAATCCAATCCGTAGTTTATGTGTATAGTTTTTTTACCATCCCACAGTTCAACAATAACACAAGAGTTCTTAAATTTTCCGGGATGAAAAATATCTAAAATGTTGATAGGTGGTACCACCATACAATATTTAATTTAAATTGGTTCAACAATTTTGTAGATTAGCCAGTACAAACAGACATACAGACAGATAAACAAAAAAATTGAAAAAAAACTGGATTTGTTCTATTTCTCTTCTTACATCCCTCTGACTCGGTTTTTAGCATTTTTTTCCTATGTACAGACATTCGACCTCTACTATCTACTATGACCTATACTATCTCGGAAATAGCTTTAAAGATTTCGCTGATATTTAGCGTGTGGGGGTTTTCGAGGTCGAAAAATCGATCTAAATTAGTCTTATGTCTGGGAAAACGCGTGTTTTCGAGTTTTCATGCGGTTTTCTTTCGCATTATTCCACGCAAAATGTGATCGTTAATTTTACACGCTCAGACATAAACATCGTAGTCAAGCGGCGAACTCGCAAGATTGACAATCACGGGTGTCCAGGTTTGTATCTCGGTTGGATACAAAGTTTTTACTTTAGGTATTTTATTATTCTTATTTTTTTTTTTGTATTTATTCAAGATTTTAGTTCTTTTTTCTTTGTTTTTAAGCCAAATTAAAAAGAAAACTGTACCTTTGGCCAAAAACTTCGAGCGAAACTCGGTCGCCCAGGTACTGTAAGTTTAAGCCGAAAACAATATAAGGGTCTCATATCTTGTTTAGTACACCATAAAGATGAGTCAGTCTCGAATTCTCTCAGGTTCCTGCGTCAAACAGCTACACTTGAAAAAGAAAAATTGAAGTAATATTAAAAGACCTACTTCACATTTATGACACAGAAAAAAAAACAGCCTTTAAAACTATAGTAGCTTAAGCTACTGTCTAGCAATAAGTTAAAGCTAGGGCAGAAAAGAAAAAAAATAATAATATACATAATATGTACATGCCGTATTACTTATGTAATTGAAGGGTACAGGCAAGAAGCAATTTAAAGTTTAGAAGTATAATAATTTTATTAAAATCAAACTATGCAGTAACTTTTTACCATGTAGATTTTTGGACAATCCACCTGACTCAATGACATACCGGTAAAAATACCGGTATGTTATTATTATTATTATACCATTATCAGTTCTTTTAGCTTTGAATATAAATAAAAACGTATTTTCTAAAACATTTGTTGATTATTTTTAAAAACCAGTGGTTGAGAATGCAAATACCATAATTTTTTTACCAGTACAAAATAAAAAAAAATAATTAAAGAGTGCGTGTATGAATGTGTACACGCGCAAAAAGTAAAACTTCTGCATGTTATCGGTACTCTTTATGAAATTTAATTTATGTTTTATATAATTAGGATAGGTGAGATACTAAAAAAAAACTAAATAACGCATATTAGGCATATTACAATCATATACCTACTTATAGAATATTATTTAAGGAAAGAATATAATATTATATATCATTTGTCAGACAATTACAATGGTTACCATGGCAACAAACGTTCGCCTTGCCTGATCACACTTTTTGTAATGCTCTCGTGACGCATTCACCAGCTTAGTCCCGAAGTCAAGCGTGCGTAAAGAAGTTTTACTTCAAAATTAAAATTGTGACATTCAGTTCTTTGCCTGTATCATTCAATTATTTTTAATTACATCTTTTTATTTTACCAGAAATATGTGAAGATCAAGAAAGCTTAAAAAGTATGTCAAAGTTCTGGAAGGCGTGTTTATCCCAGCGGATGAGTCTCGGTTGTTATGTCGAAGTTAGTGGGAAAAAGAGCTTAGTGGCTCTAAACGCGTGTGTTCCTGATTGTGTTGGGGAGAAAGTACCCGAAAGTGAGGTAAGCTTTACGTAGTTTAAAACATTCAAATACTCTATCTGTTTGTCTAAATGGTACTACACTGGAGGTCAGAGGATAAAAAAACTTGGGATTCAACGTGTCGTCATATTTAGGATTCTTGGGAAGATTTTGGATTGAGGGGATTAAAAAAGATGACGCAACTTTATATGTATTCAGCCCTGTTTAACGTCCCACTGCTGGACATAAGCCTCCCTTCAATACGAGGGGAAACCAGGCCATAGTACACCACGCTGGCCAAGTGCGGATTGGTGGACTTCACATGTCTTTCGAAAACTTGCTAGGTTCTCTCAGACATGCAGGTTCCCTCACGATGTTTTCCTTCACCGTAAGGCAAGTGGTAATCAAGTTAGAGAATGATTCGCACATGAAAATATCAGAGGTGCGAGACCTGCCTTATATACTTCCACCACCTTATATCCTTAAATCCTTAAAGAAAATATTTTACCTGACTCTGTTTACTATACTGAAGAACACAGTAATAAGAACTTGTACACAAAAAATTTAATACAATTGTACAAATATTTCGTTTTGTTTTCTTTAGGTAAAATTTGAGTTTAAAAACAATCCTTATTTAATACTAGCGTTTTCCCACAGCTCCGCACGCTGGTTGAATTATGTATATACTATACTGGCGGCTCACCCTCGCTTCGCTCGGGTACACCTCTAGGAAAACAAAAACAAACTTATCCCACGGGAACCGTACATTTTTGCGGGATAAAAATTTTCCCGGGATAAAATGTGCTATTCCAGACTCTGTGCCAAATTTCATCCAGATCCGTTCAGCCGTTCTGGCGTGTAAGAGTAACAAACATCCAAATATCCATACTCACAAACTTTCACATTTATAATATTAGTATAGATCTTTAAAAATTATAGCTCAAGCTATGTTAATGTTAATAAAAAGCCGTTCAGTAGTTTTTGCATGAAAGAGTAACAAACATCTAAATATCCATACTCACATTTTTCGTTTGAAATATTAGTAGATTATAAATGCGAAAGTTTTGTCTTCTTCGTTAGATACTCTTTTATCTCAGAACATCGAGACATCGTGGGATATTAGATCGCTGGATAAAGTTATTGGTAATATTCGAAACTTATGGCTTACATTGAAATGAGGGTTAACAGTGTCGTAGACTGCCAAATAGTAGTTTTCGATAGCTCATTTTCTTTCTTCTACTTTCAAAAGGGTTAAAAAGTATGTGGATGCTCATTAATATATATACTCTACGAATAAATTACAATAAGACAATAATATGAAATCGAGAACATGAGTTTGAATAACCTAATTAAAATCTTAGTCAAGTAAAAGCGGTTTTTGTTGATTTATAATTAGTTTTTTATCAATGTAGTGGTGCTCCGTACTCATACTTACCAGTCACTAACAAAATTTTAACCTAATTACAACTGACGATATACAATTAATAATCATATCCACTTTTAAAATTGAATTTGTAATAATTATAACTACTATATGGATTCACTGCAGGCAGAGCTGATCTAGCTTTTCACGTCTCACTAAACGCTTACTAAGCTTAATCAGAACTAGTCTCAAAATAATGATAGGGATGATAACGGGCCACTTATTTAACATCGGCGCAACGGACAGTCCCCTATGCTGAAGGTGTTTCAGCGCTGTAGAATCAGTCCCTCACGTAGTCCTGGAACGCGTAACAGTAACTTTTCAACGTAATGAAATCCTAGAAACGGTGAAGTCTCTTCGCGAAGCCTGTGAAGTTCCCAGGAAATTTCTGCGCTATTGGACGGAGTTAGGCTGGCTGAACTAGCTAGGATTCGTAACGTACAACGGACCAAATGCGAGTCCAAGTACGGAAAACGAGTCCATTTTACAATACAATACTACTATACGGTGAAGTGATTACATTCAGTGCAATTCAATTAATTATAACTAGTCTTACTAAATACATTTGTTATCTTAGATTAATAATAAAAATATACTCGTATATTTTATATATTATGTAGCCGCCTCTTAAAAATCTTCATTATACCCGCTCTATAGATTTGCAAGAAAATTATTGTTTCAGGGCACACAAATTACCACCATAAATCTGCCATGTTGATTTTTAATAATATCTATACCTAACACTTCTTTCTTAACGTCCCACTGCTAGGCGTGGGCCTCCCTTCAATGTAAGGAGGATCAAGGTTTCACAGTTCAGTTGTTGAAGTTGGCGGTCTTCACATGTCTTTCGAAAACTTGCTAGGTTCTCTTAGACAAGCATTTTTCCTCGCAATGTTTTTCTTCGCTTTACTTAATCATATTAAAAATAATTCACACATAAAAATTTTAGAGGTGCGAGACCCGGGATTTGAACCTTCTTTAATCGGTGTAACAAGCAAGCGCTTTACCACTAGGCTACCACTCTACGGAATAGGAATATATGTACATTATGATTTCTTATCAGATTAAAATTACTAACCGTAATCATTTTAAAATCGACTAAATCATTGCCAATACGTGCTTTAATTTTATTTATATCGACAATACGGCTTTTAAGGCAACCATTCTCGGCTTCGCTCTAGCTCTTACCTCTAAGTGACTAACGCTTTTTGCTCTTACGTATTCAGTAATTGAGTTGAATATTAATATATTTACAGTTTTATTGCAATATATAATACATTAGTTATTTAAAAAAAAAACAAACGTGTAATGCAATTGTTGACTATGTCACGGATTCGATTCTTGTACAAATCGTTAAAATTCAGAATTATCAAACAATTTAGTTTATAAGGGAAAGAAATAGATAATGATTTATTCAAATAATTGCGTTTTTTTTAGCCTAAAGACACGTGTAACTTAAATCCTGACAAAAAGTACCTTATAGTACGACGAATTGCTCTATGCGATATACATATATAAACAATAAATATCTAACTATCTTTTCGGATTTTGTCGCGGATTTATTTAGATTTTTGGTTCCCGACGTTTCGATTGCTTTACAGCAATCATGGTCACGGGAGAGAAATTCAAAGGTATTATATGATTATTAAGACATCTAACACCTTAGTCTCTCCCGTGACCATGATTGCTGTAAAGCAATCGAAATGTCGGTAACCAAAAATTAAAATAAATCCACGAAAAAACCCGAAATTTTGGTTTTATTTAAATGTCAAATATTCGCGTAAATCTAAGAAAGTATTAAATATCTAACTTTAGAGACGGATCTTTTTTTAACAATCAACAATACCAACATTAAGATATTATAATATATTCATAAAAGAAGAATAACAAACATCATTTAATAATAATTAGACACATTATATCCCGTAACATGAAAAAGCACATACACTCGAATTGGCTAACTTCTTCTTGGAAACGGTATAAAAACACAGTTGTGTTTTTATACCGTTTCCAAGAATCTTTACTCTCAATACAAATAATAAATTAAATAACGTTGAATCTTAAAGAGTAATTAGGTAATAGCTGTACCCGCTCCAAAACGCCACTGATTATAATATTACTAATAAATAATATATAAATAAATATGTTGGGACATTAACACATAGCACCATCTAGTTCCATGGTAAGCTACGAGGCCCTGTGTTATGGATACCAGATAGTTGATACACTACACATATATAACTTTAAATACATACATATTATGAATATACCCATGACTAGACTACAAACAGCTCATCACACAAATGAATATCCCCAGCGGGACTCGAACCCGCGACCACGGGCGCAGAAAGTAGGGTCACTACAAACTGAGCCAAACGTGCCGTCTATAATAACTTATCCTTACCTTACTTATAATAATTTTGTTAACAGATCGAAGGAGAAGCTTGGAAACAAGTCTACGGTGCAGTTATGCATGTAGAGTCCAAATTAGACGCATTCGAATATCTGCAAGTAGACACTGTTCTGCACGCTTTTGGTTTGGTTGTGAAAAGGGAGTATAGAGGACACAAGCTCGGCGGGAGAATTTTGAAAGCTAGGTATAAGTATTTAGCCCTTTTTAACGTCCCATTGCTGGGTACGGGCCTCCCTTCAATACGAGGGGGGTCAGGCCATAGTCCACCACGCTGGCCTAGTGCGGGTTGGCGGACTTCACATGTCTTTCAAAAATTTGTTAGATTCTCTCAGACATGCAGTTTTCCTCGCGATGTTTTCCTTCACTGTAAGGCAAGTGTAAATCATGTTAGAAATGATTCGCACATGAAAATATCAGAAGTGCAACACCCGGGACTTGAACCCGCTTCACTCGGTTACCCAAGCGAGCGAGTTACCATTGGGCTACCACTGCCTAAAGCTAGGTATACATTTGACTTATTTAAAACTAGCAAACCTCACTTCAATATGGGCTGTGTCTAAGAGTCTAACAGTAGCCTATGTATTACTTCAAGACCTAGTCTATCTTTATCTAATATATAAATATCTCGTGTCACGGTGTTTGTGGTAGTACGCCTCCGAAACGGCTCGACCAATTTTTTTTTGTATATGTGGTAGGTATGAAAATAGGTCGTAAAGTATTTTTCACCCTCCATTTTTTAATCGTAATTTTAGTATTTTTAACCGACTTCAAAAAGGAGGAGGTTCTCAATTCGATTGGTATTTTTTTTATGTATGTACACCGACTACGCTGAGATTTATGATCCGATTTCCGTTATTCTTCTTTAGTTTGATGCGGAATAGTTGCCTTTGGTCCCATAAAAATTTAACATAGTTTGGTCCAGTAGTTTTCATTTTGCTTGATTCGACAAGCCCAATACGTTAGATCGAATTTTTATTGTTACTAATAAAAGCGAATTTTAGTTTGTCAGTCTTCATACTTTGCTACTACTATTATGTCTACACTAAAAAGGGAAAAATAAAAACTTTTTAAGAAAAAAAAAATAAAAACCTACTTCAAAAAAAAGCACTAAAAAGTAAAAAATAACAGATTGGTAGTTTTCATTTACTATAGATACATAATCAGATACTTTCGAAATCGGTGCCAACTGCCAGCCGATACAAATCAAAGCACACCGACTATTATTATTGTCAAAATATACATATGTATAATATCATGATCGGAGTTTTTCGAAGTATTATAATATAGTTTTTATTCAAAAGGGAACCGCTCTGCATGGCGAACGGGATAAAAGCCACAGCCACAGTATTCACCGGCCCAGCATCACAAATATCTGCTGAGAGAGCTGGCTTCAAAACAATCGCCGAGGCCTCATTTAAAGAACTAGCGGAAAATGGATTGGACTACCCAAAAGACGAAACTAGAATTATCAAGTTTATGGTCAAGAAGTTCCTATGACTTGTATAGAGCGAGATTAACTGTACAAGTGCATTTCTTTATATTAATACACTAGCGACTTACCCCCGCTTCGCTCGGGTGCGTCCCTAACTACGTTTTATTTTTTTTGAGTGGAACCCTGATTCTTTTTCTAAAATAAAAGTAGCCTAAGTTACTCCTTATAACATCAGCTATCTGCCAGTGGAAGTCCCGTAAAAATCAATCCAGCCCTTTCGAAGATTAGTCGAAACAAATAAACAGACAGATAAAAATTTTAAAAATGTTTTTCCTATAAGTACCGTATATGTATAATATCATATAGAATAAGTAAAAAGCTTTTGTTTCGACATTACAAACTGGCACCAATTTTATTTATCTGTATAGATTAGATATTATAAAACGGCTACCCATATTTGTTTTTAATTTCGCTATCTGTAATTTAATGTTTATTTATTGATGAGTACATCATTGAAGTTTTACTTCTTTTGGGACGTTTGGAAAAAATTATAAGGGTAAAGTTTTACGATGCGCGCGCACACCGACAGCCAAAAAGCGACACGATGAAGTTAGCTGATAACTGTTTGTTGCCATGGTAACCGTTGTTATTGTCTGACAAATGATATCCTAATATTATATTTTTTCCTTAAATGATATTTTACAAATATATGATTTTAATATGTCTAATATGCCTTATTTAATTTATTTAGACGAAGATCTTGAAACTAGTAAGCCAATATTGCTCGTGCTTCTATTAATAGGAAGCTACACTATGCCTGAATAACGTATTCTATTTTATGTTGGGAGCCATGGATATACAACCGCGAATTAAAAATATTATAGCTGTAATGTTAGGAGCAAAGTAATAAAACAAAAGAAACTCACTAAGTAGTGAAATTTTCTTTATATAAAAATATGTATTTATTATTAGTTATACTATTATATCAAAAATAAATTAAAGTGTCATTAAAGCAGAACTGTATTAATATATTTAGAAATATAGATTTGCCAATGATTATATACTTTTTTATTGAAATGTGTTCTAGGTAATGATTATATCATAACGAATGACTCACTCTCATTTTAACGGTTAGTATAAATTTCTCAGAGATGAGATATTTTCCCGCAGTAACAAGTATCCTATATGTTGATCCGGATAACCACCTATCATGATACTAAATTTCATCAGTCCTTCCTGTGGTTTTTCCGTGATGCGGTTACAGACAAACAGACACACAGACAGACAGACAAAAATTCTAAAGACTATAGATTCGGTCTCTGTATCAATAATAATGTCTATTTCAATAAGATTTTTAAAAAAATATTTAATGTACAGATTTGGCTTAGTAAAATTTTATTATAATATGTATATAGTAAAAAGTCCCACTGCTGAGCACGGGCATCCCTTCAATCAGAGGGTAGATCATGCCATAATACACCACGCTGGCCAAGTGCGAATTGGCGGGATATACATAACCCTCTTTTAGGCACTGCAGCAATTGAGTAAAAACAAGGTGAGTCAACTTCAACATCCTAAAAGTAATTCCAACTCTCGAGGTGTTTTTTTATTATCACACTCGACGAAGATTCCGCGTAACGTACAAAGAAAATACAGTCAAATATACCTCCTATTTTAAGAAGTCGGTCAAAAACATAGTAATTTTAATGACAAGTGATTAAAATAAAGTGTGACAAATTTTAAGTGACATGTACCTACAATAGAAAGAACTAATATGTATATTTTACAATGTAAATAAATTAGTTTGTTTAGTACTCCATGTACATACATATTATGTACTCGTATCTAAAACACGTGTAACCGTTAATTTGTTAACAAAATAACTCATTTTATTCTCAAGAATATTCTTATTTTAATAGTTTTTTATTGAAACAACTTTCACTTTGTTTTTAGAATAGCATGCCTAATGTCATGGTTTTATTTTACACTGATATATATTATTACTAGCGACTCGCCCTCGTTTCGCTCGGGTTCGTCCCTAGGTACGTTTTAACGGTTAGTATGGAATAGATAGGCTATATATTATACAATATATAGCCTATAGCCTTCCTCAATAAACGGGTTATCTAATGCAAAAAGAATTTTTCAAATCAGATTAGTAGTTCCTAAGATTAGTGCGTTCAAACAAACAAACAAACAAACAAACAAATAAACAAACTCTGGCGCTTTATAATATTAGTATAGATTTGAATTGAATTCAGCCCTTTTTAATGTCCCACTCCTGAGTGTGGGCCTCCTTTCAATACGAGGGGGATCAGGCCATAGTCGACCACGCTGGTCAAGTGCGGGCGGACTGAGCATGTCTTTCGGAAACTTGCTAGGTTCTCTCAGATATGCAGGTTTCCTCACGATGTTTTCCTTCATCGTAAGGCAAGTGGTAATCATGTTGGAAATGATTCGCAAAAAAAAAATATTATAAGTGCAAGACCCAGGATTTGAACCCACTTCATTCTTATGATTTTTATTATTTATTATATAACTAGCAAAACCCGCGGCTTCGCTCGCGCTAAATCTACAACAAAAGAACTTTAAAAAGGTAGGCTTCATACAAATTTTCATCCCTTATTTTTTCTCCGTATTAGGTGAATTTCAAAAAACGCAAAAAACATAATATTTATTTAATTGTATTGAAGATCGTTAATATCAAGTTTCAAGAAATTCTGGTCATAAATATTTTTTGGGTCGTGTTATAACGTGTACTCCCGTGGGAATGAGATAATCTCCCGCGGTAAAAAGTATCCTATATGTTGACCCGGATATCCAGCTATCATCATACCAAATTTCATCAAAATCCCTCCAGTGGCTTTTCTGTGATGCGGTAACAGACATACAGACAGACAGACAGCCAAAAATTCTAAAAACTATAGATTCGGCCTCTGCATCGATAATAATGTCTATTTCAATAAGATTTTTCAGATTCGGCTTAGGTAGAATTTTATAATATGTATAGATATTATAAAACAAAGTTCCCCAACCTCGTCTGTCTGTGTGAACGCGTTAAACTCAAACACTACCAAACGGATTTTCATATAATTTTCATCAATAAACGGAAAAAATCACGACTGGGAGTTTTACTGATACGCGTTTGTAAACCAATAGTTATATAACAATATATTACAAAATTATTAGTCGTTTAAACGACACGTTTGGCTCAGTTTGTAGTGACCTCACTTGCTGTGCCAGCGGTCGCGGGTTCGAGTCCCGCTGGGGGCATTCATTTGTGTGATGAGCACGAATGTTTGTACTCCAGTCATGGGCGTCTATATTTATAATGTATGTATTTAAAGTTATATATGTGTAGTGTATCAACTATCTGGTATCCATAACACAAGCCTTGTAGCTTACCGTGGAACTAGATGGCGCTGTGTGTTAATGTCCCAACATATTTATTATATATTTATTTATTCATCGACTCAAGCCACTGACAACGCTTTTACTTTAACTTGTTAAATAAAAAGGCATATTATTATTATTATTTTATTCATCATCCATAATATTGTCAAAGGTCATAATAATGTATGTATGTATGTATATAATATATATTCAGAAATGAAATTAAAGATCAAAAATGTTAATAAACAATATCTAAGATTTTTTAACGTACTTCCTTTTAAAAAGAGCCAAATGTTTAGAACTTCTGCTTTATTACTAATATCATAAACAAATTAGACACGTTTTACTATGCAATATTTTGAGCGAAACCCTAATTCTTTTTCTAAAATAAAAGGAGCCTAAGTTATTCCTTATAACATCAGCTATCTGTCAGTGAAAGTCCCGTTAAAATTGGTCCAGCTGTTTCAGAGATTAGCCGGAACAAACAGACAGACAGAGAGACAAACAAAAATTTGAAAAATTGTGTTTTTGTTATAAGTACCGTATATAATGCCATATGCATTTAGTATAAAGTTGTTATTTTGACATTACAAACAGACACTTCAATTTTATTTATTTGTATGGATATAAACTATTAAATATTTAATTGGGCTCTTACTTTACAATACATTCTCATAATATACACGAATATTTAACATCTATACACAATGATAAATAAAATTGAAGTGTCTGTTTGTAATGTGAAAATAACAGATTTTTACTAAAAGCATATGAAAGTATATACTTATAAGATATATATACGGTACTTATATATATATAAAAAAAATTGTCTGTCTGTTTGTTCCGGCTAATCTTCGAAACGACTCGACCGATTCTGACGGGACATTCACTGGCAGATAACTCATGTAATAAGCAGTAATGTAGGCTAATTTTATTTTAGAAAAAAGAATTAGGGTTCCGCGAAAAAAAATTAAAACCAAAAAATTGTGAAGAAAATTTTACCTAGGGACACAACCGAGCGAAGTGAGATTAAATCGCTAGTTTTGAATAAAACCTATTTTTAAAACGAGCGAGTTCATTATTTTGATATGGCAACACCATTAACATTTTTGATCTTCAATCGCATCACTAAGTTAATATTTTATTTCAGTTTAAAGTCCGGTAAGCAGTGGTCCTTGGGGTCCGGCGTTGTTTCATCCGTTAGGTAGGAGCTGAGCAGGACAGGCGGACATACTGGTATCCTGTTAGATATGAGCCATGCCGTATCCCTCTCGGATAGCGGATACCGCTTTACGTCCGCAAAGCACACTGTTATGTTTGCATTTGTGTATGGCGGCCTGGAACAAGTTTTTTTGTTATTAGAATTACCTATAATCATAGGATTAGATCTAGAAAAAAAAAATGGCTCAGAAACGTCAATATAAATAGAGTATTTTCTTATCTATACATATAATAAAATTGTAACTAAGCCGAATCTGTACATTTAATATTTTTTTGAAAATCTTATTGAAATAAACGTTATTACCGATACAGAGGTCGAATATATAGTTTTTAGAATTTTCGTCTGTCTGTCTGTCTGTTACCGCATCACGGGAAAACCACTGGAGGGATTATGATGAAATTTGTGTAGGATTATTTATTAATATTATTATTAAGTAATAGGGTATTGAAGGATAGCAGGTTATCCAGGTCAACGCATAGGATACTTTTTACCGCGGGAAAATATTTTATTTCTGAGAAAAACTACAAAAACTGCAATGTAAGAGTATACTAATATGTAAAAACCTAAGAATTTGGTTTTTGGTCATCTGAACGCGGGCAGAGCCGCGGGCAATGCTAGTTTATAAATATTTCTAATAAAAGAAAAATTAATGTCTTTGCACATGCACCATCGATCAAAACAGTACTAGATACACAATCAGCGACAAAAAATATCCTCACCGAATGAGCGCTCGTTTGAGCATTTTGAGCGCACTTTTATTTTATTTAATGTGACAACAACTTTAAACGTTGCATTTAAGGTTCAATTTACGTTGCTGTATAATTATTTCAACGAGAATAATTACCTAAGCGCAATTGGTGACAGTTTTAACAGAACTTTTGAATGGGATTGTGTATCTAGTACTTTTTTGATCGACGATGTCAACAGTATAGTATACTATTATGTCTTATGGGCTATAATTATCATACAATTCGTGTCATTTATATCACGGGAAAATCTTTTTTTTTTTCAAGAATAATCACGTAATAATTATTTTGTGTCCGAGCGTGTGTGCGTGTGTACGTGCGTGTGCGTGTGTGTGTGTGTGCGCGCGTGCGTGCGTGTGCATGTGTATGTGCGTATGTGTGAATGTGTGCGTGTGGTGTGCTTGTATATGTATACTCACTCTTCCTCAGATACTGTGCCGTCACCGGCCTCTACGAGCCGCGCTAGGAGCCGCTTCCTCGCCGCCGGCACGTGAAGTAGGGCGACAGTTCCTAGTTATATCAAAATATATTATTATAGTAATTATTAATAAAAATATAATTAATATAAACAATTTAATAATATTGACGACACGTTTGGCTCAGTTTGTAGTGATCTTGCTCGCTGTGCCAACGTTCGAGTTCAAGGTTCGAGTCCCGCTGGGGGCATTCATTTGTGTGATGATCAAGAATGTTTATACTCCAGTCATGGGCGTTTATATTTATAATATATATGTATTAAACTATCTGATATCCATAACACGAGCCTCGTAGCTTACCATGGAACCAGATGGTGCTGTGTGTTAATGTCCCAACATATTTATTTATAAAAATACATACCAGCGAAGGGCCCGGGCAGACGCCGGGCGCGCGCGGCCCGCCAGCGGTGCGCGGCGCGGGCCAGCGCGCGCTCGGCGCCGCCCACCGCCGGCAGCGACGTGGCACGGGGATTACCCCACTCAAACTCCTCTTCCTGTTCATATAAAATTTTAATTAAACTTGAATATAAGAAATATCGATATCTTTATGGGGTTGGTCAGTGGTGTATATAGACGTAGTGGTAGAAGCAAAATAACATATACTAAGTTCATAAAACAGGGCGTCATATCGCGTGTGTCATTTTCAGGCTTCAAGAACGAGAGGATGCATATTACCAACCCCTATATTAAAAATATTATATTTTAACGTAATAATTAAATTAATTGATAAATTTTGTATGTTTTATATTATTGTGTTTAATTAAAGAGAAGTTAGGCTACAGCTTAATAATTATTTTTTCTAGATATTAATCGATATGAATAATCGATATTTTAACTATCTATATGTATATTGATTCTCACCAATATCGTTCACCACTTCAACTAGCACTAACAACACTTCAACAATAAAAAAAAAACATCATCCCACCGCCTTAACTAGCACTAAGAAAAAAAGTCAGAAAAAAAAAATAAAAAAAAAACCAAAAACATCTACAACCTCACTAACCACCACCAGTTTTACTTATTTATTGAAATGTCAGTATATATATATATATATATATATATATATATATATATATATATATATATATATATATATATATATATATATATATATATATATATAGCAAAAACAGATAAAAACGACGATAATTGCACAAGTTAAGAACCAGTACGACCGGCAAAAAAAAATTAAAAAAAAAAAAAAAAAATCACCCACATCTAGAAACCCGCCGTGCTGGCGGCTGCGCACCACGTAGGCGGGGTGCAGCACCCAGCGCCCCGCGGCCACGGAGCCCAGCATCTTCTCGCTGCGGCCGGGCGCGGCGCACAGCAGGTGCGTGGCGCGCGCGTCCGGCTCCGCGCCCTCGCACACCGCGCCCCGCAGCTGGGTGATCATCTCCGTTATCTCCTCGCGGTTCTGTACAAGCATGAGATTACATTTTTTTTTAAATATCAACAAACATCAAAATACATTCACGTGAAATGCCCCGAAGCTGTATATCCAAAATATTGTTAATAAGATCATCTTAGTTATCTCCTCGAGATTCTGTAGAAACATGAGATTACATTTAAAAAAAAACATCAAAATAAATTCACGAAAAAATTCGAAAGTATAGTTAACAATTCTATCCCACGGAAACCGTACATTTCTCTGCGATAAAAAGTAGTCTATTTGTTATTTTGATGTATGAACTATATTATTGTAAAGTTTCATTAAAATCCATTCAGTATTTTTGTGTACTAAGCCGTACAAGTTACTATAGTGTTTTAACTATCCCACGGGAATTCTTTAATTTTCCGAGATGAAAAGTATCTGAGATGTAGACCGGGAATATAAGGTACCACCATGCAAAATTTCATTTAAATGAGTCCAACAGTTTCGGAGATTAGCCCGTACAAACAGACAGACAGAAAAACAAAAAAATAAAAAAAATGGATTTATTCTATTTCACTTCTTACATCCCCTGGCATGGTTTTTTGCATTTTTTTTCTATACACAGACATTAAGCCTCTACAGTTTTATTATATGTATAGATATAGAAGTATAACGAAAGAAAAAAAACACTCACGTCCACATTGGATGACAACATAAATATCTTAACCGCTGGGGTTGTGTCGTCCCATCCCACTGTGTTCACTTGAGAGTCGGGCCCCGCTTCCACTTCAGGTGCTGGATGAAATAAAAAGAAATAAATATAGTTCACACAAAACTTAATTAAATAGATCTAAAACATTTCGACTTTTGAAATTGGGCGGGTAATATCGTTTATCATACTTATATATAATTGTCTCAGTACTTATTTGTCAAAACAACTAATTTACCGAAAGAATTTTGAATACAGGATTATTGACTAAAGAAAAAGGCTCTAAAAATTAGTTATAAAAAATGTTTTTTTTTTTTTTTTTTTGTAAAATATTACCTGTTTATAAGACAAAAACCTTATATAAATACAAAATTGATCCAAATCGTTAGTGATGTATCCGAGATACACGAAAAAAATTTATTTATATATGTACTAGCGACTCACCCTCGCTCCGCTCGGGTTCGTCAATAGTTACGTCTTAACGTTTACCTCAGAGATGAGACATTGTCCCGCAGTAAAAAGTATCCTATATGTTGACCCGGATAACCAGCTATCATAATACTAAATTTCATCAAAATTTTCCAGTGGTTTATCCATGATGCATTCCCAGACAGACAGACAAACAAAAATTCTAAAAACTATACATTCAGCCTCTGTATCGATAATAATGTCTATTTCAATAAGATTTTCCAAAAAATATTTAATGTACAGATTCGGCTTAGTTACAATTTTATTATATGTATAGACAAGAATCGACCATTTAATATTATAAAGATATATACCTGGTAAAATCGTAACGGAATCTCTCGCCCGTTTCTTCTGTGAGCTCAAGCGGCTGGACAGCGCTGCGTTCAGCCGCTGCAGCTGCTGGTCGACGGCGGCGGGCAGCGCGCTGCTGGGGGTTGAAGCGCTTGAAGCCGCTTTCGGGGTCACGTCGTTGTCTGTTACGTTTACACCACCCGCGATCTGAAAGTGCAGATAGGATTTAATTTGTTTGTTTTTTTAATTATATTTTTTACTATAGAAATTAATTGAAAATACACTAAAGCTAAGTAAAGTAAAAGAAAAAAAAAACAACGTGTGCCTGTACTTACGTACGCACGTAAGAAGTTATACTTCTTTGGCGTAACAGAACAAAAATAGCTAAAGATTTCATACCGTATGTTACAATCCTCTGTTTGTAAAAGGAATGATAAATTAATAAAATAATTAAAAAAGGCATATTACAATCATATATTTATAGAATATCATTTAACCTCTCAACTGTCGCTGTCATTTTGCACGAATATGGCGCATCTGTCGGCTACTTTCCGAGGACCTCCCGCGAAATATGTACGCATCATTAAAATAACAATGTTTCTAAAAAAAATATATGAAAGCTATATATAAAGCTTATGTCGTTGGAATCGTTTTGAAGTATACTAACAATTTATAAAAATATAAGTTCAATTGTATTTAATAATATATAGTTAATTCTAAGTTGAAATCACTGTAAGTGATTTTTATCAGTACATAGTATTAAATCAGGAATTAATACAAAATAAAACTATTATTTTAAAAAGTTTTTTATACCATTGAATTAAAGATACAATATTTTATATTAATTGATAAAAACAACTCAACTCACTGTACATTTTTTCACACCACAAGCTTTACAACAACACGTCTCAATCACGGCGACTTAGCACAGGATAAAAAAGAGGTATTTTTTATACTTGAATTCTGAGAGCATTGAAGACCAAGAGATTTAGGATAATCATTTATATTATAGTTTAGTCCACGTAGATAATACTGACATAGTTTGAGTTCTTATAACTATTTAGTTTACGAGAATTAAACAACAAACCAAACACTTGAAAATAAGTGCTAAAAATCGTCATCTCAAACTTTGGATCACAGAGCAAATTCTGCTTAATATTTCATTTAAAAATGTGTACATTTTACAATTTAGTGATATTTACAAATGGAAAAATACAATAAACAGGCATGCTGCCTTACTAGAACATTTTAGAAATCAATTACGAAAACTAACAATTTCACTATAAAAATTACAAGGGACGCTACAAAAGTATGGATACGACCAATACTATCGCATCTGAACAGATTATATCTATACAGATAAATAAAATTAGAGTATCTGTTTGTAAATTTTAAAATAACCGCTTTTTACTAAATGCATATGGATGTATACACGATACATATACCATATTGTATCACTAGTTTAATAGATGCAAATAAACATATTTTTTACCCAACTGCGCAACGCAAAGGAGGGTAATGTGTTTATCAGCCTATGTATTTATGTATGTATGTATGTACATATGTATGTATGTATATATGTATATACGTATGTATATATGTATGTATGTGTGTATGTATGTTTTTTCCCTTGTGGCACTCTAGAAACCAAACGCATGGGCCGATTTTGATGATTTATATGTCGTTAATTTTGTATTTACGCGAGTGTCATAGGTTATATAAAAATAGTTAAAAATTATAATAGCAGATATCAGTCGCCAATTTGTGTGTCTTTAAAAAAAAATTCTTCTAAACCAATCGAATGGGGTCTCAAAATAAAGATTTTTGGCGATCATAAAAATATTTAAAAGAACACAACTTACATATTTAAAAGTAATTTAGGATAAAAAAATAGCTAAATATTAGGTCTCTACCTATGAAATTGCCGTTTAATTCATAGAAAGTTAGTCTTTTTTTTTCAGAAATATTTTTCATTTCTATCAATCAAAATATGCACCCATGCTATTGATGCATCTCTACCAGCACAGTAGTAATTTTCAATGTCCTTCTTAAAGAAGCCAGGTGTACGGGAGTCAACCAACTCTTCAAAGGCATCTTGCACTGCCTCTTGGGTATTGAACTTTTTATCTGCCATGAAATTGTCCAAATTTTGGAAAAAGTAGAAGTCTGTCGGCGCAATGTCTGGTGTTTACGGTGGATGACACAAAGCTTCCAACACTAGTTTTTGTAGCTTAGAGACCGCCTATTGTGCCGTATGAGGTCGAGGTTTGTCTTAAAAGAGCAGCGAAGTCGAGCAATTAACCAAGGCTGGCCGGAGATTGGCAAGCTTCTCCATTATTGTGTCCGGTTTCTCACAGTACACATCCGCAGTAATGCTAGTGCCATTTGGTAAGAAGCTGTGATGAATTATACTGACACTAGACCACTAAATAGTAGCCATGACTTTTTTAGGGGTAAGTTTTCGTTCGGGGCATTGTCTAGGTGCTGAACCGAGGTCTAACCAACACGATGACAGTGTGATTCAAAATCCCTTCATTTCTATTTATGTTAAACAACGCAAGGCATACCTCAACGCATTCGTCGCGTTGGAGATCGTTTAGTTCATGCGCCACCCGTTAAGTTTTTTTACCTTGCCAATTCGATGTAAATGGACCAATATTTTTTTGATACTAACGTTGAAACCTACTGCTAACTCAGCCATAGATTGAGTATCATCAACTTCCACTATCGCCTTTAATTTGTCGTTGCTGGTTTTAGTCTTCGGGCGACCACGGTGTTCATTTTTTAAATCAAAATTTCGATGTCGGAAGCGTTCAGTTGTGCGTTCGTTTGTAGTGTTCACTCCGTACACGTCATTAATGTTGCGAGCCGTTTGTGCAGCATTGCTACCGCGACGGAACTCGTATTTCATAATTACTCATATTTTTATTGTGCCCATATTGATGAAAAACAATCAAATGTAGTGAAAACAAAACACTAATTAATAAGCAAATGATCGAATTTGAAAATAGTACTCGATACTTTTAAAATAAAATTTATTTTAAATTTAGAATTTACTGCCAGCCATTCGTAAATTACGTTTAAAATGGCCAGTATTGTAAAACGGCAACTTCAAGATAATAATTTCAAAGACCTATTATAAAATGTCTAATAAAACCAAAAAGCTGTAAATAAAAAAATATACTATAAAAATAAAAAAACCCACGTTTCATCCTTCTCGCGAGATGTACATATGTATGTCTCCGACTGTATTATACTATATTCCTTCGTCAACTTCTTTTAATTTTTTTAGTTAGCTTTTATGCAGTCAGTTTTTTTTAATTTTTATAATATTTAAAGTAATGTCTATGTTGAAATTGTATCTATAAAATAAAAATCGTACTGTTTTAAAAAATCTAAATATTTTTTTTAGGAAATCAGTTAAAATATTTATAAAATGCAAAATTTCAAACAATGCTAAAAAAGCCAATGAAAATATTCTAATCAATATTAAAAAAGCCTTATCCATACTATCCAACAACCGTCAAAAATGGCGGGTCGGTTTTGGGTTACGTGTTTTGATATTACTAATTACTTAAAATCTAATAGAAGATTTACAAATTAAATTATACGTAGTTATGTAGTTATAAATTTAAATCATGTTAATATAGATAATATGCTGTCACTAGTGTATTTTTTATCCATAAAAAGTGAAAATATAAGGACTTAGTGCGCGTCAATGCTTACGATGTTTGATAAATGTAAAAGTTTCTGTTTAAAATCTTTATTCAAAACACATCCTATGAAATAAAGACTGTTAATTACTTACCCTTCCATCATATTCCAATCTTTGTAATAATAATTTTACACTATTTTAATAATTTTTACTCACTTAATATTAAGTTCGAAGACCGCCAAAATTTAAATAAGTTGCCTGCACAAATTACTAAAATTTATGTTATTGGAGTTATTACTTTTTTGACATGTAGTATGATATTATTCCTTGTCTTTTTCTTTACACGTTACAAAAGCTAGATAAAAATAAACATAGTTTAAACGCGAGAAATCACATGTTAAATCACATCGGGACTAATCGACCTCTAGGAGGTCGCTTGACAGTCAAGGGTATTTTTGATATCGACCTCTAGGAGGTCGATCGACAGTTGAGGTATTAAGGAAAGAATATAATATTATATATCATTTGTCAGACAATAACAACGGTTACCATGGAAACTAACAGTTATCAGCTAACTTCATCATGTCGCTTTTTGGCTGTCGATGTGCGAGCGCATCGTAAAAATTTTACACTCAAAAATTTTTCCAAAAGAAGTATAACTTCAAAAATGTTAAAAGAAAATCTTAAATAATGAAGGATTAAAAAATAGTTATTTAAAGATTAATAAATAACCTGTCGCAATAACACTTTAAACAGTACAAGAATATCAATTCCATATAAATATTATAAATGTAAAAGTTTAGATAGATGTTTGTTACTCAATTACGCCAGAACCGCTGAACGGATCTGGATGAAATTTGGCACAGAGATAGATTATAGTCTGGAATAGCACATAGGCTACTTTTTATCCCGGAAAAATGTACGGTTCCCGTGGGATAGAATTGTTCTTTGTTTCACACTAGAGACGAACCCGAGCGAAGCGAATATTAGTCGCTAGTATTTCATACGTACTTGATCTTCGGAGATCTTCGCCATTTTCGGTGGTGGAGTTTCAACTTGGTCCTGCAAAAATATAGACACAAAAATTAAATTTCTATACAACTTTAAAAATGTATACACTAGCATAATTCCTGTACAGGCAATTTACTTGTTTCAGTGGGATCGGTCAGGACATTATTATCATATAATTCACCCATAGACATAGAGAGTATACTGTTTCTTTGCCAGCCGTCAGCTAAAAATGGTGGAAAGGCTATATAGCCATTTCATATTCCATTATAAATATTATATTTTTTTGTATAAATTCAAACCAGAACGAATATTCAATTTCATGAGAGTATTGCTCAGTCTAATCTCTACGTTTATAAATTCACCTGTAATTGCAGCTTCCTTGGTACAGCGTGATGCTCGGACGGCGGAGTTGCTGCGTCACCGTTAAATTGTGCCAAAAAACGATTCCGAATTTCAGATAATGGCTGGAAATAATAAAAAAAAAATTAAAAATATTAAATTTTTTTATCTTTGGATGGATTGTCTAAAGACACCTCAGTAACGATATCGAATATAATGAACAAAAATTAATAATCAAAATAAAAGCTCAACGTGGTGAGAATCACCGAACCCGGTGGGAAGAGTTTGAGAGTAAGAGTTGAAAGAGCGTTGCGACATGGCGACGCGTCGTCACACCAACAGCCAGTTTAACCCCCCGTATTAGATGTTACACATCATTCACACATGGTAAAACTGAAACTTCAGAAAAGTAACCTACAACAGAATGAGGGACAATTTAAGTATTATTTAAGCAGGATTTTAGTAATTATTTACCCCTCTTTCCTCTTTGTCAACAAAAGTAAACAAAGCTCTTACTCCCCTTTCGTGTGCTTCCGTAATCATTGGTACTGTTATACATGGGCTTTGCACCCCTTATGGCTTTCCATAGCCTTTTCCTGGTCGCTCAGCACATTCTAGTATTAGTAATTCAGTCGCCCGTCAGTACCATCAGTCTCCATCCATCCACCATCCACGCCAGACGGCTGTCACTTTCCATTCTGATTTTTAATTTTTTAATTTCCTTTTTTTTTTAAACATTTTTCCAGAAACTCATAACATTTTTGGTATATTTTTAATCTGTTCAGGTTTTTTTTTTATTTATTGTTATACGTAGCAGTTATCGATTTAAACCAGGTATTTATATGCTATAGGGAAATTTAATGCACATGGATTACATTTTGATTGAACAAATCAAAACATAGTAAATTTTGCAAAAAATAAATAAATAAATATTGCCGACGTAATAGCCATCCAAAAATTTCAATCCAATAAAATCAAATCTAATATGAACACTAACAGTATGGTGGTCCCTGGCTGCCTGATGCTGCTTGGTGGGCAGGCCGCTGACGACGCGCCACAGCCGCTTCCTGGCGTCGGGCGACAGCCGCCCCGAGCCCGGCCGCAGCGCCGCGCCGAACGCGCTGTCCGGCGTCTCCGTGTTCTTCTCGACTGGGGGGATAAATAAATAAATATGTTGGGACATTAACACACAGCACCATCTATTGTTTGATGACACGTTTAGCTCAATTTGTAGTGACCCTATTTGCTGTGCCAGCGGTCGCGGGTTCGAGTCCCGCTGGTGGCATTAATTTGTGTGATGAGCACGAATGTTTGTACTCCAGTCATGAGTGTTTATATTTATAATATGTATGTATTTAAAGTTATATATGTGTAGTGTATCGACTATCTGGTATCCATAACACAGGTCTCGTAGCTTACCATGAAACTAGATGGTGCTGTGTGTTATTGTCCCAACATATTTATTATAATTATCTAGTTCCATGATAAGCTGCGAGGCCTGTGTTATGGATACCAGATAGTTGATACACTACACATATATAACTTTCAAATACATAAATACATATTATAAATATAAACACTCATGGAGTACAAACATTCGTGTTCATCACACAAATTAATGCCTTCAGCGGGATTCGAATCCACGACTGCCGACACAGCAAGTAGAATCACTACAATCTGAGCCAAATGTGTCGTCAGTTTGCATGTGTTTGTATATATATATATGTGTGTCTGTTACTCTTTCACACTGAAATCCGTCCAAATTCAACGAACGAATCAGTAATTTCAGAGATTATTCATATACTCAACACAAAATTTTACCCTTTTATAATATTAGTGAAGATTTGTATCATCAATGAATATAATGTCTTAGTGCTTATTTATTCAAACGGCCAATACTTGTATTTTATCATAGAGAATTTACTTCCTCTATTTAAAAAAAAAAACTTTATTTCCTAGATTTATATAAATACCATACATACATAGATAAAACACATATTTCCGGCTTTATTAAAGCAAAATGTGTATTAACAGCAAATAGAATCGACATTTGAAAATCAATAATCTAGACATATAATAAAATTCTAACCGAGTCGAATCTGTACATTAAATATTTTTGGGAAAATCTTATTGAAATAGTCATTATCATCGATAGTAAAGCCGAATTTATTGATTTTAGAATTTTTGCCTGTCTGTCTGGGAACGCATCATGAGAAAACCGCTGGACAGATTTTGATGAAATTTGTTATGATGATAGCTGGTTATCCGGGTCAACATATAGGATACTTTATACTGCGGGAAAATAACTCTCTGAGAAACCTATACTAAACGTTAAAACGTAGTTAAAGACGAACCCGAGCGGAGCGAGAGTGAGTCGCTTGTGTATTAAATAAAAAATCAGTAAATCGATCGTTGAACCAATAAGCAGTGTGAGGAGATGCCGTGTGACTCACACGGGTCTACGGGCGTCCGGATGGGGTCGGAGGGCATCTCCCCGCGGCGCACGGCGCGCAGGCGGCGCCGCGTGGTGGGGCTCAGCGCCGCCAGGTTGGGCGACGCCAGCGCCTCGTCCAGCGGCGGCGTGCGGACCGCGCACGGCGCTGGGACGTATGGAATGAAGGGAAAAAAAATATTAAAGAGTGCATGTATGAATGTGTACACGCGCAAGAAGTAAAACTTCTGTAGGTTATCGGTGCTGTTTATGAAATTCAATTTATGTTTTAAATAATTAGAATAGATGAGATACTAAAAATAACGCATATTAGGCATATTACAATCATAATATATTTAGAGAATATCATTTAAGGAAAGAATATAATATTATATATCATTTGTCAGACAATAACAACGGTTACCATGACAACGAACGTACGTACATTTTTTCGTAGCGCATTCACCAGCCTACTTCAAGTCAAGCGTGCGTAAAGAAGTTTTACTTCAAAAATGAATGAATGAAAAGAATGAATGAATGAAATGAAATTAATTCTTATTCAATTTGACTTATACTAGCACTTTTGGATCGTCGATTTAATTTAAAGAGTGTTAGTGTAGTCAGTCCGTTAGAAAGCTACCACTAGCTCCAAAAGCAGTTCTGCTGAGAAGAGTCCAAGAGAAACTCAACAGTTTCTCGAGAGTCGAGTTACATTTTATTTATTTTATTAACACGAATCAGTGGTGAAAGGTGTTTAAATCCTTCATGGGCCTGAGTATACGCATACATAATAAAATCCCACAAACTGTACTAGATTTAACTCATCAAAAATTTAAAGATAAAATTAAAAATATTTTAATGAACAAAATTTTGATTTTAAAAATTGAGATATTGACTCATATGGATTATCTATAACTTATGTTATTAACATAAATAAAATACAATTTCAATATTTAAAAGAACAACTGTTGATTCTCTTGGGCTTTTCTCAGCAAAACTGCTTTCCGAGCGGGTGGTAGCTTCCTCACGGACAGACAACACTGACACTCTTTAAGTTAAATTGACGATTCAAAAGTTACTTGTATAAGTATATTATATAAGTATGATAGGGAATATGCGTGTGATTTAAATAAAGATTAAATATAATACTTTCTTAGATTTACGCGAATATTAGACATTTAAATAAAACTATCTTTTCGGACTTTTTCGCGGATTTATTTTGATTTTTGTTTCCCGACGTTTCGAGTTCTCCTGTGACCATGATTGCTGTAATGCAATTCGAAACGTCGGGAAACAAAAATCAAAATAAATCCGCGAAAAAATCCGAAAAGATAGTTTTATTTAAAAGATGAAATATATTTTTTTTTAATAAACTTTATTACTTTTGAATTAAGCCCATATCAATATTTTTAATGTAATTTCTATTTCATTATGAAAATAATTACTAAATATTGCAAATATAGGTGGGAAATTCAAAGCAGTTGAAACGCAACGCCATTGGTCAGACCGAATATGACGTCAGAGTATATCATAACAGAGCGATTAGCGATTTTGTCGCTACAAATTGAGTCGTCATTTGTCTGTGTATGATCATGCTGTGACGTCACGCCGAGCGCACGAAATGGCGGGCGTTTAAAGTATGCGTATCGGTATGATATTTAAAAAAAAAATATACTTAATTTTTGTTTTTGGAGCTGGATTATTTTTTTACAATTACACAACGGTTTTAACTATTGTATTAATTTTTTTTAGAAATTAAGCATATTCCCTATTAAATAAAGTTTAATTTCATTTTATTTCACTTACCTTGTTTATCGTCTTCTTTTAACTCTTGCAACCGTTTAGGAGTTTCCTGAGAGTCGCACCCTAAAAGCCCTTGACGCGCCATCGCTATATAGCGTGAGGCGGGCGACATGTTGTCTGTATCGCCGTCTAAAAAAATGTGTATGTGAATTAGGGTTTGGGAATTCCCGACAATTTCAAAGTCCCGAGACATGAGACAGCCTGTAGGCGGTTGGCGGTTGTAACCAAACCCGGGAATTCCCGGGATTTCGAGACTTTTAAGAAACGTTTTGTTTCGTTTTTTTATTTTTTTTTTTAAGAGGGGTAAGTCTCTTTTAAAAAATTTTAATTGAGTTCATTTCTGGTGAAACTTATTAAAAAAAACATTTTTTTTATAAAAATCAGCATTTATTAAACAGATAATTAAATCTTAACTTTAACGTTAATTTCAGACTTAATAATTGCTTTGTTTATTTCTTATTGTTTTTTATGTTTATAGACCAAGTAATTTTTTTTTTTTTTTTTAATCTTAATTTTTATTTAGGGACTTTTATCCTTTTAGGACATGTCAGTCCCATCGTATCTTAACCTAAGTACAGCATAACAAATAAATTACGGAAAAAAAGAAAATAGAATCAATGTTGCAAAACCATATCTGCCAAAATTTTAATAACCTCAATACTTAATGGGTTCGTTAACATACTTAAGTATGGTCCAATATCATAACTATTTATATTAAGTTTTTGCATTATTGATTCTCTCTCCCTTTGATGTTTAACACATTCCATAAGGATGTGTTGAACATCGTCTATCATGTTACAGCTATTACATAAGGGTGAATTTACCTTTTTCATAAGGTACGCAAATTTATTTGACGGATAATGTCCAGAACGCAATCTATGTAAAACAACAATATATTTACGATTAAGTTTAATATTAAAAAACCAAGGCACTCGAGGAGGCTCACACTGTATAGTTTTGTACCAAATACCCTTTTCTATGCTTCTTTCGTCAAAATATTCTTTAAATTTTTTATAGCAGCTAATTTTAAATTTATGAAGTATTTCAGTGTAATAAGGCAAAATATTAAATTCAGTTCCTTCAGAAATAGCTAATTTCGCTAATCTGTCAGCCTCCTCGTTACCACCCAAGCCAATATGTGATGGAATCCATTGCAATCTGAGATTTATCCGAGAGTTATTCAGCATGTGTACCCTTTTTAACACATTGTAGGCTATCGGTATACCTCTGCTATAACCAGAGGTGCACCGAGCCAAATGCTCTAAAGCGCTTTTGCTATCGGTGAGTATAACAAAATTTCCACAGTCAAAATTCCTAATAATATAGTTAATTGCTTCTGATATTGCAAAGAGTTCCATAGTCATAATTGACACTAGAGCATCTACTTTTAACATACTAGACGTTTGGTTTGATGGAGCATAAAAGGCGGCCCCGAGTTTATCATTCTTTTTTGCTCCATCGGTAAAGATTTTAAACCAATTAGGATACTTATTGTTTATTTCATTTAAAATATCATACTTAATATAATGCTCTAAACTCTTTTTTGACTTTTTAACGCAATTTAAATTTAAGTTAATAACATTATTTAATCCTATATAACTCACCCATATATCTAATTTAAACATTTCCAAAGGGTATGAGTTTTGGACAACACAATCTTTACAGTCACTATAAGCTGTACATAGCAGAGGTTTTTTAACGCGCTGCCAATATCTTTCGCAAATTGGTGAATGAAGGTTATTTAAAAGATTTATGGTAACATTATTTGATCGAGACATACTTTTACTACAAAACTTAAGGGCAAGATAGTGTCTTCTCAGAGATAATGGTGGTATACATAGCTCACTTTCCATCACGTGGATTGGTGTACTTTTTATAAATCCTCCTATTATTCTGAGGACAGCATTTTGCACCTTGTCAAGCTTAGATAAGTGAGTTTTTGCACAGTTAGCATATAAAAAACAACCAAAATCTATTTTACTTCTAATCAATGATATATATAATGTACGTAAATGCTTAGGATGCATCCCCCAGCCTGGGCCTGTAAGTATCTTAAGTAAATTTAAACATTTAGAAGATTTTTCTACTAGCATATTGACATGATTGCTCCACCGTAGCGATCTATCCAGCGAAAGTCCTAAATATCTAACATTATCTTCAACAGATAATATATTGTTATTAATGTTTAAGTTTATTTTTAATCTCTTACGCCCTCTATTAAAAATACATACTTTAGATTTGTTCCCAGATAACTGAAGCCCTATATTATCTAGCAAAATTATCATAGTGTTTAATGCCGCTTGTAATTCAGTCTCGCAGTGATTCAAATTTTTGTGACTCGTATACAGAACAAAATCATCGGCGTACTGAGCCACAATAACATTAGTGATTTGCTGGTTTATGTTGTACGTAATAATATTGAATAGCAGTGGAGATAAAGGATCCCCTTGTGCAAGTCCTCTGTTAGTATGTCTTTCATCTGAAATACTATTTCCTTGTCCGAACCCTTTTTTAATTGTAAGGTGTCTTTCGTTTAAGTATGACCAAAGATATCCACAGATACTTTTTCCAACTCCTAATTGATCAAGAACAGTAATAACTTTATCAACCAAAACATTATTGTAGGCATTTTCGATGTCAAGAAAACAAGAAACTGTTGGCACATTTTTAGCAAAACCTATTTGTATATAACTTACTAATCTTGCTAAGCAATCCATGCACGAGTGAGCCCTTCTGAACCCGCATGTTAATGGAGATAAAATTAGATTTTTTTCTATATACCATTCTAAACGCTTAACCAACATACTATGAAAATTTTTACATAAACAGGATAGAAGTGAAATAGATCTAAGCTTGGAATCGATATCAAACTCACTACCTAGTTTAGGTATAGGAACTATTAATATTTTACGCCACTGACTGGGTACAAAGCCCAATCTAAATATAGCGTTATATATATTTAAAAGCAATTCTTTTCCAGACAAAGGTAAATTATAAATCATTGAGAACGTAATTCCATCACTACCTGGAGCAGTGTCCCGGTTTTTTAAACAGCTTTCCAATTCTTGTAGGTTAAAAGGCGTCTCAAGAAGATCATTATTTGATGTAAAAATAGGGGCACAATTAGATACAGAATCCGGAGTTAAGGATCGAAGTAATTCTTTTTGTTTATCATCTGAAACCGAGAACTGAGTATGCCGCATCCCTTTAAACCATTGCATCTTGTTCCACATGTCTAAGATCGATGTACACTCATCAATACTTCCACAAAAATTTCTCCAACTACAACCTTTCGCCAAACAGAGCTGTTCCCTTACCGCCGTAACTTTTCTCTCCAATATACCCAGATTTCCAGGAGTTGGATTTCTTCTAAAATTCCCCAAAGCGAGTCTTCGTTCTGCTACTAATTTCGATAAAGATAAACACCAGTATTCTCTTGGTTTAAATTTATTTGTTGGACCAGTATTTAATTTTAGTAAAGGAATATGCCTATTAGCTGCGAGAATAATTTGACTTAAAAAAAAATCGTAGTGTTTTTGAACATCATTATTATCAAAATTATAACTATTAAAGTGGGACGTAATATTTAACAGGTCGCTTTGATATTTTCCCCAATCCGCTTTTTTAAAATTCCACCTTACATTATACTCTACCTTACTACTAAAACACATTGTGAATTTAATAACTAAATGATCGCTGCCTAAATTCTCATTTAAAACTATCCATTTAAAATATATTGCAATATCTGAAGAAGCAAACGTTATATCAGGAGAAGATTTTTGTAACAGGCCATTTACTAATTTAATACGAGTAGGATCTCCATTATTTAAAGAAACAAAACCGTGATCCAACGAAGAATCTATCAATTGCAGACCCCTACTATCATTTTTGTATGACCAGTTCGTGTGATGGCCATTGAAATCCCCCGCTATTAATGTTTTTTTATTTTTAAGGCTAAAAATGTTATCCCAATCTGCTTGACGTGTTTGAACCGACGAAGGAATGTAAACAGAAATAATATTTTCTAAATATTTACAATTTAAAATCTTTACATGGACAATTTCTATACCTGGATTGATGACATTGGTGGAGCAAAGATGTGATTTTATTGATTTATGTACAATGACTGCTACACCTCCATAGGAATCGGGCCTGTCTTTTCGGTAAACATTGTATCCTCGAATACGAACAGGTGTTAATTCATTTAACCATGTTTCACATAATATTGCTATATGCACTTTTTCATTACACAACACGGAATCAAAGTCAACTAACTTAGGTCTTAAGCTTTGTGAGTTCCACTGAACAATGTTTATATTAAGGTCTTTAGCCATTCCAAAGCCTTAAAAATTTTTCAGCCCACATCCCACTGGAAATACTTGTCATAAATACTACCTTAAACGTTTCAAAAATTGTCTTCAACGCCATACAAATTTTATCTTCAAACTTATCTTCTGACGTACAAATTTCCTTTAATTTCCAAATCAAGTCACAGATGTTAAATTTTCTACTTTTCTCTTTATCGTCATTCTTTTTAGTTATCTTATCTATACTATCTTCATTCTCTGAACTCGAACTTTCACAATCCATTGATGTTTCCTCCTGTGTGTTTGGTATCTTGTCCTTAATTACTTTCTTTCTCTTTTTCTTTGTAGGATTAGATTTTTTTGTTGTATCACTATTCAAATTATTTTCTTTACCTTGAATATTTACTGCATTTACTTCTGCTGTAGTTTTTACTACGCTGCTGTATGTTTTAACCGTATTTTTATTTGGATTCTTACTGCTACTAATTGTGATAACTTCGGTCTCCTCTTTCTTTTTATTCTCTTTTTCATTTCTCAAATAAAGTTCTAAAGCCTTTTTGTACGTTACATTTTCTTCACTCATAATATAGCGTATCTTTTTCTCTTTACGGAAAAAAGGGCACATTTTGTCTAATGCCATGTGAGAGCCCTTACAATTTGGACATTTGTATTCTTCTGTATCACAATTAGTATGATCCTTTCCGCACTTCGGACATATCATTTTATTCAATGAACAAAACTTTTTACTGTGTCCAAACTTCCAACATCCTGAACATTGTGTTACAGGAAACACATATTTATCCACGTCGTATTTACAACCATAAGCATCAATGACCGATGGAATAGACACATTCTTAAAACATAAACGTACTGATTCACATTCTACCCATTTATTCTCACCATCTAAACGTTTCATTCTCTTTGCAGATACTATCTCGCACGAGGCTCTTAGATTTTCTAACAATTCTTTTTCACTAATATCAAGGTCTACCCCCCTTATGATTCCATAAGATAAGTTACTTTCGTCAGTAAATTGCGCCCTTATATTCATTTCTGCTAATTTCCGATTTGTAATGAGCTTTTCAGCCTGTTCTTTACTATTAAATACAATAAATATTTTGTATGGACTTTTGTATTTAATCTTACTTACGTTAATTATCCCCTCATTCCTCAAAAATCTAGCAAAAGCCATTTGTTTCGGCATAATTTGTTGTGAAAATAGACAAACTTCATATTTCTCTTTTTCTAATATATAAGTATTATTTGTGTTTCTGTGTACAAATATATTAGAATCCATATATGACATATTTTCCGTAGAACAACTTCTAATCAAACGTTTTGAGCTCTTCCTTTGGACTGTTATAAAACCATCTTCGCTGCCATCTTCACTCTCTCGCGTACGTTTTCCGTTTTTTCCGTTCTCCAATTCTAGTAACTCTCTTTCACATTCATTTAATATCTCAGAATCGCTTTTATCTTCATCACTCAACGTCTCTTCCATTATAAATTATAGACGGTAGATGTAAAAAAAAAACAATATCACTCAATCGTATAATATTACTGCGTGCGTTCGTCACAACGTCCCGCGCGCAACTGATGAGACCAAGTAATTATTCATTAAACTAACAGATGGCGCTAGGCTCCTTCAATTATTTGAAAATAAAAATGATTATAACAATTTCGACAATCTTGTCTCGTCTCGAGTCTCGACTTAAAAGTCCCGGGACAACTAAAATTAAGAGAAAACCACTGGACATATTTTCATGAAATTTTGCATGATGATAGCTGGTTATCCGGGTCAACATTTAGGATACGTTTTACTGTTGGAAAATATCTCATCTCTGAGATCTCTCTATACTAAATATTCAAACGTAACGGAGGAACCCGAGCGGAGCGAGGGTGAGTCGCTATATATGTTATAAGTCCTACTAATATTATAAACGCGAAAGTTTGTAAGAATGTATGGATGTACGTTTGTTGCTCTTTCACGCCAGAACAGCTGAATGGATCTGGATGAAATTTAGCACAGATCTACATTATAGTCTGGAATAACACCTAGGCTACTTTTTATCCCGGAAAAATGTACAGTTCCCGTGGGATAGGTTTGTTTTCGTTTTGCTAGGGGCGAACTCGAGTGAAGCAAGATTGATCCGCTAGTTAATTTATAAATCCTATATTCTTTTTGCTAGAGATATAAACAAGATAATATTATAACCTAAGTCTATTGTAAGACTCTGATCCCACAGACAAACTGCGCAAACAGTTTTGTGGGTCCACTTATGTAAAATGCTGTATTAGTACATACTATAATAATCAAATAAATAATAAAATAATAAAATAAAGAATTATTCTGATCACACATAAATCAACGCGGGCGAAGTAATTAACTCTACTTTCGATAGATAATTCATTTCTATTTAAAGATATATAAAAAATATATTTTAGAAGTCTATTTACCATTTACAACCAACCTCGGCACATTCGTAGCAGGTGGCAGCATTGCGTTTTCCTTGTCTTTATCTGGTATATGTATTTGCTTGTCGATTTCTTCACTTTTTTCTGGTCCTGGCTGCGCTGGTAACGGCGGTGCTGTAAGTATTGAGTTGTTTTTATTATTTACTAGCGACTCACGCTCGCTTCGCTCGGGTTCGTCCCTCGGTACGTTTTCATTTTTTTTAAGCGGAACCCTAATTCTTTTTCTAAAATTAAAGTAGCCTTAGTTACTCCTTATAACATCAGCTACCTGCCAATGAAAGTCCCGTGAAAATCGGTCCAGATATTTCGGAGATTAGCCGGAACAAACAGACAGAAAGACAACAGACAGACTTTCTATCAAACACATGTACCAGTACAGCATAACACATACATACTTAAAACTCACATCAGTCTTCCCTTTTCTCTCAAACACAAGTACCAGGACAGCATAACACATACATACTAAAAGCTCACATCTATCATTCCTTTTCTCTGAAACACAAGTACCAGGAAAGCATAACACATTACATACATACATACCCAAATCCAACACTATATGTACCTTTAGTATCACCAACAAGATACGGCCCTTCATACACTCTACGAGCTTCCTTAGCGCAATCCAGCAGCCACTGCGCAGTGACCGCCGGCAGCGCCCACTTCACCGCGCCCAAGTACTTGTCGCCGGTGGGCGTGGGACATATGAGGTGGGTTGACGCGAGGGCGTTCGCTGTGTTGCGACGGCAGAAACGAAGCTGTGTACTGTGGGCAAAAGTGTATGGGTTTTGTATGGGTTTTGTATTGATCATATATTTGTATGTTGCAATTTGTTCATGTGTATGTTTGTGTTTTGCGTTATATATGGGTAAGTAAAGATGAAATGTTATATAATCAATATTTTTAAAAATAATATAATATTTATTACTAGCGGCTCACCGTCTACTAAAAAACTATAGTAATTTATACAGCTCAATACACAAAAACTACTGATTGGATTTTAATGAAACTTTACAATAATATAGTTCATACGTCAGAATAATAAATGCACTACTTTTTATCCCGGAAAAATGCAAAGTTCCCGTGGGATAGATTTGTTTTTGCTTGTCTAGAGGCGAACCCGAGCGAAGTCAATAACAAACATACGTAGCGCCAAGCAACTTGGCCAGTTCATCCAAGAAGGCCCTCTCCACGCCGCTGTAGGTGCTGAGGCTGGCCACCACGCCCGCCAGCGGCGCGGCGCCGCCCCACTGCGGCAGCTTCACCGGCCGGTGGTAGTACTGCACCGGCAGAAGCTGTTCTTGTGACAGACAGTCTTTCTGTAATTTATATAAAACATATATATATTTTTGAAATTATACTTCTTTTGACACGTTTGGAAATAATTATGAGTGTAAAATTTTTACGATGCGCGCGCACACCGACAGCCAAAAAGCGACATGATGAAGTTAGCTGCATTCCTTTCACAAACAGAGTGTTGTGACATACGGAATGAAATCATTAGCTATTTTTGTTCCGTTACGCCAAAGTATAACTTCTTATATTTACATTATTATCCAAACTAAACATGTATGCAAAATTTCAGCTCAATCAGTTGAAGATAATTAATTTAAAATTCAGTTGTAAAATTTGACCCAAACAAAGAAACAAATATTAAGAAACTTATTTTCTTGTATCCTCTTCTATCGGTTGCCTGTAAGAGATAACTTCTAGTGATAAGGCCTTTGCACATTTCTTAAATTGTATTATTTTTTTTCATCTTCTATTTCAGTTACATTTAAAACATGACCTGATTCAAATAATTTTTGGCCTTTTATATCGTTTTGACCTCTAATCCGGTAATTTTTTATCGGTAAAAAAAAAAACAAATTTTATTATTTTAAAGTGTTATAAAAAAACATGTAACCAAAAAATCTTCTCGGAAGGATCCTTTACTATAAAATGTATCGTATCTTTAGAGATGTTACTCAAAAGGATCTGTTATTATGTATAAACAATGCACATGTAAGACAATCAAATTAAGCGTAACAGTTTAAGGGCCGAAGGGTCCTCTTTTTGGCTAAGAACTCAGAAAATAAGATTAATTGTAACTTGTAACAACGAGAAACGTTGTTTTATTACAACCCACAGTCCCAATAAAACTCTTATTTTTTTTTTACATGACCAAGGGGCAAACGAGCAGTAGGCTCTGATGAAAAGTGATCACCGCCGCCCATGGACATGTGCAACACCGCAAAGCTTGCAAATGCGCTGCCGGCCTTAAATAATGGCTTGCAAAAACCCACAGCCACTCACAATCCAGAAGACGGTGACGCAGCCCCCGGCGCCCCCCTCGCCCCCCTCGCCCCCGGCGTCCCAGTCGAGCGGCGCCAGCACGTAGTCGCCGCGCGCGCCGCCCGCCACCAGCACGCCGCCCGCCGCCGCCACCTCCGCACCTATCTCGCTTATCGCCTCCTCGTCCAGACCTTGCACTTCTATTTTAATACCTGGTCAAATAAATATGTTGGGACATTAACACACGGCACCATCAAGTTCCATGGTAAGCTACGAGGCCTGCGTTATGGATACCGGATAGTTGATACACTACATATAATATATAACTTTAAATATTTATACATACATATTATAAACTAGCGGCTCACCCTCGCTTCGATCGGGTTCGCTTCTAGATAAACAAAAACAAATCTATCCCACGGGAACCGTACATTTTTAGGAATAAAAAGTAACCTATTTGTTATTCTGATGTATGAACTGTATTATTGTAAAGTTTCATTAAAATCCAATCAGTAGTTTTTGCGTGAAAGAGTAACAAACATGCATACATCTATACATCCAGACAGCCTCACAAACTTACGCATTTATAATGTTAGTAGTATACACATTTTTTGACCCCCCCCCCCTCCCTCCCCCCTCACTACGTTCATTTCCAGCCGATGAGGTAATAAAAAAATCCATTATTTTATTATACACTAGCGACTCACCCTCGCTTCACTTCGGGTTCGTCCCTAGACAAAAACAAACCTATCCCACGGGACCCGTACACTTTTCCGGGATGATATATAGCCTATAGCCTTCCTCAGTTAACGGGCTATCAAATGCAAAAAGAATTTTTCAAATCGGATGAGTAGTTCCTGAGATTAGCGCGTTCAACCAAGCAAACAAACAAACAAACGCTTCAGCTTTATAATATTAAGTATAGATACCTCTAAATATCTGTTCCACTTCCTCAGTGGGATCGTCAAGTGTATCTTCAGTCATATCAGGTTGTTCCTGAACATCTGTCACCGGCGCGGGTTCTGGCGTCTTTTCTTGGGGCTCAGGCATATTTTCTGGAAAAAAAATATCAATGATTTTTTTTTTATAATCACACCATGTTATAAATACGAAAGTTTGTATGTGTGTGCGTGTATGTTTGTTCGATTGTTGCTATGCGTGTTTACCCGACTGCAGAAAACGCCAAAAGAGAGTTGTGTGTTTGACTTGTATATCTGTACATATGTCCGATCCTAGGTTCCCTTGTATTTACTAAACGACTTAACCGATTTTAATTATTCATACATGCAATGTACCTTCGTCTTATACTATGTTCCTTCGTCAACTTGTTCCCATCTTTTTAGTTCGCTTGTGATGCAGTCGGGTTTTGCATTTTTTTCATTTCGAATCACCCTCGCTTTGCTTCGGGTTCGTCCCTAGACAACACAAAAATAAATCTATCCCACGGGAACTGTACATTTTTCTGGGATGATATATAGCCTAAAGCCTTCCTCGATAAATGGACTATCCAGCACAAAAATAATTTTTCAATTCCAACCAGTAGTTCCTGAGATTAGCGCTTTCAACCAAACAAACAAAGTTATTAGTATAGATTTTAAATAAAACTATTTTTTCGGATTTTTCCCCATGACCATGATTGCTGTAAAGCATTCGAAACGTCAGAAACAAAAAAAAATAAAAATGTTATATTCACTTTTTTGCTATCAATACACACTATATTTTACCATTCATTTTTCTAAAACCGCACAATTACAACAGATCTGTCAGTTCACAAAATTAAAATAATAGCACTTATCTATACAGATAAATAAAATTGGAGTGTCTGTTTGTAATATTAAAATAACCACTTTTTACTAAATGCATATGGATGTATACACGGTACATATACCAAAACAACATTTTTTTTTAATTTTTTCTGTTTGTCTGTTTGTTCCGGCTAATCTCCGAAACGGCTGGACCGATTTTGACGGGGCCTTCACTGGCAGTTAGCTGATGTTATAAGGAGTAACCTAGGCTACTTTTATTTTAGAAAAAGAATTAGGGTTCAAAAAAATTAAAACCCATGAAATTGTGAACAAAATCCGCATACGGCGTACGCACCCGAGCGAACCGAGGGTAAATCGCTATATAATGTAAATAATGTAAATGAATATCTTAGGAGTAGCAAGCTACTACTTATGTATACCTAAACATAGCTAACCGTGAAAACGTACCTAGTTGCGTTGCTAGTCTTATAATATTGAATGACCACTCTTATATAATACTAGCGACTCACCCTCGCTTCGCTTCGGGTTCGTACCTAGACAAAAATAAATCTATCCCACGGGAACCGTATATTTTTCCGTGATGATATATAGCCTATAGCCTTCCTCAGTTAACGAGCTATCTAATGCAAAAAGAATTTTTCAAATCGGATTAGTAGTTCCTGAGATTAGCGCGTTCAACCAAACAAACAAACAACCAAATTCTTCAGCTTTATAATATTAGTATAGATAAGGTTTTGCTGTTTAACTTTTTTCTATATATAAGTGTATTTTATGAAAAAAATACAATTTTATCATCTTTCCCAAGAACGCTGACCGAAACTCGTTCTCCCGTGTATTATCATACATATAAAAGCACATACATATATGTGTATGTTTGTCACTCCTTGACGCTGAAATGGCTGAACTAATGGCTTTGGATGAAATTGTGCTAAAAAAAGTGTGGTAAAAGTGGAACTTGAGAAACCTACGAGAGAATGAGATGAATGTAGAGTATCGGGAGTAGGATAATTGTAAGGTTTGTTTTTTTTTAATAAATTTAAAAGTTATTTTACATATTATTTAACATATACACTGTTATTAATGTTGACGACACTTTTTTTCTCAGTTTATAGTGACCCTACTCGCTGTGCCAGCGGTCGCAGATTTTAGTCCCGCTGGGGGCATTCATTTGTGTGATGAGCACGAATGTTTGTACTCCAGTCATGCGTGTTTATATTTATAATATGTATGTATTTCAAGTTATATATGTGTAGTGTATCAACTCTCTGGTATCCATAACACATTACAATGAAACTAGATAGTGCTGTGTTAATGTACGAACATATTATTATTCAGTGTTAGTTTTCACTTCCTGTGTAATGTTTTCTATCTCATTCTCTCATCGACTTAATCCTATATAGTTTAGAGTTTCAAATCACAATGATTCTAAAGGAGTTTCACTTTAATAATTGGCAAATAACATGGAACTTACGACTTAAATAATGATTGACCAGTTCGTCTCGATCCTCTGTATCGTCAGGCTTGGGCGGCGGCAGGTCGAGGGGCGCGCGCTTCAGCAGCTGCAGGTTGCGCTTGCTCATAGGTGACGCAGGTTCGATGCGCGGCGTGCGCGACTTCACTGGCGTGCCGGGTTTTGTGTTTATTAGGAACTGTGAATAGAAATTATATTTTATATATATATATATATATATTAATACTAGCGACGTATTGTTCACAATTTCATAAGATTTCATTTTTTGCATTGAACATTAATTCTTTTTCTAAAATAAAAGTAGCATAAGTTATTCCTTATAATGCCAGCTATCTGCCAGGAACAAACAGACAGACAGACAAAAATTAAAAAAAAATATATATTTTTTCTTATAAGAATCGTTTGCTCCTTTGCCTCTTTAACTATAAAAAAGCCGTCCTGAGGACTGCCGACAGAAGTAAAAACTTAAAACTATAAACAAACAGTTATTATTTTTGGATATTCAAATTAATTGTTTGATATTAAATTAAAATTTGTAAATTAAAACTGTTTACATTTATCTGGTTTTGACATCTATAGGCACTCTGAGTGTTAGCGTCAACACGTCACGTGATTATGTCGATGACGACTTACATGAATTTACTCCCCATCCAAACCTGCCTATAGAAGTTTTCACTTCAAAAAAACACTCCTCGCTCTCATCTAGCGCACTTACCACAAAACGAATCGTTTATTCCTTTACCTTTTTTATTTAAAAAAAAAAACACTCACCTCACTCTCATCCAGTGCGCTTACCATCAAGTAGATCGTTTATTTCTTTGTGTCTTTTAATATAAAAAAAACACTAACCTCGCTCTCACCCAACGCACTTACCATCAAGCTGATCATTTACTCCTTTGCCTCTTTTACTGTTAAAAAAAAAACTCCCCTTGCTTACATCCAGCGCGCTTACCATCAAGTAGATCGTTCGCTCCCTTGCCTCTTTTGTTATTAAAAAAAAAAAAAGCTCACCTCGGTCTCCTCCAGCGCGCATCCCGCGGCGACGCTCCGCAGCAACCAGTCCGCGCGCAACACCGGCACGGCCGGCAGCGCGGCGGCGGCGGCGCGCGCGGCGTGCCCGGCCGGCGCGACGGCGTGCGTGACGCGCGCATGCGCACAGTCGTAGCGCACGCCGCCGCAGCGCGACACGCACGCGGACGCGCGCTCGCGGCACACGCCCGTCAAACCCGTTATCCAGATCTGTTGAATGATATCATTATGCTGGTAGTCGCTTATTTATTCAAACTACCGATTTATCGAAAGAGTTTTTATTTAATACAAAATTATTGACTTTTGTCAATTCCTTATCTATCTAGTTTGTTATATTTACACGAATATTTAACATTTTAAATAATACTATTGCTGTAAAGCATCCGAAACGTAGGTAACAAAAAATCAACGTAAGTCCGCGAAATAATCCGATAAGATAGTTTTATTTAAAAAAATACCTTTTTTCCCTCCCGTTACCATGATCCGCGAAATAATGCTTTCGCATTATTAATTTCAAATGTCAAATATTCGCGTAAATCTTAGACAGCATTATAATAATATTAATTTTTTTAATTGTCAAACATATTTTTCCTCTATTAAAAACCGGTCAAAAAAAGTGAAATAATAGCATACTCACACAGAAACCATCAAAGATAGGTCCAGCCTTTTTAATAAGACTCATATCGAAATTCTCGAACTCAGCTAACATGTCTTTGTCTATGGTCATCTCGTTCGACTTCTTTGCGTCTTGGGATAACTGTAACAATAATATTTTTAGCATATGATCTATACTAATAGTATAAAGAGGAAAAATTTTATTTTTGGTTTGTTTGTTTGTACCGAATAGTCTCCGAAACTACCGAACTGATTTAGATGAGGTAAGAAGATAGTTCGACCCTGGGAACGACATAAAATAGTTTTTATCCCCGAAAACATCCCTTACAGGGGTGAAAATGGGGATGAAAGTTTGTATGGGAAAACAACCTAGAGACGAACCGATACGACGAGCGATATCTATACTTAATATGTAGATTACGAGTGAGACTGCTCCGGAGGTCCTGGGTTCGTATACCGAGTCGGGCCAAGTTTAATTACTGAGTTTTTCTGTTAAGACTGTACTGTCTGCTGTGCTGTTTTGTGTGACTGTACTGACTGTTGTGTCTGTTCCTACACGAGCTGCACTATAATATCTCCTGCAGTTGGCTAGTTTCATTGAGATTGGCCGCCGGGGCCAAAATCGGTCGGGAGGATGTTATTTATTATTATTATAATATGTAAAGCTGTTTGGTCGCACTGATGTCTAGAAATACCAGTTTAATTTCAACATATTTTTTTTACATTTTGTAGGTTATTTATTTAAAAAAAAATTTTTTTAATAACCGAGACTCTTATGCTTAACTTTTACTTTTTCCCCTTTTTTTCGTAATTTGACAGTATTGTCTAGTCATTGACATAATATACCTCTTTCAACAATATAGCTCCAATAGTCTCTGAGTAATATTACTATGACATATGGACGGACGGATCGACAAATTATAAGGATTTCATTTTTGCCCTTTCACTATAGAACCCTAATGAAAATTACCTAGGGGCAGCTTTCCCAAAACTTGCATCGTACTGAGAAAATTTACCGCATGACCCTGCCACCTTAACTACATCCTACTAATCTATATTAATATTATATGTGTCTATACTAATATTATAAACTAGCGACTGACGCTTGCTTCGCTCGCGTTTGTCCCTAGGTACGTTTTCACAGTTAGCTATGTTTAGGTATACATAAATAGTAGCTTGCTACTCCTATGATATTCATTTACATTATATAGCTATTTACCCTCGGTTCGCTCGGGTGCGTACGCCGCACACCGATTTAGTTCACAATTTCATGGGTTTTAATTTTTTTCGCGGAACCCTAATTCTTTTTCTTAAATAATAGTAGCCTTCGTTACTCCTTATAACATCAGCTATCTGCCATTAAATGCCCGTCAAAATCAGTCCAGCCGTTTCGAAGATTAGCCGGAACAAACAGACAGACCGACAGACAAAAAATAAAAAATGTTGTTTTGGTATATGTACCTTGTATACATCCTAATGCATTAAGTAAAAAGCGATTATTTTAATATTACAAACGGACACTCCAGTTTTATTTATATAGATGTAAAAGTTTGTAAGTATGGGTGTTTGTTACTCTTTCACGCCAGAACGGCTGAACGGATCTGGATGAAATTTGGCACAGAGATAGATTATAGTCTGGAATAACACATAGGCTACTTTTTATTCCGAAAAAATGCACGGTTCCCGTGGGATAGATTTGTTTTTGTTTGTCTAGAGGCGAAACCGAGCGAAGCGAGGGTGAGCCGTTAGTATTATAAATACGAAAGTTTGTGAGGATGTCTGGATGTATAGAAGTACGAATGTTTGTTACTGTTTCACGCAAAATCTACCGAATGGATATTAATGAAACTTAACAGTAAAATAGCTCTTATGTACTTGACAAGTAAAAGTAACACATAGGCTACTTTTTATCCCGAAAAAATATTATTAATTTGTTTTTGTTTTTCTAGAAGCAGTTAATATTATACTCATATATAACAATGATAATTTTGCTTTAAAAACATAAAACACTACCTTCATTCTCCCAGACATAGTGGACACATCCGCTGTTCTTGTTTCATCCACATAGTTGCTCGGAGGTCGGAGATTGGTTATACGCGAAAAGTTCAAACCTGTCAACATTATACTTTCTTAGATTTACGCGAATATTAGACCTTTAAATAAAACTATGTTTAGAGACTGATCTCTCCCGTGACCATGATTGCTGTAAAGCAATCGAAACGTCGGGCAACAAAAATCAAAATAAATCCGCGAAAAAATCCGAAAAGATAGTTTTATTTAACTGTCAACATTATTTTAAATTATCTTAAATAAATCGCAATAATTAGATAACTATCAATTCAAACATTGAACTAAAAGAGAATATGCGTGTGATATAAATAAAAGTGTTTTTTTTTATTGCTTTTGAATGAAACGTATATGAATATTTTTAACGTAATTTCTTTATTATTGAGAAAATAATAATTAAAAAGTGCGAATATAGTTGGGAAATTCAAAGTAGTTGAAAAGCACGCCATTGGTCAGACCGAATATGACGTCAGAGTATATCATAACAGAGTCATTTGTCTATGTATATCATACTGTGACGTCACGCCAAGCACGCGAAATGGCGGGAGTTTAAAGTATACATATAAAACACTTTTATTGGCAAATAACTGATGTTATAAGGATTACCTTAGGCTACTTTTATTTTAGAAAAATAAATAAGGGAAAAATTAAGCAAAACGTCAAGAAAATTAAAACGTACCTAAAAAATGACAGCAAACTTTTATAATAATTATAAATGTATTTATTATTAAATAATATATAATTTAAAAAAATCTTACTCATATCAGGCAGCCTATGCTCAGCCAAGGGTGAAGAAGTGGAAGCTCCGGCCACTCTATACTTGGCCAATGGAAGAGCAACTCCTTTGTTTGCCGAGTCCACCACCCAACTGGGTAACACACATGCTTTACCATACTCTAATGCTGCTTTGTATTTTTCACTGCCTACACCGTCTCTGTAATAAAAAATATAGTTTAATAGACAAATATATTTTTTTTTCTTTTGGTACATTAACACACAGCACCATCTGGTTCCATGGTAAGCTACAAGACTTGTGTTATAGATACCAGACAGTTGATACACTACACATATAACTTTAAATACATATATGTACATACAGTATAAATATTAACATCACAACTGGAGTACAAAGATGCTCATACCATAAATGAATGCCCCCAGCGGGACTCGAACCCGCGACTGCTGGCACAGCAAGTAGGGTCACTACAAACTAAGCCAAACTTGTCGTCAATATTTATATTTTTTCCCCCTCGCAGGGTAAGCCAAGGGAACAAATAAATTAAAAAAAAATTAACTCTATTTTGTTTTAGCCATACTATTATAACAAAATTGATTAAATAATTTACATATAATTTATATTTACAAGGTTATTTTTTCATGATACCAAAGCACAAACAGTTTTATTTTTTTGTCTCTGCCTTTTGCCTTTTTCGAACTCTAATATCCAGAACAGCCAATGTAAATGAAAATAAGACTTTTATTGATAGATCCAGAATTTGGGTATAATACAGGTACCTTCTTATATAAAGAATTAATTATAAGGATTCCCCACACAATAAAATATATATGTAGAAGAACAAAGGCTAAGTAAAAAAAAACTTTCATTAGGCAATATTATTTGTAGGCCAACATAAATTATATATCAGTTGAAGTCATAATATGCAGGGAGATATTTTAAATAATATTTAGTTTAGTATAGATTTCTCAGAGATGATATATTTTCTCGCAGTAAAAAATATCCTATATGTTGACCCGGATAACCAGCTATCATCACACCAAATTTTATTAAAATTTGTCCAGTGGTTTTCTCATGATGCGTTATCAGACGGACACAAAAATTCTAAAAACTATAGATTCAGCCTCTGTATCGATAATAATGTCTAATTCAATAAGATTTTCCCAAAAAATATTTTATTATATGTATAGAACATTTTCTACTTTAATCCCAAAATGGCTATTGTGTTTAAAAGGTTTTTTAATCATTTTTGTATTATAATATAAAATACTAACTTTGTAAGTACTACAACATCAGTCATCTCACTTTGAAAAGCTCCAGAGAAGACACCACCATTTTCATTCACTAATTTCATGATATTTTGCTTTTCTTTTTTCAATATGCCTGATGTAGTAACCTAGGAACAAAAAATTGAGTAAAGTAGTATTTATTATACCACTAATGGGGAATCTGTGTGTGATTTAAATAAAGATGAAATATTTTTCTTTTATAATCTTTATTGCTTTCTGTTTTTTTTTTAAATATTAATATAGGCTTAATTAGCCTATATTAATATTTTTTAATGTAATTTCTATTTGATTAAGAAAATAATTAGTAAAAAGTGCAAATTTAGGTTGGAAATCAACGTAGTTGAAAAGTACACCATTGATCAGACCATGATGTCAGAGTATATCATAACAGGATGATTAGAAATTTTATCGCTACAAATTGAGTTGTTATTTTTCTATGTATGATACTTTGACGTCACGTGAAGCGCGCGAAATGGCGGGTGACCATGATTACTGTAAAGTAAAACATATGAAATGTCTGGAACCAAAAATCAAAATAAATCTGTGAAAAAATCCAAAAAGATAGTTTTATTTTGTAAATAATATTAATATGTTTATACCTGCAAATTAGCAAATGGTGGCAGCTTATGCTCATCAAAGTCAGATGAAGCTCCATTAACATTGAGATGTAATGATGCTTGCCAAACAGCATCCACCCAAGTCTCTTTCATTATAGGAATACCTTTTTCTACTGATTTCTAGAAAAATATAAATTTTAAGATTAGTTTACCATTAAATTATATTGTTTTTTAAATTATTTATAATTAAAGTAAACCATAAAAGAATTTTGTTATTTTGCAAACATTTATTACTTCCCAATTTAAATAATTGATATGTTTGTAATTTGTACAAGTGAAATAAGTAAATTGTACAAGCAAAAAAAAAAATTATAAGATTCTAATTAAATAAATTCAAAAAAAAAACCTAACATACAATATACTTATCTGACAGCACAGTATCAGAAATAAGATGTGTTGTGTTTTCTGTCAGCACTGTGTTATACAGTCCTCCCATCCATTGCACTCTTTGTTTTATATGCTCCTATATAAATTAAAATATTATTAGTCAAAATTGTATTTAAAATTTCTTTTCTTATGAAAAATAAATAAATAATTAACAATAAAATTAATAATTAAAAATAAATGATAAAAAAAACAGTTAAAAGAAGATTATTTTCACCTTTTGTTGTTTAGATAATCCACTGGCAGTAACTATCAATCCCCGCATAGCAATAGTAAAAACAGGTTCTAGACCTGATGGTATTGGAGTTCCTTCTGTTAAACAGCAGGACAAACAACGTGGACCAACCAATCTATAAAAATAACAATTTTAGAAATCTTAACATCAATATTAAATTCCTGTTTTATATTAATGATACTGTAAATGATTTTAAATCTGGTAACTTACAAGCATTTTGTTGTTTTTAACTTCTTAAATAACTCTCCTTCAAATTCAGACAACACAAAAACATCTCTCTTCGTGAGTCCATCGAATTTCTTCCACTGAGATTGATGCACCCATTGGGCTTTGATTCCACCTCCACTATGCTGTTCACACGCCTAAAATTTTATATATGGTAATAAAAATTAATCATTTCTATGAAATTTTAAAATAAAACAATACCAGTCTTACAGTAAAAGCGAGTTGCATTTCTTCTGAACACTCATTTTCACTCCTACAATCTAATGGAATTATAAAAACTACATTTATATCTTCGTTCATTTTAATATAAGGAATATATTAATACATTTTACATTAGCTCATATACATTTTAATACTATATATATTCAATTAAATTTCATTTTTTGTTTCCAAATCAAATAAAATGCATTAGCATAACCGCGCGCGATTTGTTTACAACTGTCATTTGAATTTTGTCACTTGTCAGTTGTCAGTAAATAAATTGGCAGATACTGAGGCAGTTCAAAAAAAAAATTATTCATAAACTGCCTAGCTTGATATTGTTTTACAAATTACATTATTGAAATATATTAAGGCACTTTTAATATAAAATTGATTTGAGAACTTAATATTTAAATTTAATCAATACAACTAATAACTATATTTCACCATATATTTTACATTTCGTATGTATCCGAACCAAAACACTTTTTAACGGGCAGACCAGTAGTGCTACCTTAGCCCTTTTGGGGCTAGATCTAGCTCTTTTTACATTTGGATTTCTTCAGATTTCACTATTTAGCTCTCAGAGGGCAATCTAGCCCTTTTCAAACATCATACAAAAATCTCTTTTGCCATACTTATTGAGTTGATAAAAGATATTAAGCGCCTTGTAGCATAACATTTGCCAGTTATCATCAGCATTTTTTTTTGTTTTTACTGTGGTAACTCTCTACAATTTAAAATGCAATCACGATTGGTTTATGACAGTTTAAACTAGGTGATATTTTTCTTAGCATTATAATGCGGTCAAATTTAAAAAAAGTATTCCTTTTTTAGCCTCTTAGCCCTTTGTGGCCCCACTTTTTAAGAAAGAATTTTGTAAAATCTAGCCCTTTTTGGTACCTGATAGCCCCTTTTCAATAAAAACTTAAAAAAAAAACCGACTTCCAGGCACTGAAAAGTAAAAAATAACTAAACGGGGGTTTTCATTTAGAATAGATACTTAATCAGATATTTTTGAAGTCGGTGTGCTTTGATTTGTATTGGCTAACACCGACTTCGAATAAATCTGATTAAGTATCTATTCTAAATGAAAACCCCCGTTTAGTTATTTTTTACTTTTCACTGCCTGGAAGTCGTTTTTTTTTTCTTTTTTAAGTTTTTATTTTTCCATTTTTAGTGTAGACGTATCATCAATACAAATTAATCAAGCCCAAACACCAGGTAATTGCTGTAAATCGTTGTGGAGTTCCCTCGACTATCTTTCGGGTCCATCATCAGATAGACTCCAGGCGTTCATTAAATAGTAGTGCTTTAAAATACCTAATGAAAATGTTATCAAACGCACTAGTCGCCGCTAGAATTTTTGAAAGTTCCCCTCGATTTCTCTGGGATCCCATCATCAGAACCTGGTTTCCTTATCATGGGACCACTCTTGGGATATCTCCTTTCCAACAAAAAAAGAATTATCAAAATCGATTCATAAACGACGAAAAAATCATAAAATCGTACAAACATAAATATATATATATTTATGTTTGTACGATTTTATATACATATATATATACGGTCGAATAGAGCACCTTCTCCTTTTTTTGGAAGTTGGTTAAAAATCAAAGTAGCAAGTAGCAACACTGGGGCAGACTGACGGGCGACGGCAGTCGGCAACGGCATGTTCGGCATGCTTTTATGTTGCTTAGATTTGACATAGATATTGACGTTTATTGTGTCGCTAAGGTTATGGGTTTATGTATTTTTAAGTAGAATTCTATAAATATGTGAACAATATCAATCGATATTGCAGTTTCTTTTGTTCTACCGAAGAATAAATAAGTGAAAATGTTGTACGACGATTTCAAGCCCATTGTTGACCTAGTATTTAATAACTGGACAGCCCTACAGCTGGCTGTTGAACATGGAATGGGTGCTCCAGGCGGAGAAAAAGTAAGATAATACTGAAATTATTTGTATACGAACAAGTAAACAAAATTACAAAAAGTAACGGCATTGTCTTTTTCAGACTGCGCAATTAATGTCAGTCTATGTTGCAAGGTATTGTGTAGAAAACGTAGTAGACCGAGATGATTTAACTGAACTTTTAGAAGATTTGATGGATGAAGAGTTTGAAACAGTGTGCCATGACAATTCACCAAAAGGTAAGGTAATCCTTAATTTTCTTATTGTTTGAAATATATACAATAATACTTTCTTAATTATATACAACATAAATTAGTAAGGTGTAAATGTTATTTCTATAATATTTAATAGCTTCTAAATTATTAATAATTAAATTCTCTTTCATTGTTTGTATAGAAGTAGCATCACTACTTATTTTCTTTTTGGGCCTACTTAAAGAGGGAAGACATGATGAAGTAATGAACCATATAGAAGCTATGCCCAAATGTCAAAAGTGGCTTAGTGAGCCTATTCATGAATCAGTTCCACCACAAGTAAGTAATCTAAAGATGTATTTAATGGCTTTAGTTAAAGAAAATTGAAGTTTAGTTTCTCGGCATACTAATATTTACTTACTTTGTTATTGTGTAAGGTCCCATCATCCATGGAAATATGATATCATGGCTTCAACTTAATAATATAATTTTTTTTCAACAGTGCCATGGGAATCCAGATGATGATACTACAAGCAGCAGTGGGGACGAAGAAAGTGAAAAAACTGAAGGGGATGGTGAAGCCGCAGCATCTTCAAAGCAAAATGAACCAGAACCTATGGATGAGGATGCCGAACCTGGCTGGACAGTTGTCAGAACACGGAGGAGGAAATAAACATATCAAAAAATTAATTCATCATTACTTTAAGTAGTATTTATGTTACCATGTAATGTAAGCATATTGAAGAGCCCTGTCATAATGATAAGAAAACTATCATATTGTTATTTAAACAATATGATAGTTGCATTGCAGCTTCTTTTTTTATTTCGCTTCAAAGAAAAAATGACAAATTTGGGACTATAAAATTAATAGTATCTTTGCATTTAATCTTCTGATTTAAGATTGTTTTTGTCTTATAATTTTCTATGAAGTAACCAAAAATATCACACAGTGATTTTCCTGCACAAAATTGTAATATATAAACCACAATACTAATGGCAAAATTTTAAAATGGAAAATAAGCACATAGTTCAATTTAGACACTGTGTTCTACAAAATTTTGTGTCTTGATGTAAAATTATAGAAATATATGGGCAAGTACAATAAAAATATAAACAAAAAAAATGTTGATGTGTTTTAAAGTTTGTTGGTATATTTTTATTACTACATCTTTATTTTTGCTACATTAGTCATATTGTACATGTAATATTGATTTAAACATAGAATTATAAATAATAAGTAATGCATACGAAACTTAAAAATAATGTCTTAAATCATGTCTTTTGAAATAAATCGTATTTTAGAATCTATATTACATATTATGTCTGTTATAGGATTGGATTAAGATTATCAAGCACTTATAGCATTTTCATGTGTAGTGCATTTGGGTATCTACTGATGTGTAGAAATTATTTTGTACTATTTAAAAACAATTGTAGCATTATTTTATTGAGTACTTTTATTTATAAATAAATGTGCTAAATGTTTGCTTTATTTTATTTAGATGTCCTATGATGAATGTATATGATATTATTTTCAAAAAATCAAAAGTGTAAAATCTAACAAGTAACCAAACACTAAAGCTTTAATTTTTTCATAAATTAAATTTCTTTTTATAAGGAGCTCATAATTTAAAAGATATCTAGAGAGGGTGTTCGAAACTATTAATAGTAATAGGACCGCGCTTACGGAGTTGGGATTAATGTTGTTGTAGTGAACTGCGTATAGATTAATTATCTACCGGCGCGGCGAGTCCGAGAACTAAATTCGATCAATAAATTCATTATTTATTTTATATTTGTTTAATATTTATAAAAATATAGATAAAAGGAAGTTGATCAATTAAGAAATAAGTATGTCTGTTAATTTAGTATAAAGTTGTAGTACTACAGAAATCTAAATTTTAATAACCGTACTTGAGGCTGTTTATCTCTACGTCAAAGCCTACATGTAATTTCTGGTCAGTTGACAGCTACAGACAGATAAACAAAATTTATTCGTTTCACGTCTGTCATGTCTGGCTGGATATTTATGTGTGTGATTGATCGCCGCAAGATTTTATTTTAATGTATATTTAAGAAATTAAACATAGTTATTCAATTCTAATGCCATTAACCGCCCGACAACGGAGTATTCATAACAAAAATGGAGCCAAGAGATCGGCAAGTTTTAATAAAGGCAGACGATCACGTAAATCCAGCGAAGGGTAACAATCATGCGTTTTAACATTTGCAGATATTTTCGAATCGCTTATAAATACACCTCTGTTCTATAATTATAACAATATAAATTATCTACGAATTCCAGAATTACAGAGTACTTGATAATATTTTATGTATTGTCTTCGATATTTTTACAGTGAATATTTATTTACGAACGCGCCAACGGATTTACGGAGTATAGCGTATCCTGGAGGTGCAGTAGCTTTAGCTTTACTATTGATTGCTCGTCTTGCATCAGCATACTATGGACAGATAGCTGATTGTGATGAAACATACAATTACTGGGAACCATTGCATTACTTAGGTGAGTACAAAACATAAAATATGTAGTTGTTTTAAAGACAAGTGCCTTCAAACAAACGAAATATTTTTCAACTTTATATATCTATATAAATAAAAATCAATTGCCAAATGTGTGTAAGTGAACTATTTCAGAATGGCTGCACCTATTTGGCTAATACTTTTTTTGTTGTGTTTGTAACTGTTAGGATAAGGTTTGCGTGATAGAAATATTTGAAAAATTGTATGGAAAAGTAAAAAATTTGGGTTATAAAATAAAACAGGGAGTTGACAGATTGACTTTCAGTTGTTCAGTTTCTTCATCATGACAACAATATTTAAAAAAGAAATTGTCAGTTTTGTCAATATATAAGATAATTATATCTATACTAATATTATAAAGCTGAAGAGTTTGTTTGTTTGTTTGTTTGTTTGTTTGTTTGTTTGGTTGAACGCGCTAATCTCAGGAACTACTGGTTGGAATTGAAAAATTCTTTTTGTGTTGGATAGTCCATTTATCGAGGAAGGCTTTAGGCTATATAACATCACGCTACGACCAATAGGAGCGGAGCATAAATGAAAAGTGTTGCAAAAACGGGAAAAATTAATTCCTTTTGAGAGCTTCCGTTGCGTGCGCTGCGTAAACGGTTAAAGTTACGCAAAAATTATGTATGACGGAATTGTTCCCCTTTAAAAGTTCTAAAAAAAAGTTCACGACAGTATATGTCTATCTTTTAAGGCTGACTCAATATAACCATTTTTATGGTAATCAAATTTGTTCTAAAATAATGCTATACTTTCGAAGATGTTTTTCAAAATATGATATTAATCCTTATCCAAATAAATACGTTATACATCACAAGTATTTAATTTTGAATAAAATTGCCCTTGACATCATTTGATTTCAATGAATATCTTAGGAGATATCATAGTTTTAAAATATACATATTTAACTTTACGCGGTCTATGGGTGAGCGCGCGCTCAGCCCGATACAAGGCGAGTGCGGGGCGATCGTGAGGGGGGAGGGCGCTGGCCGCCGCGCCGGTAGCTCTGCGAGCAGTCACTAATCCACGCGGACGAAGTCGCGGGAAAAGCTAGTTTATCTATACTAATATTATAAAGCAGTAAAGTTAGTGAGGTTGTTGGGGGTAATCTCTGGATCTACTGAACCGATTTAGATGAAATTTGATAAAAAGATAATTTTAGACCCTGGAAAGGACATAGGATACTTTTTATCCTGGAAATCATCCCTTAAGCTGTTGAAAATAGGGATGAAAGTTTGTATTGGGAAGCAAGCTAAGGACGAACCTGAGCGAAGTGAGGGTGAGTGGCTAGTTATTAATATAGATAATACATTTCTGTTTTTCAGTATATGGCAATGGTCTTCAAACATGGGAATACAGTCCAATCTACGCAATACGCTCTTATATGCCTCTTTGGCTATTTGCTGTGCCTGCCAAGATGTTATCTCTTATTATGACACCAGTATCTGTGTTCTATAGTCTGAGGGCTTTATTGGCAATCCTAACAGCTTGTTCTGAACTTATGTTTTATAAGTAAGTTCATTTAAATTAACAACAATAATTCGATATTATTAATGCATATTTACATTTCATATTTAGATCTAATGTTTTTTTAACATATATTCATAATACAATTTATTTTCTTGTTTAAAAAACTTAAATAGTTTGTAAGTTACAATTGTTACAATCTGTCTCAAAGCTATGGCTTTATATGTCCAATTTATGTTTCAGGGCAGTTTGTCATGAATTTGGGGTACATGTAGGAAGAGTATGGCTATGTCTAACCCTCCCAGCAGCAGGCTGCTTTGTGTGCACATCAGCAATGCTGCCATCATCATGGAGCTCCGCCCTAGTTTCCGCAGCGCTCGCTTGCTGGTGGCGTAAGAGATATCCACCAGCTGTTATGTTAACTGCAGCAACTGTGTTGTTGAGTAAGTTCTTATAAAGTACTTTAATTTTCTTTGTAACAATAGCTATTTACATTTCATTTCAATACTTCAAACCATACATAAATACAACATGTACATAAGATTATTTCCCTTTTATATTTTCATAACATTTATATTGCTGAAACTAGAGATTTATTTTATGAACTAGCGACTCACGCTCGCTTCACTCGGGTTCGTTGCTTTTCAAAAGAAGTCGGTTAACAAAATTTAATAAATAATTTGGTTTTAATTTTTTTCGTGGGTCCTCATTTTTTCTAAAATAAAAGTAGCCTCAGTTACTCCTTATTACATCAGCTATCTGTCAGTGAAAATCTCGTCAAAATTGGTCCAGCCTTTTCAGAGATTAGCCAGAACAAACAGTCAGACAGACAGACCGACAAAAATTGTAAAAAATGTTGTTTTAGTATATGTACTGTGTATACATCCATATGCATTTAGTAAAAAGCGTTTATTTTAATATTATAAACAGACACTCCAATTTTATTTATCTGTATAGATAACATTTAACAATACTATGATTACATTACATAAATTATTACCTGAAATTAGAGAAACAACATTTAAAATTTATTCATCACTTCTCAAATATTATTTACATTCAAAATATAATTCTAAATATATTCTAAATAATAATCTGTAATTAACAACAAATAAATTTAAAGACTAAAACAATATGAGCTGCTTAGTTCATTATATAAAAGTACTTGGGCGACCGGCATAGGCATTTCATCGTAAAGACACCTATATATGTATATAAACTTAAAAAGCAAAACCTTATCTAAATACAAAATTTTATCCAAATCATTATAGCCGTTTCTGAGGCACACAATATAAATTTATATATGGACGTAGTTATGCAAAATAGATCCAACCATGAATACTTACTTTTGGAAAATAGGAGTTTTAGTATAATTGGTATATCAAAATAACAAGACTGTAGTTTTTTTGAAATTCCTCTGAAATATTGGGTATTTTATCTACTTTCTCCATATAAATTGATATGTATGTGCTATTTATGACATTAACTCAAAAAACGGTTTTCGTGGGCTGGATCCATTTTGCATGGTTATGCCATATATTGACTTGCTCATTTAATATTGTAAGATTAAGCTAGTATATTCTTCTTACATGTATATAACATTTTTTAATTATTACAGGTTGGCCGTTCACTGCCATACTAGGTGTACCAATAGCAATCGACATGCTTTTCTTCAAGGGACAAATATTTGAATTCATCAGATGGTCAATCATATCGCTGATTATAATCCTTGTACCGACAGTTGCGGTGGATTCATGGCATTATGGCAGATTGGTAGTAGCCCCATGGAATATAGTAGCCTACAATATATTTACAGAACATGGGCCTGATTTGTATGGTGTTGAACCGTGGACATATTATTTTGTTAATGGATTCTTGAATTTTAATATTGTGTGGGTGAGAGTGATTTGCCATATGTAATTAAAATTATTGTCTTTGTCGGCTTCAGTTTTCATATGGGACATAGCCTATCAGTATGAGTTGTATTTTTGACAATTTAGGTCTCGATAACATTTAATGAATTCATTTTCACAAAATAATCTATACTTATATTATAAAGAGGGAAGTTTTTTTTTTGTTTGTTTGTACCGAATCAGCTACGAAACTACTAAACCGATTTAAATGAAATTTGGCATGAAGATAGCTTGAGACCCCATGAATTATAGGATAGTTTTTATTCTGGAAATCATCACTTAAGGGGGTAAAAATGGGGATGAAAGTTTGTATGGGGAAGCAACCTAGGGACGGACCCGAGCGAAGCGAGGCAGAGTTGCTAGTTTTATATATTTAAACACCCTGTCACTTCCCCTATCCAAAAATACCACATGCTTTTTCAGAGGCCACATTCCTAAACTTGTGCCAATTTGTCTATGGTTTGCCTCCTCATGCATTATAGTTATAAGACAATAAAAATTATATAAAACAAAAAATAACACTTTAATTATAAACACTTAAAAATTGGTATTTTGGCAACCCTCCCATATATCCTCAGTTTTATTAATTTTTACAAAAAAGTTACCATATGCAAAGATCATTAAGAATACCAATTTGATTGGAAAATTTGAGATGATTGCACACTGTATGAACTTATACAGATTTTTCAAATAACATTTAAAATAAAATGTTGAAAGTTTAATAAAATACAAAGAAAAACATTAATTAAATACATAAACTGGCAATAAATAGTAATTTTCAATACAATATTAACCCCTTACCAGGTCCTAGCACTATCAAGCCCGCTACTACTGATAGCATGCACGCTCATATCGTCCCGCTCGACCGCACGCGCCGCCTTCTGCGCTCCGTACTGGCTCAGTCTCCTGCCCCTGGTGCTGTGGCTCGGGGTGTTCATGGTGCAACCCCACAAAGAGGAACGGTGAGCTATTGTTTCATTTGTAGTTATGGTACATTGGTTATATATGGTATGCGTAAATGTATTTAGCAACATTAAAAAAAGTTTGGTTATATATTCTCACGTTGCCATGGTAGAGGGGGTGGGAAAGACGACGGCTATACATAAGTTGCTATGTATATACATATATATATATATATATATATATATATATATATATATATATATATATATATATATATATATATATATATATATGAACATTCATTAAAAGTTTGTCATTAATTTTAACTATATCTCCTAATCTGTGCAATGCGACTATCTATGTATATCAATAAATAATCTGTAGCAGTTTAAAAATTTAATGCATATTATTTAATTTGGTTTTAATTATTAGAAAACTTTAACTATAACAAAAATAATACCAAATTAAATAATATCAAATTGCTAACCTATAGCAATACTGATTAGAATTATTAAAAAAAAAATTACGCTGAAAATTAGACGTCAAAAATCTGTCTCTACTTTTCCATGGTCTCCACCGCGGATGACAAGATAAAATATAAATGCATATGTATGTACATACTCGTATATCCATTTATATCTTTTACTTATATATTAAAAAACAGTTAACCCAGTGATAACATGCTCGCTTGGGAAACCGAGTGAAGCGGGTTCAAATCCCGGTTCTCGCACCTCTGATATTTTTATGTGCGAACCATTTCCAACATGATTGCCCTTTGTCTTAATGGTGAAGGAAAACATTGTAAAGAAACCTACATGTATGACAGAATCTGGCAAGTTTCAAAAGACATGCTCAGTTTGCCCGCACTTGGCCAGCGTGGTGGACTATGGCCTGATCCCCCTCGTATTGAAGGGAGGCCTACACCCAGGAGTGGGACGTTAAAAAGCTGACTACAATACAATACATATGTATTTATTAATGACTAGCGACTCACCCTCGCTCCGCTCGGGTTCGTCCCTACTTACATTTTGAGGTTTAGTATAGTTTTCTCAGAGATTAGATATTTCCCCGCAATAAAAAGTATCCTATATGTTGACCCGGATAACCAGCTATCATCATACCAAATTTCATCAAAATCCCTCCAATGGTTTTTCTGTGATGCGGTAACAGACAGACAGACAGACATGAATTCTAAAAACTATAGAATCGGCCTCCGAATCGATAATAACGTCAATTTCAATATAATTTTCCAAAAAATATTTAATGTACATATTTGGCTTAGTAACAATTTTATTATATGTATAGTTATGATAAACAATATTTCACAGATTCCTCTATCCAGTATACAGTATGATAGTGCTAGCGGGCGCCATAGCCCTGGACTGTCTGCAGAAGATGACGTTCGCGGTCGGCACCGAGCTGCTGAGGTGGCGCAAGGAGAGAGAGAGACGGCACTACTTGGTGTACACGGGGCCGCTGGTGCTCATGTGCGTGCTGCTGGCGGGCGTCGCTGGTGAGTGGTTGCTGGTTGTTAACCGTGGTTGATTAGGGTTGTCAACCATTTGTTTTGACAAATAATTCTTAATAGGGGTGTGTGTGTGTGTCTTTTTTGTTTCTGTGTGGGTCCTTTTTTTGACGTTTTTGGTTTTGAATTACTAGTTTTTTTTTTTTTTTTTTTTTTTATGAGATTCAGTGACAAACGAGCAGACAGACCACCTGATGGAAAGCAGTACCTGTCGCCCATAACACCTACGGTTCATGCACTTAGGTTTTAAGTAACAAAAATGCAGAATCACAGGTGCGTTGTCACTGTGAGGACTAAGATGATATGCCTCTTGCCTGTAATTGCGCTGGCTACCTTATCCTTCATACCGGAACACAACAATGCAATCATTGTTGCTTGGCGGCAGAAATAGATAAGGGGGTGGTACCCATCCAGTCGGACTCCTCAGGCTTGACAGAGTCCTACCACCGGTTAAACGATTAAAACCGGTTAAACGGTTAAACGATTTAAGAGCAACACAGCCAGAGGTCCCTAGAAAAACTAGAATTTACTTATAATTATTTAATTAAAATTATACTTAAAATTACAATTATAATTAATACGCCTAACGCTACGCGATGTAACAATTAGAATATCTATATAAAATAATTTTAATATTAATTTCAACTTCTATTGGAAAAACAAAAGTGTAAAATTACGTTATGACGCAAATGAACATGGGAATGCTGATGCCGCGTGTCGCTGACGGCGCGAGGTCAGTGTTCCAGCTATAGTTATGGGCTGCGCTGTAACATACTATTGTTATTCTAGTGTTTTTTTTTGTAATGTTTGAATGATAAAACCACTGGAGGGATTTTGATGAAATTTAGTATGATGATAGCTGGTTATCCAGGTCAACATATAGGATACTTTTTACTGTTGGAAAATATGTCATATATGTCATATCTGAAGTTGGGAATTGGTCGGACCTAAGACTTAACTCTCACAGTGAGTATCGAAGTATAATGCCACCGGAGTGTGAGAGTGACAGGGATAGAGAGTGCACTTGTGTCTGTGCTCTCTCTCTCACACGCGCTGCACTATTATATCTTCTACGCAGTTGGCTAGTCTCAATGAGATTGGCCGCCGTAGCTGGAATCAGTCGGGACGGACATTATTATTATTTATAACCATCGATTAAAAAAGTACCTACTAGATACACAATTCCATGCAAAAGTTCTCTTAACACTGTCACCAATTGTGTTTAGTTTATATTTACCTAATATTAATATTTTACCTATGTTATAATTACCTAATTATTCTAGCTGAAAATAAAATATTAAAAGCGCGCTCAAATGTTCAAATGTGCGCTCATTCGATGAGGCCATTTTTTGTCGCTGATTGTGTGTCTTACAATTTTTTGATCGATGCTTATAACGAAAAATCCCTAAATACATATAGAAATAAATTATAGATAACTATTTCGTACACGACTGTACCTGCGCAGGCTCCCCACTACTATATTATACTTTTACACACCAATAACATTCTTACAGGTATATCACGTATAACAGCACTGTACAACCACTACAGTGCACCAATGCACATCCTCCGGTCTCTGCCAGAAGCTGATCAGGACCAGATACTCTGCTTCGGCAAAGATTGGCATCAATCGCCTTCAAGTTTTCATATCCCACTATCATATAACATACGGTTTGTGGCAAGTGAGTTTGATGGGCAATTGCCTGCGCCATATCCAAACGAACATAATGGTGAGTGTAATTTTTTTGAGAAGTATCCCATACCATACTAATATTATAAATGTGAAAGTTTGTGAGGATGTATGAATGGATGTTTGTTATTCTTTAACGCCAGAATGGCTTATTGGATCTGGGTGAAAAGCTCAGAGATAGATTATAGTCTGGAATAGCGCATAGGTTATGTAGTATCCCGGAACAATGAACGGTTCCCGTGGGATAGATTTGTTTTTGTCTAGGGAGTAGGGATGGAACTGGAGCGAAGCGAGGTTGTGTCTCTAGTACATATATACAAGAAAGAACAGAAAACACAAAAAGAAACAAATAAATTAATCTAGAATTTTATTGATAGCTTATAAGTAATTCTGCATTTAAGAAAAAAAAAACAAATATTATAAAAATACTCAGAAGTAAATATTAATAATGGGGGACTTTTCTTTTAAAGAGATCTCTTCCATTCGACGACACGTTTGGCTCAGTTTGTAGTGACCCTACTTGCTGTGCCAGCGGTCGCGGGTTCGAGTCCCGCTGGGGACATTCATTTGTGTGATGAGCATAATTGCTTGTACTCCAGTCATGAGTGTTTATATATAAACACAGGCCTCGTAGCTTACCATGGAACTAGATGGTGCTGTGTATTAATGTCCCAACATATTTATATTTATTCATTCGTTTATTTACATATTTTCACCAAACACTTATTATTTTCAGCAACCCGCCTCATCCATCCGTACTTCAACGATCAAAATGTAGGCGATAATCGAACCTACGTCGACCCCTCTGAATGCAACTACCTCGTCGATTCAGATATAGGAACACCAAGTAAAAAAGAACCACCATACCACAAAAATGTAAATACATGGGAAATAATAGCTTCCCTCCCCATACTAGATGCGAGTAAATCGAATAAAATATTCAGAGCCTTCTATATACCAGTATTATCTAATAAGAACACGGTTTACGCTAACTTGTATTTGTTGAAGAATAAATTAATTGATTAATCCCATATAAATATAAATGCGAAAGTTTGGATGGATGTTTGTTACTCTATTACGCTTGAACGGCTGAACCGATCTGGATGAAATTTGGCACAGAGATAGATTATAATCTGGAATAGCATATTTTTTATCCCGGCAAAATTTACAGTTCCCGTGGGATAGATTTGTTTTTGTGTTTCACTAGGAACGAACCCGAGCGAAGCGAAAGCGAGTCGCTACAGTTTTAATAATATATGTGGTGTTATTATGGAATATGATGCTAGTCTCTTTGTATTTAAAAAAAAAAAAAAATTATAAAAAACGATACAAATTTTAAGTTAGACTACGTGATAACAAGCATATTATAAAATTGAGTTTTTTTCAGAATAAACACCAAAGTTAAGATAAACTTAAAAAGCAAAACCTTATCTAAACACAATATATATATATATATATATATACATACATACATATGTATGTATGTATGTTCAAAGATCAAATATCTCTTAACAATAAATAAACGGTGAACAAACAAACACATTTTCGCATTTATATTATTAGCTTTGTTTATAATATTTTTTTATATGCATTTAATGATTATATTTTCTATATTGTATAATTTGGGCTCGATATTTTGAATAACTGTCAATGTCAATACCAAACGTATGTTTTTTCCTTTACTTAAAATACTAGTTCTATCTCATTCCATCTCATCTAGAGTGAGCGAGACAGCAATATTTTTATTTATACTATATATGTATATATTTATACATATGTATATATAATGTTACAGATTTTGTATGTTTGTACTTAATGTTTCCTTGAGAATATCGCTAGACCTCATTCTAGAAAGGATTGGTTGATAATAATTATTTATTGAATAAATTAGATTATATGGAACTAGTCATAAGTAGTTCAATAATGCTTGGTTAAGTGATTTTGATTTCATACAGCAGCAGATGGGTGGTCATTTTTAATTTTTACAATATTTATCTAAAATTGAAAATGTATCACATTATTTCTTTTCTTCTTTTTGTATTCGAGACGATCGCTTTCGATTCGATTTCGACCAAGTGATATTTTATTATCGATATCGCTATTATATGATTGTTTTATAATTTTATGGTACACATTGATATATAAAAACATATATACACATTTCCTATAAAATGTGTCGTTAAAATGGCGTCGACATGTGACGTTAAGTCAAACCAAAGAATAAAATTCCAAAATCGAAAGTTCTAATTGTTTAAACACAATTTTAAATAAAACTATCTTTTCGGATTTTTTCGTTGATTTATTTTGATTTTTGCTTCCCGACATTTTGACTATATAATGCCTTTGAGACGTCTAACACCTTAGTCTCTCCCGTGACCATGATTGCTGTAAAGCATTCGAAACGTCGGGAACAAAAAATCAAAATGAATCCGCGAAATAATACGAAAATATAGTTTTCTTTAAAATGTCAAATATTCGCGTAAATCTAAGAGAGTATTATGTCTAAACACAAATTCGACCTTACGCACACCACATAGAGTACTTTATTAAATGAAACAAAGTACGTTTTAATTTTGTCATCGGAAAAGCAATGAACAAGAGTTCTGAAAAAAGCGCACAATTTCGAATTGTGCGCTTGTTTTTGAGGACACTTTTAGAATAAATATGTATTTTGAGTTTTTATATATCGATGTGGATACATTATATATTGACTATTTGACATCCAATTATAGAATATTAGTAGTTCAACTGTAGAGGATAAAAAATTGGTTGTGTTTTTAGGGTTCCGTACACAAAAGGGTAAAAGGGTAGGGTCCCGCCCTATTACTAAGACTCCGCTGTCAGTCCGTCTGTCACCAGGCTGTATCTCATGCACCGTTATAGTTAGACAGTTGAAATTTTCACAGATGATGTATTTCTGTTGCCGTTATAACAAACAACAAGTACTAAAAAACAGAATAAAATAAATATTTAAGGGAGCTCCCGTACAACAAACGTGATTTTTTTTGCTCGTTTTTGCTCGATATTTATAACGGCAACAGGTACACGTTTGAAAAATTCACAGAATATTTAGTTATATAGTGACATTAAAAATAAATTAATTAATTAAAATAAAACAAAAATTTAAGGGGACCTCGCATACAACAGACATGATTTTTTTGCCGTTTTTATAGATAATGCTACGGAACCCTTCGTGCGCGAGTCCGACTCGCATTTGTTTAAAGAAAAGTGACATGATTACCACACGTTTACCGATAGTTAAAAAGTTACCTCTGTTTCAAAATAAACATGAGAATTATTTTCGTTCGTTCATGAACTTGTTTTTATCTTTTTAGTTAGCTTTTATGCAACCGGTTTTTTTTTATTTTTTATAATATATTTAATAATTATTTTCTTAATAAAAAAGAAATTATATTAAAAAATATTACTATAGGCTAAATTCAAAAGCAATAAAGATGATAAAAAAATATTTTATCTTTATTTGAATCAAGGCATATTGCCTATTAAGGGCTCTATTGGGCTGCGAATGTTTTTTTTTTTACAAACTTGAATTTTATAGACATACAGATTAAAAATTGAGTTTGTGACTTGTCGATGAGGAATACTAATCCAAGTGTTATTTTGCTAAGTATAATAGGGGTTAAAGTATGAAATTGCCGATTTGTACTGAAAAATTGAAATTCGTTTTTTTTTTTAATTTAACATATTTATTTAATCAAAATAATTACCATTACTATCTATACATTGCTGCCATCTAATAGGAAGGTCATTTATTCCTTTGCGATAGAACTCTGGTGATCTAGATTCGACAAACTGTGTGAAAGCATTTTATACTGCCTCCTGAGAAGAAAACTTTTTATCACGTAGAAAATTGTCCAAATCACGAAGAAACTGGTAGTCCGTTGGAGCAAGGTCTGGCGAATACGGAGGGTGACGAATTGATTCTAATTGCAGTTCTTGTAGAGTTAAAACGGTTTCTCCTGCTGTATGAGGTCTCGCGTTATCATGGAGCAATAATGGTGAAGATCGATTCATGAGTCGGGGCTGTTTCACTTCTAGTTTTGCTATCATTGTTCGGAGTTCGGCACAGTAGACATCTGCCGCTATTGCTTGACCAGATCGGAGAAAGCTATAGTGAATAACACCATGCTGAGACCACCAAACATTACCATTACCTTTTTATTGGTAAGCTTTGCTTTAGGACACTGTTGTGGCGTTTGACCTGGGGTCAGCCATTGCATTTTTCGCTTACGGTTATCGTAAAGAATTCCACTTTTCATCACATGTCCCAATTCAATCCAATATTTCTTCATTTCTGTATCGATTTAACAAGGCAACACAAGTTTCAACACGCGGGTTATTCTGCAGATCAGTCAAATCATGAGGCACCCATTTTTTATATTTTTTTATTTTATTGATTTGACGCAAATGTATCAATATTGTTGGTAAGGCAACGTTAAACTATGCCGATATGCCTAGGTAGTTTGGCTCGGATCGGCTTCCACCATCTCTTTCAATTCATTGTTATTCACCTGTGTCGGTCGGTCTTCCACGTAGTTCGTTCTTCAAATCAAAGTTTCCATCACGAAAGCGTTTAAACCAAAATCGCACGGTGCGTTCATTAGCAGTCCCCTCTCCAAACGCAACATTGATATTGCTAGGTGTTTTTGTTTAGTCGCGTTAGTTCCGCGTCGGAACTCGTATTCAAAAATCACTCGAATTTTCGAAGTATATAGATGGATACTTCGAAAATTCGAGTTACTTCAGCTTAGACAAGAAAGATTTCTTGTCTAAGCTGAATAAGAAAACAACTGAAAGTCCATAATCAAATGTTGCACATTTTTTTAAAGAAGAACTACATAGGTACCAAGTGAAAAAAGTTTCACTCAAAAATCTCAAACCTCATAGGTTCTATGTCAATTCGAAGTACCTATTACAATAAAACGGCAATTTCATACTTTAACCTCTATTATTTTGTTATTTCTAAAACACAGACGAAGTCATTGAATATAGTTAATTAAGTGAAAAATGTGCAATAACTTGTCATTTAACTATGTTCTAACCAAAAAATTTTAGAATAAGTTTATAGTCAGGGAGACGGCAGTTTTAAATCCTAGTTTAATGAACTATATTATTTTAAGCTACTGTTAAAATCATATTATTTATCTCTTTAGTGTCTTTATATATCATACTTCTTATACTTTTTCATCTACATTTATGTATGTATTAAATATATATCGTATTTGTGTGTAGCAAGTACACCGCCTACCAGCTGTATAAATATTATAAATGTGAAAGTTTGTGATTATGAGTGTATGTTACTCTCTCACGCCCGAACGACTGAACGGATCTGGATGAAATTTGGCACAGAGATAGATTATAGTTTGGAATAACATATATGTTACTTTTTATCTGGGAAAAATGTACGGTTCACGAGGGATAGATTTGTTCTTGTTTGTCTAGAAGCGAACCCGAGCGAAGCAAGGGTAAGCCGCTAGTTTCATATAAGTATTCTTACGCCCTAAGGTTGGCTGAAAAGGTCGCTTACAACGAAAAGGCTGCCTTAGATAATGTTGTGATAACTTGTTTATTACACATTGCTGTAGTATTATTTTATGGGAATAGTTTAAACGTACGTTTACTTTATAACTGTTGTCTCTCCGACTATAATATTTTGTATCTTTATAAGTACACGAAATAGTGTTGAAATAAAATTTTTAATAAAGAATTTGTAATTAATTGATAATATATTATTTGTTTCATGATAATGTGATGTGTGTGATTAATCCAGTGGTAGCCCAGTGGTAACGCGCTCGCTTGGGAAACCGAGTGAAGCGGGTTTGAATCCCGGGTGTCGGCACCTCTGATATTTTCATGTGCGAATCTTTTCTAACACAATTACCACTTGCCTTACGATGAAGGGAAACATCCTGAGGAAACTTGCATGTCTGAGAGAACCTAGCAAGTTTTCGAAAGACATGCTCGGTCCGCCCGCACTTGGCCAGCGTGGTGGACTATGACCTGATCCCCCTCGTATTGAAGGGAGGCCCACCCCCAGCAAGGGGATATTAAAAAGGGCTGAATAAGATAATGTAATAGTTTTGGATAGTACAAAATGATGAATATTTGAAAAAAAAAGCGTTGGTCGAGTTTTTGAATGCCATGACCAACGAGATTAGATTTTAATTTCTCATTTATTTATTATTAGATATAGTTTAGACAACGTAGTTTAATGTAACATTTATTTGTATTAATACTGTATTTTTTTAATTTTGTAAACTGGATTGATTTTATTTATTTATTTACGAAATTTGTTGTTGAAATGAGGGAAATAGTTCATATTCAAGTTGGGAGATGTGGCAACCAAATTGGATCGAAGGTAACAGCTAATATTTTTATTATTAATATATTTATTACTATTAAATTTCCCCTGATATCTAAAAAAGAATAAAAGATATTGTATGACTATCATCTATAATGATAAATAAAATTGAAGTGTCTGTTTGTAATGTTAGAATAACAGTTTTTTACTAAATACATATAAAATTTTATATGTATAATATATACTTATATAAAAAACACGATTTTTTAATTTTTTGTCTGTTTGTTTCGGCTAAATTTCGAAACGAATGGACTGATTTTGACGGGACTTTTACTGGCAGATAGCTGATGTTTTTAAGAAGTGACTTGCGCTACTTTTATTTTAGAAAAAGAATTAGGGTTCCGCTCAAAAAAATTAAAACGTATCCAGGGACGCACCCGAACCAAGCGAAGTTAAGTCGCTATTGGCGTAATAAGATTCATCGTTCTGACATTGTATATATACAGTTCCGGGTTCAAACCCTGTCTTCTAAGAACTGAAACTTAAAAATGAAAGTTCCATATTTTTTTTAGGGGATGAATTTTCAACCATCCTTCTAGATCATTAGCGTTTACTTCATATATAAGGAACCCTTTGCAAAATTTCAAGGTTCTAGACAGAGCCGCTTAGTTTGTGATATTATAAGTCAGTCTGGAGTTTTATGAAGTAAATTATATACAGATGTTTGTCTTACATTGACCAAACGATAATGGATGCCTTTAACAATAAAAATTAGAAATTACAATCTTTAATACTGCCTCTTTTAACTTGTCAAGATTATTATAATAATAACATATTTTTTATTACAGTTCTGGGAAGTAATATCCGACGAACATGGAATAGATCCCAATGGGTGCTATTTAGGTGATTCAGACCTTCAATTAGAACGAATAAATGTATACTATAATGAAGGTGCTGGAAGCAAATACGTTCCTCGAGCTGTCCTGGTGGATCTTGAACCTGGTTCCATGGATTCCCTTCGTGGCGGACCTTATGGACAAATATTTCGGCCAGATAATTTTGTCTATGGCGCCAGTGGGGCTGGTAATAATTGGGCAAAAGGTCACTATACAGAAGGTGCTGATCTGCTTCAATCTATCCTTGATGTAGTTAGAAAGGAAGCAGAGGGTTGCGACTGTCTTCAAGGTTTCCAAGTCGTGCATTCCATTGGAGGTGGCACTGGTTCAGGATTGGGAACCCTCATCCTTGCCAATTTGAAAGAGGAATATTCTGATAGAATACTTCTAACGTTCTCAGTTGTGCCAAGTCCCAAAGTATCAGACACAGTTGTTGAACCATACAACGCAACTTTATCACTCAATCAGTTAATCGAAAACTCCGACCAATCATTTTGTATAGATAATGAAGCGTTATACGATATATGCTTTAGGACTCTACGTATGAAAACACCAACATATGGCGATCTAAATCATTTAGTTTCAGCTACAATGTCGGGGGTCACCACATGTTTACGTTTCCCAGGACAACTGAACGCTGATTTGAGAAAATTGGCAGTAAATATGGTTCCGTTTCCGCGTCTCCATTTCTTTATGCCCGGTTTCGCACCTCTCACTGCTCGCGGCAGTCAAAAATACCGTGCACTAACAGTTCCAGAGTTAACACAACAAATGTTCGACGCAAAGAACATGATGGCAGCATGCGACCCCAGACACGGTCGATATTTAACAGTCGCAGCTGTATTTAGAGGTCGTATGTCTATGAAAGAAGTGGACGAACAGATGCTCAATATTCAAAGCAAGAATAATGATTATTTTGTGAAATGGATTCCACATAACGTTAAGACGGCGGTGTGTGATATACCGCCTCGTGGCATGAAAATATCGGCAACATTCATAGGTAACACGACTGCCATTCAAGAGATATTCAAAAGAATATCTGAACAGTTTACATCTATGTTTAGAAGGAAAGCGTTCATTCACTGGTACACCGGCGAAGGCATGGATGAAGCTGATTTCACAGAAGCCGACAGCAATCTTAGCGATCTTATTTCAGAATATCAACAGTATCAAGACGCGACTATCGAGGACCAAGAATTTGAAGAGGAAGACGACCCAAATGAAGATAGTGATGAGTGAAAGATTGTTTTATTTATAAAAGAAAATAAATTATTTATTATATTTATATTGTTTTATGTATACAATAACTTATCAAATTTAGAAATGCATGGAGATTGTTATTTTCACTTAATTAATACTAAATTTATCAAGAAGTACTACTGAGAGGTAGCGGGTTCTATTCCATATTCTACAAATGACCACCTCTTCTAATGTCATGACTGTCACAACGACTTTAGCGTGCAAAATAATATAAAAATGCACAATTTGTTTAACAATTTATTGTAATTAATTCTTGATACATCATTTTTTTTCTTTTGTACATTAAATCTAAGTACCAAATAATTTAATGATTTCATATCACCATAGAAGCAACAATTTCCCTAAACATTAGAAAATCTATTGATAATAAAAAGATTCTATATTATTGAAAAATCAACAGCTAACTTTTGCAAACATTAACAGATTACAAACATATTTATAATTCACTCCCAAACTGTTTGATTTTACATTTTTAATCTGTATTACATTTGTCCACTCGTTTATAATCATATTGACTTGTTTATATGCATATTAGAAATATACTATATTGCTAGCATTGTTAAGGAGGAAGGGAGACAAACAAATGTATCTATCTCTTTCTTTTACACGACTTATTACGAGCATGTATCAAGACTTATTGGGGAAGTGGGGGACTTTAAAAAAAAATGTATGCACATTATTATTTGTCTCCAAGGAAGTCTTATGCCTTATTGACTTGATGAATCCATAAGTATTATTGATATGAGTTCTCATTATTGTGTGTATAAACATAGGCATACTTATATATATAGTTATCAAGGAGACAATTTTATTCATCATACATAATAAATTTGTAACTGATCGCTGTCTGTACATGGAAGATATTTGAGAAAAACTATTATTGAGGGTCTTTAACACTATATAATGATTTTTAGAATTTCTATCTGTTTGTTGGTTTGTCTGTGCGTATGTGCGCGATAATCTCAGAAACGGCTAAACCAATTCTAGTGAGGTTTTCACTTATATATTGTTATTAACTTCACTTCATTTCAGGTTCATAAATAAATTACTCAATTTAAAGAATCATCGCTGTCGCTAGAATCAAATAATTGCTTCCTTACACACCTAGCAACATAGTAATATTAGATATATGAAAAATACCTTAAACATACTAAAATTAAAATCACCATTTGTAATAACATTGATTTGAAATTTATTTTAGGAAAATAATTTAGTTCCCGTATGTATTAGAGTTTGGCATTAGTTTTAATTGTACATATAAATGTCTGTTTGTAACTTTTATAAAGTGTTCAGTAGACAAATGTAATACAAGAACAAGAATTAGAAACAATAGTGTTTCATTGAAAAATCGCCAACAGATAAAAAATATTAATAATATTCAAAAACTATTTCATGAAGGGATAATTGCCAATCTTTCAGTATCATTCAATTTTGCTAACAAAATGGGCCCTCAAAACGATATTTTTTTTATGATTTTTTTTCTAAATTCTTGTTTAGGAAAATAAATATTATTATGTAACTTTCGTTATTACTAAGTTTATTTTTAAATTGCACTTCTCAACAGATTTCTTAACAATATCCTGCTTTATAGAAGATATTTTAGAGGGCTCATTGAATCTAAGCTTTAATAACAGTCAAAACAAAAAGGACAAAGGACACTATTATTAAAAAAAAATTAATATCATTAATCTTTATATACATATTTACATCTTAATTTTAACTTCACAGATTAGTTATGCAAGAACGCAATATTATTAAATACGAACAATTATTAAAATGATAATTTCCCTAAAATTTTCAATGAAAAAATTTAATAGATCCTATCTTAGGAAAGTTCTAGTTATTCTAACGGACGAGTTCAGAGCTTTATACAGTTGAGTTAAAAAAAGTTCAAACAAGACACGAACCTTACACGAGTCAGCTGTATAGATCGAAAACTATAAGTATAGCGATCCACTCCACTGCACACAGCTCCAGACCGTACAGAATGAAGCGAAACAGTAAATGTGTCACTGAGAAGCCCCACTCTCTGAGGAACTTGTTCTGACACTCACTGTAATCCTTCACTTCAAGCTGTGAGCAAAGCATCAGCTAGCCCGACACTGGCTCTAATTTTACACCATCTGCTGTTATTTCTAGCTTTTGACACCATTCAACAAAATCATCTATAAGCACTGGCCATGCACCTTCTGCATCGTAATTACTCATGCCATCATCAATTTGCGTGGCAAAATCTAAGAGGAGATTCCATGTGTCTTTAGGTATGGATCTTTTATGATGTTCCTGAAATATTAAATATAAAAAGATCAAATTTATTTGTTGGTTTCAATTGCTCTAGTTTCTGTGTTTAAAATTTTAAGTTTTTTAAAATAATATTATCTTTTTAGTTTATTTAGATTTTTGGTCCAACAAAACAAAAAATCAAAATAAATCCATGAAAAAATCCAAAAAGATAGTTTTATTTATAATGTCAAATATTTGCATGAATCTAAGAAATTATTACTTTCATATTTTTTATCTAAATTATCAAATATTTTATTGAAATCTTGATTGGTCATCAAGTATAATGTTGTCATAAATTATCTAATCTTTTATTATAAAACAATTAATATATTTTGTTTACAAAAATACAGTTAAATTTTATACCAATCCTTAACCTAAATTGAAAATTTTATTTTAATCTCTTTTGTGTTTTCTCCATTCTATGTGACATTGTTGAAGTAATCTGATCAACTGGCACACTTTCAAGCCATTACAAGAGAATTAAATAGAAAATCTTATTTTATAGCTAGTAAAATATAATACATACTGTGAGAAATTTACACCAAACATCAAGGAATTTAAATCTCCCACGGAGTACTATATTCCAATACGCTACAGCCATATCAAGTTCTAGTCCCTTCTGACCTGGGTTCTTAGCATAGTTAAAAGTAAAATGGTAAAAATCCTTAAACTTATTAGGATCTTTGATTTCCATTTCTAATGTTGGTAATTTTGTTTTTAATTTATCTATGCTGTCAACTCCAAGTTCTATAAGACCGGTCATAAATTCCTCTTTAGTAAATTCACATTGTACAGCTGCTTTGCATTTCCAAGCAATTATAAGCACTAATATAGATTCAGGACTTAAATTTAGGTCTTCTAAAAATTTCATAACACCATCAACTGTTATCTTGTCATTTTCTTGTTGATCTCTATATTTATTGAATAACTGTTCTAGTTTTTTTCTATCTATTGATGCTTTCACAGGGTCTTTGTAATAAGCATCAGGGTTCTGAAAATAGTTATCGCTCGCCATGTCCAATTTCCAGTCGTTTTGTGAGAGGCAGTATATGGCAGTGCTCTCGCTTGTTTGCGTAAATGCTACGAATTTCTTCACTTTTTCTTTCTGTGATGATTTTAATTTATTCTGAAAAGAAAACGCAATAATGTCATAACCTTAGTTTAGCGCTTAACTGTCAAATATATTTTAATTTTCTTATTAGATTAGATAAATTTTAATTTACTTATGGATTTTACTTGTGTAACATAATAACAGCCAATACTAACCATTTTGATGGTTTGTTTGTTGTTTCATATAATGACTTTCACTAAATTCACTGTTGTTTCGACATCGGAACTAAAAATGAAAAGCAACAATCAAAGATAATTTTTTAATTTTTTGTTATAGTGAGTAAAAAATTTGCAAAGGTGTCTTTTCAATGTCATTGCCATCAAAATAATTATTGCATTAATTACAATATATATTTTCCCAACAAAATATTTCCTATGAAATATTTAAGTTATTATTTTTTTTATATGAAAATTATCATTCTTTACCTTTTTTACCTCCTTTAATTTATCAACGTAACATTAGAAAACAAAACAGCTGATTGTCACCTTGTATTATTGACAATGTCATAACATTTAAAAAAGTAAAACAATAATTTGATTGAATAACTTTTGTAAAAAAACATTTGAAACTATTAAGTGAAAATTATTTATTATGCTTTATTAAATATACTAACATGTGGAATCTTCTTACTTTAAGGCATTTTTATCTCTTACCGAAACATAACCTGTGTTGCACATACAAAACTATCGTTCCTAGAGTGAGATTTGCACCTAGTCCAACAGGATATTTGCATTTAGGTGGCTTAAGAACAGCTCTTTATAATTATTTGTTTACTAAATCACGTCAAGGTGTTTTTATATTACGAATTGAAGACACAGATCAGACTCGAAAAGTAGAAGGTTCTGTGGAAGCCTTAATAAACGATTTAGAATGGGCGGGAATAGAATATAATGAAGGACCAGGAAAAGGTGGCCAATCTGGTCCATATATACAGAGTGAACGGTTGAATATTTATCAGTAGGTTACTTATATTTAAATATCTTAATAATACAAATAAAAGAAAAAGCAGATATGTAATTTTAAGGATACCCTAAGAAAATAAATACAAAGTAGTTTATTAAATTGTAAGACTGTGAAATTTGTTTCTAATCTGAATATGTTATTGTAATTTCAAAAATTCCTCAAATTTAATTAATAAAAATATAATATATGAATTTCAGGGAATACATCCAAAAACTTATAGATAATGGGTCTGCATATAAATGCTTTTGTACAGAGAGACGTCTAAATATTCTTCGGAGAGATGCCATAAGGCATCAAAGGATACCAAAATATGATAATAAATGTCGTAACTTATCTAATTCTGATATCAAAGAAAAATCTAAAGCTGGTACCCCATATTGTATAAGATTTAAGGTATGTTGTTTAAAATTTATTTATTTATATTCTTCAGCACAATCACATGAAAAATACTTAATATATAGAAGTCTTATTGTTAAGTGTATAATATTATAAGGTGAATGCAACATATAAATTATTTTTTGCCTAAATATTTAATAATATACAAGAAAACCCATAATTTTCTATTTACTAGCTGTCATCGGATTGCCAATCATTTGAAGACTTAATATTTGGTGGCATAGCATATGATGTATCTTTAAATGAAGGAGACCCAGTGCTTATGAAAGGTGACGGCTATCCAACATATCACTTCGCAAATGTGGTTGATGATCACTTAATGGGTATTACTCATGTATTGAGAGGAGTGGAATGGCAAATATCTACTACTAAACATTTGTTGATATATAGGTAAGAAAATATGTATATATCATCAGCAACTCACCCTCCCTTTGCTCGGATTCGTCCCTTCATATGTTTTAACAGTTAGTATGAAATAGATATACTATATATTATATTATGATGTATAGCCTATATATATAGCCTACCTCAATAAAGAATATCTAATGCAAAAAGAATTTTTGAAATCGGAGTAGTAGTTCCTGAGATTAGTGCATTCAAACAAACAAACTTGGCCTCTTTATAATATTAGTATAGATTGTATAATACATGAAAATAATTTTTGATGTGATGTTGTTCTGTTGTTTTTGCCTGTTTTTGGGATAATCAAGAAGTATCAGAGATATTTTTATTATAGCATTATGGCTTATTTCTATTGCAAAAATTTATTATGTTGAAAACTTTAAATTTTTTACATGTTCCAGTTTCTATTCAATTTCAGACAGAATAAAATATATCTAAGGGTTTTTTTTTAATTTATTTTTTTAAACTGCTCTGCTTTACGTAAAGATTGTTTCAGGGCATTTGGGTGGACACCACCAGAGTTTGGACATTTGCCTCTCATAGTGAATGCCGACGGAACAAAACTGAGTAAACGCCAAAGTGACGTAAAAGTTGAGGACTATAGGACTAAGGGTAGAACTAATTAATTATTGTTACACATCATTCATTTATATATAAAAAAAACTAAAAGTTTGACCTTTTACACAGTGTTTAATGAATAAAGCTAAAGGCAACTGCATATAAAAAAAATATGTTATTCAATATTTATTTTGAATATATGATTACTCTGTTTCTGTGGGGAGTAGTATTATAAATAGCTTACTTATAATACCATTTCGGACTTCAGTCACTGTCTTCTTTGCAGTCCATATAATTTATTATATAATATATCACATGGAAACTACTAAAAATACGAACTATTTTTTTTAATATAGTCCACACTTTTTACAGGAAAAATATTGGATTAGAATTTTTTGTCCTTAAAATATATCGAAGTTAGTTTCTTAAATATGATTAAATTAGAAGAAACTTGTCATAATTTATTATATTTTTTCTAGGTATATATCCACTAGCTTTGGTCAACTATATAACCCTCTCTGGGGGTGGGTTCGATCATGTTGCAGGGGAGGGTGTAAGATTTAAGACAATGGAGGAATTAGCTAAGGAGGTAAACTTTTGTTAGTTAAACTTCTTTACTGGAATTTCCTAACATAGTTTCATTTTTTGTTTATATATAGATATAATCCTCGCCAAAATTTTTGGTTGCCCCGAAGTTGGCCCTAGCAAGACCTCATGCAGATACATTCGAGTGGACAATAGTTAACGCAATCTATAGTAATATTATAAAGCTGAAAAGTTTATTTGTTTGGTTGAACACGCTAATCTCAAGAACTACTAATCTGATTTGAAAAATTCTTTTTGTATTAGATAGCCCGTTAACTCACGAATGCTAAATGTCATCCCGGAAAAATATATGGTTCCCGTGGGATAAATGTGTTTTTGTCTAGGGACGAACCCGAAGCGTGAGTCGCTAGTTTTATATACATATATCTAATATATTTAAACGAGCAATTCTTGTATATTTATATATTTATTTTTTTATGGCGTTCCGGAAACGGCTCTAAAGCCGTTTCCGGAACGCCAGTATAAAAAAATCGTTAGCGATTTCGCTGAAATTTGGTATGTGGGGACTCTCGGGGGCGAAAAATCGATCTAGATTAGTTTTATGTCTGGGAAATCGCGTATTTTCGAGTTTTTATGCGGTTTTCTTTAGCATCAATGCACGCAAAATATGTTAATCATTTCGCACATTCGGGTATAAGCATCGTGGTCAAGCGGCCAAGGCGCGAGATTGACTTTCACAGGTGTGTTAGAATCCCAATCGGATACAAAGATTCTGCTTTTATTTATTTGGCGAGGATTATACTTGTCAAAGAGGTAATTGATTAACGTCCATATAAAACTTGTCGTGAACAGCATTAATAAGGCCTAAAAATGAGTTTGTCTGAAAATCTGATAAATTTCGATAAATTACCTACTTGAAGTGATTAGATATTTTGCTATATAATATGTTTATAAAAAATATATTACGCTTTATACTAGCGGCTCACTCTCGCTTCGCTCGGGTTTGCTTCTAGGAAAACAAAAACAAACCTTTCCTACGGGGAACGTACATTTTCCGGGATAAAAATTAGCTTGTGTGTTATTCCACACTATATTTGTGCCAAATTTTATCCAGATCCGTTCAGCCGTTCTGGCGTAAAAGAGTAACAAACATCCATACATACTCAAAATTTCACATTTATAATATTAATACGAATATCCATTTTTAACATTCAATTTGCAGTTCCAAATAAACAAAATATCTTCACATCCAAGCAGACTTAACCCAGATTTACTTGAAGAGTGCAATCGTTTGGAAATCAAACGTCACGTACAAGACAAAAAATTATTGGATTCATTAATAATAAAACTCCAAAGTTTAATAAATGAACAATATCCGAAACAAAATTTAAATATGAACAAAGAGCATGTGAAAAGTGTTCTTAATTGGGCAACATCGAGAATATCGCGAATCGAAGAGCTGGCAACACCAAAATACGCTTTCCTCTGGATTTTACCTTCACATAAAAATATCGAAATAAATAAGAACTTATTCGAAAAATTAATCAAAAATCTAGAAGATTTGGACAAATTTGAACAGGACTCGATAAAAGATAATTTGAAACACTTTTCAGTACAACATGATGTTAAGTTTCCTGTGTTAATGAAAATGTTGCGTTCTGTTTTAAGTGGCTTAAATGAAGGGCCGAGTGTAGCTGAAATGATGCAACTTTTAGGTAAATATCAATCTTTGGAAAGAATAAAAGCTGTTTTAAAATAGATATGGTGTTTTAATTGAATACTTCATTTAATTTATAAGGGTTTTCCAATAAGAGCGTGTTAATGTTGAAATGGAATAAAACAAGGTGTTTGTGAAGTATTAACGAAATTATTTTTGATGTAAAACTTCTTTACTCACGCTCGATTTGTGGGGTAAGCTGGTGAATGCGTTACGAAAAATGTACGTACGTTTGTTGCCATGGTAACCGTAGTTATTGTATGACAAATGATATATAATATTATAATAATGATATTTAATATTATAATAAATGATATATAATATATACTTTCCTTAAATGATATTCTATAAATATATGATTGTAATATGCCTAATATGTGTTATTTTTAGTATCTCACCTATCCTAATTATTTTAAACAAAAATTGAATTTCATAAAGAGTACCGATAACCTTAAAGTTTTACTTCTTGCGCGTGTATTTTTTTTTATTTGAAAGGTCCAAAAATACAATTAACTTTGGAATATGACCACGGTGGCTTCCAAGAGCTCCAATTTTCAATGACTCTGCCCAATAAATCTGGCTGAATTTGAGCGACGGCCTTAGTTACGTTGACTTTGAGGGCATCAGTCGATTGAGGCTTGTTAGTATATACATAATATACATCTATACTATCATACAGTCATATAAAAATATAAGACGTAATTCTAATTGGATATAGGTGTAATAAAACTGCAGAAATGAGTAACAGTATAATTTATTGAATTCTCAAATATAAATATTAGAGAAAAATACACAATAATCCCAAAGTCCATCATTCACACGAGATAGCAATCTATGAAGAAAGTAATAAGTACAATAACATTATGCAATATTAACACAATTATTTATCTGTGAAGCGATAAATTATGGCATAATAAATTAAATCAAGGTAACTGGGGTCAGTAGGGCAACATTAACAGTAGGGAAAAAAGTTTTTTTTTAAATAAACTCAATAAAAACAAAAAAATAAAAAAATCGAATCGATAAATTTAAATTAATACACGTAAAGTACATGTGATTAAATAAAGAATTTAAGAAAAACATTTTATTTTTATATTATTATTATTAAAAACATTTTATTTTATTTTTTATATTTTCGAGTCAAGGTTGGGTACGTTAAAATTTATTATGTATTAGCGACTCGCCCTTGCTTTGCTCGGGTTCGTCCCTATAAGTTTTTTTAAATTTAAATAACTTTTTTATTTATGAACCGATTGAAATAAAATGCAAAATGTTAAAGCTGACCGCAATACATTAGTGCAAACCGCACCCAAATCGGTTAAGATGTTTTTGAAATTAGCGCACACAAACGCACATACAAACAGACAAAAATTCTAAAAATCATTGTTTTGGGTCCTATTGAGTTTATTAAGACCCTCAATAATAGTTTTTCTTTAATTGGTACCTTCAATGTACAGACAGCGATCAATCACAGTTTTATTATATGTTTACTTAGATAGTTTAAATTGTTTTCCCCACATTTATTCCAACATTCAAAATGGTAATATTTTAAAAATCGAATTCTTAAAGAAAATGTCCATTAAAAAATCAAACACACTATCAAACTTAAAATTAATTTGAGCAGTAACAAATTATTCATAAACTAAATACAATTAACTCATATGTTTTGACTTCATCTAATTTTTGCTAATAATATTAATTTACATTGACTAAAGACAAAAATACAATAAATAGAGCTTTATGTTAAATTAACTTCATACACTTAAGCTATGAGAATAAGATAGACGAAGGGTGTAGTAATTAATATAAGAAGCTGAAAATTTCATGGCCGGAAAAATATCGCAATTATCATTTTTTAAATTATACTAGCGACATACCCTCGCTTCGCTCGGGTGGCGTCCCTAGGTCTTAAATCCTAGGTCTAGGTCTAGGTTTTAGTAGTCTTTAAAATGTATGTAATTTTAAATAAATATAAATTAGCGCCAAGCATTAGCCATGTACACTTTACTTAATTTTTTTTTCATGAATTTACGACGTTTTCACATCTAGTTATTCTGCTATTCGTGTCGGAGATAAATCCAACAAACCTAAGATCATAAAAAATAGGTCCAATCATTCCTGAGTTATAAATGGTGTAACTAACCTGACTTTGTTTTATATGAAATTATATCAATTATTTTTCATACTATTTTTAATATTTTTCTGAAGATTTTTTTTGTAACTACAGGAATGATATTATAAATTATCGAGTTATAATACCACTTCGGCTTCAATTTTCTACACGATCCGTCTATCTTATTCTTTTGAGTTCACATACTATCGTTAAACAAAATATACAAGGCAAAGATATTACAAGCAAAATAAATAGTATGTAATTCACAGGTTCAGTCTTACAATTAATTATCATTAAATATCAAGTTATAAATTTAATTGGGGCTTAGGGCATTACTAATAGGCCTTATTATGGATATATTAAATGTAATCATTTTGAATGTATTCTAAGTACAATAAAACGTTTGATTTTTCCAAAAGTTATTAAAAGAGGAAGAATATCATTCGAATAAATTTTTACTTTATTTAATTATTTTATTTAGATTTCATCGTAAAAATTGTGTAATTTTTTAAGACCATTATAATAATTAATTAAAATTATTAGGTAGTAAGTATACGAAATATAGAATAAAAGTTATTTTAAATTTAAATTTTATAACTTCAAATTATTTAATACGTCAACATTTTCCGCTGTCACATTAATCGATATAAGAGAAAAATCGATTTGTTTGTAGGGTTTTCCACACATAAAATAATTTGAGTAATTTCTTTAACTTAAGCTGGTTTTAAACCAAATTATGCGATTATTGGCTCTTTATTTCATAATAGAGCAAACAGATTTTAGAATATACCTTAAAATGAAAGCAAAATTTATTCTCTGTCACATAAGAGATTATTGCTTAACATTGTAAAATCGATTTTACAATAAACCATTACGAGTACTACAAAGACACTATAGCTAATTGATATGATATTTAGTACAGAAAAAATTATACAAGTACCGTTTCCGCAAGACTGCCAAAACAATTGTATTACATTAGTTTAAAGAACAGAACTAATTTATAAGTACCTTAGACATTTTAGATTATTTAATAAAGAGAACATATATTCAAATAACAACAAACTTCAAACAACACTACAACAATCATGCATCACTCGTTAACACGAATTTTTAATTTTAATATCGCTTTTGAAAATCGAAAACTCCATTTATAACAATTACAATACAAATTAATGTAAAAAAAAAACTCATTCAAATAAAAATCAAAGTATTACAAATATTTATTATTCATTTATTAATTTAGAAAAATGCAGCACAATTGCACACGCATAGAACACCTTTAAATTTAAAAATTCGAAGTGACTATTTGCCAAATCTACGGGTCTACGGGAAGCATTCCCGTAGCTGATTCCAGGATCGATTAAATTTATTAGAAGCTTTGATATATAGAAAAATTTCCCGTAATTCTCAGCTTTACCTATAAATAAGTTTTTAAAAACAAAATTATGTGAGGTTTGTGAAATACATTAAATATTAAATAAAGTAGAAAAATCATTACACTTTTATACTTTTTTTTTTTAGTTTGGGGTGTCAAAATTAGTCTCTCTGTTACCTTGTGTTCATAATTTTGCTTTTCACTAAGAAAATTGAAAATTTTTAAAAATCGTTCAGTTATTAATAACTAATTCGTTTCGATACGATTTTTAGATAATGATATTTAAACAAATGCCTGAATTAATTATAACTTTTTTTAGAGTGACTCCATATATTTATATGGAGTCTCCTTAAGAAATGGATTTGAAAGCTTGAACTAAATTCAATTGATCCACGGGAAAGCTACGGGAAAGCTTCCTGTAGACCCGTAGATCGGGCGTAGTCGCGTCCTTAAAAATTATATGTGAGTATTTATGATATAAATTTTAAATTTTACCAAATATTGTAGATCACGACGAATGAAAAAAAAACGATAATTAGAGAAAGTCGAAAAAATGCTATTGCACTATTACAATATAAACGGAGAAATAATATCATTATTTAATTAGGTAGTAGGTATATTTATTATTAAAATAGGTCTAAGAGTTCTAAGGCAATGGCGCCGTGATTCACGGCAGAGTAAGATCTAGATGAGTTAATCATTCATAAGTTAGGGTTAATATAAATATTATATATAAATATAGTAAATTTACACGCGCTCCTTCACATGAGTACGTATAAATAGAAATAACTCGGAGGTACATTTATAAAAACACCTATAAGGCAGATCCTTTAAGGAGAGACCGCGACGGAAAATGTCAGGGGTAAAGACAATATTTGTTAATATTCAGATGAGTGTTCATACATTTTGATTAACCGACGCGGTCACTTTACATCTAGATATAAACACGAGAGATCACATTTTATATAAAAAGAGAATTTATAAATCAATGCAGAACCGTCGCATATCGATCAAACGTAATGAAATTGTTTATTTCATTTAGAATATAAAATTGAGATTAAGACACCTACAAGTGATTGTCTAACTGTCACTATCAAAACGAACTACCGAACTACACTGAAGTCCTCCATAAATGAATTTAGGTAAGAAACTTTTAAGATTAATTAAAAAATAGACGGAGCGTAATGAACATTGTGATTGAAGCCTGAAATAGTCTTATAATTAATAATAAATAAATATATTGGTACATTAACACACAGCATCATCTAGTGCCATGGTAAGCTGCGAGGCTTGTGTTATGGATACCAGATAGTTGATACACTACACATATATAACTTTAAATACGTACATATATATTATAAATATAAATAAATACCCATGACTGGAGTACAAACATTCGCGCTCATCACATAAATGAATGCCCTCAACGCGAATCTAACCCGCGACCGCTGGAACAGCAAGTAGGGACTGACTGTCTGAAACTGAGCCAAACGTGTCATCATCTCTTTGTATGCTAAGAATACCATTATTCTCGTGATGAATGGATTCGAAAAAACTTAGTTAGTCGTCAGTATTATTGTTCTATACGCTACGTCTATCTTATTTTGTTAGTCTAAGCTTTAGTTTATCAAACTTTGAATTAATTGGAAAGAGACTGAAAATGACAGATTTGATAATTTTGGCTATACATCACTATTTCTTAATTTAATATTCGTCTATGGAGGATTGAATCCAGTACGTCAGATTCATTAAATTTCCTAGCCTATTTAAAGAATACATTGTTATACTATTCGACTAACATACCTATAATATTGAGTTTCTTGATAATATTAACTTTGGAAAGGGCAAGAGTATAGAATTTAAATGGCTAGTTTTTTGAATTCTAAAATAACAAAAGCTGAGCTTATTTAAAATATTACGAGACTTACTGGTTTGTTCTGCAGAAACTCTATTAAATGAAAGGTATATAATATTGTAAATCTAATAAAAACGCTTAAGTCAATCTGTTTAATCTACGATTGTTTTAATTAATTCTAGTAAAAGTTTTTTTAACTGTCAGTGAATATAGTTTTAGGAAAAGCTTAGAAAGTTCAGATATTATTGAAAAGGCAAAAACTATTGTATTAATATTTGAAATATCTGTTAAAGATTACTTTTCTATTTCTACAGGTAGAATTGTCTATATTATTATTTCAATTCCTAATGAATTCGAATTCATATGTTAGCTAATTTCTCTATGGATTGTTATATTTATTGCTTAGTGATGCCATCTACAAAAAAATAATAAAAATAAAGGCAATGTTGTCAGCTTCAATTGCATTACAAACGTTTATTTTTTTAACGAAATGGTTTTAAGCAATTTTATTATTTAAAAACCTTATTAACATCGATGATTAGTATGGTAAGTTAAAAGTAGGTAAATACCTAGTAAATTCGCCTTTCTGATCCCTATTTATTCGATTACTCGATGAAAATCGATTTAAGTTTTCCTCTCACAACTTATTTTAGCACAACTTTAAAATTTAACGTCCGTTTTCAACCGTATATTATATAATATAATCATATCATATTTTTACATTAAGATTCATATTTTTCGAAAGATACATATATAGTAGAAAATAGTCTTATTTTAAAAAAAACAATATAGACAGCTGTAAAGAATAAAAGATTTCGTTGGTGAAGGAACTTAGCTCGGAAGAGGTAGAAGCTTCGATGTTACCGGTAGGTATCATAACTGGTATTGGTTATCACTTTATACCAAAATGTACTCGAGTCATTATAAGAAAATATATACTTATTAAGGTAAGTTTTTTTTTAATATTTAGGAGATGAAAGAAATATGGTCATTGAATCTTATTCTTTTATTGACATTCAATCATGGATCAAAGACATTTGCAAAAAATATTTTTATTAAACAACTAGCCACTCACACTTGCTTTGCTCAGGTTCGTCTCTAGGTACATTTTAACGGTTAGTAGGGAATAGATAGACTATATATTAGTATATATATGCATACATGATACATGGTTCCCGATAGAAATTTTCATCCCCCTTTTCAAACCCTTAAGGGATGATTTTCGGGATAAAAATTATCCTATATCCTTCCCGGGGTCTCAAACTATCCTCATACCAAATTTCATCTAAATCGGTTCAGCGGATTTTTAGTTTATCCATTACAAACAAACTCACAAACTTTACAAACTCTTTATAATATTATATATTATGTGGATAAAATTTAAATAATGTACACATTAAGTCGTAATATAAGTGAGTACATTTTGGTATAAAAAAATCAAAATTTACCGCTTTTGAAATCAAAGACAGTAATTTACATAGAAAAGATATTTCTTAGAAAAGTTTATTAATACTGTTGTTTCTTTTTATAAATTCGGATTATTTGTCTGTAGCGATGGACTTTATCTCTTTTATAAGTTAGCTATAATTGAAATAGAGTAATGTCTGTTTGGCAAATGTGTAGATATCTTAAAATCTATTAAAATTGTTTATAAGTACATACGTATTTTTAAGTAAGTCATATATGAAAAATGTTTTAAATAATGGGCTTCCATGAAATCGTTTTAGATTATAATTTAAAAATGAAAAAAGATTTGAAAGTAAATTTCGAAGTTTCTTAGTAATACACATCACAATACGTTACTAGGGAATTATTCAAAACATTTTCACATCAATTAAATCAATATTTAAGTACTTTTAAAGAATTTCGTAAAAAATTTTTGTTGATAATATGCAACCATCATTCAAAGGACACGTCTCTACATGTGGCCATTCCCCTCAGAACGGCCGCGACGTCGTCACTGGAGCTCTTTGACCGCTTGCAGGATCCTCTTGACATGCCCGACCTTAGTCACTCCGAGATCCCTGAGGTCCCTTCTGGCCAAGGAGAGCAGCTCCCTCCCAGTGATGTCATGCTTGGCGAAAGCCTCCGAATACTCGCCAAGTTCCAGAGTCTCCAGCCAAGTTTGGACTTCTTTTACTCCCCAAGATCGAACTTGGATAGTTTGTTGACCACTTCCCTCGGATACACTTCGACGGCCTCGAAGCCATCTGCTGCCGGCTTTCTTTGGTACCTATTGTCAGGTCGGGGAGGGTATAATAGGGAGAATGTGAAGTCGATCTATTATATAACTGGGCATACATATTAGATGTAAATATTTATATACATATAATAATATAAGGTTGGTGTAGCTCGTTATTTTCGTTTGAAAACGTTTGAAACGGTCTAATAATATCGTTTGATGCCATCTAAAGATATTCTGCGATATGTTTTCGGAACTAAATGCTGTGACTGGAGAATGCAGGGGTCGTTTGGAAGATGATGAAAATTTGGAATTGTTAGATCACTGTATTATTTAAAAATCTACGAAATATGTCTAATTGTTTTAATAATTACATACCTACATATAGTTGTCATTAGAATCGGCAAAACACATTTTATATATTGTCACATTAACGCGACAGTCAGAGGGTATGAACAATATAAATATATACTTCGAGCGAGATTCGAACCCGCGTCTTCTAGTAGAGTGACTTTGAATATTATGCTAGGTGGAATAATAAAAAAAGCTCTATAATTCCGATTAGGTCACTATCTTTTATTGTTGACAAATACACTTTAATTTCCGGAGCGTTTTAGGACATGCCTAAATGCCCAAATAGTATTAATATTAAAATTCAGTTCAAAATGCGAGGCACGGGATTCGAACCCACTCATTAGCTCACCGGTAATTAGTTTCCTAAGCCACCACGTAACCATTGAGCTATCACTACCTAATAATAGTAAACTATGTTACGTATACTGATAAAACAGCCTTTGCATACATATTACATATGTATCTTTTTGATATACTCGTATATATTTTTTTATAATTTATCATTTTAATGTGCAATCAATAAACATATTGATGTACCTATTTAATATAGATTAATACTGGTGAATTACCCTCGCTTCGCTCGGGTGCGTCCCTAGGTACGTATCAATTTTTTTGAGCGAAACCCTAATTCTTTTTCTAAAATTTAAGTAGCCTAAGTTACTCCTTATAATATCAGCTAACTGCCAGTGAAAGTCCCGTTAAAATTGGTCCAGCCGTTTCGGAGATTAGCCGGAACAAACAGACAGACAGACAAAAATCATAAAAATTGAGTTTTTCTTATAAGTACCGTATATAATTACATATGCATTTAGTATAAAGCTATTATTTTAACATTACAAACAGACAATTCAATTTCATTTATTTGTATAGATAATATATATGTAGTTCATATACCTCTTCCGCCTGTATGTACGCGAGGCCGTCGCGCAGCTGGCAGCGCGCGAGGTGCGCGCGCAGGCCGCCCGCCGCCGCGCCGAGGTTCGCACCGCTCTCTAGCAACTCGTGGCAACTTTCCACCTGTGCAGGAAACAAAACGAAATTTCATTAATTAATAATAAATATAATCGAAGAACTTTTATTAATACAACTGCCTCGGTGGTGTAGTGGCTAGTATGTACGGCTGCACATCCTGAGGTCCTGGGTTCGAGTCCCGGGTCGGGCCAAGTTTAGTTATTGAGTCTTTCTGTATAGTAAGCCTCACTAACAGCCCGGAGTTGGGAAGTTGGCGGTGTTACACCCCCGTGCCTCGGAGAGCACGTAAAGCCGTCGGTCCTGCGCCTTAACTCTCACCGGTCGTGTCGAGTAGTCGTCCCACTGGAATATGAGAGTGACAGGAATAGAGAGTGCACTTGTGTCAGCGCGTACACTTGTGCACTATAATATCTCCTGCGCAGTTGGCTAGTCTCAATGAGATTGGCCGCCGTGGCCGGAATCGGTCAGGAGAACATCATTAATACATTCCTCCAAACTGATTTAGATTACGGCGACTAAATTCGATGAGCTTTTTTTAAATTAGGTAGCACACAACTGGGTGTGCGAAGACACAGAAGCATCCCCTTATTATTAAATCTTAACTCTTATATTTCGTTAGGACGTCGTTTAATACATAGGCCCTATCCAGAATAGAATCTAACCTAGAATCTCTATGTCTTACATAATAACCACTAAACCGTCAAGACAATTAAGTAGCAATTACTTAATTATAACCCAAGTAACAAAACAAGTCTCACCAGGCTAGCGAGCAGACGCCGCAGCTGCGGCGGCGGCAGCAGCCGCCCCTCCGCGTCCTGCAGCGCGTCGGCCTGCGCCGCCGCGCGCCGCGCCGTCGCCAGCGCGCCGCCGCCGCGCGCCGCGCCCTGCCCGCTCTCGCTTATACACGCTAACTTCACCTGTATAGAGGGGAATAGTAAGAAAAAATATGTATTTATTATATAATCTTAAGTAATAGTCTTTATTCTTTAGTCTTTGTCGACACGCTTGTAGTGACCCTACTTGCTGTGCCCGTTAGAGGCATTCATTTGTGTGATGAGCACGAACGCTTGTACTCCAGTCATAGGTGTTTACATTTATAATATGTATATATTTAAAGTTATATATGTGTAGTGTCTCAACTATCTGGTATCCGTAATAACGGCCTCGTAGCTTACCATGGCACTAGATGGTGCTGTGTCTTAATATCCCAACATATTTATTAATTATTTATCATTTTTAAGCACAACAAATTAACTTTAAAGTAAACAAAGATCTTATTAATTACCTAAATAAGTGGTAAGCCACTTATAACTTACCCTCGCTTCGAGTGCGCCCGTATAAGGTATGATACTGGTAGCTTTTACAAAATGTTTTTATTATATTATAGTTACAGTATAATTTTGACGACTCTGGCCACGTTTGTTTGGATCAGTGTCTTTAAATGCTTGTAAAAAATGTAGTGACGCATCGCCTCGGAAAGCTGTCGCAAAAAGTAAGCAAAACTAAAAATGTACGTGAAACTGTACACCATCTCTTATTCTTATTAATGAAAAGCGTAGAAAAATCCGTACAGAATTTTGTCAGCCTGATAACTAGCACGAACAAGCTTAATTTGTGTAATTTATTATATGTTTGTAATTATGTAATTTATAATTTTATCTCTATAAAAACTATATCAGAGACTTTCCATTTAGTTCCATAACGTATACACATATACTGCATATACACAAACACGTACCTACATATTATTATAAAAACACAAAACAAACATTCATATCTATACACATAATTATACATATAAATAAATAATAAAACAAACTGACATGTTTAACAATAGTGTTAACATCGTCCAGCAGTACGAGCAGGTGCGCGGCCTCCGCCTGCGACAGCGTGCGCGCGGGCGCCGTCGCGTGCGCCTTCTGCTGCTGCTTCTCATCCCACGCTCTGTGGCCAAAACTGATAATACATGAACGCTACACGCTTAACTGTTTTGAAATCATGCCATTATATTAATTAATAACGAAATTGCTCATTGAGAGAAAATATTTCTAAAACTCGTTACACCTGCGTTGGAATTGTGTTTAGGTATATGTGCTAATAGAAATTTATGACGTGCTGTAATTCAAATTGCGTTATGGCAATGAAATATAGTTAATATATATGTATATTTATAGATAACTAACGACTCAGCCTCGCTCTGTTAGGGTTCGTCCCTAGTTTAGTAGATATTTTTCCGCAGTAAAAAGTATCTTGTATGTTGACTCGGATAACCAGCTATCATATTATACCAAATTTCATCAAAATCTTTTCAGTTCAATGGTTTTGTCGTGATGCGTTCCCAGACAGACCGCCGGACAAAATTCTAAATACTAATAATAGATTCTAAATACTAATCATTAGTGATGGGCTAAATGCAGCTTGAACCGAATACGAACTTCGGCCGAACATTCGGCGAGAATAAAAAATTTGGCCGAAAATTGGCCGAACTTACTGAAGTTCGGGCGAATTTTCGGCTTAGAGTTAGTTGTTTATTTCATTTTGTCTATTTAATTAGGCAAAGATTTTTGAGACTGGTAAATTAAGAAGAACTGATTTCATTTTTTATCGCATATGTGTTAAGGCTTACATATTCCTAACTTAAATAAATGACCATGTATACTGATCGGAATCCGTTTATTTTTAATAGAAAAAAAAATTTAAACCTGAAGTGTAACGTCTTTAAAATGTTAGCAAGTATATTATAAGGAACAAAAATCCGTAAAATGCACCCGATGTCTAGCTACCCTCGAGAAATGGGGGGATGAAAGGCGTCGTAAAAGAGTTTTTTTTAATTTTCGGCTAACTCTGACGTCTTATCGAACAATGTTCTCTACAAAGTTGTAGGTCTAGTAAAAATCTACAACTTTTATAGACGACGCTATTGTAAAAACAATAACCTCAAAGTTTTCGAGATATTTGCAAAAAAAAAACCGTTTTTTAAATTTGTCTGTTGTTCTTTTTTTTTACTAGCGACTCACCCTCGCTTCGCTTCGGGTTCGTCCCTAGACAAAAATAAATCTATCCCACGGGACCCGTACACTTTTCCGGGATTATATATAGCCTATAGCCTTCCTCAGTTAACGGACTATCAAATGCAAAAAGAATTTTTCAAATCGGATCGGTAGTTCCTGAGATTAGCGCGTTCCACCAAACAAACAAACAAACAAACAAACAAACAAACAAACAAACAAACAAACTCTTCAGCTTTATAATATTAGTATAGATTTCTGAAAATACTTACTAATAAATATTGAAATACTAATAAAAACCACAAAATTTTAAAAATTGTAATATTTAGCCGTTTCTGAAAAATTTATGTTTTATGATCTCGGCCCTCGGGAAACTGAAAATCACCCCCAACTTCAAGTGGATGTTTACATTAAAAAAAAAACGTTTTTTCAGGTAAAGCTAATTTTTTTCGTCTTGAAATCAACTTTCAACAACAACAAGAAACAAAAAAAATTTTGTTCCAAAATCGATCAAAAATTAATAGAAGCTGGATATATTAAGTAAAAAATACAAAAGAATGGGTATACTTTTCGTGAATTTAAACTTTTTTTTTCATTATATAAATAATAGTACAGTTTTAAAGAAACATCACTCACCTCAAACTAGTTTCGAGCGCTCTGGACCTGCACAGCATTTGCGCGCGGTTCTTGTGTATGATGCGCACGCAGCCGGGCGGCTGCAGCCACGCCTCGCCGTCCACCTGCAATACATTTTATTGTAATTACATACATCAACAATTGATGGTCATGATGTCAACGTATGATGATGATGTCCCCCTGACCGACTTCGACCACAGCGGTTAATCACATTGAGACTAGCCAAATGCGCAGGAGATATTATAGTGCACAAGTGTACGCACAGAGACCTGTGCAATCTCTATTCCAATCACCCTTAAATTCCAATGGGACGATAATTCGACACTTAAAAATAGTCATGTAAATAAATAAAATATTGATTGAATTAATAAAAAAAAACACAACATGTAAATAATTCATAATGATTTCTTAATTATAAATGTAAATAATTCATTGTACTCATACGATAATAATCGATAATAATAATTAACGACTTTTATAAATAACTGATAAACTAAAAAAAAGAACCTTAATCTTACATATTGAACTTGTACTTTCGCCCGGATACGATAGCGTGGACTGTAAGAGACGAAGTGGGAGAGAAAAAAAAAAGATAATTCGACACTCAGTGAGAAAACAGGTGCTGAACCGAACGCTTTACGTGCTCTCTGAGACACAGGGATGAAACACCGGTAACTTCCCAATTTTTGTTGTGACTAGGACTTTATTGACAGAAAGATTCAATAATTAAACTTGAATTCGAACCTAGGACCTCTGCATGTGCAGATATGCTAGCCACTACATCACCGAGGTATTTATATATTATAGTATACATTAGCTTCCGTATGTATTTAATTTTACCATCAATATTTCCTATTCCACAACGTTCTTCCATATGGCTATGTTTTGTATCTATGATTTCCGACATAAAACAAAGAATATATACATCTAGGGGTGCCTAGGGGCGCCTGTACATACATATTTAATATTATGACGACACGTTTGGCTCAATTTGTAGAGCTACTTGCTGTGCCAGCGGTCGCGGGTTCGAGTCCCGCTGGGAGCATTCATTTGTGTGATGCACAAGAATGTTTGTACTTCAGACATGGGTGTTTATGCTTATAATATATGTGTAGTGTATCAACTATCTGGTATCCATAACACGGACCTCGTAGCTTATCATGGAACTAGATGGTGATGTGTTAATGTCCCAGCATTTATTTATTAATTTATTATTATCATTATATATCTCACCTGAACGGGCACGCATTCCTCGCCCAGTATGTTGATCTGCACGGCGCGGCACTGCGCGATGCGGTGCTTCTGCAGGTTGATGAGACGCGACGCCGCCATCTGCGCCGAGCCGAACACCGCCACCACCTGCGTTGGAATTATACTTAAAATATAATAATTAAGTATTATGCTCTTTTTTACGTCCCATTGTTATACGAGGAGGATCAGGCCATAGTCCTGCTGGCTGGCTAAGTGCGGGTTAGCGGACGAGCAAGTCTTTCAAAAACTTGCTAGGTTCTCTCAGACATGCAGGTTTCCTCTCGATGTTTTCCTTTACCGTAAGACAAGTAGTAATCATGTTGAAAATGATCTGCTGCACATACATATAAATATCAGAGGTGCGAGACCCGGGATGTGAACCTGCTTCACTCGTTTTTCTAAGCGAGCGCGTTGCCACTGGGCTACCACTCCCCTAATGGCTATCGACTTATTTTATAATTAGTTTCTTAATATGGCTATTAGGTCAACAAGATTTAAACAGTCGATATTATTTTTTTATCTGACATTAACTCATACGTATTCTTAAAATGTGAGTTTGCTATACGTACATATGTTTTTAATTCGCTGGAAAACATATATCATATTTCTACAATTTCAATGCTCAATAAATTTAAAAAATAAGGCGAAATCTATTTTATGTATTTGGAATAAACAGGTATTATATTACAAAATTATATTTCATTATCATTCTAAAATTAAAGGAAAGGATATAAAGCAAAAAATTCTACTCACTTCAAGGATCCGATCATCGAAAGAGGGTGCCAGAAATATATCATCTCCTCTCGTCCCTCCCCAAAAATTGGTGCCTCCCATAAAGGAGGATATGTTCAGGACCACAATGCCTTGCAGCTCCGGGAGAGGAATCCTTTGCCCATCGCATTCCAATTGAACTCGTTGCCCGAGATGTCTGAAAATGGGTATCCATATAATATAAAGATGAAAATGAGATTCCCTGAAGCCATTATAAATTACCCCTTATTTTTGGTTTGTGTACTATTATTAAGAGAATAGTAGTTTAGTATTATAGCTGAGAGGCTTTATTGAGAGATAAAGTTAAAATTAAAGACTTACATAAGTTTTCAATGTATACTTAAAGATTTTGTCCTGTACATATTAAACTCTTTCATGTTGATAAAATTGATTATTTTATTGAAATTAAAACAATAATTTTTCGAGTCCATACTCCGTAATCTCCTATCAGCAGTACGGAAGATGTACTGCGCCGACCCCAAGTAATTGGGGAATGGGCAGGGAGATGATGATGTGATCAATATTGTGAAATTTTGGATATCTATTCAAAATTAGCTAATTTAACAATTAACATTTTTTTCCAATATAAATCAATCTTTGAAGTAAATAGGGTTTATATGTTTTTTTTTACATTTGACTGGTAGTATTACTATTTAAAGTTTAACAAAAATGCTTACCTATAAGTCCTATTCACCCACTCTTTCGACCCAAGTACTCCATACCACATATAATTCCTCGCCCTCGACCGACATTTCTCTGGATGTTCTTCTCTTTTGTTGTGAAAATCTAAAGTGATCTTTGCGTCGATGCCGATTCCGAAATAATTATTCATTACCGCTCTTTCATAGAAGCCCTCTAGAAGTGTTTCATCTGGATCCATCAATGGACTGACAGCAGCACATAATGCATCTGCATTGGCTAGGAGGCATTGGCTAATAAAGCCTTGGGTGACGTGAGGCCACGCCGGTAATTGGACTAATGGATTGATTATGGGAAGCTTTTTAGCTCGCTCGCTGGATTCTGATTTACTCATGCTCGCACCACCACCCCCTGTGCCCCCTTCCCCCCATATCGACGATACCGATGTTGATAGCCTGCTTAAAATAAATTAAAAAATAATATTTGATTAAAAGTCAGAAATACTTATAACTATAATATCAGACAGAATGTAAATGCCACAAAATATTTGGCAGATAGATATTTTTGGTAACTTATTCAATGGATTATAAGATGGATTCAAATCTAATATGATGGTTTTAAAAAACAACTTACTTATCAGGTTCACCAGGTTTAAAGAGGCTCCCGCACGATATCCGCCTAGTGGCTGCTGGGGAGCAACTCAAAAACCGTCCGTATTCTGGATCGGATCCTAACAATCTTGGATTATCTGACTGCCTTCTTTCCCTATCTCTAATATTTGGTTCAGGAGAATAAACACTTAATGTATCTGTTCCTTGGTCATAAATATCACTAAGTACCGAAGCCATTCGACTATGGCAAGTTTTTATGCTTCTGTCTTCACTATGTGACGGTGATGGAGGTTCTACTACTACGCTTACTTGAGGAAATGTTGTTTGTTGCATTGGTTCTTTTAAATTAAGTTTCTTTTCTTCGTTCATGGGTGGAACTTTAAGTTGTGGAGGGTTGTGTATAGTTGTGTTTGTAGATTCATCACTTAGAGGGGAGAGTTCTTCAGTAGTTTTGGGCAAGAGATGCTTCATACCAGTATCATCTGGAACTCTTTTTTTCATACTCTTACGTAATTGTTTTCTAAATGATTTACGAGCAATATCACTGCCTTCTTCGAATTGCGCTAAACTACAATACTTTACTTGGTCCTCATTCTTTGTTGCATTTTCAATATAGAATACTCTGTTTTCGTAGCCAAATTTCTCGACATCTGCCTCAGTTGGTTTTTTGTTTTTAGATATGTATTTAGTTTTCCCGTCATTTTTCTTTTCTAAGCTTGGTTGTCGACTATCCATTGGTATATCTGATACTGTATCCGATGTGAAGAGTGTTGTATCATCAGTATACGTTTCATTTTCACCATTTTTACCCATCATTGCCAACAAAACTTCTTGTCCCAACATCGAGCTAATGTCATCCATGATGGATTCTCCATGTAGTGTCTCTGAGTTCATATACGTAGTTTCCGATATCTCCGGAGAATCAATATGTCCTATTCCACAACCCTCTTCCAAATCACTAGGTTTTGTATCTATAATTTCCGACATTAAACTAAAATCATCGCTAATATTTGATGCTTCTGAGCTGGTCGCATCCATTTCTAAATCAATACTAGATAGTTTTCTTTCTGGCGTACAATCGCCACTACCTGGCGTAGCTCTTTCACTAAGCTCGTGGAAATGAACTTCATCTGTATACGGTTTGTCGATGTCTATTATAGTCAATTGGTCCGATTCGTAAGTTTCACCCTGTATTAACGATTTCTTTTCACTATCATCTGAGACGACTAAGTTAGGTATAGTCAGGCTGCTGCTATTAAATGTAGTGCTTGTTCTTTCTATGTCAGGCCTTAGAAGGTTTTTGCATGAACTAGTATCACAGGAAGAAATGATTGAAGGCGAGAGACGCTCTTGAGGCGTAATGGAACTAGTTTTGCTTCGCTCGCGCTTGTCAACTTCTAGATTATCTGTATTTTCTGGTGGGTTTGAACTTATTAACTTAGCTATGTCTTCATCTACATCTGGAATGCTGTAAAGGAACAATGAACATAAGTTCAATTCTAATTAATTTAGGGATTTACTTTTTTTTTTAATAAAATTCCTTTAGAATATCCTTAATGCAGATCAAAGAAACAAAATTTATTAATTTACTTTAACATAACTTCATTTGCAATTATTTATCTTGAAAATCATGATTTTTAACATATTAAGGTGTTCAATATTTTTAATATCGGATTATTATTATAAACACTAAAATTTCGTACGTATGTTGTATGCTAGTTGCTTTTTTTACTCTGCACCAGAACGAATTTGAATAAAATTTAATACACAAATAGACAATGACGTGAAGTAACAAATTAGGTCCATAGGGTCATCAACTACTAAAGCTATTATACTACAATTAGTACATTTGAGATTTCTTTTTGTATTCCAGTCAAGTACATACTTATCAGGCTGCATGGAGGCGGCGGACACGGCGGAGGAGCGGCGGCTGTCGGCGAAGGCGCGCGGCACCGGCAGCGCGTCGGCCGCCGGCGCGCCCGCCTCCGCCTCGCGCGACCGCTCTTGCGACACGCCCTAATTATATTCGAAATTTATTTAATTAACTTAATGAATTAACATAATTAATGAATGTCTTGTGAACACTGTGGTAAGGCTACGTTTTTCATTTAAAAGCCTTAGAAGATTTTGTAAATTAACGTTACAAGTATGAACAGCGTTGTAAGGCTACGTTGATTAATTATTTAAAAGTAAAAAAATACCGCAAAAAAACTTATAAAGTAGGCATGTAGACCATAAAATGACTATAGTTATATGTATAGAGTATACTAGAAGATAATTTAACTACAGTGGGAAACTAAAGAAATCATACATATTTCACGTTTCTTTGGTATGGTGCGTTTCTTAAAGCTTTATAGACTAAACGAGTCGATTTAATATTCGATATGTTACTAGTCTTCATAGGTACGGTAACATTTAAATATGATATTTAAGATTTATCGTACCGGTGGTAGAACTCTGTCAAGCCTGAGGAGTCCGACTGGATGGGTACCACCCCCTTATCTATTTCTGCCGCCAAGCAACAATGATCGCATTGTTGTGTTCCGGTTTGAAGGATAAGGTAGCCAGCGCAATTACAGGCAAGAGGCATAACATCTTAGTCCTCACAGTGATAACGTACCGGCGGTTCTGCAGTTTTGTTACATAAAACTTAAGTGCATGAACCGTAGGTGTTATGGGCGACAAGTATCGCTTTCCATCAGGTGGACTGTCTGCTCGTTTATCACTGAATACCATAAAAAAAGTTAAGTTTTTAATAATACAATATTATTGTTTGTTCGTCACAAATATCGTACTATAGCCATACCTGTGGGTACAGCAGTATGAGCGTGCGCACGAGCGAGCGCAGGGCGCGGCGCACGCTGTCGGCGCGGCCCGCCAGCGCGCAGCCGCGCGCCGCCCAGTTCAGCTGCTCCTGCGGGGTACGAGCTTATGTTAGAGGTGGTAGGTTCTAGGATTAAGTAGGATTTTGACGACACGTTTAAATCAGTTTGTTGCGATACTACTTGCTGTGCCAGCGGTCGCGGGTTCGAATCCTGCTAGGGGCATTCATTTGTGTGATGAGCACGAATGTTCGTACTCCAGTCATGGGTGTTTATATTTATAATATGTACGTATTTAAAGTTATATATGTGTAGTGTATCAACTATCTGGTAACGTAACACAAACCTCGTAGCTTACCACGGAACTAGATGGTGCTGTGTGTTAATGTCTTAACATATTTATTATTATTATTATTAACTAGGATTATTACATTATTATATTGATTTTCTATGACTTGTAAGCTCTATAAGCTATGAACTTTCATAGGTTCTACTCGGTTTTTGGAATTTGAAGTCGATTAGTGGATTTTCCTAAAAAGTAACGTTATTTCATGTAGGATCGGATTGATTACAAGGCAAATTTATTTATTTATATACAATAATTACTTTCAGTGGGATATAATTATAATGTGAAAAATCATTATTAGACTCTCCCTAGAAACTCTTGGAATACTCACAAGAACACAATTCTTATGGGTAAATAATCAAACGATTTGCGATTAAAAGAAATGTTGAATTTTGTGCAATATGATGACGTTACTAATAGTTCTAGATCTAGACTTTATTGTTCCAATCTATCTTTTTATCCACTCAAATATTCTCACTGAAGTCGGAATTAAACACTCTATTTTCGACTTTCTACAATAACTTTAAAATATTATGTAAACCTTGTTAATGCTAATCATATGTTCCTATCAGAATATACCTTTTCAGTCTTTTCAATGCTGCCTTTTTCAACAGCTTGTTGCGCTTCAGGCTCACTGTCGCTAGTATCTAAAGGCTCCCACGTCCTATGAACAAATTTTGAAAACTTACTTCAATACATAAATGCTTTTAATTACATATTGTGTGATTTTAAAATGTTATGAGTACGGTTATCCTTATCCCATCCAGGATGAAATGACATTAGTTAAAGTTGTAGTTAAAATCCCTTGTACAATGTGACAATGATCAAATTTTTTTATTAATATGCATGCATACTTGATCATAAGATTTTTGAAGATTTCGTTTGAGCGAAATACTTAATAAAAAAAACAATCGTTTTGTTGTGCCGCTGCTATCACAACATGAGACACCAAGAAATTTGAATAAATCTAGGACAAAAATATCGGTCGGCAGTCCTAAATTCGTCATTGTTCAGGGCTAGCCTGGACAGATTTTCAACACTCTTTATCACGATCCATCCCGGATGTTGCAGAGCCAATATATCAAAGTATACTATTACTAATATAGTATTATATTATGGTCTGTGCTACTATCCATATCCATTCTAATATTATAACTGTGAAAGTGTTCGTCTATTTGTTTATTTGCTTGTTTGTCCTTTTTTTTACGTCGAAACAGTGTGTCGGATTGGCATGATTTTTTGGGTGGAGATAGTTGGAAGGCTACTTTTTACCGCGGGAGATTATCTCATTCCAACGGGAAAACACGTTATAATACAACCCAAAAAAATATTTATGATCAGAATTACTTGAAACTTGATATCAATGGTCTTCAATACAATATAATATATACGTATTTTAGCATTTTTCGAATTTCATCACAAAAAGGGGTGAAATAGGGGATGAAAGTTTGTATGAAACCTACATTATTAGATTTTTTATAGTTTTAGCGCGAGTGAAGCCGCTGGTTCTGCTAATAGCATTATAAATATATGATACAACAGTACACTAACTCGCAGCGCGCGTGGTCGTGCGCGAGGTGCGCGCGCGCGTGCAGCAGCAGCGACAGCGCGCGCCGCAGGCGGTGCGCCGCGCGCGCCGCGCCGCCGCCCGCGCGCTCGCCCGCCGCCGCCAGCCGCGCGCAGCCCGCCCGCAGCGCCGCGCGCGCGCTCAGCGCAGACTCTTCGCCGTTTTCATCTGCCTACAGTTATTATCTCATTTTTGCTTTAATACTTACTTTTTCATTATAATAATTTTAACTGAATCGAATCTGTACATTAAATATTTTTGAAAAATGTTATTGAAATAGTAGTTATTTTCGATACAGAGGTAGAAACTGAAGTTTTTAGAATTTTTATCTGTCTGTCTGTCTGTCTGGGAACGCATTATATACTTTTTACTGCGGGAAAATATCTCATCTCTGAGAAAGAACGTTAAAACTTAACTAGGTACGAACCCAAGCGGAGCGAGGGTGAGTCGCTAGTTCTTGTATTTTTTTTTATTGGACACATATTTTACTTAAAATGCGACTATGCAGTATGAGAGTTTTTTTTAGGTCACTATTATGTTAATCAACGTAATTTTTTACGTTTTAATCGGAAACATCTAAATCTTGCTGATAAATAAATTATTTTGATGTTTTTTACAATATCTTCAAGTAATCATACTATAACTTCTTTAATTCTACATTTTGCTACTTAAAAACATATTTTGATATTCCCTATTATAATCACAGTAGCACATGTTTATTCGCTTGAGTCGCAAATATTTCTTCTATATTTTAATGAAACTTTTCAAAATAATTTCACAAAAAAAGTCCATCACTAATAGTGTAATAATTGCTCTTCAAATGATTTTGACTCACTGTACCTTTTTAGTTTAAAAATAATTATTAATTACTTAATCATTTCACAGGAAATATAGCTAATATTTGAGCTTGTTGTTTGCAATCGAATTAAAATTATAAATAATACAAATAAGCATAAGATTTTAAGAAATTAAAATTATAAAAGCAAACCTGAACGATCTCTTGCAAGTTTCTCAGGAGAGACCTCTCCTCGAGATCAGGCGGCGCGGGTGGTGGCGGCGGCGCTGTCAACGAGCGCTCAAACGTCATTATTGACCAACTGTGAAAATAATATTAAAAATATTGTAAAAAACTTATATAAAATTCTACAAGTTTGAACTTTTTTCACATGTTACATGATGTACTACTCCTATTTTATTTTTTGTTATCGGGCATTACAATTATCTAGCTGTTTATAATAATAATGACCACAAGTGTACGCGCAGACACAACGTGCACTCTCTATTCCTGTCACCCTTATACTCCGGTGGGACGACTACTCGACACGACCAGTGAGAGTAAAGGCGCAGGACCGACGCGACACGTACTCTCCGAGGCACGGGGATGAAACACTGCTAAACTTCCCAACTCCGGGCTGTTATTGAGACTTACAAAACAGAAAAACTCAATAACTAAACTTGGCCTGACCCGGGACTCGAACCCAGGACCTCTTGATGTGCAGCCGTACTTACTAGCCACTACACCACCGAGGCAGTTAAAATCTAGCTGTTTACATACATGTTGAAGTATATATATCAACGAAAATGCGAATTTACGACTATGTACTTATACGGAATTTTGCCACTTTTATACCTTATGCATTATATATTTAATAGGAAATTCATATATGTATATTCTACAAACTACGTAATCTATATAGAGATTATAGAATAACTCACCGATCTAACATTTTCGTGGAAGCTCGTTCATATCGCTCCAATAGCTGTTGTAAGTTGGCCGCGTCGTCACAAGACGCACCCCAGCCTAATACGCGAGCAAGATCGTTGCCTGTTCCCAGGGGAAGGACTGCCGTTTGAACTTGACGCTGTTGACACATATTACTATGATAACCCGTACATTCCTGTATAATATTAATACGATAATCGTATTCAGCTCTTTTTAACGTCCCCCTGTTGGGCACGGGCGTCCTTTTACTACCAGACGGATCAGACCATAATCCACTACGCTGGTCAAGTACGGATTGGCGAATTTCACATATCTTTAGAAAACTTGCCAAGTTTACTCAGACATGCAGGTTCCTCCTTCCTCGTGAAACAAGTAGTAATTACGTTGGAAAAAATTCGCACATAAAAATATCAGAGGTGCGAGACCCGGGACTTGAACCCGTTTCACTCGGTTTCCCAAGCAAGCGCGTCACCACTGGACTACTGGGAATAGGATCATAGAATAGTCGAAATACTGGAATTGAAAGAAATATTTGGAGAGCAAATAAATTAATCTCACAAATTCAATCTGTTCAGAGGCACATGTTTCGAGAAAGACTTTATTCAATACCATGTGACTTAAGTTTTACAGATAATAAATAGACTAAGTAAAACACGGTTGAACTTTTCAATTGTGTTTAACATAATAGTTGGAGATAATAATCTAAAAAAAAATTGGAATATACATGTCTACAATTGTGTGTATGCCGTATGGAATATTTATAAAATATACTAGTATCTACAAATATGTACGAAATTCCTGGAGACAATCCATTATCATATGTAAACAGCATGAAGTTAAAAACATAAAAATTAATTAGTTATATAAAACTAGTAAAAGTTAATGTAAATTATTAATCAATATAAATTAAAATGAAATGCTGTATGTTTGTAAGTGCATCACTTGAGAATAGCTAGAGCAATTTGGCTAATAGTTGCTTTTAATATAATTGTAATAGTCCCAACAAGATTTTTACAGAACAAAAATGAGAAAAACTGTCCAAAAATTGGGAAACTCGGGATAAACTGAAACTAACTGAAATTTTGGTATGAACTCAAAGTCCACACACAAAAATGAAACTTTAATAGGACAACATTTGTTCAACTTGAGATAGTTATAAATAAACATGTATTCTACTCACATGCATATCCAGCTTATCGACCTCTTGCAAGACCCATCCCACAGACCCGTCGCCACTACACACGAGCACTCGTAGCGGCGCGAAGTGCTTGAACAGCCTCAATCCAAGTCGAGGGCCGGCGCCGCTCAGTTCAAACACTTGCGCGGGATTTAGGAGTTGCTTAAATCGACGTAAAAACTTCACGCCCTGGTTGTCGCCTGTTTCAATATAGAAATAGGATAATAAATGTTGCACAGAGTAAGAAATAACCAAGATTTACAGACTGCCTCTTGGTTAGCTTGTTTGTTTAATTTAAAAAAAAAAACTGATTAGATCGCATAACATGAAAAAAAAAGAACCAATAACATATAGACCAATATAGGGGAGAGTCGGAGGTATTGTACCGCAGGATGAATCGTACCACCTCCAGATTTCTTCTAAACGGCAGTATTTTTTTACAGTGGAAATGTTAAAATATGCGATACTATGCGCCAAATGTCATAAGTCATTTTGTAATGGCGTGCGGCTGTTAATTTTTAATCCAGTGAAAAATTTCTATTTCGGTTGTTTTTGATCGAAATTTTACAGTGCATACGTAAGGATCTATCCTTCATAAATAGTGAGTAAAAATTATCATTTTTTTAATATGAATCACTGATTTAATGTACTACAAATATCTGTGTTTGTGTTGTTGCTAATTTTTGAGGTTATCACAAAAAACACTTTTTCTAATTTGACAGCTAGTTGTTTGTTGAATCGTACCACTAAAAGTTCTTTGTAACGTACCGGTACGATTTAAACGACTAATTTTTAAATTTCTACTGTTATTTTGCTTACAAAAATATTATTATTTATAGATGACTGATAAAATAAAATATTATAAATGGACTCCAGAAGATCTCGAAAGAGCATTATTAGCTTTAGAGAGGAAGGATATGAGCTCGAATAACATATGTAAAACCTATGGAATACGAAAACCTACACTTATCCGCCGCTTTAGAAAAAAAAATAAGTTTGCAAATGAATTAAAAATTCAAAAAGGAGTAACTACTTAGTCGAAACTAAGTCGAAACTTTCAATTGAAGCTACGTTAATTTTATTTTAGAAGTTATAAAGAGTTTTATTTTTTGTTAAATTACATTAAAAGAAGATAATTTTATTGTGATACTAATTTAATTTTAGAACGTAAAAGCCAAATGCTATATTTTTTGGTAAATGATGTTAAAAAAGGAAAAAATGTCATTTTAATTTTTTTTGTTAAGTTTATATTTTGTCGATTGTTTTACTTTCAGAAAGTTGTTTAATTTTAGAAAATATATTTTTGTTGATTCCTAACTATGTGTCATAATAAAAACAAGACTTAGGATAAAGACGTGACATTACTTATTACTACATATGATATATAATCATTATTTAATTTTTTAGAATATATTTTTGTTGTTTCACAAATATGTGTATTATGTGCCATTGGCAAACTAGATTTAAGATAAAGTGATATTACTTATTACTACATACAATAAAAATTGTTTAATTTTGTAAAACTTTAATAAATAAATGAACGAATTGTTAAAATAATATATTTTGATTATAATTAATTGAAATCCACCTATTTTAGACAGCATACACAAATTTATATATTAGTGGTCCAATTCATCATACCTATGGTACAATATATCCAACTAGTTCTCCGAATTGTACCATTTGACTGCTTGTAGAAAATCGCATATTTTAGGCAAATTAATCAATACTGGGAATAAAATGCCACTGGTTATGATTCAGGACATACCTCCTTACCTACATGTAATTTTGTACTTTTGTAAGTTTTTATAGAAAGGAGATAATTTATAAAAACTGAAAACTGGTACAATACATCCGACTTTCCCCTATGCTTATAAGGATACCTATTATTAAACACTTAATAACAACCTACCAGACCGCGAATTAACAAAGACGATGAGTGGAGAAGCGTTGGGTGGTCTATCCGGGAGCCAGCCATCGTCAGGGCCTACAGAGTGCAAGCGGGTCGGAGGTACAACAGATGCCCGAGCGGGACCAAGCAGGCACGTCGCTCTCCAACTAGGTCTACAGCTCGCGTGCACACATTTCCTACACCAGATGCATCGGAAATCTTGCAGCCTGGAAATATAAATGATTTTTACTGATTAAGTGTTTGCAGTTTTTAATTCTTCAATGAGTCGTTAAAAGTATGTTTCTATTATTGTTTACAGATGTAATAAAGTGGTAACATTTTTCGAACATTATATACTAGCAACTCAGGGTCAGTTCGCTTCGCTCGGATTCGTCCTTAGTGAAAAGCAAAAGCAAATCTATCCCACGGGAACCGTACATTTTCCGAGATAACACAAAAAAACCTATGTGCTATACCAGACTATAATCTATCTGTGTTCCTTTCATCCTTTCACATTTATAATATCAATGGGATTATTTAAAAATGCGCTATTCCTATGTTATTTATTCGCATGTCTGCGAATCATGTCAGTTATAATCTCATTTCCTGCGGTAGATCATGGGTTGAGCTTATCTTATTATGAAGCTTTAATATAGCAGAGTTCGTGCTACCAATATGATTTGCTAGTAGCAATATTGATTTGAAGTCTACATATATTATATTATATATATTATACTATATACTTCTTTGTCATTACACATATAATGAAAATATGTGTGTGATTTAAATAATGATGAAATATTTTTAATGTAATTTCTTTTTGATTAAGAAAATAATTATTAAAAGTGCAAATATAGGTGAGATATTCTAAGTAGTTGAAACGAACGCCATTGGTCAGATCGAATATGACGTCAGAGCATATCATAACAGAGCGATTAGCGATTTTGTCAAATTGAGTCGTCATTTCTCTGTGTATATGATACTGTGACGTCACGCCAAGCACGCAAAATGGCGAGCGTTTAAAGTATCCCTAACTGTATATTTAAAAAAAATATACTAAATTTTAGATTTTTGGAGCTGGGTATTTTTTTACAATTATGTAACGATATAATTCCGATTCCCTATTGTAATTTAGTACTAATTATTATCAAAATTTCTAAATATATATTGATAAGATGGTTTCAAATAGGAAGTGTCACAGCAAAATATCTAAAGCCATATTATCTAAGTACCAACTAGGGACGTCTTTGCTCTCACAAACTTTTCTCGCTACGAAATAAAATAAATCCACTGGGGATTTGAAATATCCAAGTCTTTTCACGGAGCATTACCGAAACGTTGCACTCGGAGACGTTATTGAGAGGGTGGGAAATTGCTGTGGGTATTGAGTTTAGGTGAAAGCAAAAAAATTTGCTTTTGTTTACAGCCAGAAAAGTAAATAAAGCAGCCAGGTAGGTAGATATAAGTAATGTTTTCTTTTCAAAATAAATAATATACAATAATAATATAAATATATAATAATAATATAAATATATAATAATAATATATAATAATAATATAAATATTCGCGTAAGTCTAAGAAAGTATAATGTTTTCTTTATTAAATCAACTGTTAATCTATACATCTAATAAAATTCTGAGTGGAATCTGTACATTAAATATATTTGTTTGGAAAATCTTATTGAAATAGTTATTATTATCGATACAAAGGCCGAATCTATAGTTTAAAGAATCTTTGTCTGTCTGTCTGTCCGGCACTATACTGAACGTTAAACCGTATCTAGGAACGAACCTGAGTGGAGCGAGGGTGAATCGCTAGTTTTCATATACATTTGAAATAAATAAAATTTTGTAATTAAAATTTATGAAGACAACAAAACAGGTAACATTGGGCTAACTTAAAAAAAAAAACTTTGTGGAACGTCACTGATATTATAATTAGTTTAGAAAGAGTATCTCTCCGTCCGAAAAAGAACTGGTGAATGAAACTCAGCGTGTCTTTTTAGAGTTCCGTACCTTCAATAGAAAAAAGATATCCGAATCTGCTTGAAAAATAAGGATAACATTATTGGCTAATTTCTGTGTCTAACAAGAAAATTATCATAATTGAAGGCTCAATATATTTTTCTTTTAACTTTTTCAACAATAAAAGTAAAATCTATACAAACGTGAACACGAAATTGCCTGGAGACAATCCCATTATCATAATATAAGCACCATAAAGCTAAAAACTTAAAAATCTATACAGATAATAAAATTGAAATGTCTGTTTGTAATGTCAAAATAACAGCTTTATACTAAATGCATATGGAATTATATACGGCACTTATAAGAAAAACACAATTTTTTTAAATTTTTGTCTATCTGTCAGTTTGTTTCGGCTAATCTCCGAAACGGCTGGACCAATTTTAACGGGACTTTCACTGGAAGATAGCTGATATTATAAAGAGTAACTTGGGCTACTTTTATTTTAGATAAAGAATTAGGGTTTCGCTCAAAAAAATTGAAACGTACCTAGGGACGAACCCGAGCGAAGCGAGGCCAGGGTGAGTCGCTACTATAATATAAAATAAAGCTTTCATCATGTAAGCTGGTAGTACAACAAAAAGGTAAACCTCAGGTGACGATATCATTCCCGCCACGTGTTCGGAATATAGTGCACGTACGATTTTGACAGGCACCATTTATAAAAAGAAATACTTCTAAGAAGTTTCTAACGTACATAAAAACCTAAGTAAAATTTGTGTAATTTATTGAAAAGAAAAAAGTGGTACCTAAGTTAATAAATTAAAGGACATATCCAGAAAGTGGTTATTATTCAACGAATTTCTAACCAGGATAAGTGTTACGTATTTAGATATAGACATCTCAAAAAGTAACTTGTCCTAAAATAAACAAACAGCTGCTATGACTATAAGTCTAGCAATGCGAACATATTATAAAAATAGTAAAAAAAAAGCCGTCATGAGGACTGCCGACAGAACTGAAAACTCAAAACTATAAACAAACAGTTGTTATTTTTGGATATTCAAATTAATTGTTCGTCCTTAAATTAAAATTTGAAAATTAAAACTGATTACATTTATCTGGTTTTGAAATCTATCGGCACTCTAGTGTTAGCGTTAACACGTCACGTGACCATGTCGATCACTACTTACATGAATTTAGTCCCCATCCAAACCTGCCTATAGAAGTTTTCACTTCAAAATTTCAAACTGTATTTTTTTTACAATAATGTAACTAAAACAGTACGTACAAAGGCTATCTTGCTAATAGACAAAGCAGATAACGCGCGAGTAGTTTTGTCACTTATGACAACACGCCGTGGTATATTTTCATTTTTTAGTTGTCTTTAAAAATTGAAATATGTTTTCTATCAGTGAATATTTTATTATTTTCTTATATCTCCATTTATATGTCTAAAAATATTATCTTAGTGGATTCTACTTCTAAATTTTTTTTCGCTTTCATATTATTATATAGTTAAATAATAGCTTTATACTGGCTACATTTTTCAGAATAAAAAACAAGCACCCATATAAAAAGTCGGCATGCCTTTTAGGTTAATTATTATATTTTTTAAATTTTTTAATGAAAACGTCCTTGAGTTAAAACTTGCAAATTAAAAAAAAAAGTATCATGAAAATCGTCCCACAATTAACGAGGAGTAATTAAAAGGAAAGGAAAGAGTAGGATTTTTTAAAAAAGGCACCCATATATAGATAAACTTAAAAAGCAAAACTTTATCTAAATACAAAATTTGATCCAAATCGGTAGAGCCGTTTTCGAGATACACGAAATAAATTTTTATATATAAAAGAATCGCTTAGTATACGCAAAGATTAGCACGTTTAAACAAACTAACAAACACTCTTCAGCTTTTTAATATATTACTATAAATATATGTAAAATATTACATAAAATAAATAAATATGAATAGGTATGTAGTTTCTGAACTGGAAAATATCAAAATCACTGAATGATATTAAATTATAAAAACAAGTTTAGAACTACAGTTTAAATTATTGATCGAGATACAATTATTTGTCCAGACAAAATTACTTATTACCACACCCATTTTAGATAGAATTTTTAAAGAATCTAAACTACTTCTTACATGTCAAAGTCACCTCCACTTTCAACTTTACTCCTTATATTTTCAAACCGTCACATGTACTCAACTCTCAATACATGTAACTAATATTGACATCCAATATTTGTACACTTCATGTTATATAACCTGCAAAGCCTTGATATTTTCTTTTAATTTTATAAGGAATTCCAGTGGGGATATTCTCGACTTCTCGAGCCTCATACACTGAGATGAAGACGTAACAGCTTGCGCTAACTAGACCGATAATAAATACATTACACATCAACCCATGTATTAATAATTTAAATTACGAGTCTAAAGCGTATAAAGCACCTATTTAATATAATATAAACAAATTAATAAAATTTCTATACTTTGAACTAGTACAGTATTACGAGAAGTCATTTGGTAGTTTTACCTGGAAAATTTTCCGACTGTTTTGAAAATTGATAGTTCTATAGATTTCGACGTGTTCTTTCAGAATTTCTACTGCCACCACGTATCTTTGCATTTTGGAAAAATGGCACTTAAAAACAGTTTTTTGACAAAATCTCCTTACTTACTGATTTTACGAAATATTTCGAAAACTATTCGGTTTAGCACAAAAAGTGTTTTCGCGGAAACTCCTAGTATAAAGTAGTTAATATTACTTTTGGCCAAATCTAAAATATATCCGATTGAGCCATTCTAGAGATTAGCATGTACAACAAACAAACAATCTAACAGCATTTCGCAATTAACCCAATGGACTCAATAAAGGACAGCTATTTTGTACACAAAACTATTGCAAATGAGGGATACGATCATTTTGAAAGTTTTACCAATCCTTATATTATACTCGTAATATTTTGTATACATAAGCATTTTCTTTTCAATTTCCCTTCAGGTCATATAGAGATGTTTTAGTACACGTTAATCGAAGAGTGAAGAAGCGGTCGCTGGCGGAGATTAAGATGGATTAATGCAGACTTCACTGGTATTGGAAAAATCGTAGTATCATCGCGATTCGATGAAAAGTCGATATAATTTATAAAATACAAGCGGATCCGTTTGGCAGATAGTTGTTCTGCCAAATTACTGGGAGGCTGGAAGCTTGAGATTATATGATTTTATATGTAAGAAATACAACTATAAAAACGTTATAAAACCTCGACAGCAAGTTACTCTACATAAACACAAATATTTTGTAATAAAAATAAGCCAAACCGTTTAGGAGATGAATTACGAACAGACGTACCATTGAATTTATTATTTAAGTTTCTCTGCATGGTTTCAAATAATTGTCTTAATAACACTATATGTATATAATACCTATAATGAATATAATATTATATATATATATATATATATATATATATATATATACAAGCATATTAAAAAGCTTTTATCTAACCGCCTTTAGATATGGAAGTATAATTAAAACTATTAAAATTACCATATTTCGCGAGAAAATCCAAAGAAAAAATTTAGTATGTACCAATACAACATAACATGAAATTTAAGAGGAAAACATTAACCGTACTCGCATATCTATTTTGAGCCTCAATATCTCCAGTTCCGTACTAAGTGAATAGCTTTTCAAGTTGACATCAAAATGCACTCTGCGGCATTCCATTCACATACACGTGTCACTCGCTATTGATGCATTATAATTAGTTGTTGAAAGCGTCTGTTCATATTACACACTAGCGACTTACCCTCGCTTCGTTCGGGATCGTCTCTCTGTATGTTTTAATTTTTTTAAGCGCAACCCTAATTCTTTTTCTAAAATTAAAGTAGCCTAAATTACTCCTTATAACATCAGTTATCTGCCAGTGAAACTCCTGTGAAAATCGGTCCGGCCGTTTCGGAGATTAGCCGGAACAAACAGACAGACAAAAAAATTTAAAATTTTGTCTTTCTTATATGTACCGTATATACTTTCATGTGTATTTAGTAAAAAGTTGTTACTTTGACATTACAAACAGACACTTCAATTTTATTTATCTGTATAGATTAAAATTGGATTTTTATTAGGTAAAGCAACACTTGATGTAATAACATCTACAGTGTACACTGTACAGTGTTCTATGTCTACCTTTTCATCTGTCTGTTCTTCTTTCTAAGACTTATATCTTTTCAAAAGAAAAAAAATATGTTAGGTCTTTAGTGTTTTAGAAATATTTATACTATGGGACATTTTCGTATTTTTCCATTTTCTATTAATTAGGCATTTTTTTTAGTTCACAATCACTTGAGGGTTGAAGTTACAGCATTCCTATCATGGTAAGTGACTGCTGAAAAAGTTGTTAAAAAAAAGTAATACTTCTTTTGGGACGTTTGGAAAAAATATGAGAGTAAAGCTTTTACGATACGCGCGCACACCGACAGCCGAAAAACGACATGATAAAGTTATCTGAAAGCGACAAATTGAAGTCAGCTGATAACTGTTTGTTGCCATGGTAACCGTTGTTATTGTCTGACAAATGATATATAATATTATATTCTTTCTTTAAATGATATTCTATAAATATGTATATGATTGTAATTAATACATATGCTTAAGATGCCTCATTTAATTATTTTATTAATTTATCATTCCTTTTACAAACAGAGAGTTGTGACATACGGGATGAAGTCTTTGCCTATTTTTGTTCTGTTACGCCAAAGAAGTATATCTGTTTACTTAGTTTTAACTTATAATACACTAGCGACTCACCCACGCTTCGCTTCGGGTTCGTCCCTAGACAAAAACAAAACTATCCCACGGGAACCGTACATTTTCCGGGATGATATATAGCCTATAGCCTTCCTCAGTTAACGGTCTATCTAATGCAAAAAGAATTTTTCAAATCGGATTAGTAGTTTCTGAGATTAGCACGTTGAACCAAACAAACAAACAAACAAACAAACAAACTCTTCAACTTTATAATATTAGTATAGATAAATGTGCAAGCTCTGGTCTCTTATAAGTGAAGAAGCACACATATTGTAAATCTTAATTACTTTTATTTTCTTAAACGATGTAAAGTGTGTATCTTTTGTTGGAGGTCCTTAACAAAATAAAACAAAAACAAAAAAAAAAAACTATTTACGTGCGTACATTTAAATGGGGTGAAAAAAAGGCTGACAATATTTAAATGGAAAACATTATATACCAGTCTAAATTTACCTAAATATATTATTAATAAAGCAAATATATTGGCTTTTTCAAAAGTCTACTCCATTTGGCAATTAGCCAGGAAGTGTAAAATTAGAAAAGTAGCCAGAGGGGAAGCCATTCATCCAGGCAATAGAGCTTCCGGAATACTTTTAACGAAAATTATTTAGGAAGAATCGAGTAACTTAGAGATTTATTTTTTTAGATATTTTTGGTATTATTTTTGGTTATTTCCGACTACACATTTTTTTACTTTAGCGAGCGTAACAATAGCTCCATTTTATAGAATATCTTTAAAAAAAATACAGTGAAACAAATATCAGAGGAATGATTTTATTAAAACTTCATTCCAATTCAAATCCTGTCAGCGGCAATGAAATACACGTGAAAATTCCCAATACAAGTTGGACAGTTCATTCATTTGCGGTAAAATTGATTGCTGGAGCCTCGTGTACGCTTTTGCATGCAAATTTAAACTGAAATACCAATAAATATATCTTCGTAGACTTGTGAAAGTGTATAATAATTTAGTATGCAAATACATTCCTAGATAATATGGACGTTCCCTCACTTCGCCCAGTTTCCTTCCTGGATGCCTAACAGTAGTCTACTATGAATAGAACTCACGGATAATTTACTAAATATACTAGTAAGTAATGTACGTATGTGCGTATGTAAGTATATTTGTATATGTATACTAGCGACTCACGCTCGCTTCGCTCGCGTTCATCCCTAGGTACGTTTTCACGGTTAGCTATGTTTAGGTATACATAGATAGTAGCTTGCTACTCCTAAGATATTCATTTAAATTATATAGCGATTTACCCTCGCTTCGCTCGGGTGCGTACGTCGTACGCGGATTTTGTTCACAATTTTATGGGTTTTTTTGTCCGCGGAACCCTGATTCTTTTTCTAAAATAAAAGTAGCCTAAGTTACTCCTTGTAACATCAGCTATCTGCCAGTGAAAGCCCCGTCAAAATCGGTCCAGCCGTTTCGGAGATTAGCCGGAACAAACAGACAGACAGACAAAAATTGTAAAAAATGTTTTTTTGGTATATGTACCGTGTATGCATCCATATGCATTTAGTAAAAAGCGGTTATTTTAATATTACAAACAGACACTCCAATTTTGTTTATCTGTATAGATATTTACATAATAATTGATGATTTTTTTATTATTCTTTTTTTCTCACGCTTTAGGGTTTCTTGTAGAGATGAGATACATGGTATCTATTTTCTATTATATATGTATATGTATATATATATATATATATTTATATATATATATATATATATATATATATATATATATATATATATATATATATATATATATATATATATATATATATATAAATATAATTATACATCAAGGGCGATTCTATATACATATATTTCAAGAAAATAAATCCACTCTTAAGATTGAAATGTGAATTATTTAAAATATTTTATCAATTTCTATATTTCCTAAGAAAATCAATACTCCAAAAGACAGCCCTGTAAGAGTAATAAAGACTAACAACATAGACTTATAATCATTTGCAATAATTCTAAGCCACTAAAGAAAAGAAAAAAAAAAGCATTTGCAATAGATCCTAAACTGACATTTAAAGTATTGAATTCCAAAAAGTAAGCTAAAGTTCCTACAAATAACCTCAAATATTGATGTCAAAGAGCGAAATCTAAATGTTTGCATCAGTTTTATTGACTGTCTCGATATTTGCATATTATTCAATATCAAATGGAATGTAACCTCGTGGTGTGGCTGACCTATATATGTATTTGCAAAGATTTCCTTATATAAAAAAAACTTAAATCTTTTAATTTTATCTTCTTCTTATATATATATATATATATATATATATATATATATATATATATATATATATATATATATATATATATATATATATATATACACAGTAAGAAACAGACTGCCTAACTCACTGACTGATCAATCAACGTACAGCTCAAACCGCTGGGTCTAGAGCATGAAATTTTGCATTGTTTCCTAGGAACGTTTTCCTGTAACTATAGCAGTAAGGTAGATGATCAGTGAGCTTTTTTAAGGACAGCGTAAGAGTTGTGGAAAATGTCAATGCCAGGCAAAGCTCAAGCTCAATATTTTATTATATTAAGCACATAATGCGAGCCATGGGAGCTTGTTTACCGAGATACGTTCTAGTGAATTTAAATTAATTTATTTCACTTTTTTAAATAATATTTACCACAATTGTATTATTATAACAAAAGATATGGCACATGGCACATGGCAAAGACAAGGCAGTGGTAGCCCAGTGGCAACGCGCTCGCTTGGGAAACCGAGTGAAGCGGGTTCAAATCCCGGGTCTCGCACCTCTGATATTTTCATGTGCGAATCATTTCTATCATGATTACCACTTGCCTTACGGTGAAGGAAAACATCGTGAGGAAACCTGCATGTCTGAGAAAACCTAGCAAGTTTTCGAAAGACATGTGAAGTCCGCCAATCCGCACTTGGCCAGCGTGGTGGACTATGGCCTGTTTCCCCTCGTATTGAAGGGAGGCCCGTGCCCAGCAGTGGGACATGAAAAGGGCTGAATAAATACATACAACAAAAGATATAGGGGATTCGTATTTAATAATTAAATAGATAGTGAGAATTTTAAATATTAATAAAAAACATACTCCATTGTAACAATACAATATTGTGACACAAATGGGATGAAAAGAAGCGGAAAAGTTTTCATTTTGTACTGTTCAAGTATTAATTTTCACAACAGTTATCTTTCACAAAAAAGCATATTTTTAGAATATTATCAACGAAGATAATTTATTCATAATTTAACCATTTCGTTGTAACAAAATGTATGAATATAATTTAGGAAAAATACAGCAAATCGAAATCCCTTTTCGAGCCAAATGCAGAAATCGTGTGAGCTCACCCTTGATAGATTAATTCGTTCCGGCGGTCCGGCCCCTTCCGTACCGAAAATAAAAACGTTTCACTAAGCCTTTATAATATACTGAGAGAAAAATACGTTCGTTTCTGCATAAATAGACGGGCGAACTAATGAATACAAGTTCTAGACAATAGTTTATTAAATTTCATCCAAATCTGTCGAGTCGTTTTAGCGTGAAGGCGTAACAAACTTGCACACAAACATACACATTTCAGCAGTTATAATTGTCACGCGGATAAGGTTATCGATAAGAGATAGACAAAATAAACGAAAGCTCTTTTAAGCTCTAGCGCCATATAAAGCAGTGCAGCGACATCTATTATTCAAAAAATCAAACTTGAAAACAGTATATTACAGTCCATAACATATTGATGCTGTCTGAATATATCTATTTTGCATTATAATATCATCACTAAAGAACAATTCTAAAGGTGGAAAAACGTAAATATTATAAATGAATTGGTCAAATAATTTATATTTAAAGCTAAATTTAGTATATTTATATTTAAAAAAAACTATTTTCATAGACTAATAAACATCTAACAAAATAATTGGACTAGATGAGATCAGAAGCTCGGGCAAGCACAATTCTGACTCACACACCGAGCGTGTTTTGTGAGAAACATTAAAATGTTATATTTTAAAATTCGAATTTGTTACATTAAAATAAAAATAAAATCAACAACATACGAATTTTCACGACTTTAGAAACATAAAGAAAAAAGTGACTAATAAACTATTCATTTGAATTCTAAAGTGCTATACAGAAATACCTCACACGATTAATTGGACTCAATTGTTTTCCATCCCTCAGTTATATTTACTAAGAATCACCCCTATTTTTCCTAACTTAACTGTCTAACTTGAATTATATAAGATCCATTTATCAAATTTTCTTCAATAGTCTCCGAGTAAAATGGCAGTGACATACTTACTTACGGAGAGACAGACATAACGAAATTATAAGGGTTTGGTTTTTGCTTTTAAGCTCCGGAACCCTAAAGACCTAGGCGAAGGCGGGAACATCCAGACCTCAACCTACTACGGACCTAATTGCGACGGTCAAATGTGTAAGCGTTATATATTTTTAAACTAATTTTGTGGTATTATAAGCTATTTGCTATTATTAACTCATATAGAGTTCGCTTATCGGACATCTATTTTAGTTGGCGCCGGAAGCGAGTTTATATATATAATCGTAAATGTCTAATAATAGATTGCGTGTGAAATGATCAGCGCTGGATTTACACTATGGGCCTAGTGCCCAGGGCGGCAAATTTTTAGGGGCGGCAAAATTCAGAGGGTGCGAAAAAATATTCTCTTCACGTTATCGAAAGCGCTTTTTTAATTTTCCAAACAAAATGATTAAAAAAAAAATTAACTTATTCAAAACTTAATCCGTTGGCATTGTATGTATAAAATAAATACTATGCCCAGGCGCGGCGCTAAGGTTAAATCCGGCATGATTTAATTTCGTCCGTAAATATGTTGATGATTGACAGAAATATGACTTTAGTTTATTTTGAAACTTGTTTTGTCGTACGATGAAACTTGTAAAATTCAAACAATTTTAAAATTACAAAAATAAAAGACCCGACTGCGTAAAGTCCCGTAGTGTCATTATTATAATATCTATAATTATGGCACGCGAAAATTTAAAATGTATACTGTATCTATACATATAATAAAATTCTAACTAAGTCGAATCTGTACCTTAAATATTTTTTGGAAAATCTTATTGGAATAGACTTTATTATCGATACAAAGACCGAATCTATAGTTTTTAGAATTTTTGTCTGTCTGTCTGTTACCGCATCACAGAAAAACCACTGGAGGGATTTTGATGAAATTTGGTATGATGATAACTGGATATCCGGGTTAACATATAGGATATTATTTACCGCGGGAGATTATCTCATTCCCACGGGAATACACGTTATAATACAACCCAAAAAATATATGATCAGAATTTTTTGAAACTTGGTATTAATGCTCTTCAATACAATGAAATGAATATGTGTTTTAGCGTTTGCTGAAATTCATCCCAGCGAAGCCGCGGGTTTTGCTAGTATATTTATATATATATATATGTATATATATATATATATATATATATATATATATATATATATATATATAAAAAGAATTAAGAAAATTGCGCAGATACTTAGAAAATGGGGATGAAAGTTTGTATTGGGAAGCGAGCTAGGGACGAACCCGAGCGAAGCGAGGGTGAGTCGCTAGTTGTTTATAAACAAAAATCAATAAAAGAAAACTTCATAAAACCTCATAAAACCTTCATAAAACCTCTGCGGAAAACAGCTTCTTTTCAGAATTAGAATAGCAGTTTTAACATAGTTGTTTCTCTTAAGTATATAATACATTGTATTTACAGGAAGAAATCATACCAACTTCAACATAACAGTTTGTTAGTTTTGACTTCTAGAGATTCTTAGACTGAGAGATAAAAAAAGGTAAAGTAAAAAAAGATAGAACTGTACTAACCTTAGCACCGAACCGCAGGTCTTATCGCATATATCACACTTGGCGGCTACCGGTAGATTCCCTTCTAACCATTGATGCGGCATAATTATTTTCTGCGAACAAAAATGTAATAATTACTTACATATATGTATGTATGTATGTATGTTTTTTAAAACAAAGTTTTAAGGCTGAAAAATGATAACTTTTTTATTTGTTTAAGAACGCTTGTCTCTGAAACTACCTGTCAAATTAAAAATATTCCTTTTTGTTTTCAAGCTTACTATTTAGCACTCGCTTCGTTCGAAAGCGTCTCTTGGTGCCTAATAGTCGCCTATGTGTGTTACTCCATCACGGCCATAGTCTATCTATGAACTAAATTTCATCCAAATTCGTCCAGCCATTTCAGTGTGAAGGAGTAACAAACAAACAAACAAACAAATATATACACATAAAAACTTTCGCATTAATAATAGTTTTTTAATATATTGATAACGGCAACCGGCAGACGCTTGAAATATTCATAGAATATATAGTATAGTAAATAATTAAATTAAAATAAAACAAATATTTAAGGGGGGCTCCCACACAACAGACATGATTTTTTGCCGTTTTCATAGATAACCCTTCGTGCGCGAGTCCGACTCGCACTTGGCCGGTTTTTTTTAATATAATCATTACGGTGGCATATTTTTTTTTTTTATGGTACTCAGTGATAAACGAGCAGACAGTCCACCTGATGGAAAGCGATACCTGTCGCCCATAACGGTTCATGCACTTAAGTTTTATGTAACAAAACTGCAGAACCGCCGCCGGTACGTTATCACTGTGAGGACTAAGATGTTATGCCTCTTGCCTGTAATTGCGCTGGCTACCTTATCCTTCAAACCGGAACACAACAATGCAATCATTGTTGTTTGGCGGCAGAAATAGATAAGGGGGTGGTACCCATCCAGTCGGACTCCTCAGGCTTGACAGAGTCCTACCACCACTGGGCGAACACTCGGACTCATAACTTACGCGAGCCGGACGAAGGGAAAAAGTTAGTATAGGATAGCCGGTATAGTACATACAATATACATAGTACAAAGATCCTTTCAGCGGATCTTTGTACATTTTTTTCACAACAAATGATTCACACCCCGAAGTCACGTAGTAAAGTAGTAAAACGAAGCGTAGCAGAAAAAAATAGTTAAACTTTAAATGGAGCTTCAAATTATTCTTTCTCTATTTCAATCGTAGGTAAGTAAAATAAGATATATTTTACATTATTTAATTAATATTATATGTGCGAAAATATCTCTGTCTGTCTGCGTGTGTTTTACAGTAAAATAGCTGAAAAAAAATGATAAAAAAATTATGATATTGTGTTTATTTGTATGACATGTGTATGTGTATACACACAATCACGCACACACTTAAAAGCTTTTGTAAATGTAATATTAATTATCTATCCGTTTTAATAATATAAATGTGAAAGTTTGTGAGTACGGATGTGTGTTACTCTTTCACGCCAGAACGGCTGAACGGATTTGGATGAAATTTGACACAGAGATAGATTATAGTCTGGAATAACACATAGGCTAGGAATAACACATACTTTTTATCCCGGAAAAATGTACGGTTTCGTGGGACAGGTTCGCCGCTAGTAAATAAATAAAAGAAAATATGTTGGGACATTAACACCCAGCACCATCTAGTTCCATGGTAAGCTACGAAGCTTGTGTTATGGATACCAGATAGGTGATACATTACACATATTACATAACTTTAAATACATACATTTTATAAATATAAACCCCCTTAACTGGAGTATAAACATTCGTGCTTATTATATAAATGAATGCCCCCAGCGGGACTGGAACCCGCGACCGCTGGCACAGCAAGTAGGGTAACTACAAATTGAGCCAAACACGTCGTCAAATCACAACTGTTTTAAATAAAAATAAGCTATGATGAATTAAGTTAAACTTGCTCAGTACTTTGCGTTAGCGAAAAAGCATTCGAGCGTGCTAATTAATTCTGATGGTTGGTATTAAAAAAGTTAGCCTTTCAATTTTTATGTTAAACATGAACCCTTTTTATAAGTCCTTTTATCATCATAACTACGAAAAATATTTCATAAGATTATAATAAACTTGCTGTGCCCCGCGGTTTAACCGTTAAATTTGTTTGATTATAAACAACAGTTTTACAATAATGTATGGAAGTCTACCTAATTTGTTGACATTTATGATTACTGCTCCACTCCCTTCGGTAGTAGCATGATGATATATATAGCCTAAAGCCTTTCTCAATAAATGGGGTATCTAATGCAAAAAAAAATTCAAATCGGATCACCAGTTTCTGAGATTAGCACGTTCAATCAAACAAACAAACTCTGCCTCTTTATAATATTATTAGAAACTCACCCTCGCTTCGCTTCGGGTTCATCCCTAGACAAAAACAAATCTATCCCACGGGAACCGTAATAATATATAGCCTATAGCCTTCCTCAGTTAACGGGCTATCTAATGCAAAAAGAGTTTTTCAAATCGGATTAGTAGTTTCTGAGATTAGCGCGTTCAACCAAACAAACAAACAAACAAACTCTTCAGCTTTATAATATTAATAAGTATAGATATACTCGTAGGTATATAAAAGTAAAATAATTCAGCTCTTTTAACGTCTCACCGCTGTGGTCGGTACTTTCGTGGATAGGATTAAGGCATGGTCCACTACACTGGCCAAGTGCTGATTGAAGAACTTCATACATTATTTAAAAAGTAGTTATCTCTCACATCATGGTTTCCCTACGACATTTGCTTTCACAGTATTACCAAGAGGTTAAGTTGAAACTGAGATTCACACATGGAAATTTTATAACTTCAAACGTGACTTTGAAACTCGCTTCCCTTGCTTATTAAATACGAGTGCGTTACTAATATTATTATGTGAAATTATGTACATACATATATTCGTAAGTTTAGCTCTTAATCCGCAAGAGAGTAATGTGTTGATGTCATTTTTGGGCAAAGATTAGAGAAAGTTTTCCGGTAAAATGCCACGTAAGCGAGGGCGTGTAGTTAATTCGCTTCGTTTTCCCAAATAGGAAATTTATCTCAACCTTTTAAGTATAGGATGTTCGCAAAGTACGCTTAGGGTCCCGTAGCCAAATATCTAAAACGGAACCTTTATAATTTCGCCATGTCCATCTGTCCGTCTGCACTTTTACTTGTTACATTTGAGTTTTACTCAAAGGAAATTTAGTAGATACGTGTGTCATGTAAACTGCAAAACAATGCTAAAGTGAAATCTATACATATGTATAATAAAATATTTTTAGACAATCTTATTGAAATAGTCATTATTATCGATAGAGAGGCCGAATCTATAGTTTTTAGAACTTTATGTCTGTCTGTCTGGGAACGTATTACGAGAAAACCACTGAACAGATTTTGATGAAATTTGGTATTATGATAGCTGGTTATCCAAGTCAATGTATAGGATACTTTTTACTGAGGGAAATGTCTCATCTCTAAGAAATCATATTAACCGTTAAAACGCAACTAGAGACGAAAACGAGCGAAGCGAGTGTGAGTCGCTAGTTACTAAAATAAAAAATAAATAGGGGAGGCATTTCATTGACAGGTGTTTTTTTAATAGATCTTTAAAATTGAGATAGATGTTTCTAAACGACTTTTTTGATAAAGCTAATAGTCGCAAAGTTGTATACATCTAAGGTAAACATACAAATTGTAGGAAAAAAATGTTAAGTTCATAAGCATGCATTATAAAAATGAATAATTCAATAAACTATCAATCAATAAAGTACATTCTCGTTTTATGGCCGCGTAATAAAACCGATTAATAGATACACTAGAAGGAAGAAATGGCATTCAAGACGCGAGAGTATCGATAAAATGAATCGTTCGGATTTACTGCCTCGTAAAATGAATTACTTGTACTAATACTAAGCATCGATCCCACGAATGCCCTTCAGATTATGGTGTTATGGATTAATTAAGTGGAAGAAATGGGACGTTTAAGGGTTTAAGGACTTCCAGGGTAAATATTTTTTATTAGGTATTAAGTGTTGCCTTATATTCTACAGTACCTGGGCGACCGAGCTTCGCACGCAGTTATTTTTTTATTATATTGTATTTTATACATAAAAAAGCTAAAAACTTGAATAAATACAAAAAAAAAACAAAAGTAAAACCTTTCTATCTAATCGAACTCGGACATTCGGATCGTTAATCTTGTACCTTGGTCGCTTGACCACGATGTTTATGCCGAAGTGTAAGAAATTATCGAGCATTTTTTGCGATGAATAATGCAAAAGAAAACCGCATAAAAACTTGAAAACGCGTTACTCCAGACATAAGACTAATCTAGATCGATTTTTCGCCGATGACCGATAATTAATATATATATATATATATATATATATATATATATATATATATATATATATATATATATATATATATATTATTTATACAAGAATTGGTCGTTTAAATATATTAGATATGGAGGTAGTCTTATATTTTTATTTCACTGTCTTTTTGGTCTATTATTATTTTTATATTGGATAGCATAAACAGCTGCAGGCAGATTCGGAGGTCCTGGATTCAATGTCAGAGTGAGTATAGTTATTGGGGTTTTCTATTAAGAGATTTACAATATCAGTGCGGTGGGGCTTACGTGTAGTGGTTGAAGTGTTCAAGTTTCAACTAGAATCTTTTTACTTGTACTTCTTCTTTTTTAAATTCGGCTAAATTAAAAAAATCGGTCTATTTCGAGTCGGACACGCACACGAAGGTTTCCATACCCTAATCGGTTTTCTTTTAATTTGCATGGCAGCCTTTGTGAAACTCGCAATCTGAGTTTTTATTTTCCTTAGTGGCTTAGAGTTGCGTTTTGGGTTTTTGGTGTTTGTTATTATAGCGGCAATAGAAATACACACTCTGTGAAAATTTCAACTCTCTACCTATTATGGTTCATGAGATACATGCCCTCTGCCAGACAGACGGACGGACGGACAGACGGAGAGTGGAAGCTTAGCAGGATTCCGTTGCTAACCTTCGGGTAAGGAATCCTAAAAAGCAATATACATATTCAATACAAAACACTTGCAAAATAGTTAAGAGTAATCTAGTCATCATTAATTCTACTAATTAAAACAAAGGATTTAGAGACAGTTTTTCAAACACAACAAAGGATTTAGAGAAAATCAGCCCGCAAACTAAAAATTAAAGAGTGCGTGTATGAATGTGTACACGCGCAAGAAGTAGCTTCTGTAAGTTATCGGTACTGTTTATGAAATTAAATGTATGTTTTAAATAAATGACACATCTTAGGCACATTACAACACATATATTTATAGAATATCATATAAGGAAAGAATATAATATTATATATCATTTGCCAGACAATAACAACCGTTACTATGGCAACAAATGTTCGTAACGCTCTCGTCACGCATTCACCAGCTTACTCCCCAAGTTAAGCATGTAAAGAAGTTTTACTTCAATAATTAAGTAATTTAAATTAATAATTAAAATATATTCTATTTAGCGATATTTCAATAACAAGCTATTTCAATCCAGTGAACTGTTAAGTTAAGACCGTTTGTTGGGTCGCTTCCGTCGTCCATAATGGCTCCGGTGACAGGTGTCGATGGGAATCTCAGTACATTTTGAAACGAAAATTATATTTTCTACTAAAAATTGTGCTACTGATTTTTTGACAGTTATTTCCAAGACAGATATAACAATAAATAATAATAGTTTAGCCCATTTATAAAAAATATATTAGTTGATAATAAAATTAAATTATAATATAATTCTCACTATTTATTTATTTTCATTTTCAATCATTATGCCATTTTCTTGTTATGCCTTTCATTTTCATGTTAAATTTATTTTTATTATTGTAGATTGCTCCTTTAGACCAAGCATTGATTTATAGTTTTAATTCCATATTAAAACTGCTAAATTTCAAAATTATCACTAAAACTCATTCATGTCTTCCTCACAATACGTGACACTGGCAGAATGTATTGCGTCTGTTAACGCAACTCTAAGCCACTGAAGAAAAAAAAATAGGGGGTTTACTGTGAAAGAAACTTTTCAACGTATTTCGTCCTCGTGGAAATGAATTATTTAAAACAAATGTATTAAAATATCATCGACGTCATAAAAGACCCAAGAGCAACCTGCTTGTTCAGGAAAAGATTTGAAGTAAATTCAAACTCCGGTCACGCATCTTTGATATTTTCATGTGCGAATCATTTTTTAACATGAATTTCACATGCCTTATAGGGAAGGAAAACATGGTGACGAAACTTGCATGTTTGAGAGAACTTAACTAGTTTTCGAAAGACATGTAAATTCCGCCAACCGCACTGGGTTACGCATAATCCCACCGAACGGAATACTTGCTTTCAGCAGCCGAGTGTTAAAAGAAACTGAATCGGTAATTAATGTGTACATATATTCGAGACACCACCATATAAAATAGTTTTCGGTAACAACAAAGCGGGCAGACAGATAAATTACACTTTCATTTTTACGTAATAATATTACGGATATATTAAAACTAATTTAACTGACCCCATCAGGATCCTCCACAAGGTGCGGTCCGAGGGACGCCAGGGTGCTCCACTTGCAGGAGGGCGGGGCTCGCGCGGCGCATCTCTTGTGTGCTTTGTATTTGCAAAGCTCACAAGCGAGCGCGTGCGCAGTTCCGAGTGCACCGAGCGGCTCGCGACATACGTTGCAGAAGGTTGGTCGAGGGTGGGTTGCTGCATACCTGTTAGATGATGTACACATTAAATTATAATTGCAAATGTTTTTTGAGTATATAAAAGAAGTGTTTCTTAAAGAATTTGTCATGAAATAGCATTGAAAAGTAATTAATATTATGAAAAAGGGCACTAACTTTTAATTAGAAGATTTTTAAATAAATATAATTATACCAAATTAATATTATACTTTCATTCTGTCCAGACATAACTTTAATTTTAAATAGCCAAGATCTCAAGGATAAACATAATTTAATTTCTAATATTCATTTATATCAAATCTGAAAATTAATTAAACAGATGGGCGTAATGAATAAGTAAAATATTTTAAAGATATTGTAGGGTGTTAGGTAATCTTAAGAAAGTATTTTTTTTTACCAATGATGGTCACCAGATGAGATGCTAGCTACGAGGTCTGCGACGTCGGCCCCGCGGTGTAGCGCCCCTCGTAGCGCGCCCGCCCACGCTTCCATTTCACCGCGGTTATCCGCACACAGCACTAGACAGCGAGAGGCTGTTATCACCTATCGACAAATTATTGTATTGTTAATAATAAATTACTATCTCTTATATAAAAAATAAACAGGCAAAGACAAAACAGTTCAGTATCTTTTTAGCTTTTGTTGTCAATCGATTCTTCTTATTTTTACGAGTTTTAGTGTTTAATTAATAAAAAAAAATGTTATGGTTGACTTTCGACCACTAGGCGTACACTAGTACATTATAAAATTTTAAATAAAACTATGTAATAGATTTTATTTGCGGATTTTTTTTTTGGATTTTTAGTTTCCGACGTTTCGAATACTTTACAGCAATTATCACAAAACTCTCCAGATCCAAAAATCAAAATAAATCAGCATAAAAATCCGAAAAGATATATATTTAAAATGACGAATATCCATGTAAATGACGAATATCTGTATGTTAAATATTTTTTGAAAAATATTATTGAAATAATCGTTATTATCGATAGTGGCCGAATCTACAGTTTTTAGAATTTTTGTCTGTCTGTCTGGGAACGCATCACGAGAAAACTACTTGACAGATCTTATATGATGATAGCTGGTTATCCGGCTCAAGATATAGGATACTTTTTACTGTGAGAAAATATTTCATTTCTGAGTTTATACTAATCGTTAAAACGTAGGGACGAACTCAAGCAGAGCGAGGGTGAGTCGCCAGTACATTATAAATTAATTAAAGTTGACTTTTTGTCTATTCGGGCTAAACTCAGAAACTATTGTAAATATTTTCATTCGGCTTCCATCAATAAGAAAAGGGATTATATAAATAAAATTTTGTATTTATAAAAAAAAATAAAAAATAATCTAAATTATAGCTATACCTATGATATATTTGTGAGTTAAATCGGAAAAAGATCGTCTCTAGAGACACACCCGAGCTCAAAGAGGTTAAGCGACTAGATAATAGCTTTTAAACTGAAAAAATATATCGACTTCGAAATCATGAACTCGTCTATTATAACATTATAGTTCTATTTTTAGATTTTACGTGCTTTATTTGCGGCTAATCGAGACCCTGAGATATTTTTCATACATAGGTATACATAAAAAAATATTAAAATAATTTTACAATTGACTAAAATATTACATAACTTCGCTCGGGTTCGTCCCTAAGTGATTTTTTAAGTTGACATAATTTTTTTACCTATGAACCGATTGAAATAAAATAAATACTAAATGTTAAGTGAAGCTTACCAAAATACATTAGTGAAAACCGCACCCAAATCGGTTAAGCCGTTTCTGAGATTAGCGCGCACAAACTCACAGGCAGACAGAAATTCTAAAAATTCTAAAAATTGGGTTCTATTGCGTTAACATTCCTTCCATGTACAGACAGCTATTTACAATTTCACTATATGTATAAACATGCACACAAAACATCTGAATATCAGAATCAAAATGTCTCCTATATTTTGAAGTTAGTAAATAAATGAAAATAATTTTTTTTAAAAAGAGCCCTGATTTAAAATTTTGTTTTAGGTCCATCATTATAGAGTTTCAATATTAACGCTCCATTTTAATTTATTGTCGCTAAGCTAGCAAGCTACGTTGAATTAAAGTACTTTATATGCCCACAGTCAACTTTCCGATAATTTCAAAATTTCCCGCGCGTCATAAAATTTATCTAATATATAAAAATCTCGTGTCACAGTGTTTGTGGTCGCACTCCTCCGAAACGGCTCGACCAATTTTTATGATTTTTGTTTTGTATATTTGGTAGGTATGAGAATAGGTCGTAAAGTATTTTTCACCCTCCTACCCCCCCCCCCCCCCCCCATTTTTTAATCACGATTTTTGTATTCAGAGTAATAGTATATAAATAGATAGCAACGAACCCGAGCGAAGCGAGAGTAAGTCGCCGTATAACATAAAGCCAAATGGTTTTTTTTGTAGATTGAACGCGGGCGTAGCCGCGGGTTCTGCTACTACTTATATAAAACTTATATCTTCCAACTTCCTATGACGATAATAAACAAAAAAAAAACAATATGGTGGTCAAGTGTCAGGTCGACTATATTACATAAGTATATCCACATTAAGTACAATACTGTATACAGTTAAACTGTATCGCAAATAAAAATTGTTCTCTTGTTATCAATTTTAGTTTCTACCGAAGTACAAAGAAAGAAATACATCATTAAAAAAGTGACAATAATAGGGTCTCGATTTGACCTGTATTTTCTTTCTGAACCCTAACGTGACCCTAATCCAGGCTAAGAGTGTTGCGATGAAGAGGGTTCACTAGGCTAAGGCTATATATACCATTAATTTAATGATCCATGAGCTGTCATGTTTAGGTCAAACAGGTTTATAGCTGTCATTAACTTTACTAACTACATCTATACATATAATAAAACTGTAGAGGTCGAATATTCGTACATAGAAAAAAATGTTACAAACCGAGTCAGGGAGATATCAGAAGAGAAATAGAACAAATCCAGTTTATCTTTCAGATTTTTGGTTTCTCTGTATGTTTGTCTGTTTGTACGGGCTAATCTCCGTAACTGTTGGAACGATTTAAATGAAATTTTGCATGGTGGTATCATATATCCTCGGTCAACATTTAAGATACTTTTCATTCCGGAAAATTAAAGAATTACCGTGGGATAGTAAAAAAACTATAGTAATTTATACAGCTTAGTACACAAAAACTACTGATTGGACTTTAATAAAACTTTACAAATATATAGTTCATACATCAGAATAACAAATAGGCAAGTTTTTATCCCGGAAAAGTGTATGGTTCTCGTGGGACAGACTTTTTTTTGTTTGTCTAGAGGCCAACCCGAGCGTAGCGAGGGTGAGTAGTCGCTAGTATGTACTATATGAATGTATTAAAAAACTTAATAACAAGCTTTGGCGTGCGACTTTATACGAGTATTATATACATCCTTTATTAATGTCCACTGCTTAGCATGGGCCTCCTTTAAGTCTAGTGGCCCATAGTCCACGCAGGCCAAGTGCGGGTTGGTGGACATCACATGTCTTTCGAAAACTTGCAAGATTCTCTCGTTCTCTCAGATTGATGCTGGTTTCCTCACGATGTTTTTCTTCGCCGTAAGGCAAGTGATAATTATATTGGAAACGATTTAAAATGAAAATATCAGAGGTGCATGACCGGGGTTCGAACCCGCTCCATTCGGTTTCAAAAGCGAGCACATCAACACTGGTATTTAAGGTAAATATTTGCTCTCAATTGGACTTCTCAAATATTTCTTCTACAAATTAAAAAGTAAAAGGTTAATGAGTGTCAAAAGCTATTATAAATACTAAACATCAATACAACATACAATTTGACATAATTTGTTCAATAGATAATCTATACAGATAAATAAAATTGGAGTGTCTGTTTGTAATATTAAAATAACCGCTTTTTACTAAATGCATATGGATGTATACACGGTACGTATACCAAACCAACATTTTTTTCAATTTTCGTCGTCTGTCTGTTTGTTCCGGCTAATCTCCGAAACGGCTGGACCGATTTTGACGGGACTTTCACTGTCAGATAGCTGACATTATAAGGAGTAACTTAGGCTACTTTTATTTTAGAAAAAGAATCAGGGTTCTGTGAAAAAAAATTAAAACCCATGAAATTGCGAACAAAATCCGCGTACGGCGTACGCACCCGAGCAAAGTGAGGGTAAATCACGATATAATTTAAATGAATATCTTAGGAGTAGCAAGCTACTATTTATGTATACCTAAACATGGCTAACCGTGAAAACGTACCTAGGGACGAACGCGAGCGAAGCGAGCGTGAGTCGCTAGTTAAATTATAAAATTTTGGTCACGTTATTGGAGCTTCCAACAAAACAAAATAAAACTTTCTTAATAACGTAATCTCTATTATTGAAGCAACCTTCGACTGGATTTGAAAACACAAAAACATAAACAAATTAGATAGGGAAACTTTTATAAAAGCAGGTCAAACATGATTCAATAGGGCTATGGAAGATTTATATTTTGTAGTTAATATAACACGGGGTCCGGATCAGTCCGTCTGACCTGCTGGTCGGGCAAATGTCCGACCCGGCAGGTCAGATGGCAGACAACGTAACTAAATTAGTAGTAGGTATATTCGTTGTTTTGCAATTTTCTATTTAGAGAATAAAAAAATGGCTGCGTGTAACCTTTACGCGCGGTTGAAGTTAAACTTCTTTGGCAAATATTGCAATTAAATTAGAACAAATCAATAACTAAATGAGGTATATTAGGTATATTACAATCATATATTTATAGAATATCATTTCAAGAAAGAATATAATATTATATATTTGTCAGACAATAACAACAGTTACCATGGCAACATGAAAATGTATTCTATCTCATTCTCTCGCCGGCTTAATCCTATATACTTATGTGTTTGTCTCTTTTTACCCGACTGCCAAGGAAGGGTATTGTTAGTGTCACATTTTCGTTTCATCGAGTTTCAAATCACAACGATTCTAAAGAAGTTTCACTTCAAAAAGCCAAGTCGATAATGTGTTGTGTCCATGCCAGTTTTTGCTCCTGGTGGCGCCTCAAGTACATAGCGTTTATTGAAAGTCGCGGTTTAATCTGTCGCAAATAATAATAATAATGTCCTCCTGACCGATTCACGTCAGTCACGGGGGTAAAGCACCGCCAAATTCCCAACTCTGGGTTGTTACTGAGGCTTACTATACAGAAAGAATCAATAACTAAACTTGGCCCGACCCGGGACTCAAACCCAGGACCTCAGGATGGGCAGCCGTACATACTAGCCATTACACCACCGAGGCAGTCGCAAATAGTTTAATAAAGAAAGTATTTATGTGAAGTGACGATTAGTTACTAGTATTGCCTCGTGAGTCTAGCATAGTACGGCTGGAGATCCCGAAGATCTTAGATTTCAATAATAGCTAGGTGTCAAGAAGTTGGTAGTGTTACATCCTGTACCTTGAAGAGCACATTAACGCGTAGTTTCTGCCCTTGGTTTCAATTCTCGTGTCAAATTATTGTCCCATCGTCTTTTGAAAATGATAGGAATACAGATGCCACTTTTGTATGGGCATAAATTTGTGCACTATTATATTTCGCGGGCAGTTAGTTGGCTAGTGAGATTGCGCGCCGTGGCCGAAATTAGTCAGGGAAACATTAGATATCGAATTTTTCGTTTTCGAATATTATTAAAACTTACTAAGGACATAATATGGTACAATACTATTCTATACTACTAATATTAGAAATGCGAACGTTTGTGAGGATGGATAGATGAATGTTTGTTGCTTTTTCACGCCAAGACTACTGAACGGATTTTGATGAAACTTTACAGTAATATAGCTTATACATTAGTATAACACATATTATGCTATAATTTTTAAAGATATAGTAATACACTAGCGGCTAACCCTCGCTTCGCTCGGGTTCGCCTCTAGACAAACAAAAACAAATCTATCCCACGAGAACAGTACATTTTCTGGAATAAAAAATTTGTTATTTTGATATATATACTATATTATTGTAAAGTTTCTTTAAAATCCAATCAGTAGTTTTTGTGTGATAAGATGTATAAGTAACTATAGTATTTTTAACTGTCCCGTGAGAACTCTGTGATTTTCCGAGATGAAAAGTATCTAAAATATTGACCGGGAATATAAGATACCCCACCAGGCAAAATTTCATTTAAATCGGTCCAACAGTTTCGGAGATTAGCCCATACAAACAGACAAACATACAGAGAAACAAAATATTTGAAAAAATCGGGATTTGTTCTATTTCTCTTCTTACATTCCCCTGACTTGGGTTTTTAGCATATTTTTTTTCTATGTACAGACATTCGACCTCTACAGTTTTATTATATGTATAGATAATTAAAATACGCATGCGGAGCCGTGGGAAAACGCTAGATTTTTATGTATATTAACGTGCGGCATATAGAAAAGAGTGAAGTTTATATATTACGCCTAAAAATTAATTCTATCCCTCGTCTAACCTTCAAAATTTTACGTTAAAATGCATAAAAAGTTTAATTAGCTCTGGTAATGCTAACAAAATTTGTTTATTTAAGCATGGAAAGAGAAAATATTTACTAAAATATACTTTACTCGCAATTTACGAGTTAAGACTCGCATATTAAATTAAAATTACTAATGAGCCTCGTGGAAACGGTGGCGCAGTGCGTTAACATTCGTAAGGATAAAATAACAAACGATCGACTGAAGCAATTCTAGCTTGTTTTAGTAATAGAATACGTATAACGGATATATGTATACCATATACATATCTATATATATATATATATATATATATATATATATATATATATATATATATATATATATATAATAAAACTGTAGATTTCGAATGTCTGTACATAGTAAAAAAATGCTAAAAACCGAGTCAGGGGGATGTAAGAAGAGAAATAGAAGAAATCCAGATTTTTTCAAAGTTTTTGCTTCTCTGTCTGTTTGTCTGTTTGTACGGGCTAATGTCCGAAACTGTTGGACCGATTTGAATATTGTATGGTGGTACCTCATATCCCCGGTAGATTTAGATACTTTCATCCCGTAAAATTAAAGTGTTCCCGTGGGATAGTTAAAAAAGTATAATAATTTATACAGCTCAGTACACAAAAATTAATGATTGGATTTTAATGTAGAAATTTGTTTGTCTAGACGCGAACCCGAGCGAAGCAAGGGTGAGGCGCTAGTAGGTATATATGTATAAACTATAAAGAGAAAAAGACAAAACAACTCAGTACTTTTTTCTCTTTTGTTTGTCAACCATTTTTTTTTGTTAAGCAGCTATTGACGAGCTTTTGTGTTTAAAAAAATTGTTCTTTTTATACAGACAGGTAAATTCTATTTATAAATGTTTTCCTCAAAATTTAATAATGATTACGGTCGAATTTCGACCACTCGGCAAATTTTGGTACACATAATTACACCGACTTCAAATCAAAAGTAATTATCACGCTCTTAGGGGTTGAATTTGAAATTGTTCATGAAATTTATATGGGATAACCTTTGACGTTTAACCTATTATATACTGCCTCCTTTTTGTATTTCAGCTCATTAACAGGTGAGAGACCATTATGAAAAAATCAAAATATACATATATAGTATTCATCCAAAAATTAAAAGTAACAAAATTTTCTTCACAACTGTTAGTAAAATCTGTTTGTCAATTACAAAAAATCTTTAACTAATTGAAAGCTAGCAATGTTAGCCCAGTTGTTACGTTATCACTTAAAAAAACAAATGAAGTGGGTTCAAATTCCGGGTGACGTACCTCTAAATATATTTTCATGCGCGTTTCACTTTCATCATGATTACCACTTGTCTTACGGGGAAGCAAAAAATCGAGAGGACATCTGTATAATGAGATTAAATAAGAATTTAACGTTATACTGTTTATGAGCTATTGCATCGAATCTGTGCCGTAAGCCTCGGACCAACACAGTATAGTAAAGTACAAAGCGATTTATTTATAATTATATATAAATAAAATTTCCACCCTTAGTTTTCAACCCCTATTCACCTTTACATTTACGTACATGTATATTTATGGTTAAGACGACCTGGAAAAGTTATATAGGTAATTACATAGCGTTGTAGCCCTGTTAATGTACTTCACATTAATATGACTGTAAAACTTTGCATGAACTTGCTTAATTTAAAAACCAAGTCTAGTACATATATAGAATAGAACATGTGTATTACTACGTATTATATGTATAACAAAATCCCCCTGCCGCGTCTGAATACGATAAACTCAAAGAACTACTGAAAATCTATACATATTTATACATATAATAAAACTATAGAGGCCGGATGTCTGTACATAGAAAAAAAAAATGCTACAAACCGAGTCAGGGGGATGTAAGAAAAATAGAACAAATCCAGTTTTTTTTTCAATTTTTTAGTTTCTCTGTCTGCTTATCTGTTTGTACGGGCTAATCTCCGAAACTGTTGAACCGATTTAAATGAAATTTTTATGGTAGTACCTTATATTCCCGGTCAATATTTTAGATACTTTTCATCTCGGATAATTAAATAGTTCCCGTGGGATAGTTAAAAAACTATAGTAACTTATACAGTTTAGTACACAAAAACTAGTAATTGGATTTTAATGAAACTTTACAATAATAATGTTCATACATCAGAATAACAAATGGGCTACTTTTTCTCTCGGAAAAATGTACGATTCCCGTGGGATAGATTTGTTTTTGTTTATCTAGTGGCGAACCCGAGCGAAACGAATGTAAGCCGCTAATCTATACTAATATTATAAAGCTGAAGAGTTTATTTGTTTGTTTGGTTGAATGCGCTAATCTCAGCTAATACTAATCCGAGTTAAAAAATTCTTTCTGCATTGAGTAGCCCGTTAATTGAGGAAGGCTATAGGCTATATATCATTCCGGAAAAATGAACGGTTCCCGTGGGATAGAATTATTTTTGTCTAGGAACGAACCGGAAGCGAAGCGAGGGTGAGTCGCTAGTATATATATAAAAAAATAGAATATACAGAACTGAACAAATTTACACAAAATTTTAATTCGACTGAAAACTTTTGGTTATTTGTGTATTTTAAAACTAACATATATGTACGTTTTTATTTAGTTATTTGCCAGCGTTAGCCATATAATTTTTTTTTAATTTTTCTGATATTTTAATACTTATTATCCTATTCCGGACTAAGAGAAATCCATAAAACCAAATATCATTAAAATTGGTCTAGCCGGTAAGCGTGTGATAGCTATTATATTGAATAGATCTAACATCAGGCACCGTGTATTGACATGGTTACAATTGAATTAAGATATAAATTATGCATATTGAATTCTAACGAGGTAACTATACAGCCATATACCTACATTATACATGTTGTATTACGAATTACAAGTAAAAGAAAGCATGTAGGAAAACCGACTTTTAGCCACTAAAAATTAGAAACATTAATTTTAATTACGTAATAAATTTAGAATTTTGTCTGTCTATCTATCTGTTTGTCTGTGTGTTACCGCATCACAAGAGAACTACCCGACAGATTTTGATGAAATTTGGTATGGTGATAGCTGACGATCCGGGTCAATATACAGGATACTTTTTATCACAGGAAAATATCTTATTTCTGAAAAAAATATATACAAAAACTGCAAAGTAAGAGTATAGGTACTAATATGTAAAACCTAAGAATTTGGTTTTTGGTTATCTGAACGCGGACGGAGCCGCGGGCAATGCTAGTATATATATTAAATAAATATGACAAGTAGGAATTTTAACTATAGCTAAAATATTATACGTACATATGTACATTTGCGATGTATCTACTTGAAGTTTTGTTTTGCTTTGCATCGGCTGGCACCGATTTCGAAAATGTCTCATTAGGTATTTATAGTAAATGAAAACTCCCGTTCAGTTATTTTTATTTTAAATAATACATATCAACCAACGTAGAACCTCCTTCTTTTTTGAAGTCGGTTAAAAAGAAAAGTGGCATCAGCAATACTTTTTTCCACACAACATCGCATATTTATTGTATTGATTCAACATAAACAGGGCTTTACTGCTCAGTAAAGCCCTGGATTACTCCATGATTGCTCCGCTACAAATGTAATCTACCTCAATTAGAAAAAACCATGTAAAAACAAACAAAAAAAGATCCTATTGAAATTGAAAATCGCTTACAAGTTAAACTCGATATAAAGCTTCTGCCTATTAAACAAAATAGAAACACAATTATGTGAATAATAATCAATTTCTTAATACTAGCGAAACATTAAAAGAACGTTGGATCTCATTAAAAATCTAGCAAAACTAAAAAGTATAAAAGAATATGCTATACTAGCAACACTAACACTATAACTTGTGTGTTACTAATTAGAATTTTCATTTTCTTCAAGATTTTTCATTTTTTACATCGAGTTAACTAATATATATATATATATATATATATATATATATATATATAGAGAGAGAGAGTAAGTATGTCTGTTACTTTATTAAGCTTAAACGGCTAAACGTATTTGAATGAAATTTAATACACAAACGTCCAATCCAGCTATGTATTGAAAACAACGGCTATCATTTTGAACAATTGATCTGTTAAGGTTTACTAAGTAAATAACAAAGAACAATAAAAAACATTTTGTTAAAAATGAGCTCTTTCCTTAAGTTTGCCGTATGTCATGACTTCCCAGAATGCGTTCCTTATTAGCAACTCTATCGAATGGTGTAATTATACAGTATGTGTTTTTTTTTTTCAAAATCATCAGGTTCGATTCCTGGCTAGGAAAATTGATTTTTCAAAAATCCAATGATGCAGTTTTAGTTTTCATAAAAATCGGGCCCGAGACTCCTTTGAGTACTTTTCGCTATTCCTCATAGTTTCGGATTTAGCCATGCACGCCCACTTGAAAAATTCACCTGTATATGTATATATATATATATATATATATATATATATATATATATATATATATATATATATATATATATACCCACCCCCTTAAGGGATGATTTTCGGGATAAGAACTATCCTATGTCCTTCCCAGGGTCTCAAACTATCTCCATACCAAATATTATCTAAACCAGTTCAGCGGATTAAGCGTAAAAAGGTAATAAACAGACAGAGTTACTTTCGCATTTATAATTTTAGTATAGACTAAAACAAATACTAAATGTTAAGTGAAGCTTACCACAATACATTAATGAAAACCACACCCAAATCAGTTAAGCCGTTTCTAAGATTAGCGCGCACAAACGCACACACAAACCGACAAAGAGACAAACAGACAAAAAAACTAAAAATCATTGTTTTGGGTTCTATTGCGTTAATAAAGATCCTCAATAATAGGTTTTCTCAAATATCTTCCATGTACAGACAGCGATCAGTTACAATTTTATTATAATGTGTATAGATGTAGATATTTAGTACACGAAACCTTTTACGAATAGGTAATAGGTTAACGAACACACTAAGCTGAGTTCAAGTCATTTTAAAGGTCAGTGTAAGTTTTAATTATAATATTTAAATATATCACACTAGCGACTCATCCTCGCTTCGCTTCGGGTTCGTCCCTAGACGAAAATAAATTATCCCACGGGAACCGTACATTTTTCCGGGATAAAAAGTAATCTATGTGCTATTCCAGACTATAATCTATGTCTGTGTCAAATTTCATCTAGATCCGTTCAGGTGTTCTGGCGTGAAACAGTAACAAACATCCATCCATTCGTCTTCACAAACATTCACATTTATAATATTAGTATGAACGTTCGCCCAGTGGTCGAAGTTCAACTATAATTTTTTTTAATAACATCAACGCAAAGCTCGTCATAATAGCAACTAATGAAAAAAAAAATGATAAATAGAGGAGAAAAAAATACTACTTAAACTGTTTTGCCTTTGCCTTTTTATATACATATATAGAAGACTATAGCGACGCGCCCTCGCTCCGTTCGGATTCGTCCCTAGGTACTGTAAAGAAAACCACCAGCGTACACTTCAAACGTATATTAATTATTGATTTACATATAAGAATTACAACACACTGCATATATCACTGCTTTATACTAGAATTTACACAACACTGTTTCAGCATAATTACACAGTAACTCTTCCTGAACAAGAATGAATCCCAATCATAGAAAGCACTCCTTATATATTAATTTTAATTTCCATCAACCCACCTTTTTAATAATTTTAATGTAACTTCAACTACTTCCGGCGTAATCTTTAAATCATAGTAATCAATTAATGTCTTTAATTTATAAAAGCATACTTAAAATATAAAACATAATTTCATTGAAACTTTAGTTAATTACAAGAAATATAGGTAACTTTAAATATGTCTAACAATATTAGCACTAAAATTAATGAATCATAACACTCGGCCATCGACATGCGTGCTATCTCCGGAGCACGCAAATCTCACAACACTCGGCGTAAGGTATGTTTACGATTCTCTATTATAATTTCAAAACAATATTAATAATTACAGCATGTAATACAAGCAAAAAAAAATATATCGTTATATATAAACATTAATATAAACCAGATTATACTACACTAGATTAAACTTAAATACTTTTATTTTTCAGTATCACTGTTCTCCGAGCTTGAGGAGCTGTATTCAGAACCAGAAGATTTGTCTAACTATTGCCTGAACATGAATCCAAGGCTGCATTTCATCTACTTAATGCGAAACGCTTTCATATCCCATGGTACTAAAACCGGGAGCATAGTTAGAGATTTTATATGGAACAATAAATAACTTCCCTTCATCTATCATTTTAAATAATATAACGAATACTATTGTTTTATTGCCACTTATTAATACCGCTAATAAATTCTGCATCGATTTAGTTAATCCTAATATTAACTTAGTTTAAATGGAATGAAATGAAATAAACTTAATCCAAATAGACTTGATTCAAAAGCATTTAATGTAAGCATCAGTGAAGTCTGTCCGTGAGGAATCTACCACCGGCTCAGAAGCCGGCAAGATACTCAACAGTTGCTCTTTTAAATATCGAAATTACATTTATTTTATTAATATATCATGTAGATAGCCCGCATATGAGTCAATAATACTCAATTCCACACATTTTCATCAGCAAGAAACTCTTGAACCGTGTAATATGCTTTGCCCAATAAAACATTTTTAATTTTATCCTTAAATTTTTGAAAAGATAAATCTAGGACATTTTGTGGAATCTTATTATATCTGCGTATACTCAGGCCCACGAAGGATTTATTCACCTTTTGGAGCCGAAGTCTAGGTTTAACAAGCTTATTTCTATTCCTAGTGTTTCTTGTGTGTCTATCTTTAGATTTTTGCGAACAAATAATATGTTAAACTGGCTTACACGGAGTCGTAAGATTGTACATAATAAAATATTATACATAATTGAGAATCATAAATAATAATAATATTTTAATTAAAAGTCATTGATAAATTTATATAATTAATGGGAGATAATTTGACTACTTTTAAATTAATATGGAATGTCTATTGATTTTGCTTTTAAATTATATTGATGTTAAAAAGTTAATATCTTAAAATTAAACTTATTTTCGAATTACTAATTTTGTAATAAATTCCAAAAAAAAAAAAAAGTAAATCAAATAGTAAGACATTAATAATTCTCAAGTTATATTATTGCATTTAAAAATTCTGAAATACGGTTGTGCCATTTAATAAAAACTTCCGGCTGATTCATATAAAAAGCAAAAGATAACCGTTGGAGGGGAGTTTTTTGGGGAAGACGTTCATTACGACAGACCAGATAAGTATTAGTTGTGAAAATAATACTAAATTTATGTTGGCAAACTTATTGATCAAAATAGTGTTGAACTTATGTGTAAATAGTGGAAAATAAAGCGCTTTCCTGTGATTAGTTAATAGTAGTGACATAAAGTAATCGTTAAAATGACATTGAATTTTGTTGTATTAAAGGGAAATACGACAGTTGAAGTAACATTATAAAACGTTTAAAGTAAAAGAGTGATAAAATAAAGCTTATTATATTGATTTACTGTGTTCTTATTTTCCTCGTCTTGAAATTATAATGGTTATTAACACAATCGTTTAACAAATATATTACACAGTATAATTGCGAATCACGAGCTCTTAGATCATAAATAGCCCGTACTGCTCTTTTTTTTTTTTTGAATAAATACCGAATTAATTTGCGCGGCACTGCCCCAAAGAAGTATTCCGTACGATAAAATACTATGAAAATAACTAAAATATACAAGTCGGGCAGTGTTAATATCCGTTAAGTTTTTTTTTTTAATTTTCCTAACTGCATTAATTATATAACTTAAATTAATTATATAACTTAAATTAATTATATAACTACCAAAGCCTCTAATGACGGGCAGATATTCATTATTTTTTTAAGGTCCAGCACATTAGCCATAGAATATTTTATGATACCAAAATTTATAAATGCACTCAAAAACTTGACATTAATTTAATTTAATATACCACACACATTTTTAATTTTAATAAGTAAATATACTTTTCGCTTTAGATGCAATTTACCTACACACAATTACGTTGTTATGTCCTATTCTACTTACATTTCACAATAGGTTTTGTATAATTATTATATGTATGACCTAGTTCTTGATAATTAAAACACGTGAAGTTATTTTGTCCATTTGTATTACCTGGTAAAATGTTATGACCATTTCTAAAATCTCGTTTCATAAAGGTATTACTATATCTGGTTAAACTGTGGTGAAGCTAAATAATTTAACAAGTCTTCTGGTTCACTACATTTAAGAGCTTGAGGTCTATTACGTACAGAGTTATTAGTTATTCCGAAAATAATACAATCAACTGCCTTTCGTCCAGCAATATCATATCTACTTAATAATGAAAGTTTATCATAAAAATATTCTCAAGTTTTTACCTTTCGGGAATGCCTTTCTAATTTTAACTAACTTTTGAGCTTTGGTAAAGATTCATATAATTGAAAGAATAACTTAATTTCTATCTCATTCATAAATTACGGCACATTCGTTAACTTTCTTTAGCCATCGCTCAACATTTTGTAATCTATTATCTTGATGAAATTCCGGAACTACATAGTAGAGTTCCTAGTCTTACTTGCATTATCTCGAAGCGCTGCTATAAATTTCTTCAGGTCTTCGGTTGTTAGGTAATCGGATAATCGTTTAATTTTAGCTGGTACTTTAGCATCACCAAAAGATGACCTCCTTTGATGTCGATTGGGCCTTTCTGGAGTAAAGCCCTCTGATCCATCTCCGTCACATGGGGCATAACTGAAGCTGTTGCAATCGAGTCCAGTGATCCAACATAGACCACTCAATCCAGTGATCAAACATAGATCACTCATTCCAGTGATCAAACATAGACCACTCAATCCAGTGATCAAACATAGATCACTCATTCCAGCGATCAGACATAGATCATTCATTCCAGTGATCAAACATAGACCACTCAATCCAGTGATCAAACATAGACCACTCAATCCAGTGATCAATCATAGACCACTCAATCCAGTGATCAAACATAGATCACTCATTCCAGCAAGCAAACCCATCTATCCATCTAGCGGCCACCAGCCTAGCTCTTTCGGCATTTAATATAAACCATGTATTAAAAAACCCGATAAACAACACATGGCTCACTCCTATCGGATCAGTCCAGACCCAATACCCATTACAATTGATTCATAAGTTTTTAACCACCATCATCATCATACTAATATTCATTATGTGAAATATAATAAACGTTTCCAACCGTAACTACGTATTAACGTTCAGCTCAGACACGAGACATTTTTCTGCAGTTAAAAGTTCAAATTCAAATACTAGTTATAACATAATAGATTTAAATATTAATATTAACAATGTCCAGCCAAGCTCAGCCTTAGAGCATGGAACAATACGATTTAATAACAATTCATAAATACAATATACTCAGAATTACATGTTAGACTTTATCCAAAACATAATCATTAATAGAATAATAAGTCTTTTCTAATAAAAATTTCTTCAATCTTCGATTATATATATTAATTTCATTAACCTCCAGAATACATTTAAGTAAATGATTATATAAAAGTGGCCCAGTACAGAAAATACTCGTCGAGAAAAGGTCAGTCTCACATCGAGGGTGGCGAAGTAAGGCCCCCATGTCTTACACCATAACAATTTTCAAATAAATATAGATCATTTCTAACATAAATAATAGTCTCACAAATGCACACACTTGGTAACGTCATTATATTGTAATTTCCAAATACATAGTTTGCATCTTTCTATTATTCGCAAATTAAATATTGCTCGAATACATTTGCTTCGAATGCTAATTTATCTACCGAATTACCCCAAAAAAATAATAATACAACACCTTAACAAAGGAGCAACATAAGCATGATACACAGTTATTAAGGTTGAAACATTGACCGTTTTGGCAAACACGTGGAGTGCAAAAGAAAATTGTCGTACTTTTATGCTTACCTCCTCAATATGCTTTTTCCAATTTAAATTATTACCAATATTGAGACCTAAAAATTTTGTTACATCCACCTGCTTTATTTCCTTACCCTCAAAATTGATATCCAAAGCATTTAACTTATTTTTCCTGTTTTTAAAGAACATTAAATTAGTTTTATCCAAATTGTTCATGAGCTCTAAAACATTTCCTCCAACACATAGTGAAAAATTTATTTAATAAGATATTATGATCAACATGATCAAAAGCCTCCGTTAAGTCCATAAATAAAGGACACGACATAACTAAAGAAAGTTATAAACAGCCATATTTATACTTTTGTTTTCACGAAAACCAAATTGATCCTTTGTAAATATTTGTTCCTTTCGGAGAAATCATTCAATGCATTATAAATTATTTTCTCAAAAACTTTACTTAAAATAGGAACAAGCAAGTGTCCTACATATTGAACCCGGACAACCAGCCATCATCATACCAAATTTCATCAAAATCTGTACAGTGGTCTTCCCGAGATGCGGTAACAGACAGACAGACAAAAAATCCAAAAACTATAGATTTGGCTTCTGTATCGATAAAAACGTACTTCAATAAGATTTTCCAAAAAAGAAATATTTAATGTACAGACTTGGATTAGTTACAATTTTATTACATGTATAGATGTATATATATACAAAAAAAATAAAATAAAAATTAAATGAATTAATAAATCAAATAATTGTGGGCATCATGATAAATACATGAAGTCTCACGTTATCTTGTAATCTACGTGTTACATTACCAGGGAGTAGCCCTGACCACACACAACACGTATTGTATTAAAAGACGTAACATGATAAAACGCGCAGAGAGACAGCAAGACGAAGATGGCGAACAGCACTTGTGGATCGTTATAGCAAAACGTTATTATCACCGCCTGAATTCAACTCAACCCCCATTTCACCATTACACGGCTTTAAATACAAGTACCCGCACTCACGCCAGAATGATCAAAAAGCAACTTATTAGAAATAATACATTCTGTTATATTATTAAATATTGAATATAAGTTTAACATTAATTAAATATTGGATATGTAATTATGCATATAATTTATAACTGTAATAAATAGTAATTATTTATACAAAATAATAAAACACACGAGTGAATTGGAAAGATAATACAAAACCCGTTCGGAAACAAAACGCTTATCTGTTTTAAGATATTTGAAATACAATTTAGTATTAATTAAATATAGCAATTAAGTAAATATAAATAACTAATTAAATAGCCGATTGATGCCTACAGCACTATTAATACGATTCTATTTAATAAAAGATGTGTTTAGAAATATGTTTTGTAACAATAGTATCCTGTCATGTATACCTCACAATGATACTCACGTAAAAAATAAATAAAATAAAAATGCATCATTAACATAAATATACTTTGTAGTTCATTTTTCATAATAAAATAATTAAGTGCCACACAGTAGGTTATAGTAATTGGTTATAGACAAAAACGTGGTGGATGCTATCGGAGAGTAGCCCCGATCACGCACCGACACTTCCTGCACTATGTCCATATTATGCTATAATGTAGAAATACTACCAGGGAGTTGCCCTGGCCAAGCATTCTCGCACATTAAAACACAATTTACGCATAACATCGTCAGAGAGTTGCCCCGACCAGACATTTTACGCAACTACCGTCCTGAATGACGCTTAAAAATTTCACGTGGGCGTAACTTATAAATTATAATTATAAAAAAAATATATATATATATATATAAATAATTCTTCAATAAAATTAAAAATATAACATAATAAAATAATTGTCAAAGACATTAACATTCCTGTTTCCTTTTTTTTCTTGGGTTGTGTTCCCCTTCTGATTGTAAAGAAAACCACCAGCGTACACTTCAAACGTATATTAATTATTGATTTACATATAAGAATTACAAACACACTGCATATATCACTGCTTTATACTAGAATTTACACAACACTGTTTCAGCATAATTACACAGTAACTCTTCCTGAACAAGAATGAATCCCAATCATAGAAAGCACTCCTTATATATTAATTTTAATTTCCATCAACCCACCTTTTTAATAATTTTAATGTAACTTCAACTACTTCCGGCGTAATCTTTAAATCATAGTAATCAATTAATGTCTTTAATTTATAAAAGCATACTTAAAATATAAAACATAATTTCATTGAAACTTTAGTTAATTACAAGAAATATAGGTAACTTTAAATATGTCTAACAATATTAGCACTAAAATTAATGAATCATAACAGTACGCTTTAACGCTTTCTATAGATTTCTCAGAGATGAGATACTTTCCTCCAATAAAAAGTATCCTATATATCGACCCGGATAGCCAGCTATCATCATACCAAATTTCATAAAACTCTGTCCAGTGGTTTTGTCGTGATGCGTTCCCAGACAGACAGAAAACTATAGATTCGGCCTCTGTATCAACAATAACGACTATTTCAATAAGATTTTCCAAAAATATTTCATGTACAGATTCGATTCTGTTAGTTTTTTATATGTATAGATTTCGGACGATTACTCAATTTTTTTTATTAAAATATAGGCTTTGAATACATAAAAGGGACAATTTAGCAAAAATTAATATTCATAGGGCGAATGAATGAGATGACGTCAAATAGGGCCGAGCTTCTAAGCTAATTTTTGAAATATCTTAAAAATATAATACTTTTTTATATTTATTGATTTTCATTCATAAAAAATATTAATCTTTTCTATTATAGTGTTTTTTATGAGTTAGATCACCCACGCGATGGACCAACCAAGTTAAGTCAGCTGTGGGTCACTGGTCCTTTGCATGAGTGCACCAGGATGTCGGCCAACAGGAAGAAGTGGCGAACAATCATGAGGCGCATCACATCTGCCCCTACAAAAGTCGCTACGTGATGACCACGACCGCTCTGTCAAGAGTGTCACGGAGAAGATGAAGTTTATATATTTTTATTGTATTACTAGCGACTCACCCTCGCTTCGCTCGGGTTCGTCCCTAGGTATGTTTTGATTTTTTACCAAAATCCTAATTCTTTTTCTAAAATAAAAATAGTCTAAGTTACTCCTTATAATATCAGCTATCTGCCAGTGAAAGTCCCGTTAAAATTAGTCCGTTTCAGAAATTAGCCGGAACAAACAGATAGACAGACAAAATTTTTTAAAATTGTTTAAGTACCGTATATGATTCCATATGCATTTAGTATAAAGCTGTTATTTTGACATTACAAACAGACACTTCAATTTTATTTATCCGTATAAATTTATTTATTTATTTATATTAGGTGTGTACTTTCCGACCATTTCTCTACACTTTCTTGTCCTGTCCAGTTATTTCACACTATTTCCCATAAACATATGGGGTTGACTGGAAGAGATTTCTTTTGGGAAAAGATCTACCTTTTCACGCCTTTTTCTCTGTATTTTTTGTAGTTTTTGTTTTTAAGTGCAATCAAAAATATCTTTTATATAACTTTGCTCTTTAATTGGCTCTAAGCTATTATCAAACCCAGAAGATGATGCTATTATTGAGATCCAGAATAACTTTTCTTTCTTTTTTTATTAAAGTACCCTTAAAAATATACATTATTTCCATCCAAAGCGAGGTCTGCGGGAGAAAAACATCTGCCAGGGCCGCTCGTTATATAAAGAAATGACGTTGACAACGAAAAACAATCTAAAAACGTATGAAACTCGAAAACACTATGTAAATTATCAAACAGTCCAATTTAGAGTACAAAGAAACGATAATAGTACGTGCGGTTGTGAAAACATACATCGAACATAGGTAATTACTGTTGGAACGGCAGCAGAGTGACGGCGTGTGTAATTTTAATCTCGTTAGTAAGCAAAATATTTGAAGCAAAACCATACATTGTACTCGTAGGTGTTGTCCTTTCCGAGGAATGCAAACATGCGGTAATGCTGAAATTCGTCAACAATCGTTCAAGTCACGCGCGGCGTTTGCTTTAGGAATATTATGTTCTAACGACTTACTGAGAGAGGGTTTCTCTTAGGTGCATCCCGTAAACGTAACCGAAAAAATAACACATCGGCCAAAGTTATAATGTTTTTTGACAGTAAACAAATAAATATGTTGGGACATTATAAATATAAATACCCATGACTGAAATACAAACATTCGTGCTCATCACACTAAGGAATGCCCCCCAGTGGGACTAGAACCCGCGACCGCTGTCACAGCAAGTAGGATCACTACAAACTGAGTCCAATGTGTCGTCGTCATAATAAAGAAATAATACAATAATTGATATTAAATTTTTATGAACACAATACGTTCTTCGTCCGATCTTCTCAGTAATCGGCTAAGGCATTGTTGGAATAGATTTCAACTGGATAAAGAAAATCCTCAGTGAAATATAATATAAAGTTACCTATATATGTATGTGTAGTGTATCAACTATCTGGTATCCATATCTCAAGCATCGTAGTTTACCATGGAACTAGATGGTGCTGTGTGTTAATGTCTCAACATAATTATTACATATAGCAAAACGCGCGGCTTCGCTCGCGCTAAAACCACAACAAAAAACTTTAAAAAGGTAGGTTTCATACCATCCCTTATTTTATCTCTTTATGGGATGAATTTCAAAAAACGCTAAAACACGTAGGTATTTATTTAATTGTATTGAAGAGCATTAATATCAAGTTTCAAGAAATTCTGATCATAAGTATTTTTTGGGTTGTGTTATAACGTGTATTCCCGTGGGAATAAGATAATCTCCCGCGGTAAAAAGTATCCTATAGTTGACCCGGATATCCAGCTATCATCATACCAAATTTCATCAAAATCCCTCCAGTGTTTTTTCTGTGATGCGGTAACAGACAGACAGACAGACAGACAGACAGACAGACAGTCAGACAGACAGACAGACAAAAATTCTAAAAACTATAGATTCGGTCTCTGTATCGATAATAAAGTCTATTTCAATAAGATTTTCCAAAAAAATATTTAAGGTACAGATTCGACTCAGTTAGAATTTTATTATACGTATATAGATATTTCATTGTGTTGATAGCAATATTAATAATATTTAAATTAAAATACATATATCAATACATATTATTTATAGCTTAATAAAACCGATTTTACGCCCTGACTTTCCCTGGTTTTTTTTATGCGATTCAGTGACAAACGAGCAGACAGACCACCTGATGGAAAGCAGCACCTGTCGCTCATAACACCTACGGTTCATGCACTTAGGTTTTAAGTAACAAAAATGCAGAACCACGTTTTAACGTTGGTTATTTCTAAACAAATTATATTAATTGTGTTTCCAAATAGGCACAATTTTAAACCTACAATTAATAACCTAAATTTTACGTATTTTTATACAAATTTAAGTCTAAAATAAAATAAACAAAAGAACAAAACCATCCCTTATATCTGCGCGAAGAAATTCTCCCCATTACGTGAAACGTTTGCACAATCGTCGTAGGTACTGACCTTTTCATATCGCAAAGAATGAGCCTTATTTAATATTGTTGTCAGGTATCGTATTATTATGAAAGAATGTGAAGCATCGTTTAAAAGTCTTTATCAATACAGGGAGTGTTGCGTGCAAAATGTGATGGCGATATTTAAAATTCCTTCAATGGGGTTTTGTCAATTTCATGGGATAACACATACAACACATACTTTTATATTTATTTTTATATATACACTAGCGACTCGAAATTTGGTACGATGATACATGATTATCCGGGTCAACATAAAGGATACTTTTTACCGCGGGAGATTATCTCATTACCACGGGAATACACGTTATAACACAACCCAAAAAATATTTATGATCAAAATTTCTTGAAACTTGGTATAAATGCTCTTCAATACAATTAAATAAATACATGTTTTAGCGTTTTTTGAAATTCATCCCAGAAGGAGATAAAATAAAGGATGAAAATTAGTATGAAACCTACCTTTTTAAAAAAAATTTGTCATAGTTTTAGCCCGAGCGAAGCCGCGGGTTTTACTAGTATGATATAAAAGCTTATCGCAAGTTTTACATATTTTATAAAAGAAACATTATTTTTTGTTAGAATTACTAGTATGTCAAGATCAAGTATAAGTTTGTATTCTTGTTTATCTACACAGGTATTAGAACATTGTTGCGTATTAAATGGTTTTATTTTTCACCTAAATGTATTGGAATTATTATAGAATTGATTTTTCTACAAGAACTCGACAACTGCCATACTCGTGCATGTAAAATAGTTACATCTCTCGAGACTTTACAATATGCACGAGATATAATATACACTACAATTTCCTTCGGCACTTAAGCTGTCACTATACTTACGATGTTGCGTGAAATAAGTATTAGTAAGGATTTGTTAAAATAGACTTTGTATAGTAAAAGTACTTTTACGCGAATCGCAAATTTTTAAATGTTTTTTTGAAGTTATGCTTCTTTCGGTACGTTTAGAAAAAATCATGAGAGTAAAAATTTTATGATGCGCGCGCACACCGACAACCAAAAAGCGACATGATGAAGTTAGCTCTATTCCTTTAAAAACAAAGAGTTGTGACATTTACACCAAAGAAGTATAATTTCTTACGCGTGCGTACATAAGTACACACACACGTTTTTTTAGTTGAAATAAAAAAAAAAACTAACTGTGTAAAAAAAAAACTACAAGTAAAAAGATGGGAACAAGTTGATAAGGAACATAGCATTATGCAGTCGGAGACATATATATGTATATGTTTTGTACTTTCTGCGATTTGTACTGTATGTATATGTTTTGTACTTTTTCTTGTGTGAATCATCAAAATTAGTTAAGCCGTTTTGTAATTAGAGAGAAAATAGGATCGAACATACTTTCATACATGCAGGTCAACCACATAGCCTTTGGACTTTGCCGTAGTCAGGTAAAAAAGTAAACTGACTTCATAATAACTTAAATTAATATTCCACCCTCGGAGGCGAAATTCTTTTGAAATTAATATTGGAGGGACAATCCTCGAGATGCATTACTAATATTTATACACTAAAAAAAATTATGAAGATCGATTTACAATTGGCGTGAATATCGCGATATATGTAATCGGATAAAGTTTTTCCTTTTTGAGATAGCTGCAAAATAAGTTATTTGCAACGACTTATAAATGAAAATAAATAGTAAATGGTTTATTTAGTGGTTTAAGTTGAAGGCGCTAATCTTTATAAGATCGATTACATCACTTGTTCTGTGCGATAACTAGTTTCAGAGAAATGAGTGGACAAATATATATACATACAAACATACACAAACACATACATACATAGATACACCTATAAAATTTTGTATATTTGTTTGGAAGACCAAATCGATTATATGTATATACATCATACGTGAATATTTTGCAGTTCCAATAGTATTACATACATAATATGTACGTGTCGAATTGATAGCCTCCTTTTTTTGAAGTCGGTTTAGTTTTACCATAATACTTTCTTAGGTTTACGCGAATATTAGACATTTAAATAAAACTATCTTTTCGGATTTTTTCGCGGATTTATTTTGATTTTTGTTTCCCGACGTTTCGATTGCTTTACAGCAATCATGGTCACGGGAGAGACTAAGGTGTCAGATGTCTCAAAAGTATTATATAGTTGTTACAGACAGCCTACCCACAATTAACAAAAATGACAAGAATTTCTACAAGCGGTACGTAGATGACACATTCACAATATTACCATCTGACAAAATATCTGTATTCTTAAAACATCTTAACTCCATAAACCCTAAAATACAGTTTACAATGGAACTGGAGTCTAATAATTCTTTAGCTTTCTTAGATGTATTAGTTAAACGTAACCCAGATAACACCTTGAGTCATACTGTGTATCGAAAGAAGACCCATACAGATAGGTACTTGAATGGTGAATCTCACCACCACCCTTCACAGTTAGCTACCGTGGGAAAATCTTTGTTTCAGAGAGCACAAGGGATCTGTGACGAGCAACACCTGGCCGGAGAGCTGCAACATGTCAAGCAAGTTCTGCGAGACAACAAGCTGCAAGTGCCGCGCCTACGTCACAGGGACCGAGTGAAACCAGCCACAGTCGAGCGCGTCCCTGCAGTCCTACCTTACATGAGAGGAGTCACTGACAAGATTGGCTACATCCTAAAGCGAGCTTCAATTAAAACTTACTTCAAGCCGCCAAAGAAAATTAGTCAATTCTTACCACCTGTCAAGTGCCACATCCCTCTACAAGATGCAGGAGTTTACAAACTTGATTGTGATTGTGGACTCTCTTACATTGGACAAACAAAGCGATCCATAAGAACTCGGGTCAAAGAACACATAGCTGATGTGAAGCACCGCCGTAATACAACATCTGCTGTCTGCAAACATAGTCAGGATCGCCCAAGCCATTATATTCGCTTCGATAGACCCCAAATCCTCGCGAAAGAAAATCGATATCGCCCTAGAATGATTCGGGAAGCCATAGAAATTAAAAAACATCCAAATTTCAATAGGGAAGATGGCTGGGTACTACCATCGTCGTGGGATCCTGTTATTAATATTATAAAATCTAATAATAAAATTAAACATAACAGACAGTTAGATGTAGTAAGTTCTTACTGTGTAGATCAAAATAACAGTACTTCAAATTAATATTTTACATTTGTAAATGTAATTCTTGATTAATTTTATTTCTTGATTAATAATTTTATAAAGTAGATATAGAAGAATAATGTGGCTTAAATAATTAATATTTTATCTACCTTTATGTTTATAAATATAATAATGGTAACACTAAAAATATAGATTATTAAACAATAATGCAATAATAAGTTTTCTAAAAAATTGAAATGATAATAGCTAAAATTATATAAATAATACTCCTTATTTCAAGTATAAAATTAAAATTATAAAATGTTTAAAATTAAAATTAACAAATATTGTAAGGTACTTTGATGCCAATTTTCAATATTTTGAATTCATTTTTGTTAATTGTGGGTAGGCTGTCTGTAACAACTATATAATACTTTTGAGACATCTGACACCTTAGTCTCTCCCGTGACCATGATTGCTGTAAAGCAATCGAAACGTCGGGAAACAAAAATCAAAATAAATCCGCGAAAAAATCCGAAAAGATAGTTTTATTTAGTTTTACCATTTATAGCTTATTTATTGAGGAAGGATATGTATAGACTGTACGTCGCCTTACAACAACGACAACAATAACACTACACACTGATTAATTATTCGACTAAATCCAATTTACTTGCTTTCAGTCAAATTGTCCCAAGAATATTAGATGATTTGAGTTGATTCGCGTTAATAAATTTCACAGAACGACAGTACGCATTAGTATAATGAAAATCAAGTATTTCACTTAAATGATATCACTTAGTGTTATTCTTGAGATTTACATTATGATAATTTAAATTTGTTTTCAAGAACGAGCAACTCCAGCTTCATGGCTACGAAAATATTCTTCCTTTGAATCTTTTAGGCAGTGTAAGTTTTTATTTCACACTAACGACTTACCCTCGATTTGCTCGAGTTTACGCTTCAGTTCTACGTTTCTGAAACGAACTGCTAAGGTGTGGAACACCCTTCCAGCATCCGTGTTTCTTGCCACCTATATTATTAGTACCTTCAAGGTAAGAGTGAATAAGGTATCTTCTAGGCAAGTGCGCTCCAACCTAGACCTCTTCAGTGCTTCCCAGCGTTGGTTGTCGTCAAGCGCAAGCCCACCTAACAATAAAAAAAAGTGCGTGCCTCCCTAGCTAACCTTTATTTTTGTAATACTATATGCAAGCCTATGTAATATTATACTGTATGTATGTATGTATTTATTGGTAACTGCCACGATGGTCTAGTGGCCAGTATTTACGGCTGCAGATGCTGAGATCCTGAGTTCGAGTTCCGGAACGAGCCAAGTTCGATTACTGATATTTTATGTATAGATATTCTCAGTAGTAGTCCGGAGTTGAGAAGTTGGCGGTATTGTACCTCAGAGGGCACGTAAAGCGTCCTGTGCCTTATAACTCTCACCGGTCGTGTCGAAGTATCGTCCCATCGGACTTTGAGAGCGACGACAAGAATAGAGAGAGCACGTTGCGTCTACGCGTACATATGTGCACTATAATATCTCCTACGCATCTGGCTATTTTGGCAGTGAGATTGGCCGCTGTGACCGAAAAATCGGGAGTACGATACGTACGACGAGTAGTAGAATATATATGTACTTAATTCCGTTATAGCGTGAAGGACTACATACACACACATATATAACTTTGGCATTTATAATGGTATTATTGATTGCGTGATTTGTTGCCCAAATAATAGTAGCGTTATAAATTATCGATAGTAATTAGTCGAAAGTTAACTATTGAAATATAATATAAAGAGGAAAGATTTTTTGTTTGTTTGTACCGAATAAGCTCCGAAACTACAGAACCGAGAACTAGATGAAATTTAGTAAATAGATTAGAGACCCTGGGATGGATAAAACATAGGTTTTATTCCGGGGTTGAAAATGGGGATGAAAGTTTGTATGGGAAAGTTTGTATGGGAAAGAAACCACATATAATGTACAAAAGAATTATTATATAGATATTAACAGTAAAAACAAGTCATTTAAAATAGCCAGTCGATAGTTTGTAAACTTTAAATTATTTCACCTTTACGGGTGGAATTTTTCTTGCAATGTATATTTATTCTTGATATGGTCCTTGTGGTAGGTTGTGGCAGCTATACTAAGAAAAAAAGGAACCACTAAAATCGATGCACTATTGGCAAAATATACAAACAAGACCACGTCAGAATTGAATATCTACTTTTTTTAACATACGTGAAAAAGCACAGTGTTGTACAAAATCCTATTATCAATATTAAAAATTAAAATAGTCAAGAGCCAGAACTAGTCAAGTTTATATTGTAAATAATCACCAGATTTATACATATTTATATGTGGGAATAAAACAGACATACATACACATACTTCTGCTTTCACACCATTAGTATGATAAGATAGCAAAAGAAATGTATTCAGTCCTTTTTAACGTCCCACTGCTGGGCACGGGCCTCTCTTCGATACGAGTGGAATGAGGCCGTAGTCCTTCACGCAGGCCTAGTGCGGGTTGGCGGACTTCACATGTCTTTCGAAAACTTGCTAGGTTCTCTGAGACATGCAGGTTTCCTAATAATATTTTCCTTCACCATAACGCAAATGGTAATCATGTTAGAAACGATTCGCACACTAAAATATCAGAGGTGCGAGACCCAGGATTTGAACCCGCTACACTTGGTTTCCCAAGTAAGCGCGTTACCACTGGGCTACCACTGCCATGGGGCGGGCCTGGGCCTAGGCTTTTGCGGTTCCCGAACGACATGTCTTGGCATGGTAGCTTAGGTGCAGGCCTACCCTACCAACTCCTTCAGAGATGGTAGGGGGGCATTGGTCTTGGGGGTAGCGCAGGTCGCAAAGATCCTCAAGGCAAGTTTCGGTGGACTAACCTTCTCGAGGTTGCCGGCCCCGTTTACTAAAACCACCGGGCGGTTCAGAGGGTGAATATGCAGTATGTTATGTAATACATGTAAAACTATTAATATTTAGTCTATACAAACACACCCTCACTATTATTAACATTATATAATAATAAAACATCACGACTAGTAGGTGGGCCGTGATTATTATAGTATCTTTAAACAATATTTATATGTATGTTTAATATAATTTACTATAAATATATATGTGCCTGGGCATGCACCAGAAGTAGAATAGCCCGTTACTTAAGTATGTATACCAAATAATCTTAACACGTTCGGCCCAGCGCCACCGTAAGAAGATTCACGCGTCCTGACACACCGTTTTCCCATACAAATTGCATTTACGTTGATAAACGTTGTGCTTTTCATGTATGCAAGATTAATTTTTGATTCGACACAAACGTTGAGAGACGTCGACGTTATATAACGCTGCGTCGCATACAGTCAAATTAGGGTATAGAAACCATAGGTTTCTTAATGTAACGTTTAGTCACGTTGACGTTCATAAATGCCTGTTAGGTTAATTATATTTCTGGATCATAATCCTTGTCAGTTCCGTACTCTCCGTCATCACTGAAGGGATCAGGAGTAACTTCCCGGGACGAAGAATCTTCAAATACCTTCAGAAACCCCTTACTGCAGAATCGCTTTTTATCCATCTAAAACAACAGATTTTTGTTTACTTTATAACGTTTTATCAAAAAGGGTGTAAATAAATCACTTTATGGAATGATTTTTATTTACTTATTTATTATTTATGTATAAAGTAACAGAAAATCCACAAAGAATAAATTATCTCTTTAAGATATTTCTGCCAGAAACCCTTTAGAAGTGAGAGAAATATATCAACTAATTATCATAATTATACAAAAATAAATATATATACGTATATGTACACACTTATTTATTATTATTATTCAATATAAACATATTATAAAAAACTTACGGTATATCGATCACTTCAATACGGTCGAGCAAAGTAAGCGCAGCATGCGCTTCTCTTGATGCGGCGCAGAACGACTGTAGCTAGCCGCGTCCCTACTCCCCGCGACGTGTATGAACGTTGTGTGTCTGCTTATGTGAGCATATGTGCTTATGACGGTTGTTAGCAAAACACCACTAAAAGTTGATTCGATGTGGCAGTAGACTTTTAAAACTTCCAAGCGATGCGGCGCAAATATCTATTTAGTAGAATATCGTATTGCCTCCTGACGTTATGAAACGTAGTGCGAATAAATGCACATTTAAAGTAGACGTGACTAGACGTTGTGTTAATTATTAATGTCTATATTTTGACGTCATGAGACGTTGCTGGACCGAACGTGTTAAATTTATTAGAGCACCTACCTGCGCTAGAGCCTGCGCAGTTGAGCGCTGTACGTGCGGATGACGGAGTCCTGGGAGGTTGAGTCGAGCCAGACCAGCCGGCAACACGCCCCTTTGGTCCTGATTTCGTGCCAAACAGTAGCCCCTGAGTCTAACCAACTTGGGGGAAATGGTTATACGTCCCGTCAGAGGGCCGTAGGTGAGGTGAGGGGGGGGAAGCGGAAAGTCATGCTGATGGAGCAAGGGTGTGTGGAACAACTGGAAAACAGAATCCGGTTTACCAGCCACACATAGCATGTGGTCGTCGGCCACATGCGTCTGAGCTCCTGATGTCGCACCGTACGCCATCCTTCCTTTCCTATATCTGCTAGGTAGTCCTAGTGCTCTAAGAGCACTCCCAGTTGCGGGCTCCGAGGAGGGTGGGAAGCCTAGCAGATGAAATTTTTCTACAACAAACTATGGATAACAAAGGATTAATACAAACAAAAACCAAGGTGGCATCCGAGGGTTACCCCAAAGAAGCCCCTACCAAAACAATCAATGTGAACGCGTCCGGTGAGCCAAACACAGGTTCTCCTGTGGGAGGTTCCCACGCAAACCGTCAAACGGGTAGCAAAGGGAAGGCAGGGAAGAGAACCAAGGGGCAACCCAAGGTTCCCAACCCAACCTTACCAGCCCCTACCCAAGAAACAAAACAGATGAGGTCAGTGGAGGCCTTACGAGGCCCCCTAACTTCATCTCCCCTGGGTCACCCTAAGCCGGTTGCGGCGACCATGAACATTGGTGGCGAGGAGGCAGCCAGACCACTGGAGGCCCCCGCATCCGTGATTGTGGCTGAAGCAACCGGCAAGGGGATGAGGGAGGTTGAAGATGCTCCGCCGGCACCCCAGATCGACCGTACGAGAACCGCCGCTGAGGCTAACGAGGAGGCATCCAGGAAACTGGCATTGCCCCCGTCTGCCAACGCGAAGGCAATCGCAACGGCCGGGAAGGAGGCGGCCACAGAAGCGTCTACAACCACCCACTCAGACCCGGAAACAGCAGGAGGACCATGGACAGTGGTAACCTCCCGCAAGACCAATAAAAACCCACCCTTGGAGGCAGGTAAAACAGGCACTGGCAGTGCGGAAGCAAACGCACTAGAGAAAAAGCGCAGGAAAAGGCCAAATGCATCCAACAGGTGGAAGCGTAAGGTGCACGCCGAAACTGCCCAAACAACATCTGCACCTAATACCACGGCAGGCACATCAGCCCCGATACAAAACACAAGTGGCACGCAGCCCCCCAAGGCAGGAACCTCTGGCTCCACTGGAGGAGGTAGCAGGACCACCAAGAGACATCGACCAGATGAAACAACAACACCCAGCGGAGCTAAGAAGAAGGCTCGCACGGGTGCTACCCCAAGAAGTTATGCTGCTGCCGCTAAATCCGACCTCATAGCGGCAATCACGGCTGACAACTTGGGACACCTGACAAGGAAACAGGCAGAAGAGGTCCAAGAGGTGCTTAACAGCAAACTCTGGTCCCTAGTACAGGCCAAAGCGAGCAATCCACCAACATTTCAGGGCAGACCTACCTATGTTGGTGGATCACTACAGATATGGTGCACAAATGCAGAGGCCATAGAGTGGCTAAGATCAGCAATCCATGGCCATACACTAACTTCTGGAGTAAAGGTAGAGGTCCGCAAGCAGGCGGAGCTCCCGAAGAAAGTGAGATGTGCCATCCTAATACCAGGAAAAGCTGCACCTAATCAAATAGGCGAAGCACTCCGTTATTTCAACCCGTGGGCAGGAGTGGAGCGATGGCTACTACACACTGCCCAACAACAGAACACAGGAACATTCATCTTGGTAAGTATACCAGAGGACCTGATAACAGAAATTGTTAAACGTGGAAGGCAACTCAGCTATTTACTGGGCGCCGTCTACGTAAAATTTGAGGAACGTAAGGGTAAGTTCACAGAAATACCCCCGAAGCAGGCCGATGCCAATAGTACGACCATACAAACAACGGACACCCCAATAGGGCAGACCGGAAACGAGCAGCATCCCAGCACTAGCGGCGGAGACTACAACCCTCCCCCCCTGGATCCCTCCGACACGCCGCACGATCTGACGAACGTCGAAATGGCGAGCGTCAGTGATGAGGCGGAGAGTGTCGGGGACTGGGCCCAGGGGATGGAAGAGCTAGACCTTGGTACAGGGGACGACTCTGATGATGGGGTCCCTTTTACCAAGTAGTCTAGCCCTTCAAACTCCTTTTACCAAGTAGTCTAGCCCTTCAAAGCTCCAACCACTTGCGTAGCTGCGCCACCGCGCAGCTACGCAAGTGGTTGGAGGTAAATAACACAGTCGTAGCCTTCATCCAAGAACCCTGGCTCTCTCGGTCAGGGACTATACAAGGATTGAATAACCTAAAAGGTAAGATAATAACAAGCAACGAACCCCAAACTAGGGCCGCTATATACATTTCAAATAACATTCCTGTGCAGGTCTTAACCGACTTCTGTTCCAGAGACATCTGCACAATAAAAACAGCCAAAACCCAGATGACATCAAGGGAAGTAGTCCTCTCGTCGGTATATATGGCAGATGGAGAGGACCCCCCACCACAAGACCTGGTGAGACTCGTAAACTACTGCGAAGCAGAAGGATTAGACATAATAATTGCCACAGACTCGAACTGCCATCACACGATCTGGGGTAACGAAAACACAAATGCCAGAGGTAAGATATTAATTGAATATCTATCAACCACTAACTTAGACATTATTAACACAGGTAACAAGCCTACATTTGTAACAAGACGTGCCAATAGCATTATTGACCTTACGCTAGCAAACGACGGTGGAGCCAAACTGATATCCAACTGGCATGTGTCCGACGAAGCTTCTTGTTCGGACCACAGGTGGATACGTTTCGATCTAGGGCTAACCCCTACACACCCTCAACCTTTTAGGAACGCTCGGAAAACAAATAAGGAGCAATTCCGTAAACTACTCATCGAAGGCCTGCAGGTGCTCGAATGCCCTGACAGACTTACAGAAACCGATAGTATTGAACAACTCGTCAATAAATTAACACAGTTAATGACCAAATGTTACGAAGCAACGTGTCCATTAATTCACCCTCCTAAAAACCCAGCCGACAAAACGTCATGGTGGGGCCCAGAGTTAAAACGCCTTAGAACCAAGGTCAGGAAAGCCTTTAATAGAGCTATGAACACATACAACGATCTAGAATGGGATCACTATAAGAACGTTAAAGCCAAGTACAAAAAACGTATAAGATACTGGAGAAATCGTGCTTGGCGGAAATATTGTGAATCCATAGAATCGTTTATACAGGCAAACAGAATTCGTAAAATTCTTACCGGTCAACCGCAAAGAGAACTGAGTTCCTTAAGGAAACCAGATAACACATACACTAAATCATTAGAGGAAGCACACCAAGTGCTTCTGCAGACGCACTTTCCCGACTGCTTAATTACTAATGAAACTAACTGGTCAGACTCAGACCACAACACAACAGACACCTCCTGGCAACTTGCAATGGAGATCATAAACCCGAAGAAAATAGCGTGGGCCATCAAAAGCTTCCAACCATTCAAAGCGCCAGGCTTAGATGGCATCTATCCAGCCTTCATACAATGGGGAGGCCCAAAACTGTACCACATACTCAACAAAGTATATCAAGCATGCTTAGCTCTTGGCTACGTGCCCAAAACCTGGAGAGAGGTTAAGGTAATTTTCATACCGAAACCCGGTAAATCAGATTACTCGGATGCAAAATCCTACAGACCAATCACTCTCACATCATTCCTACTCAAAACGTTGGAAAGACTATGTGACAGACACCTGAGAGATAACACATTATCAAAAATACCTTTACATAAGAATCAACATGCCTACAGCTCAGGCAAATCAACGGAATCAGCACTTCACGCAGTAGTAAGCAAAATCGAGGAAGCGCTGAAAACCAAAGACATATGTCTAGGTACCTTCATAGACATTGAAGGTGCTTTCGACAAAACTAACTTCGCCAGCATCAGAGCCGCACTCAACAGACATGATGTGAACCCAGTACTTACAAACTGGATCCAACATATGTTAGTGAACAGAATGGTCAGACTGGGCAACGACAAAAAACAAGGAGCCATTGTTGCCAAAGGCTGCCCACAAGGAGGAGTGCTGTCACCTCTCCTATGGAACCTCGTAGTCAACGATTTAATAACCCTACTAAATGACAATAAATTTTTCACAGTAGGATATGCAGATGACTTAGCCATCCTCGTAACGGGCAAATTTGCAAGTACGATCTGTGAACTAACACAGACGGCCCTGAAAATAGTTGAAAAATGGTGCAAAGATTATAATCTGACCGTCAACCCACACAAAACAGAATTAATAATGTTTACAAACAAAAGAACCCTAGGGAACTACACCCTACCGGAACTCTTCAACTCAACCCTGACACTAACAACAGAAGTAAAATACCTAGGAATAATCCTAGACAACAAACTAAATTGGTCCAAACACCTAGACACTAAACTTAACAAAGCCAGCATCACTTTCTGGCAATGTCGTAGAATGCTAGGTAAAAAATGGGGTCTCAACCCAAAATTGACTCTATGGCTATACACGTCAGTCATAAGACCTATGATCAGCTACGGTGCCGTAGTATGGTGGCGAAGAACTCTACTGACTACAGCACAATCTAAGCTACAGAGCTGGCAGAGGCTAGTGTGTATGGCGGTGACGGGCTGCATGAGAACAACACCCACTGCGGCCCTCGAAGCCATGCTAAATCTTCTACCATTGCACCTGTTTATACAACAAGAGGCTGCGGCTACCGCGATAAGACTGGATAGTCAAAAGCTGCTAAGAAAAACAGACACGCCACACACAAAAATTTTGACAGACGTAGTCAAGGACATTCCTCTTATGGGAGCACCCAATGATGGAATACAAATAAGATACATTTTTGACAAAAAATATAAAATACAGCTAGAGGAAGACACACATGAAGGTCGCGATAGCAAAAACCTGAGAATATACACTGACGGCTCGAAAACTAAATCAGGGACGGGCTGTGGAATATTCTCTGATGATCTAAACATTAAAACTTCAATACCCTTAGGTACCTACAACACGGTATTCCAAGCTGAATGTCTAGGTATCCTTGAGGCAGCCAGAACAATTGCGACAAAGGACGTAAAAGGCTTCTCCATTCGCATACTATCAGACAGCATGTCAGTATTACAGGCACTAAGTAGTAACGCCACCACATCAGGTTTGATCTATGAATGTCACAAGGCTCTGACACAGGTAAGTGACCGAAACGAGATCACCCTACAATGGATCAAAGGCCACAGTAACTCGTGGGGTAACGATAGGGCCGATGAGCTAGCAAGAAGAGGTTCGGATATGACGATGATAGGACCAGAGCCTATCGTCTCGCTACCTTCTTGCTGGCTCAAAGGCCAAATCCTACAACGCACCAAACGCCAACACAACAATTTATGGCGCGAAGTTGCAGATTGCAGACAGGCGAGGGAATCGCTTCCAAACATCGATGCCAAGATGAGTAACCGTCTAATCAAACTTAACAGACCCCAAATTAGACAAATAACCGCGGCACTAACTGGTCACGGACCTTACAATAAACATCTTTTTAATATAGGTATAACCGACAGCCCACTTTGTAGGGCTTGCATGGAGGCAGACGAAACAGCTGCACATGTCATTTTATACTGTCCAGGTGTAGCGGCATACCGGACACAACACCTTGGCACCCTTAGTACACTCCCAGAGGTTTTCGGCAAGACGAAGAGTCTGCTGAGATTCCTGGAGGAACTGGGTTGGCAAGAGTAACACGAGCGAAATTTTTCCCACACACGCAAAATAGGCGCAAGACGTCGAGTTGCGGAAACAAGCCCGTTTATACCATACCATACCATACCATACCACTGCCATATACCAAAAGATATAAGATATGTACCAAAAGATATTTTGTATGTACTGCTACTTTCACTTACTAATAGGATGTATATACGTAATACGTATCCCTTGTTATTTCCGGGAGTGTGGAGGAGGCATTCAATCGTTACTGCAATTATCTTTATAGATTGGGTCAGAACGTCAGAACGTAAGGCTTGTTAATGGAAACTACATCAATAAATGTTATATTTATTTAATAGTCATTACTAAAGTAACCTATATGAATACACCCATTGGTTATTTTTTAACCAATCAGGACAATGTAATTACAACTCAATTTTAAAAATCCAAATCTGATGAAATGCATAAAGTATGAAGAAATAAACATACTCATTCAATACTTTGACAATGGTTGATTTTAAAAGGACAGCTTTAGGCTCTGAAGTATAACACAAAATGCTATATAATTTGTAGCTTATATCTCTGTGTGCTTTATATCTATATGGCTGGTCTTATAGTATTGTTACTCTCAAAAGTATAAATAAATAAATAAATAAATATGTTGGGACATTAACACACAGCGCCATCTAGTTCCATGGTAAGCTACGGGGCCTGTGTTATGGATACCAGATAGTTGATACACTACATATATATAACTTTAAATACATACATATTATAAATATAAACACCCATGACTAGAGTACAAACATTCGTGCTCATCACACAAATGAATGCCCCCAGCGGGACTCGAACCCGCGACCACTGGCGCAGAAAGTAGGGTCACTACAAACTGAGCCAAACGTGCCGTCTAGTATAGACCAATTATCATGTGTTTTTAAATTGAAACCTAACTAAGCCAATTTTTTGTATACTGGGAAATGCATTTACGCGTACCACCTGTATATGGTCATAATGAAAGCCAGTACTACCCACTAAAACCTCAAAGAACCTCTTAATGGAACGTCGTACAATCACTTACGCACTCATCCACTACGCCCCGACAAACCGAACATACCCTAAGTAAACACATTTCGAAAAACATTTCATTAACGTGTTTGACCTTAGCACAATTTTCCTATACATACATATGTGTAGAAATTTATGGACTTGACAAGTAAATAAATGTACTTAATACATTCCAAAGATTAATTTTTGCTACATAATAAAGAAGGTCGCAATTGAAACAAAAAAAGCTTACCGAGCTTTCAGAATTATGAGCATTTTATTTTCTCCCGCGTAAATTGCTCCCGAATTGTAAGGCTTTGTGTTCAAATTAATTAAAAAATAATAAACACTTTTTTGTTATGCTGCAAAGAGAATACGGGGATTAATATAGAAAAGTGGAATGATTTAAAAATATTTAGATATTTATAGCTTTAACATACCTACTTTTGCCTGCCGATCCGCTCGCTTATTATGACGATGAAAATTAGTCTATGTCACCTTAATTTTTTATGTACATGCTGGTATAAGATTTCTGAAAGTCAGTAAAGCTTTGTAAATTCGTTTTTTTCTCAAATATATTATGGAAAATAAAATAATTGTAAAAAAAAAAACATTTTTAAAAACAACCTTTTATTTAATTTTTTAAACGATTAAAAAAAAAGAAATTATACTTTAAATTAAACCCATCAATTTATTACATTACACAATTTATATGATATAAAAATTTGTCGCGAGATTTACCTATTTTATAACATTAGTACCTGGGCGACCGAGCTTCACTCGGAGTTTGTTTTTGTTATATCGTTTTTTTAGATTAAAAAAAAAAACAGAAACTTGAATAAATACAAAAAAACAAACAAAAGTTAAAACTTTTTATTCCGACCGGGACTCGATCCCGGGCATATGTGTTGTCTAACTTGCGCCTTGACCGCTTGACCACGATGCTTATAACAGAGTATAAGAAATTATCAACCATATTCTACGTAGAATAATGCAAAAGAAAATCGCATGTAAACTCAAAAACACGCGTTTCCACAGACATGAGACTAATCTAAATCGATTTTTCGCCCCCGAAAGCCCCCACATACCAAATTTCAGCGAAATCGTTAGAACCGTTTCCGAGATCGCTGGTATAAATAAAGAAATAAAGATATAAATATACAAGAATTGCTCGTTTTGTATATTAGATTTTTTAACATTTTGTTTCTTCTTTATCTACACAGGTAAATCTCGCGATAAGCTTTTATATCATATAAATCGAGTAATGTAAATAAATGATAGGTTTATTTTAACTTAAAGTTTATGTTTTTCTTTCTACAGCATTTAAATAAAAGCTTGTTTTTAAAAATATTTTTTTTACAATTATTTTTATTTTTATTTTTTGGTATCGATATCATGAGGGTGCATAAAAAACAAAGTATGCCATCTTTGGGAGTCCGACATATTAGATTTCCAATGACATCACTTTGCTTATTGTGTTTCGCTCATTAAGCTCTTTTATTTGATGTCCATATCGTAAGGATTACTATGGAAATGATAAATCGCCATTTTGTAATGTCCACCATATTGGATTAAAAATAATGCCATTTAGATAAATAATCGTGCATTGTCTCGGGAACCAAACTAGTGTGCCAAATTTCAGCACAATCGAACACTGGGAAGCAAATCAAATTTAACTTGCAAGATTCCATTACACACACCGGGACAGGTGAAATTAAATGAAAGCTTGTAATAAAATCGTTTCAGTGATCACGCAGTAAATATTTTTTTCATTCAAGATCTATTGCTAAGTAAACAAATTCTATTATTTAAGGTTTATATTTATCACCCCACCCACATTTCCATCGACTTTAGGAAAATGCCGATATTTTTTTTAGAATTACATAACAATACTATATAAAAAGTGAAATAAAAGATTTATTATGCAACAGTGAGTGACAAATGTGGCATTGTCTCCAGAGACGTTAGAAAAAGTCGTGTCTACGATACTAGAAGGAGTTTACGTAAAAACTATGAGGACACCCCTGAGAGCTCGTACTACGAGATTGATGACAGGAGGAAAAACGCGGTCGAGTCGGACGTACAAATTTACTGTGTCGTAGATATCCCCACATAGTTTATTTGTGTTATGTATTATTACAGACTTTCCATTGTTTTGCTCGGGTGCGTTTATAGTATAGGAGCCTGTAATATTTATAATATTATAAGTAGTAGCATATTTGTTAAAACATCCGAGCCGTCTCATCGTTAAGGATAAAAAACATACATGCACATATATACAAGCACACACACACATACATACACTTTTATATTTACAACAGAAATATTAATATTATTTATTTCTAATTTGAATAGTGGTTGAAACCCTTTGCGAGGGTCTGGCTAAGCCTTTAATACTTTTATTTATTTATTTACTCACTATTAAAAGGTCAACCTGTCGTAATTAAACACCTACGCAAATTGTTGACCCGCGTACGTAGTTATTTGGCTTAGAGTCGAAAACTATTCATACATGTAAAATTTTGACAATTTTAATGTATACCTACATATCAAATGACGACGTAGATTTGAGAAGTGGCAGTTCTTAAATCTGTATACCGATTGCCACTTAAACAAATGTGTCTACGTCACCTGCCAAAAATATATTCGGTTAGCGACTCACCCTCGCTTCGTTCGGTACGTTTTAACGGGAAGTATAGATTTCTTAGAGATGAGATATTTTCCCGCAGTAAAAAGAAATCTATATTTTGACCCGGATAACAAGCTATCATCATACCAATTGTCATCAAAATCTGTCCCATGGTTTTCTCGTGATGCGTTCCCAGACAGACAGACAGACAGACACACCAAAATTCTAAAAACTATAGTTTCGGCCTCTGTATCGATAATAATGACTATATCAATAAGATTTTCCATAAAATATTTTATGTGCAGATTCGACTCAGAATTTTATTATTAGATAAAACAAAACATTCTAATATTGTAATAATAAAAGGTAACTAAGACTAGACTTTGTCGTAAGAAAGAAAAATAGGTCACAGAGAATCTGTAACGATTGCTTAAAAATTCATGAAAAAGTCTCCAGTCAACGTGCCTAATATAATTTTTTTTTGTACAAATACCTTCAGTTTTCCCAGGGGAAGTTTTCATTTTCTTATTATATAACATAGGTACTAAGGAATCTTTCTTCACTGGGATGCGTCCCTAGGTGCCTAACAATAGTCGATAAAGTAACTTAACGGTCATATTTTTCTATTAATTAATTAATTATATCTAATATATTTAAACGAGCAATTCTTGTATATTTATTTATTTATACCGGCCATCTTCGAAACGGCTCTAACAATTTCGCAGAAATTTGATATGTGGGGATTTTCGGGAGCGAAAAATCGATCTAGATTAGTTTTATGTCTGGGAAAACGCGTGTTTTCGAGTTTTCATGAAATTTTCTTTCGCATTATTCCACGCAAAATATAGTCGATAATTTCTTATGCTCGAGCATAAGCATCATGGTCAAGCGGCCAATGTGCAAGATTGACAACCACAGGTGACCGGGTTCAAATCCCGTAAGGATTCGAAGTTTTTACTTTTGTTTCTTTTTTTTGTATTTATTCAAGTTTTTTTTTTAATCTAAAAAATACGATATAACAACAAAGAACTCCGAGCTTGCTCGGTCGCCTAGGTACTGATATCTAAAAGTAAACATATTATTATCTGAATCTAGAAGAATGAATGCATGAATGAATGAATGAATGAATGAATAAATGAATGAATGAATGAATAAATAAATAAATATACAAGAATAGCTTTAGAATGAGAAGTAACTCAAAAACAAAAATGTAAAATCTTATATTTATACGTATACAACAAATCAGTATTACAGGGCGTCCTTAACATAACATTTGTGTGGCCTACATTGTTTATGAAGGCTCTAATGAAGAACGTGATATAAACTGCGCCTAAATCCTCGACTTTGATTAAACGTCACGTATTATTGTATCTTATATTTTTCGGAATGTTTGCAATCCCATTGTAGATTACTTATATGTGTGTCTTGAACCTTTCTTTGTACAAAACATATTTTTTTTAATATTCTAGTTTATATTTATTAGAAAAACATGATTTTGACTAACTGAAATAAGTGGAACTCAAAACAAATAAAATAAGTCTACTTAAAGTATATACGAATAGCCATTGAAGAGTTCCAATATTTAAGGGTTCTATCATCAGATCAGCTCGATGGTATCAAATTATTGTACCTCACTCAATGATCTCATCTAGATTTTACTTACCAATTTTTAAATGATTAAAACAATATTATTCGTCCTCCACCTGCGCATTCCACCTGCATACATATGTGTGGGACTTACCGTCTAGAAAAGTTAGCACTACCCACTAAAACCCAACGAAGCCTCAGCTATCATAACCCCTTGAGAACCGCATACACGCCGGCATGTACGATAACAATTGAATTCTCGGAAATTCGCACGGATTTCTTAGAAAGATTAATAGGACGTCGCAGGATCGCTTGCGCACTCAACCAAGGCGCTCTGACGATTGCCTTGTGATACAGATCCCAACAACCAAGGGGTTACTCCCATGGTCCACTCTGCTATCAGAAAAGCACCAGGAGTAACCCGCATGATACACCACCTACCAAGATGGTCACCCAGTGTATCTCTTAGCTTTATGCCCGGCTGGATTGCCGGATGCTAATGAGGTCCCCACCACGAGAAGTGAACACTCAGCACATCGGGGCTCCTCCTTAACCTGTGGTAACGCTTAAGCATAGACGGTAAGAGGACAATAATTTTTTATTAAAAAATTAAATTAATTATTATGTTCTTTTTTAATTAAAAACTGAATTGTCGTTGAAAATATGTCGAAACGTCATCTATAAAGTTGTAAATAGATATAAGCTTTTATTATTTTGTAAAATTTCTTAAGCTTCTAAAAGCTTATGAAGTTTTCAACAAAAGTGCTAGTAATCTGATATGTATGTATATTACTTATAGTGAAATATTCCTAAAAAACACATGAAAATCAATTCATTACGTAACACACAAAAAAAATTACTCGAGACGAGTTCTTCCTCTTTTTTTGAAGGTGGTAAATGAAATTACATTTCTAATTTATTCGTTAGCTTCAAAATCAAGATATAATATTTTTTTAACAAAATGTAGAATACTCGTATATATATAATATTAAATGAAAAAACTCACAATTTACAATTTCTGTCTCTTTTTTTTAAGTAAAAAAAAGGCAAAGTAAAAAAAACATTTCATTCCTGACATAAATATTTCGAGTAAATTTAAATACGACGATGTAAGTGCTTTAAGGAGTCCATTAACATGGAAGTGGTTAAGAGATAGGTATGAAACTCGATAGCTTTTGACACGGCAGGTTAAGCTTAATTGGGTCATACCATTATAAGGCACTAGCGACTCACCCTCGATCCGCTCGAATGTGTCCCTAGAATAACGTTTTAACATTTAGTATAGATTTCTCAGAGATATTTTCCCGCAGTTAAAAGTACTCTATATATGTTAACCCGGTATTTTTTATTTAATTTCTTTATTTATTTGATATATTGATTTCATTTTTACAAAAGTTGACCCACAAAACTGTTTGCACAGTTTGTCTGTGGGATCAGAGTCTCACGATAAACTTAGGCTATAATATTTAAGGCCTCTAGGTGAAGTATGTTTAATTATGTTAAACTGTCCATATAATGGTTTTTTAATAATTTGGCAAATTTACTTTTATTTAGTTCATGACTACGATCAGCGGGCAAACAGATCAGTGTTCGATCGCCTTAATAATTATGCAACCTTGAACAATATATTTACCCGCTGATACTCGCGAACTCAGAACGCCTTGGTTTGCTACCGTAGTAACTTATCTTCAGTCACACCAGGCAGAGGAATTGAATAAATATAACTAATCATTGACAATCTATACTAATATTAAAAATGTGAGAGTTTAAATGTTTCGATGGATGTTTGTTACTCAATTACACCAGAAAAGCTGAAAAGATCTGAATAAAATTTGGCACAGAGCTAGATTATAGTCTGGAATAACACATAAGCTATTGTACATTTCCCGTGGGATACATTTGTTTTTGTTTTTCTAGAGGCGAACCCGAGCAAATAATATATGTGTAAATAAGGAGAAGCTAGCTACAAGCAAAGTCATTTAAACTATACTAAAAGTGGCAAATACAAGGAAATTTGGTCAGGAGCGAGACGAGCTCGTATGTAGAAGGGTTCTGAAAATTAACGGATAAAAATATATAATATTTTTTTGTAAGAAGACATATATCTATTTTTTTTTAAATATCCTAGTTTAACCCATTAACGTGTTGAGGGACGCGGGAACACCGGTGGTTCAGTTAACAATTAATTTCTTAGAAATTATCCTGGAGTGATTAAACATCGTAATAATTAGTAATCGTATATTTAATCTAGATATAAGAATTTCATAACTTCTGTCAAGTAAATTCGAGAACAATAAAAAGTGTGACAAATAGGCAAACAGATACAATATGAGTGATCCAAAATTCTTTCTTTAACAATAAACTCCCTTGTATCATACACAAATGTGTAAAAATATAGATTTTAACATACAAAGAAAACTCCTAAAAATAAAGCTGTATACCGTCGTATTTTTTTTTATCACAGCTATGCTACTAAACGGTTTCAAGGCATGGCTTCAGTCCAATGTAGGACAACTATTAATCCTTTAATGCCGGATACGACTAACACGACATGTGATAAATGACTTCGTGACCTAATAACCTGCATTAAGCCTTATGTACATTGCGTGAGGCTTTGAACTTTGTTCTCATTTACATATTAACGTTGCTTATAAGCTTTTGAAGTGACGCTGAATATACCTACATATATAGGAGTGTCGTTTCTTATACTTTCCAAAATAAGCTTTTGCGATTCGATTAGTATAGCTTTATAAGAGTGTAAAGTGCCATTAATCCAGGGCGGGTTCTTCTTTTAGTGGGTAATACTGGCTTTTCTAGACTGTGAGTCCCACATAATCACCTGTATGTATGTATATGTCGTAGTCTTTTCGCAGAATTCGTCATTTCATGAAATACCTAGGCACTTCCGGCAACTCGTGTTTACACCCAATATACACAATCCGACGCATAGTCATTGCGGACAGTTAGGCTTTTCATGTAATGCCTGTTATATACACCGTGGCACGTTGAAGAAAGGAAAAAAATCCTTATATCCTTATTTAAAAATTTGGTTATGTTAAATGTCAATGTCAGAATTAGCATTATTATGATAGATCGACGCCATAACAAAACCTTTTCTTATCTTCTAGGTTGGTTAGGTTAGGTTAGAACAGTTAAAACAACGCACGAGCCGAGCGAGCGAAGCGAGCGTGCCGCGGTAGCGGCTGGCGAGTGCTTTTTCCGGGATATAATGTTACACTTTAGTTTATTTAATGTAAACATATATATAACAGGCATTACATGAAAAGCCTAACTGTCCGCAATGACTATGCGTCGGATTGTGTATACACGAGTTGCCTAGGTATTTCATGAAATGACGAATTCTGCGAAAAGACTACGACATATACAGATGGTATGCGTAAATGTATTTCACAACATAAAAAAGTGGGTTCTTCGTTTAAATATAGGATGTCCTAAAACTAAAGCAAGAAATAACTTTAACAAAAAATGCAGGTATTTAGTTAAATATAACGATTTTATCATTGGTTCACAAATTATACGGGATGGGATTATGTTTGGAAATAGCATATGGGGAAAATTTCCTACATGGCTTAATCTGCCCATTCTCATTCTTTTGTCTTAATTTATGACAATTTTGCATAAGTGTGGTAACAAAAGACAAGAATGGTCCGACAAATTCAATAAATGGTATTAATTCACTCATTAAAAAAATTGAGAAAATTGATTCATAATTGGCAAAGGTATTAAGGAACAAACATACAAAATATAGTTGAATTGAGTATCTCCTTCATTTCGTCAAAGCGTTTTATCAGTTGAGCAGAATGAAGCACGATCTGACTTCTACTGGTATAGCATAAGATGTTATCGAGAGTGAGATTTTTGTACCGCTAAATATTAAGCTAGGAAAGAACATAGGTCGTGGTCGAATGCGCAAGCGATCCCGTGGCCTTGTCTTTTGCAATAGGGATCACCGAGGTGGTTTTAGTGAGTAGTCTGTCGCGCTTCTTGCGACAGGAGTCCCACATACCCCGTCGCCCCCCGCGCTCGGGCACCCGTAAAATGGTTTCCCCACGAATCAAAAAAAAAAAAAGAACATAAGTATGATCTGTTACATCGATTTTTTTTCTAACGAAATCAAACACGGCATTGGAAATTTTTAGACAGTATATTTTATTATGAGTTGCAATTAATATGAACAATTATTAAAAAATTCTTTAGACACTATAATATTATTAATAGCATAACATTTTTACGACATTTTTATTAAAAAACATTGTCACCAGCCCGTTTCAACAGACAAAGAGCTACCAGATCCGTCACACTCGTGACCCAATAAGCTCAGGCAACTATTGAGGTCACACTTGTGTTCTGGCTACGTGACGTACTTAGCTTGAGTAACGTGTAGGCAAATCTGAATATCCTATATTGCGGTCATTAAATTATTTTTTATGTTAAATTTAAAACACTGCCACGTGATTTAGATTAACTGAATCTCGGGACTAAAGCTTTTTCTTTTCGAACTGATGGTAGACTTATGTATACATATAATAAAATTCTAACTGAGTCGCATCTGTACATTAAATATTTTCTGGAAAATTTTATTGAAATAGTCATTGTTATCGATACACAGGCCGAATCTATAGTATTTACAGTTTTTGTATGTCTGTCTGTGACCGTATCACAAGTAAACCATTTTAACCATAAACCATTTTTCACCAGGACAGGTTTTGATGTTTGGTATGATGATAGCTGGTTATCCGGGTCAATGCATTGGATACTTTTTATTGCGGGAAAATATCTTATCTCTGAGAAATCGATACTAAACGTTAAAACCTAACTAGGGACGATCCCGAGCGGACATAGGGTGATTCGCTAGTATTACTAGCGACTAACGTCCCTAGATACGTTTTAACAGTTAGTATGTATTCAATACTAATATTATATGATATATAGCTTATAGCCTTTCTCAATAAACGGGACGGGACGGGAACTAGATAGCTAGTGGAAAAAGATTTTTTTAAATCGGATTAATAGTTCTTGAGATTAGCGCGTTTAAACAAACAAACAAATTCTGCTTCTTTATCTATACAGATAAATAAAATTGGAGTGTCTGTTTGTAATATTAGAATAACCACTATTTACTAAATGCATATGGATGTATACACGGTACATATACCAAAGTAACATTTTTTACAATTTTTGTCTGTCTGTCTGTTTGTTTTGACGGAACTTTCACTGGCAGATGGCTGATGTTATAGGGAGTAACTTAGGCTACTTTTATAGGCATACGCACCCGAGCAAAACGAGGGTAAATCACTATATAATTTAAATAAATATCTTAGGAGTATATAAATATAGATTTGGCATGATCTTTAAAAAATGCACCAATGAATCTGAACATACCTACTACGTATCATACGAATGATTACATGCATAAATTAGAGATTGAATAGGAAGTGTGTCGGTTCATTTCGCTATAACGGCTCTACGGACTTGAGTGAAGTTCGGATAATTTATATCCCGCGTTATAAAACGTATTAAAATCATGAAATGATTAAAATTAACAAATATTGTACGGTACTTTGATACCATTTTTGTACTTTTTGAGTTCATTTTGTTATTTTATGGGTAGGATGTCTGTAACAACTATATAATGCCTTTGAGATGTCTAAAATCTTAGTCTCTTCCGTGACCATGCTTGCTGTAAAGCATTCGAAACGTCGCGTCGGGAACAAAAAACCAAAATAAATCCACGAAAAAATTGGAAAAGATAGTTTTATTTAAAATGTCAAATATTCGCGTAAATCTAAGAAAGCACTATCTTTATTTTATGTTTACTTTAAACTTACTTGAAAGCTGTGGTTGGCGTTGTTGATACTGCACTCTGCGAACGTTGCGTCTTCTAGCTCGTACTCGTCCCAAAGTTGACTCTGCGACAAATACATATTTATCATATGACTGTATATTAAATATTTTTTATTAGCATATTATTTATCTATACTTCTATACTAATATTATAAAGCTGAAGAGTTTGTTTGTTTGTTTGGTTGAACGCGCTAATCTCAGGAACTATTAATCCGATTTGAAAAATTCATTTTACATTAGATAACCGGTTAACTGAGGTAGGCTATAGGCTATATATCATCCCGGAAAAATGAACGGTTCCCGTGGGATAGATTTGTTTTTGTCTAGGGACGAACCCGAAGCGAAGCGAGTGTGAGTCGCTAGCTCCGTTATAACTGCGCTTTAGCCTGCTTTTTAACACTATCTTACTTCGATTGAGTGAAAGAGATCTCTTTTAGGGATAAGTCCAACTTTGCTCACTAATTTTATTGTATGTTGATTTCTGTATTTCATATAAGTGCAATAAAGAATAGTATGCAAAAGTTAATAAATAATAATAGATAACTTCACCCCAGTCGTGTATGCTATTCCTAGGCTGCACTTTATGATCAAGGTAGGTTTCTTTAGGAAACATAAAACTCTAAAAACATCTTAAACACCGTCATGATTTTATCACACTGATATAATACATGTAATATTACTATGGCTGGTATAAATAAATAATATGTTGGAACATTAATTAATACACAGCACCATCTAATTCCATGGTAAGCTACGAGGGTTGTGTTATGGATACCAGATAGTTGTACTACTACACTACACTACATATATATGTATATATAATTTTAAATATATAAATATAAATACAGCGAAACACGAACCCGCGACCACCGACACTACAAACTGCAAACTGCAAGCACTAAAAACTAAGCCAAACGTGTCGTCAAATAATATAACTGGTTTAATGCAACTGATATAATAAATAGAGTCTCACCCGTAAACATGATTGATGTAAAACCAAAAATCTAAATAAATCCACGAAAAAATTGTTTCACATGAAACTTCAAATATTTGCGTGAATCTAAGAAAGTATTATACATACAAAAGTTTTTGAGAGAATTTGTTTGAATAGAATCTTCACGCTGAAATACGTCAACGAATTGAAGTGTAATTCCGAATGAATAATAATAATCTTTATTTCAAGATACTTGCCATTTAACCTCGTTTTGCTCGTGTGCGTCCCTAGGTACGTTTTTTTAGCGCAACCCTAATTCTTTTTCGAAAATAAAAATAACCCAACTTACTCCTTATAACATCAGCTATCTGCCAGTGAAAGTCCCGTCAAAATCTGTCTAGCTGTTTCGGAGATTAGCCGTTGTTTGTTCACTGTTCGACTTTTATTTCTTTTAATAACGCAATAAACTAAGTAACTTTGAATACCTAAGTGCTTAATACATTTAAGTGTGTAAACTTATGTAAATTGAATTGTTGGCAGAACTTTAAGTAATAAAAAAGTTGTTCATGTTGTAGTTGCATTGTGAAACTTTGTTATTGACTCCGTCTAGCTCAAGTTTTGTTCCGTCTTTTTAGTTTAGTAATAAAAATTGCATTTTATGAGAACTTTCCTTTTACTCAATCACATTGAATTTTGTGACTTTGTTTGGCTTTCTGATAAATAAATTTACATACATAAGTACTAATAACCTCATTGGTCTAGTCACAAGATAAAAAGAAAATTAAAGTCTCAATAAATAGTCGTAAATAGTAGTTTTAAAATATAGGGAGTCACAAAGAGGAGATATTATATTTTTTCTATATAAAATTCTTACAAAATAAAACACTTGAACTAGCACTATCGCAGTTTATGAGAATCTGACATAGTTTATTTAAGACTAGCAACGCACTCTCGTTTCGCTCAGGTTGGTCCCTAGGTACGTTTTGACACTTAGTATGAAATATATATTTTTCTTGAATTTTCCAATGTTTTAATAGTTATTCTGCTATTCGGGGTGAAGACAAATCCAACAAAACAAGGATAATAAAAATCGGTTCAGCCGTTCTCGAGTTATAAGTGTTGTAACAAACTCGACTTTGTTTTCTATACATATAATAAAATCTTAACTAAGCCGAATCTGTAAATATTTTTGGAAAACCTTACTAAATTAGACTTTTAGAAATTTGGTATGATGATAGCTGGTTACCCGAGTCAACATATAGGATACTTTTTACTGCGGAAAAATGTCTCATCTCGGAGAAATCTATGCTAAACGTCAATATATATATATATATATATATATATATATATATATATATATATATATATATATATATATATATATATATATATATATACTAACTTCTATATAAAGCATCTCTAGTTTCAATAATAGAGCGTTAGAGTAAATTGGCACTTGCGGTTTGTTGCATAAATCAAGCCATTTGGTCGAGGCTTTCGAAGGAAGGAAGGTCAAAGGTTGTATATATCATTATAATATTCATTTGAATATGGTTATTTATATATTTTTATTCAACTGATGCCACAATAGTTCAAGAAAATTTCAATTTAGGTGAGAAGATTATATCATAGTCACTTCTAACATAATTCAACAGGTTCTATTTAACGATGTATCTGTTTTACATAATTAATCTATACATATAATAAAATTCTAACTGAGTCGAATCTGTACCTTAAATATTTTTTGGAAAATCTTATTGAAATAGACTTTATTATCGATACAGAGACCGAATCTATAGTTTTTAGAATTTTTGTCTGTCTGTCTGTTACCGCATCACAGAAAAACCACTGGAGGGATTTTGATGAAATTTGGTATGATGATAGCTGGATATCCGGGTCAACATATAGGATACTTTTTACCACGGGAAATTATCTCATTCAGACGAAAATACACGTTATAACACAACCCAAAAAATATTTATGATCAGAATTTCTTGAAACTTGGTATTAATGCTCTTCAATACAATTAAATAAATACGTGTTTTAGCGTTTTTTGAAATTCAGCCCATAAGGAGATAAAATAAGAAATGAAAATTTGTATGAAACCTACCTTTTTAAAGTTTTTTGTTGCAGTTAGAAGCCGCGGGTTTTGCTAGTATATAATACCAAAAAGATAAAATATTAAATTTTTCTTAGCTCTTCTTTTAAAGCAATAACATTTGTTGAGCCGCACCGTGTCTGCCATAATTAATGAAGAATGGCACAATGTTTACAATAATTTATATATATAAAAATGAATCCCTATTTCCCTTGGTCACGCCATTACGCGTGAACGGCTGGACCGATTTCACTAATTCTTTTTTTGTAGTGTTTGTTATTGTTAGGAGAAGGTTCTTACATTAAAAAAAATTAAGAAAATTGCGCAGGTACTTAGAAAATGGGGATGAAAGTTTGTGTTGGGAAGCGAGCTAGGGATGACCCCGAGCGACGCGAGGGTGAGTCGCCAGTCATGTATAATTAGTAAAGATTCGCGATGAAAATATCGCAAAGAGTTAACATTCAGTGTCATTTGACAGTTCATAGAGACCTCATTCTACACTAGCGCCATCTCGCGGCAAATTCAAGCGCGGTAGCCCTCATTCACAAATACGAAAATAAGACACTTCTTTTTTAATTTTTATATATTTGTAAATAAAATGTACTGGTACAAAATTTTATATAAAGTAGTAAAGATAGTATTTCTATAGCATATCCACCAGAACAGAAGTTGTCATTGTATGAAATCGATTAAGCAGCTTAGCTATAAAAAGAAAATGAAAAATCTATACATATTATAAAATTCTGAGTCGAATCTGTACATTAAATTATTATCGATACAGTGGACGAATCTAGAGCTTTTACATAATTTAATTTTTGTCTGTCTGTCTGGGAACACATCACGAGAAAAGCACTGGACAGATTTTGATGAAATTTGGTATGATAATAGCTGGTTATCCGGGTCAACTTATAGGATACCTTTTACTGCTGAAAAATATCTCATCTCTGAGAAAGCAATACTAAACGCTAAAATGTAACCAGGGACGAACGAATGAACCCGAGGGGAGCAAGGGTCGCTAGTACCAAATGCAGTTGAAGATTATTATTTCAGTAGTTATACATGGAAGTTTAATTTAATAAAAGAAGTAAAATGTATAAGTTTGGATGTTATGAAATTTTATGGTAGCCAAACAAAGAGCGAGTGTAGTGGTAAAATAAAAGAGCATCTCGTAGAAACCAATTTCGCAACGTAAGCCGACGAAAAAAATGAAAATAAATCGCGATTATACGCGACTATATAGTACGCAATGTTATCTAAGGACACCAAGAAGGAACTTTAACTATAGATAATAATTCAATATGAGTTTGTATGCAGCCTTTATTTATTGTCCCACTGGTGGATACAGGCTTCCATTCAATGTATGGAGAATTATGCCACAGTCTACTGTTGGCCAAGTGCAAGTTGTGTACTTCACATATCTTTTGAAAACTAGTCAGGGTTCAGAGATTATTTGGCTTTTTAAGTGATTGCATTACCATTGAGCTACTACAGTTTACTTGATAGGAAAATAACCATATAATTGAAACAAAGTAATACAAGTAAATTAAACATGTTCTAAACAAGTTCTCTATATCAACGGCATACATAGATTACTCTAAAATTAACTTCAAAGCGGTTGTACAAAGGAATGCAAGCAGGTACCCAACTGTCAAGAACATAAAGGACGCTACGAAGGCCTTTTCGTTATCAAAATTTGAATTGCCTTAAAATGTTTATTTCATGCTTCGTACCTTTAGATATTAATCCTACTTCTAAAACGGGAATAATTTCAATTAGATAGAGCCTGAAAATTTCATTAAAATCGCTCCAGGCATTTTGGTGTCCATAGAGAATATACATACCCACATTGATTTTTATATAACAAAAATCAATGTGTTAGTGTTGTGTTTAGGGTCATATAAAGTATATTACATGCAAAGATGTGATGGATGTATTGAGTGACAAGAATGGATAAAGTTGCTATACTAAAAAAAAGGTAGCCTAAGACAGTTAAGCTATTATATTCATATCACCCTTAGGAATGGACTTTATTCTTCAAACTTACATGGCACCATCTTTAAAAAAGAAGATTGATTTCTGATTCGCCAAAATATCCTGTAACGTACACCCGAAATGTGTACTACCTTTATTTTTGAAGTTGGTCAAATTCGTAATGCGTCGTTACGAAGGGCATAACTATATTATAATGAAAAAAGTTGTAGCAATAGTTTAAAGAGAGATGAGATAAGTAGCGGAGTTTTATTTACAGAACGAACAAATATCGCTATTAAAGTTAGAAACACGTGCTTCTTTGAACATAAAGGTCTCTTAAACTCCACTTCAATTTTATATTAGCCACAAACAGATGTCAATAAATTTTGAATATATGAACTACGTGATCTTACTTGTTGAGGAAATTCCTGTGTGATGATGGTTTTTAAACAAGGTACTAGAGTACAGTAAGTAGACTATCTGCCAGTTTAAAACCCAATAGAGCTATCTGGTCTTTCTGTTAAATAATATACTGTGCCAAACTGAAGTTGGCTAATTTATGGGGTAGACTGATAAGGAGAAATCGTAAGGCCATCATCTAGGTTCTCATGTCTCACGAATCTTGAATTGTCATCGCGTTGGACTATCAGACTGAGGGAAAAGAGTGTGTGACTTGTATTATTTCAAGTAAGATATTCTGGTACTAAGAATTTCTCGACAGAAATCCCAATAAATATACTTAGGTCGAGCCGGGACTCGAACCCAAGACCGACGCTTTGTCCTGGAACAATCAATACTATCCTCACTAATACCAATACTCCTGAGATGGGTAAAGGATAATTTTATTTGATACTTTAGAGTTTAGACTATTAGACTTAAAATATATACAGAATTTTAACTAAACTAGACAAATAGTAAGTAGCTTAATCATGTTAACCGTTTACCGACTAACCGATGGTCGTTTCGGATAATGGTTGATTGGGTGAATTCAAACTGCTTATTTCAAATGTAAACGCAATAAGCATAATCAATTTAGAACGTTTCCAAACCTTACAAACAGATAAAATAGAAGGGATAGTGCTGTTTGAATAGGTATGTGTATATGTATGATATATATTATATATATTATACATACATATGTATATGTATGTTAAGAAAATCAGTTATCTAAAAATATAACAAAACTGTAGATGTCGAATGTCTGTACGTAAAAAAAATGCTAAAAATAGAATAAGGGGGATGTAAGAAAAGAAATAGAACAAATCCAGATTTTTTCAATTTTTTTGCTTCTCTGTATGTTTGTCTGTTTTATTGTTTGTCTATTTGTACAAGCTAATCTCCGAACTGTTGGACCGATTTAAATGAAATTTTCCATGGTGGTACCATATACCCCCGGTCAACATTTTAGATACTTTTCATCCCGGAAAATTAAAGAGTTCCCTTGGTATAGTTAAAAAATATATAGTATACAGCTTAGTATAAAAACTACTGATTCAATTTTAATGAAACTTAATAATAATATAGTTCAATCATCATAATAACAAATAGGCTACCTTTTATTCCGGAAAAATGTACGGTTCCCGTGGGATAGGTTTGTTTTTGTTTATCTAGAGACAAACCCGAGCGAAGCGAGGGTGAGCCGCTAGTGGTTATATAAAACTACTAACTAGTTTCATTACTTAACATCACGTTCATTTTAAGTTAATCTACATTTTATCTTCAAAAGTCCTCTGAGTTCAACATTTTTGCTTGATTGAACTTTTTTTTCGTCATTCATATCAGATAATTAGTCTACTATTACTTTCTCATGCTAAAGAGAATGGACAGATTTGGATAAGTGCACAAATATACTACGACCTGAAGTAACATATAGGCTATAAATAAATATGTTGGGACATCAACACACAGCACCATCTAGTTCCATGGTAAGCAACGAGGTTTGTCTTATGTGTAGAACCCGCGACCGCTGGCACAGCAAGTAGGGTCACTACAAACTGAGCTAAGCTTCACTTAACATTTAATATTTGTTTTATTTCAATCGGTTCCTAAATAAAAATATATGTCAATTTAAAGAATTATCTAGGGGCGAACCCGTGCGAAGCGAGGGTGAGCCGCTAGTGTTTGATAAAATCAGTTTTTTAAACGCAACTTTATTTAAATTTTACAGAAAAAAGCTCGGTTAAGTCCCAATGGAAGACATCAAAAGCATTGTAATTAAATTTTCATAAAGAATATTCACGTTATAAATTTTTACGACATCAACAACTGTACAAAGGTTTGAAAGGTTAAAAGTCAAATCTCGTACATAAATATTCTCGTGGAAAGTTTTAAATTTAGTATGTGTAAATATATTTGTTTTAATGGTATGTATATACATATATATGTATATTATATATGTGTCGCAAATGAAGACATGCGTCATCCACACGTTACGTATGATTGGACCCTATCATATGTAGGTAAACTTACAAAGTATATGTGTACTCGTATTTCAGATTATTGGTTTAAAAAAGGTAAATGATATGCTTTTGATTATATGCTATGTATGGGAATGGAAATTTGTTAAAACAAATCAAATGTGTTAAAGCTCGATAGTTTTTCTAGTAGCTAGCCAGGGTACATATTTACCACACGGCACTATTCTCAGATAAGTTCGATATATTGTAGTGGAGATAGCTGGAGGTGTCAAATTGTAGTACTTTTATTTCAATAAAGTAGTAAATCAAAGTAACAAAGTTTTATATTTTTAAACATAGGTAAATACATTCAAGGAAGCATACCTAAAAATAGAAAAGCCAGTACTAAACACTAAACCCCAACTAACTAAATCCTAATACACTAAATCCATATACTAATATAACAAATGCGAAAGTGTGTTTGTTTGTCCTTCTTTCACGTGGAAACAAAGTGACGGATTGGTGTGATTTTCTGTGTGGAGATAGTTGGAGGGCTGAAGAGTGACATAGGTTAGTTTTCACCGCGGGAGATTATCTCATTCCCACGGGAAATTACCTTATAAAAAAAATATGATCAGAATTACTTGAAACTTAGTTAATTCTCTTAAATACAAATAAATAAATACTAGTTTTAGCATTTTTCGAAATTCATCTCATAAGGGATTCGTTTCGTCCCCTATTTTACTCATAGGGGACGAAAGTTTGTATGAAACCTACCTTTATAGAGTATTTTTGCTAGTAACTTATATTTGTTAGCTGCCAACGCCATATCTTGATCATGTCAACAAAATGACCGACGTTCATATTTCATACGTATTAATGTAGACACTCTTTTTGATAAACTTTATTACTCCAATTAATATTTTATAATACAAAACCTTAACCTTGTGACCAAATACGTATTAAAATCTAATATATCATAGTAAGCAAACTCGAATGTTTGGTCTTTTCATTTTATAAAGGTCACATCGTCATCAAATAGGCCTTAGTAAATGTATAATAGTCATTGTTACTGCTTTCTCAGGCCCCTTTGTAGGCATAGTAACTCCACAAGTTTTGTTTACAATAAGGGAATACGTAATTCCACCTTTTGTCGCTTTCGCTTAGTATTGGTAACTAACAAAGCTTGATGCGCACCTAAATTACTTTAGTGAAATACTAGCGACTCCCCTCGCTTCGCTCGGGTTCGTTCATAGCTTGGATATAGTAAAATGGATATAGACATATGCCTTCGTGGACTTTTTTGTAGACCTATTTAAGGTGTATAATACTGCAGTACATTATTTTGATCTATCTCGTAGGGTTGAGCTAGCGTTTGCAATGTAATTGCAAAAAAATGTGTTTATTACATCACGTTAGAAACCTCTAAAAGTATCAGTGTTTCTCTACTATATTATGCATGTAAATGTTAAACCTTCCTCTTAAATCACTCTATCTATTAAAAAACCGCATCAAAATCCGTTGCGTAGTTTTAAAGATCTAAGCATACATAGGGACAGACAGACTGCGGGAAGCGATTTTTTTTTATACTATGTAGTGATTACCACTTAAAATTCCTTCTCATTTCGTCTGCTTCCTTACCAATTCCTTTGCAGTAAAAGCTGCACGCTTATGTTATACTCTTCCAATAGATATCAGACGCGCTAAGTTTTGATAATCTTAAGCTATGTATGTATGTATACGCCTGTGAATGTTCCTGACGAAAATTGTTTTTTTTTTTGGACGTTTGTCTTTATATGTTCCTAAACCATTCAATCTTAGGGTCGCATCCGAGCAAAGCGAGGTTAAGTCGTTAGAGTTTTAACAATAACAACACAATATCTTAAATATGTTTAAACAGTGAATATATTAAAGTTTCAACCAAACTCAAATCACACTAAGTATAACAATAAATTCAAATTACATAAATATTCAATTATAAGTCAAATTAAAGTCTTTATAATTTATGTAAGATAATAAAATCCAAAATCATTTCCGCGCTTTTCTTATATAATATATAGCGACTCACCCTCGCTTCGCTTCGGGTTCGTCCCTAGACAAAAACAAATCTATCCCACGGAACTCGTTAACTTTTCCGGGATGATATATAGCCTATAGCCTTCCTCAGTTAACGGGCATTCAAATGCAAAAAGAATTTTTCAAATTGGATCAGTAGTTCCTGAGATTAGCGCGTTCAACCAAACAAACAAACAAACAAACTCTTCAGCTTTATAATATTATTATAGATTTTTTGTATCCTTCTCTATCGATTGCCTGTAAGAGATCGTTGACAGTGTAACGCCACCTTTGCACATTTCTTTAATTGTATTTCTCATGTGTATGTACAATTTTACTGTACAATAAAGTGTTTAAAAAAAATAAAATAAAACCCAAATAATTCAAAAAATAATTTTGTTTGTTAGTCTGATTGTAAACATTCATCTTCAGAACAGTTGAACAGATTTTAACTTCGAATTTTTATCCCGACAAAAGGAAAGCTCGTTTTTATTACAGCCACATAATGAATGTAGCTGAAGGCAAATCATATCTACATACGTATATTTACACTAAATATTCTCTTTAGTAATAAAAGTAATGGCTTATAATGTAAAAAATACTGGGCGCCTAAAGGAAAAAAGTGTGTTCAAAAATGTGCTATTTGATTATGTAAACACAGGGCCCCTGTGTGGGGGCCCGCGGCAACTGAGGAGTAGAAGCCCCTAATCATATTGAATCCCCAATCACATCTGAAGAAAATAAAGGATTTCTTTGGCTTTCTTTTTTTGTTTCATTCACATAAAAAGAATATTTAATACCTACAAATTTCTACCGTGCCTCTCTCGTGTGGGGGTTTTCTTAAATCCGGCTCTGAGATGATATAAATATTTAGACATTTCTTTAACGAACAACGAAAATTCAAATTTCGTGGCCAAAAGTACTGTTTATTAACCAATTCAAGGAGAAAGGGATACTCGAGTCCTAAGTATGTTTCTTACTTTATGTTTGTTTATATTTTATAATGAATTGGTTTTTCTTTCTTCTTACTGACTAATGCTACAAGTATTACTTATTATTTCCTACTCTTATAACCATTTTATACTACTTATACAGATTACATGAGTTGTTTGTTGCATTGCTCACTTCTAGCAAGGAAATTTTAAAAATATAATGTTTTGTTCCAGGTGAAGAGATGTTAATTTAAAAATACAGTCTTTTAGCTTGGAATTTTAGCGTAAAAGCTTCATTCTGCATAATATGAGCTTGTTAGTGATGACTGATGATAAATATAAATTATAGTAAATTCGTTAGTATTTTAATAAAAATTGTAATTTCAATTTTAATCCAAGCAGTAAGTGATTAAAAGTTCCATCTGATATTCTACGAAACTCTATTTAGTCCCAATATCTACATACGTGTAAATAGGCAATAATAACACAACAGTTCAGTACCTTTTTCTCCTCTGTTTGTCAACTATTATTAATTTTTTTATTTAGTAGTAATTGACGAGCTTAAAGTGTAATATATATATATACACAGGTAAATTCTATTCATCTATGTTTTCTTCAATTTTTTTTTTATTTTTTTTTTTTATTTTTTTTTTATTTTTTATGAGATTCAGTGACAAACGAGCAGACAGACCACCTGATGGAAAGTAGTACCTGTCGCCCATAACACCTACTGTTCATGCACTTAGGTTTTAAGTAACAAAAATGCAGAACCACAGGTGCGTTGTCACTGTGAGGAGTAAGATGATATGCCTCTTGCCTGTAATTCATTAATTTTTCAAATTTTTTCAATTAAAAATTAATTCTTCAAATTTTCAATAATGGTCATAATCAAATTTCAACCAACGGGCGAATACTAATATTAATAATTCAAATAGATAACTCAAATATTAATGGATATTTCAATCCAAAATCTAAAAATTTTAAATTGAAAACAAAAAAAATCTTATAACTTTTGTAAATCCATAATCCTTACACGAAAGTTTTTATCCCTTCCGGGGTAAAAAGTTAACATCCTTTTTCAGACACAGAAGCTCTGTTCCAAATACCATGAACATTGATTCTGATACTTTCACGAACATGATACCTTTACCATAACTATAGTCAATAAAAAATGTTATTTAGTTCAATAACTAACAAAATAACAAGGAAGTCTACATAAAAAAAGTGAATGCAATCGATCCAAGCGTTAAAAAGTAGCAATGCCAACGCTGGTACGGTCAACCATCAACCAATCAATAAAACTAACGAACCGTGAGTAGACCATTACTATTGTATACGTACCGTTATACAAGCTACGTCTCTATGTTACTGGAAAATATGAATATTCAGAAATAGTTTACGAATTCGCATTCAGAGGCTAAAATGGTTTAAATATTTATTAAAATTTTATGATGTTACTATTGGGCAAAAGGAATTCGAATTGCTTGTAGGAGAGCTGGTGAACATTTTAGGGTAGGTTCTTGAGTCATTACAGAAAATTTTGTGATTGTCTTTGAAGGACCCCTAAATAAGATAGTCGAGGCATGGCTGACGGGTAGCAGCACCCTAGCAACCCTTGATTTTTTTAAGAGAATTTTTTTATTTAATAAAAAAAATTGAGGCGTTTTGAAATTTTCATATCATACTCTCTTAGATTTACGTGAGTATTTGACATTTTAAATAAAACTATCTTTTCGGATTACTGTGTAAAGCATTCAAAACGTCGGGAACCAAAAATCTAAATTAATCCGCGAAATAATCCGAAAAGATAGTTTTATTTAAAACTTTTATATCCTTAAGTTAGATATTTAAGGAATTATTTAACCAAAAAGTCAAACCAATTAGTCGGGTCTAAATGTTAACCCGACTGTTGCAAAATGGTTTTTTAAACAAATGAAAAAAATGTTCTTGAGTCAGTTTGGGATTTTTTGAAAGTAATATAGGTACTTAAAAGATAAATATGTAATTCCAAAAAGCCAGGTTAATTTGATAGAATCTTTTACCTGCTAGATGATCGAGAAAGTCCGGGAGGCCAGCACTATGCATAACTTGAAGTGCGAGAGAGAGTATATATCGACTGTACCTCTCGCTCAAGGTTACTGCGATGCGATTGGTTGATTGGAGTGATTGGTGAGACCACGTGACCTACAGTGCCTACGCGGGCTCTCAGTAGAAATTTCGGAGCTAAATAAAAATCTCAGTCGTATAATATAACACGTTTTTGTGAGCCACGTGTTAATATTTTGCTTATTTTAATTGTTTATTATATACAATGAGTGATGATAAATTGGTTTGTTTTATTTGCTGGAAAGGCAAGTGATTATTTTTAATGGAAAATCTTCAAAAAAATGTGAAGAAGTATTGACTATTTGACAAAAAAATTATTTGTAATATAATAATGTTATTACTATTTTAATTATTTGTATTATTAATAATAATAAATAATATGTTGGGACATTAACACACAGCACCATCTAGTTCCATGGTAAGCTATGAGGCCTGTGTTATGGATACCAGATAGTTGATACACTACACATATATAACTTTAAATACATACATATAATAAATATAAACAACCATGATTGGAGTGCAAACATTCATTCTCATCACACAAATGAATGCTCCCAGTGGGACTCGAACCCGCGACCGCTGGCACAGCATGTAGGGTCACTACAAACTGAGCCAAACGTGTTCTGGTTTTGGTTAAGGATATAAAAAACGTGTCGTGGCTTTGTTTAAGGATATAAAAATTTCAAAACGCCTCAAAAAAATATTTTTTTGTAAAGAAATTTTCCTTAAAATAATTTAAGGGTTACTAGGGTGCCACTACCCATCAGCCATACCTCGCCTAACTTATTTAGGGGTCCTTCAAGAACAATTACAAAATTTTCTGTAGTACCTCAAGAACCTACTCTAAAATGTTCTCTAAATTGTTATTATTTAGTAAACTTTCATTCATTCATATTATCTATAACTAGCGACACAACCTCACTCCGCTTGTATTTGAAGTACATCGTATTTTTTAACGTTGGGAATTGCATTTACGCATACCACTTGCTTGCATGCAGGTGGTTATGTGGGACTCACTGACCAGAAAAGCCAGTGTTAACCACTAAAACCTAACGTAACCAGTCCCGCCTCAATAAGGCTTCGCAGGTTCACTTATGCACTCATCATTCATCCTGACGGCTAAACAGCCGTGACAGACCATAGCAACAATGGAGTCGCTTCCACGGTCCGCTCTGCTAACAGAAGCAACCTGCATGGTACACCCCGTAACAAAATGGGCCACCTTCCAGTGCAGTGAGCCCCCACCATAGAAAAATGATCACAAAAGGGATTTCAATTACAAGCCTAGCGTACCTATTTATAATATATCCCCTGAAATACTAGAATATCTAGATGATGATGATCCTATACAGAGGTTAATAAGGCACACTCGTTTTTACGCTTTTATAAGACTTTTAGAGGACCATGTAGGCAAACGCTACGTCAATTGTTCATAATATAAAAAAAAATAGGATCACGACAGCAACTTAGGAGTCTACGCAAGCTAAGAACCACCTAGGTGACCCCATAAGTACATAGAAAAAATCAGTCGAACTAGCACACCTATATAAAAAGGTTTAAAGTTGAAGTAGACCACGTAAAAGCATTGTTACGTAAAGATAAATTTTTGGATTTCGACTAAATATCTCTACTAATATAAGACAAAGCTATTGCAAACTATTTGCGAACCTCCTTTGTCCTCAAGTCTAAAATTCAAAATTAAAAATACATACATTTAAATATTCTTAGTCGTTGAATCAGAAAATTAATTTAAAATATACAGCTAGTAGCAAAAGTACCAATATTTTGTCTCGGTATTTCCATATCGGTTGATGGCAGTGAATAAAATGTTAAACTTTTTCGTTGATTTTAGCATAAGTTATATAAATATCAAATTTTTATACGTTAAAATTATGCTTTAATATTTTTAGGTCATAAAAGTTTCCTTACTTCTTATATTTGAAATAATCAAATTTATTTTCAGAAAATGCCGGGGATAGATATTTCTTTTACATTTTCAAATAGTTTTGTGACGTCTTAAGATCTTAGATCACAAATTAAGCCTTTTATCTCTCAACTTTACTCTTAGGACTACTTTATCTTTAAGATTGATTTATAATAATTTTAATAAAATGAATGCAATATTTAAAGAATGCTTTATTCAAATTATATTTACTATCTTTCTTTTTTAATTATAGTTTTTTAAGTATATTTTGAGGCAGTGGTAGCCCAATCGCTAACCAACTAAACCAAACCGAGGCAAACCGAGTGAAGCGGGTTCAAATCTCGGGTCTCGCACCTCTGATATTTTCATGTGCGAATCATTTCCAACATGATTATCCATTGTCTTAACGGTGAATCGTTAGGGAAACTGCATGTCTGAGAAAACCTAGCAAGTTTTCAAAAGACATGACGTGAAGTCCGACAACACACACTTGGCCTGCGTGGTGGACTACGTCCTGATCCCCCTCGTATTGAAGGGAGGCCCGTGACCAGCAGTAGGACTTTAAAAAAGGCTGAATACAAGTATATTTATTAATGAATAACCGCGAATTTTGTAAAAAGCTCGATTGCGTACAAAAATATGCTTTTGATTTATAAAAAAATCCAGTTAAACATTGTTTTTTTAGTATAACTAAATAAATACGCCATTGTATTAAAAAATCTAATAAATTGTTTTTTTTTACGTAGCACTAAGTCTAGTTCTAATAAGTGTGATTGGCTATAGTCGCTACGGCGCGTCGTAGTATAAGCTACGACGGATATTCGTAGCACGCAACAAGGTCGTGTAGTAGCCTTGGCATTGTAGGCGTCCTGTAGCGCCGTAGCCTTGGAGTAATGTGCTCGTGTACGCACGTGATGTGGGCGATGAAGAATAGTGTGAACTAAATTATAGAGCATTGAATAAATATTTATAATTCATATGTACATACAAACTTACATACGTATATCGGACTACTTATCCCATTAGATATCCCATTAATATTATAAATGCGAATGTTTGGATGGATGGATGTTTGTCTTTCACGTCAGAACGGCTGAACGTATCTGGATGAAATTTGGCAGAGAGATAGATTATAGTCGGGAAAAGCACATAAGTTACTTATTATCACGGGAAAATGTACGGTTCTCGTGGGATAGATATATTTTGTTTTCACTAGGGACGAACCCTAGCGAAGCGAATGGTGAGTTGCTAGTATATTATGTACAAAAGATTGTATCTGTGTGTATGTGGGTTTACATTTGTTACTAGTTCACGCTGAAACGGCAGGATAGATTTTGATGTAATTTAGTATTTTGGTGTAATTTTAAATATACTATGACCTGGTAAATAGAGTAATTGCCAAATAACGTAAATAATATTATAAATACAAAAGCGGCGGAGCGAAACGAGGGTGAACCGCCTGTATTGAACAAATATATTTTAGTTATTCATTGCACGTACATAACTGGCTTGTCCTAACTCGTTATTATATCAAAAAGTCGTAGCTTTTAGAATATCTTATGATATAATTTATATTCATTTCAAATTTCACCCAAATCCGTGAAGCCGCATTACTTATTAGATGTATTATAACATGAAAAACTAACAAACAGACACATTAAAATGTATAATATGAGTATAATAACTTTATGTACCTACACTAGGACCATACTAAAATGTTTGCTGACGCAGCAGTTACATTATCGGGTGTTGAATAAACCCGGGGAATTGCCTCGTTAGGCTTTCGGACATGGACGGTTAAAAGCGAACCATTTAATAACGCTGATTGCGAGGCAATTCCTGTAGGGTATATAAACGCGATGATTATGTATGAATTTGTACATATATAATAATAAGAATAAATATGTTAGGACATTAACACAACACCATCTAGTTCCATAGTAAGCTACGAGACCTGTGTTATGGGTATCACATAGTTGATACACGACATATATAACTTAAAATACTATATGACTAGAGTACAAACATTCGTGCTCATCACACAAATGAATGCACCCAGCGGGACTCGAACCCGCGACCGCTGGCATAGCAAGTAAGATCACTACAAACTGAGCCAAACAAAATGAACAACTAAACAAACTAAGATAAGGAAGATAACATTTTAAGTTTGCAAACAATGGCTTTCAAAGTTATCCTTTGAATAATGAACATTGTATCTAGTTAACTCGTGTTAAAAGATTACTGTGGACTTTCTTCTCATTAATGCGACAAGCTGGCTGAAAGTTCACCGAGCCCTTTTGAATTGCGCGCAAGCGGTACATCATTAATTTAAATTAAAATTTTCAACTCAAGTATAACTTCAAGGTTGGTCTCTTGTGAAATAGGTATTGGGATAAAATGGCTTATCAGGATTGTGATGTGAATAAATCAAAAGTCACAAATCAAACTTGTGGTCTTCTTAACTAGATCCACTCATAACCTTGCAGACAGATGTTGACGACAGCGGTCAATCTCATTGAGATTAGTCGACTCAGTAGAAAAAAAGCAGTCTTACAGTCCTTTTCAAGAATAAAGCATTGTTTCCGAACTGCTGGTAGAGTTATAATACTTTCTTAGATTTACACAAATATTTGACATTTTAAATAAAACTGTCTTTTCGCATTTATTTTAATTTTTGGTTTTCGTCGTTTCGAACTCTTTACAGCAATCATGGTCACGGGAGAAACTTAGGTTTTAGACATCTCAAAGGCGTTATATACTTGTCTTTTATGCCATTTTTAATTTTTTAAAATCATTTTCGTAAAATTGTGGATAGGCACTGTCTGTAACAAGTATATTATAACGCTTTTGAGATGTCTAAAACCTTACGTCTCTCCCGTGACCATGATTGTTAGTAGAGTTTTTTAAAAAACAATGACTATATTTCAGAAATTTCAATATTGAATAAAGAATTTTGAATGTGAATATGACCTAGCTAAGTCCTACAGTGCATTCCGCTACCACTGGGATTTTCTTGACAGCAAAGCTATAAGTTATTGTTATAACTTAAACCAAGAGGCAATCAACTAAGTTCTGCGTCATTTATTTACAACTTTTTTTATGGCATATCCTACTAATATCATAAATGCTAAAGTTTGTGAGAATGTATGGATGTCTGTATATATAGATGTATAGATGTTTGTTAGTCTTTCACGCAAAAAGTACTAAATGGATTTTAATGAAACTTTACAATAATATAGCTCATACATCAGAATATCACATAGGCTACGCCTTATTCCGGAAAAATGTACGGTTCCCGTGGGAGAGATTCGTTTTTATTTTTAGTATATAAAGAAAGGCAGTGGTAGCCCAGTGGTAACGCGCTCGCTTGGAAAACCGAGTGAAGCGGGTTCAAATCCCGGGTCTCGCACCTCTGATATTTTCATGTGCGAATCATTTCTAACATGATTACCACTTGCCTTACGGTGAAGGAAAACATCGTGAGGAAACCTGCATGTCTGAGAGAACCTAGAAAGTTTTCGAAAGACATGTGAAGTCCGCCAATCCGCACTTGGCCAGCGTGGTGGACTATGGCCTGATTCCCCTCGTATTGGAGGGAGGCCCGTGCCCAGCAGTGGGACGTTAAAAAGGGCTGAATACATAAAGGGGCCGAACGGAATTTTATTATTAAAATATAAGCTATGCTGATAACAACAACTGATAATGACGTTAATATTTCAAGCTATTGGTGATTGTACTGTAAAGGACTTCTCAGCAACAACCCGAAGTTGCTAAGCTGGGAGTGTAGCAAACGCGTACCTCGGAGATCACATAAAGACACAGTCAAGTAATTGTCCCATTGGACTTTGAAAATGAAGTAAATAGAGAGTAAACTTGTGTTTGCACACATTTGTCTACTTTATAATATCTCCCGCACTGTTGGTTAAAGGCTGTGGTCTTAGAGAAATTGGCCGCCATGAACGAAATCAGTGAGAAAGACATTATTTAATTAAATTACTTTAAATCTCGAGCAGTATTAGTAATAATATAGTACTTTCAAACAAGTATAGAGCAAGTTATATTTAATTAAATTAATTAATTCGAAAGACCGAAATTTCTTTGTTGATTTAGGTGCGGGTCTGAGGCGTCGTAAATGCTATAGACTGACTTAGCTATCCGGGGGCACATCTTCGCCCCACTCAGAAAGACAAGGTCGTGTAAATCTAAGGATCTCTTGAAATTGAGGTTCTTATTTTTCTATTTTACACTTCTACAATCTACATAATATATAATTAATGTATACTATGTATGTATAAATGTATAGACATATATATGGATACACGTAATAACAAAATATAAACTTAAATACGTTTATAAAAAGTAAAATCTCTGTGTTATTACAGAATATGCACTACGCCACTTTGAATTTCACTCGAAATTTTTGAATCTATACAGCAGGAAAAAGTAATAAGCTCACAGAATATCACGAGCTTTCGCATTTGTGATATATACATATTTATATATGTTAGTGTAATATATAGCAGATTATATTTGGGTTTATCAAAACATATCTTTATTTTCTCAGAATACAAGCTATTTGAAATACTGTTCAGTTTGAGTTATAATTATGCCAATTTAAATCAACATTACAGAGCAATTTTGGAATATCTAATGTAATATATTTAAACGAGCAATTCTTATATATTTATTTATACCGGCGATTTCTGAAACGGCTCTAACGATTTCGCTGAAATTTGGTATGTGAGGCTTTTCGGGGGCGAAAAATCGATCTAGATTAGTCTTATGTCTGGGAAAACGCATCTTTCGAGTTTTCATGCGGTTTTCTTTCGTATTATTTCACGCAAAATATGGTCGCTAATTTCTTACGCTCGGGCATAACTAGCGTAGTCCAGCGGCCAAGGCGCAAGATTCACAATCACAGGTGTCCGGGTTCGAATTCCGATCGAATACAAAGTTATTACTTTTATTTTATTTTTTTGTATTTATTCAAGTTTTTAGTCTTTTCTATCTAAAACATACGATATAACAAAAAAGAACTCCGAGCAAAACTCGGTCGCCCAGGTACTTTTATAATACACACATATATATATATATATATATATATATATATATATATATATATATATATATATATATATATATATATATATACATATATATAGCCTCTATTATTTTAGATTCCTCTATTTCTTTATTATATATTCCGCCCTTTTTGACGTCCCACTGCTGATCATGAGTCTCCTTTCAATACGAGAGGGATCACGCTATAGTTGACTACACTGGCCAAGGGCGAATTGGCGGACTTTACATGTCTTTTGAAAACTTGCTAGGTTTTCTCAGACAAGCAGGTTTCCTTACGATGTTTTACTTCACCGTAAGGCAACCGCTTCACTCGGTTTCCAAAACAAGCGCATTACCACTGGGCTACCATTGTCTCAATAAGAATGAGGTATGAGATATAGGTTAATGACATAAAAATATTGGATAGGTAAGTAAAGGTAAGAAATAACGGATTTAATAGCGATGGACGACGTAGTCCCTTCATTAAGTCACTACAAACTTGAGTTGAAAGCAAATTGTTTTACATTTTCAAATAAATATTTTCTCAACTTTCATCAACGGGGTGGAAAAGAGGGTTATAATTTTGCTTTTGATACCACTGAAATGGCAAAGCGGGTAATTACAAGAAACAAAGAAAACTTCTTCTCTATGTTTGTACTTTTCGTAGTATAAAGGGGTGTAGTATTACTGGCACAGCGGCAACTTATTATTATTGTACTGGCTTTCTTTCGGACAGTAGTGAGTTCGATGTTCACGTGAGGCTACTATTTATAAATTAACAAAAAAAATATCTCTGCACTGGCGTGTGTGCGTGTGGCAGAAAAAAAAGTTAAGTTGGACATTGACATTTGACGGCACGTTTGGCTCAGTTTGTAGTGACCCTAATTTCTGCGCCAGTGGTCGCGGGTTCGAGTCCCGCTGGGGGCATCCATTTGTGTGATGAACACGAATGTTTGTACTCCAGCCATGGGTGTTTATATTTATAATATGTATGTATTTAAAGTTATATATGTGTAGTGTATCAACTATCTGGTATCCATAACACAGGCTTCGTAGCTTACCATGGAACTAGATGGTGCTGTGTGTTAATGCCCCAACATATTCATTTATTTATTTATATCATTGCACGAGATGATTCCGTTAACATTAGTTTAATGTAAAAAAGAGTATTTGACTTATAATTTATGATAATTAATTGTATTGGATTTACAATTTATGATAATTAAGTGTATTGGAGTAAAATTATAAATAGAATTATGAAAATTATTAATAATTAGAAAATATAAAACATGACATACATAAAAAAATACAACCAATTTAGTTCGTGTCTACTTCTATTTGAAATCGGTCAAAAACTAAGGATTCGTAGACAGTGTTTTTTTATCCAATCATTAAGAATAAAATTGTGAAACGAAAATAAAAAAGTTCAAGTAACTTACAAAGATTTAAGCCGATCACATGTGCTTAAGAAACTTTTTAGCTTTTTATCCTCAAAAGCTCTTTTGAAAATAAGAGGGTCAATAATATGAATAGGTCGCAAGTAAATAAAATAGGAAAATGTGTGTCCCGGTGAAAATAATTGGATTAATGAATATTTACCTATTACAATTCAAATTTATAAAATACCAAATTCACATTTGAGTTCTTGTAATATGTGTTATATATTTAAATTTATATTTTGTATATTTAATACTAGCGACAAACATTTGGTTCGCTTAGATGCATCCCGAAATTCCTTACTGTAGCGTATGTGCTATTCAAAGTCATAGTCTATCTCTGTACAAAAATCCCTCCTTTGTCCAGCCGGTTTGACGTGGTTGAAATATCAAACGACACGTATGGTTCAGTGTGTAGTGACCCTACTTGCTGTGCCAGCGGTCGCGGGTTCGAGTCCCGCTTGGGGCATTCATTTATTTGTGCGAGCGCGAATGTTTGTACTCCAGTCACGGGTGTTTATATTTATAATATGTATGTATTTAAAGTTATATATGTGTAGTGAATCAACTATCTGGTATCCATAACACAAGCCTCGTAGCTTACCATAGAACTAGATGGTGCTGTGTGTTAATGTCCTAACATATCTATTTATTTATTTAAAAACATACACACACGCATATACACATATTAACTTTCGCATTTACAATATTAGACCGATTATCTGTATTAATTTACATAGCTTGCGATGACCTAGTTTCAGAATTCGAAAAGTAATAAAACAGTGCTTAATAAAATTAATCATTCGTCGGGTTCGGTCATTTAATACTCATCAGAGCTGCTAGGTAATACCCGTTACGTAGCTACTCTTTAGCTTAATTCGCATTCAGCTCCTATCACAGTCTGAATGTCACAGCTTCTTTGAATTTAAAAATGGTTAAAAAAAACAAATATAACCACGCAAGACCACAGCAAAAAGCTTAACCCGAGGCGGCGTCTACTTGGAGTAAAAGGTAAGTAACACAATATTTACGACTGTACTTATATTAAACGAAGCTTAAATAAAAGCTGGAAGTGCTCCAGACCTCTTATAAAATTCCATAAAGACAACCTCGACGCTATCTGCTAATTATACATTATATATTACTAGTATACCGCCACCCCTGTTTTACCCTTATTCTCTCTAAATGTTTACATTATACAAATGTACCCACGGAAATCTCTTCATGTAATGGATATTAAGAAAATACAACTCGCATCTATAATATTCATTATATTTTAGTGAGTACAGTGGCGGCTTACTCGCTTGGAAAAATAAATGATGCGGGTTCAAACTCGGGTGTTGCACCTTTAAGAATTTCGTGTGCGAAAAGTTTCTACACGATTACCATTTGCTACTACAGTGAAGGAAAACATATGGGAAAACCTGCATGCCTGAGGGAACCTAACTTGTTTTTGAAATATGTGTGAAGATTACGAGCCTCTGCTTGTTCTAAGTGGAGGACGAATCCTCCTCGTATTGAGGGAAGGTCCATGCTCAGTAGTGAGACGTTAAAAAGGGCTGAATAAATGAATCACACTTTGTATTAGAGTTTAACTTTTTAAATTATCGCGTTTCATCTTTATATAATAACTATACTACGGGACTTAACGTTATATACCTTGTTCCCGACGTTTCGACTGGGTTACACCAGCCGTGGTCTGTGTAACTGGTGCAACCCAGTCGAAACGTCGGGAACAAGGTATATAGCCACTTATTCACGCGTTGAGTCTCGTAGTATAGTTATTATATGTATTAAAGTTAGGATCTACATTTACTTCTATGCCACTAATGGACTCCACTTTGAGACTTGCGCTCTTTAGTCGTAATTATTAAAGTAGTTTTGTAGCTAAGTATAATGACTTCAGCATTCTCTTTCAGCTTTTAAAAGATTAACGCTGTTTTCATGTTTTTAAAATCAATAGTGTGAATTGGCAACAAATAAACTTAAATATTTGACCGATTTCAATAAGAAAGAGGTACTAAATTCGCCTGATATTTGCAAATTACACGATATCTTTGCCAGTGAATTCATTTTTATTAATGAATAGGTTATATATATATATATATATATATATATATATATATATATATATATATATATATATATATATATATATATATATATATATATATATATATATATATATATATATATATAACTTAAGGGTGGTTGGTCCCTTATAAATAAAAAAAAAATTCACCTTTAATACCCATCTCGTAGTACATAATATCTCGATCTCATTTTGTCGAAAAATTATTCTCGATAGACAACAAATTTACAATTCCATACGTAATATTTTGTTTGTGAACATTTAACGAATTATACAATTTAATCGTAAAATTTTCTATCTCTGTGAGCAATTATTGTATGTGTATATATAATTAACAACAAGCCAAGCATGGTTCTCTTATTAATTGGTCATTACCATTTCAATCGATACCGGATTATGTCGCAGTGCTAGCAATTAATATCATTTATAAATGTAGATTGCTCTGAAATTAAATAAATTTGAATGAAAAAGAAATATCTCGGCGACAATCTTAATATCTTCCCTATTAAAACAATTAACTTTCTACAATCTATAGCGCTAATATAAAATGAAATAATTACTTTTAAAAAATAAAGATACATCGACTTCTGAATTAATAATTACTAGCGAACGACACACCTTCGCTTCGCTTCGGATTTGTCCCTAAACAAAAACAAGTCTATCCCACGGGAAGCGTACATTTTTCCGGGATGGGAAAGTGGCCTATGTGCTATTTATCTATCTCTGTACCAAATTTGATTCAGATCCGTTCAGCTATTCGGGCTTGAAAGAGTAACAAACATCCATCCATCCATCTTCATAAACTTTCACATTTATGATAGGAGTAGGTACTATAATAGCTACCTAATCAAGAAATTATTACACAGATAAGGTCGATACACACTACAGTGCCGATAACCATTTGCAGTTCGATATTGTTCTGTTATATTATTATTATACAGATGAGATGCGCTTACCAACAAACTTTTTCATTTTCATATATATAAATACTAGCAGAAACCGCGGTTTCACTTGTGCTAAAACTAGAAAAGATTCTCTATAAAGGTAGGTTTCATACAAACTTTCAACTCCTATTTTACCCCCTTTTAGGATGAATTTCAAAAAATACCAAAATACGTATTTATTTCATTGTATTGAATAGCATTAATACCAAGTTTTAAGTAGTTCTGATCATAAATATTTTTTTGGAACGTATTATAAAGTGTTTTTAGTGAGAATTAGATAACCTTCCGCGGTAAAAAGTAGCCTGTGTCCCTCTCCAACTATCTCCATACAAAAAATCACTCCAATCCGTCACTCTATTTCGATGTGAAAGAAGGACAAACAAATAAATAAACACACATTTATAATATTAGTACGGATATATCTGTTTTACCTTGATACAATTAAATTACATGTTATTATACCTACCATACCATATCTATAATGAAACAAAATGCTATAAAATACCCATTATTAAAATAAAATATGAAGCGCAGGAGATATCTAACTGAATAAACTCTTAACATGGAGGCACTATCCTGCAAATTGCGATCCGATCCGCTTCACCCGCGTAATGATCGCCCTAGATGCCGGGATTCCGCCTCGGCGATATTTATGAGAGCATTCTATGGTAGAATGGAATTGAGATATCGATATGAGGTAAGAATATTTTTGTTCACTACAATTTATTTCTTTAATAAATACGTAAATGAGTTTGCATATGGAATAATAAATACTGTTTACATGTATATTGTACAAGCCCAGTGTCGAAAATTTACCGTAATTATTTTTGAAAGTTACTTCTTTTGGGACGTTCGGAAAAACTTTGAAAGTAAAAATTTTACGATAATCGCGCACTCCGACAGCCAAAAAGCGACATGATGAAGTTAACTGATAACTGTTTGTTGCCATGGTCACCGTTGTTATTGTCTTACAAACGATATATAATATTATATTCTATTGTAATATGCCTAATATATTTAATTATTTTATTAATTTATCATTCCTTTTACAAACAGAGTTGTGACATACGCCAAAGAAGTATAACTTCTCACGTGCTAACATAAATACACACACACGTTTTTTTTATAACCCTAAATCTCTTCAATGGCTATAAAAAAATTGGTTGACAAAGATAAAAAAGATAGTAAACTGCTTTGTATTTACCTATCTATTTATATATAAAATTATATATAAAAAATACTGTTTCCAATTTTTTTACTGATAACACTAAATAAAGCTCGTTAATAGCTTTTAAACAAAAAAAAAAGATAATCGGTTGACAAACAGAGTAGAAAAAGGTACTGAACTGTTTTGTCTTTGTTTCCAATTTATATAATATAGATAATGTATATTCTTACTTACATTGTAAATATGAAAGCGGGTTACTTCATTTATATGTTTATTCTTTTTCACCCGACTGCGGCGAAGCCCAAAGGATTTGGAGTGTTGTTTGTTATGTTTATTCTTTGTGGCAAACAAAGGATGTTTCAGAGTTATTTTTGTACTATGTTGTATAGTAGATATAATAATATTTAATGTGAAGGGATTGGCAGTTTCTAATGTATTTTGTAAGTGTTTTGTTTTAGCCCAACAAGTGTTTAACGTGACATTCAAATATGTAAATAGCGTGTGGTGTAAGGGCCTGAGCTGAAATAAGGGAGGGTCCCTAGAAAGTATAAAAAAATATGACATTATTTATTATACTAGTGACTAACCGTCGCTTCGCTCGGGTTCGTCCCCAGTTACGTTTTAGTATATATTTCTCTGAGATGAGTTATTTTCCCGCAGTAAAAAGTATCCTATATGTTGCCCCGGATAACCAGCTATCATCATACTAAATTTCATTAAAAACTGTCTAGTGATTTTCTCATGATGCGATGACACACAGACAAGACAAACAGATAGAAAAAAATCTAAAAACTATAGATTCGGCCTCTGTATCGATAATAATGACTATTTCAATAAGATTTTCTAAAAAAAAATATTTAATATACAGATTCGACTCAGTTAGAATTTCATTATATGTATAAATTGAAAAAAAAACTTGGGCTTATTAAACTATAAGTTATTTCCCGCGGCTTCTCTCTTGACCACAGGATAGGAGCCGCGTAACCGCAAGGGACGTAAGTCGTAATTACGAAGTTACGGAGATAAAAAATATTTGTTAATTAAGAATGTTATCTCCATTTTGAATTTCACACAAATCCGTAGAGACGCTACAGCGTGAACAAGTAAAAACACACTAACCCAATTACAAACTTTCGCGCTTTTAATATTAGCGCAAAGTGTGAAAGGGGGATTAATTATGTTTTATTTTTTAACTTCACAAGCCACCGCTATATCGCTTATATTTATAAGAAAAATATTATATTATTCTTTAACTTTGAAACTCGGTGACAAAGGTCTATAAATTTATAGACACAAAATATGATTAACTTGCCTAAAGAAAGAAAAAGTTTTAAATTTCTTTGAAAATTACCTTTTAAAGTTCCCGACGTCTTAAAACAGCGCTGATGATAACATAATAACATTATCAAAGAGTAAACTTTGCAGTGTTACTTAGTTGTTACTTTGCAGGATATAAAAACATAGTGAATTGTTCTTTTATTTGTATTCAGCCCTTTTCAACGTCCCACTGCTGGGCACGGGCCTCCCTTCAAGACGAGGGGAATCAGGCCATTGTCCACCACGCTGGCCAAGTGCGGATTGGCGGACTTCACATGTCTTTCGAAAACTTGCTAGGTTCTCTCAGACATGCAGGTTTCCTCACGATGTTTTCCTTCACCGTAAGGCAAGTGGTAATCAAGTTAGAAAATGATTCGCACATGAAAAGATCAGAGGTGCGAGACCCGGGATTTGAAACCGCTTCACTCGGTTTCCCAAGCGAGCGCGTTACCACTGGGCTACCACTGCCTATCTTATATATATATATATATATATATATATATATATATATATATATATATATATATATATATATATATATATATATATATATATATATATATATATATATATATATATATATATATATATATATATATATATATATATATATATATATATATATATACAATATATCTTTTATTTGACTGATTCTAAATGTGTTAAAAATGTGTTAAATACAAATACGTACAAAGTTAAATATTAGTGACATACGTAGTCTATCGTCATGTTTTCTGTGTTTATTTAGAACTAGCGATTTACATTCGCTTCGCTTAGGTGAGTCACGAGGTAAGTTTTGTTTTGTTTTGGTCTAAATTTATTATTAACAGAAGCATAACTATACTATAATATTATAAAGCTGAAGAGTTTGTTTCGTTTGTTTGAACGCGCTAATTTCAGGAACTACTAATCCGATTTAAAAAGTTCTTTTTGCATTAGATAGCCCGTTAACTGAGAAAGGGCATAGGCTATATATCATCGCGGAAAAATGTACGGTTCCAGTGAGATAGATTTGTTTTTGTCTAGGGACGAACCCGAATCGAAGCGAGGGTGAGTCGCTAGTGTATTATAATTTTTGCGTAAAACCGTTCAGCCTTTTCAGCGTATAGGATTGACATTTGACATACATAGACACGCATGATGACATGAAAATATTAGAAGTGCGAGACCCGGGAATTGAACCTGCTTCACTCGGTTTCCCAAGCGAGTACGTTACCACTTGGCTACCACTGCCTTTAATGGTTAAAGTAGAATTTCGACCTGAGGTATACTAACTTTCATAAATTGTAAGCCGAGTTACATGATCCTTTGTGTGCGTCGTACCTTAATGATACTCCCATATTTTAAAATTACTTAAATTGATTTAAAACTCTAAATTTTTACTTAAATAGTAACTATATTATGTTATACATACAAATAAAAACGCATATAAAATTTATGATTTATAAATATGTTGGGACATTAACACACAGCACCATCTAGTTTCATACTTAGTTACGAGGCTTGTGTTATGGATACCAGATAGTTGATACACTACACATATATAACTTTAAATACATATATATTATAAATATAAACACCCATGACTGCAGTACAAACGTTCGTGCTGATCACACAAATGAATGCCCCCCGCGGGACCCGAATCCGCGACCGCTGGCACAGCAAGTAGGGTCACTACAAAGTGACTCATAAAATGGCTCAAAAAATCCAATTTTGATTTTGTTACAGTTTTAGATTTAAGGTCATTCGACAGATTTACACCTAAATCTCGCAGCGGATGCGGGCCATCGGCACGAATGTTATTACACGCACTTGAGTTGGCTTTAGTGGCTCATAAACACGTTTATGGCTGGTAAAGAGAAAACTATTGGTATAAAACACTCGTAGATATTTTATTGGTGCTTGTTGGAAATCCTAATGAATTTCCGTCGTTTCCTTATTTCCGAATTTCATAAGACCTTACATTCATATATAGCATACTAGCGACTCACCCTCACTCCGCTCGGGTTCGTCCCTACTTACGTTTTAACTTTTAGTATAGATTTCTCAGAGATGAGGCATTTTCCCGCAGTAAAAAGTATCCTATATGTTGACCCGGATAACCAGCTATCATCATACCAAATTTCAACAAAATCCCTCCAGTGGATTTTTCGTGATGCGGTAACAGACAGACAAAAAAAGCTATAGATTCGGCCTTTGTATCGATTATAATATCTATTTCAATATTTTTTTTTCCAAAAAACACTTAATGTACAGATTCGGCTTAGTTACAATTTTATTATATGTACTAGCAAAACCCGCGGCTTCGCTCGCGCTAAAACTACAACAAAAACTTTAAAAAGGTAGGTTTCATACAAATTTTCATCCCTTATTTTATCTCCTTATGGGATGAATTTCAAAAAACGCTTAAAAACACGTATTTATTTAATTGTATTGAAGAGCATTAATACCAAGTTTCAAGAAATCCTGATCATAAATATTTTTGGGGTTGTGTTATAACGTGTATTCCCGTGGGAATGAGATAATCTCCCGCGGTAAAAAGTATGCTACATATATGTTGACCCGGATATCTAGCTATCATCATACCAAATTTCATCAAAATCCCTCCAGTGGTTTTTCTGTGATGCGGTAACAGACAGACAGACAAAAATTCTAAAAACTATATATTTGGCCTCTGTATCGATAATTATGTCTATTTCAATAAGATTTTCCAAAAAATATTTAAGGTACAGATTCGACTTAGTTAAAATTTCATTATATGTATAGATGTATAGACTAAGTCAAGAATATTTTTACTAAGATTTGTTTCATGTATTCAGCCCCTTTTAAAGTGATGAAAACGAGCAACGAATGACGAACGAGATCAGGCACCACGGACAAGTGCAGGTTGACGTATTTTCTACATATCTTTCGAAAACTTGCTAGGTTCTCTAAGACATGCAAGTTTCCTCACGATTTTTTCCTTCACCGTAAGGCAAGTGGAAATCGTGTTTGAATTTACTCAACCAATTAAGATAAAACTTTGAATAAATAACATTGAAATGTAGTTTGCATTAGTGCGTTCCTCTTTCTAGAAGTTTTTGTTTTTCTAAAAGTGAACCCAAGCGAAGCGAGGGTGAGCCGTTAGTAATAAATATATTATCAAAATTTGCCATCAGAATGAATAGTTATTAAAACAAAAATGATTTCGTTGAACTTCGTAATATTGTTAGTCGGAACTTTTTATGGCGTGTGATAAGACAGCAACGATGGCTTTATGTGGGCAATATCATTAAAATTTAATTTTACGACCTCCTCATAGAAATATTTAGAACTCTTTAAAGTGTCAATAGATTCGTTGTTAAAGATTAGAAGAACATATTATTGAAATATTATAAGCGTATGTAATACAGTTTATAATTATAATTAACATATGTTTCTAAATCTTCCACACGAAACCTACTGAATGGATTTCGATTAAACTTAACAGTGTGATTCAGCTTACATGCCAAAGTAACACATACATATAATTTAATTTACAGAAATATATGTAGAATCACATATATAATTATCCTACGCGGACAGAGCCGCGGGAAAACGCTACTTAAGTTTATGTACAATGTACATATATAGCAGATATGCTGACGCCTTACTTAGGCTTAATGATCATCCATTGTGTAGGTCACTTTTCTACCTGAAAAGTTGTTTACTCGGGATTATCAATATTTGATGACAATCTCTTTCCTGGTTATTTTAAACTTGTAAACCCTTTTCCAACGGACATGAGAATATCATAGTCATGATTGATTGATTTGATGATTTCAGCCTTTTTTAACGTCCCATTGTTGGGCACGGGCCTCCCTTCAATACGAGGGGGATCAGGCCATAGTCCACCACGCTGGCCAAGCGCGGGTTGGCGGACTTCACATGTCTTCCGAAGACTTGCTAAGTTTTCTCAGACTTGCAGGTTTCCTCACGATGTTTTCCTTCACCGTAAAGCAAGTGGTAATCATATTTGAAATGATTTGCACATGAAAATATCAGAATTGCAAGATCCGGAATTTGAACCCGCTTTACTCGGTTTCCCAAGCGAGCGTGTTACCACTGGGCTCGTATTATAATAGAATGCTTTGTTTTTCTTATTATCGTCTTAATATCTTCATTCGATTTATATATTGGTGTTTGTGTAAATGTGATGGTCCTACAGTGATGTGGTAACATTGACATAATACTGCCACCAGATAATCTGCCAAGTATGCAAAACACGCAGTACATATTAATTTACTTTGAAATTGTTCATTTCAAATTTTACTTTTAAAATAAACTAGCGACTCACCCTTGCTTCGTTCAGGTTCGTCCCTAGTTTGATTACCCATACAAACTTTCATCCCCATTTTCACCCCCTTAAGGGATGATTTCTGGAATAAAAAATATTCTATGTTGTTCCTAAGCTCTCGAACTATCTTTTACCAAATCTCATCTAAATCAATCCAATAGTTTTTGAATTTATTCGTTACAAACATACAAAAAAACAAATCTTTCCTCTTTATATATGTAGTAGTGTACATAAGTTACGTAAACATTAAATGTAAGAGTACTATTTGCACTAGACTTAAATAAGATAATATTATTCCAGCCATCCGTTTGTCAAGCCTGATACTAATCAATTTTCACACTCGCTCGCCTACGCCCTTTACTTAATAGGTGATACAGCCACACCTTCAAAATATATATTTTTTAGCCTCTAATGTATCATATACCTAACAAAATATATGGGTTGCTACAACGAATATTTTATGAAAATTTTCATTTTTCTTAATTATGTGGGAAGCGCGTAGGTAACATAATATGAAAACGGGTGGATTTATTTTGCTGGAATTGGCTTGGTTTGTCTGAGTTATAAGCACAAAATATAATAACGATGCAATTAAACTACGTAATTATGTACATACCTATATTTAGCAATATATAATTTCTATTACTAACCGATTTGGACAATTTAATAACAAAATGTTTCAGCCATCGTAATAACATCATAATTTTAATCAGATTCCAGTTCGACATCTCACTTTACTTTAATAGAATATTCTACCATCATTAAAAATTCAACATTGATTTTCGTTCTAAAATATCATTTTACCGTTAAAAGGTCTGTAAAATTAAAAGTGTATTTAGCCCTTTTTAACGTCCATCGACAGGGCAGAGGCCTCCCCTTAATGAGAGGGGGATCAGGTCATAATTCTACAAGTCGGCCAAATGCGCTACGTTCTTTTATAAATGAGAGAGAGAGAGAAAGAGAGAGAGAGAGAGAGAGAGAGATTCACGATGTTTTCCTTCACCGTAAAACAAAAGATAATATATGTATATATAATGTTCCAAATGAATCGCATTCAGTAATACAAGGTGGCGCAAAATAATCACCCTATCGGAAGATATTGTTATTTTTGCAAATAGCGTCGTACGTCAATCATATTTGATATTTGTGAACTAGACAGCTGCAGCATACAAACAGACAAGCAATGGAGCGCTATACTCCGCAAGGAAAGGAAGGAAGCCTTTCCTGGTCGCGTAATCTCCCGTTTTGGCGATTTGGCATGGCCAGCAAGATCGCCCGATTTAACCACCCCAGACTTCTTTCTTTGGGGCTACTGGAAGTCGCGGGCTTATGCAAACAAACCTTAGACAATCGTAGCCCTTAAGGAGAACATTCGACAGGAATGCGAACAGTTATCACCGGAAATCTTATGGAAAGTCATGGAAAATGCATTAAAACGGGCACAAATGTGTATCGACATAAGACGGCAGCCACTTTTCCACTTAACAGAAAAAATTGTAAAGGTCCAAATAAAGATTTCCATCATTCAAAATCTTTTTTTTTTATTTAACAAAAAAGTTATATAAAAAACAAAATTGCATGATCAATTTTGCGCCACCTTGTGTTAGAGACAAGATCCGGGATTTCAACCTGTTTCGCTTGGATTCCCAAGCCAGAGCATTACCACTGGGCTATCAGTACATTTAAAAAAGTAAAAGTAAGCAAAACAAATTATTTATATCGCGTGCGACGGATAAATAAGCCACTTGTAGCTGAGGTACGGTTGAATCGCTAAAAAGATCGTCTATTAGTCTCCCTTGTCACGTTCCCGGGGAAAGTTTGAATAAGTTTGTAGTCAAACTAAGTGCTGTAAAATGGACTATTCTATTTATTTATTAGCGGTTAACATTTAGTTTACTTATAAGGGGAAAATGTTTATCATGCTATTCTATACATATAATAAAATTCTGAGTCGAATCTGTACATTAAAATATTTTTTGGAAAATCTTATTGATATAGTCATTATTATCTATAGAGAGGCCGAATCTACAGTTTTTAGAATTGAATTTTTGTCTGTCTGTCGGTCTGTCTGGGAACACATCACAAGAAAACTACTGGACAGATTTTGATGAAATTTGGTATGATAATAGTAGGCTGTTCAGGTCAACCAACAGCAAGCAGGGTCACTACAAACGGAGCCAAACGTATCGTCAATTAGAATTTAATTAGAAAAAAATCAGAAATATTAAGGAAAGTATAGATGGATTGTGTGCAGGAGGATATGTTTGCGAAAGATACATATATAATGACGGCTGATAAAACGTAGTGAAATAAGGAAACATGCCGACCCCACATAACGTAGGATAAGAACAAAAAGAAGATAAGATGAAGGACCACCCTTTAAAGTACTTTTTTCATTAAATAAATAATCACAAAGAGTCATCTTAAAAACTAGGTCTTGTTTAATTACTGTAAATTAAAATTATCGTTTTGTGTTTATGTAAGTTAGTTATATCTGTCTGTTAGCTATCTTTTCACGCTGAAACCTCTGAACAAATTTCGATATTTGATCCCTTTGATCCCAACCCCAATTACAACGCGAGCAAATCCACGAGCAAAAACTAGATTAAATAATAACAATAAAAACCTTTGAAAAAAACACAGATTAAAAGTCGATCCAAAGATAAGGTTTGGCTCAGTTTGTAGTGACCCTACTTGCTGCGCCAGCGGTCGCGGGTTCGAGTCCCGCTGGGGGCATATATTTGTGTAATGAGCACGAATGTTTGTACTCCAGTCATGGGTTTATATTTATAATATGTATGTATTTCAAGTTATATATGTGTAGTGTATCAACTATCTGGTATCCATAACACAAGCCTCGTAGCTTACAATGGAACTAGATGGTGCTGTGTGTTAATGTCCCAATATATTAATATATATATATTAAGTATAGTAATCCAGTAAATCGCAGCTAGTAAGTTAGTAATAGAGCAAGATTTTGGTATTTATTTGTTTCAAGTGTTTACATATAGTGGAATATATGTATATGTGATAGCGTAAATATTAGAGATTGAGTAATCATAAACAGTCTATGTCAATTTCATATTCCCAAAATAGAGCGAGGAGGTCGACGTTCATTGAAGTTCATTTTCAACTACACAGATTAAAGTTTAGTAAATCGGACTAGTGTCTAGACTAGCGAAAGTTTCTATGTGTATGCATGCGTGCGTGCGAACATGCGTTCATGCATGCATGTATGTGTTTGTGCAAGTTTATGTGTTATGCATATTTGTGCGTGTGTGTTTTTGTTTGTGACTCCTATATGCTGAAATAAATATATTAATACGGGGACAAACAAAAACAAATCTATCTTACGGGAACCGTACATTTCTCCGGAATAAAAAGTAGCCTATTTGTTATTTTGATGTATGAACTATATTATTGTAAAGGTCCATTAAAATCCAAGCAGTAGTTTTTGTGTACTAAGCTGTATAAGTTACTATGGTTTTTTAATTATCCCACGGGAACTCTTTAATTTTCCAGGTTGAAAAGTATCTAAAATGTTGACCGAAGATATAAGGTACCACCATGCAAAATTTCATTTAAATCGGTCCAACAGTTTTGGACATTAGCCCGTACAGACAGACAGAGAAATAAAAATTTGAAAAAAATCTGAATTTGTTCTATTGCTCTTCTTACATCCCCCTGACTCGGTTTTTAGCATTTTTTTTCTATGTACAGACATTAGACCTCTACAGTTTTATTATATGTATAGATAAATAAATATAAAAATAGTACACAGATGACTATGACCTATAGAGTGTTAGTTAGTTTCAAAACTTTCAAAGTTATTCACGTAAGCGCTATTTAATATACTTAACTTACTTACCCTCGCTTCACTGTTGCTTATCTATTTTCCTTAGGATTTCCAATTAAACAAATAAAAAAATTTCCTTTATCAATAGAATTCAATTATAAAACTACCAGTTACTGTTTTATTATACACGCACGTATGAATGATTCATGAAAAATTTCAAACGCGATGCTAAAGTTATGTTGCTGAGTTCATATGGTGAATATAAAACTGTTGGGAGCGGAACAACATTTTCTTATTTATTACAAAGTCATAAAGAGGTAAAATGTGCTTGAATTGTTTTAGCTTTTATTATTTTTGAACTATCTCGTGTCTCGCAATAACTCTGATCTATACAGAGAGTCATATTGGTTTTGCTTTCTGATAACCCACCACCAACGTCAATATTGACATAATAATGAATATCTGAACAATTTCAACAACTGTGGACAATTTCATTAAGGGAAGCCAACTTTGCAGGTGATATTATAATGCACAAACACTCAACAACACGCGCAAACACTCCTTTCATTCTCAGAGTTCGATTATACGACACTACGACACGGTCAATGAGAGATCAGACGTAGGACTAACCTCGATGATCTATCTCGACACTGGGGTCTAACACCGCCGACTTCACAACTCTTGGCTGCTATGGATAATTTCTTGACGGAAAATTCGGATAAATCTACTTAGCCCGACCTAGGACCAGAACCAAACACCTCCGAATCTGCAGCCGAGACGGTTAATAGGTACCTATATGTAACATATTATAACATATTGATTAACATTAAGCAATTAATACTTTCTAGTAATATGTGTATACTAGAGGATTGAAATTGATTTCTTAATGGGGGCTAATTTTAGGAAAGTCTAAGGTTATTTAGAACCTCTTCTTTCCTTCTACTTTTCTTTTTTTATATTTATAATATGTATGTATTTAAAGTTATATACATATGTGTAGTGTATCAACTATCTGGTATCCATAACACAGGCTTCGTAGCTTAACATGGAACTAGATGGTGCTGTGTGTTAATACCCCAACAAATTTATTTATTTATTTATTTTTAGCTTCTCTTAAACTAACAATAAGATTCGTTGGAAGAGATTGCTGATTTAGCGATAAGGTTCTATTGACATTCTGTTTTTTATCATATTTTTTATATGTTCTTTTCTGACCATAAACAATGGTGAACAATATGAATGTTACACTTTTACTACTGAGCTTGGCAGGTAGAAGGATGGGGTGCGAATGACATAAATTACATAAATTACATTTCACGTTAAAATCACGTTAAAACATAAAAACTTTCTTAATGGGAGTTCCATAATTTTCTTATTATTATGTAGAAACTTATTAATTGCTTATAATTTCCCAATAATTAAGATGTTATGCAGAATACATTTTTCCTATATTATAAAGGTTTTCAATATATAATTTACAACGTGAATTTTTTGAAAGGTTTCTAAGTCGTCTTAGTGGAGCCTTCCTGAAAAAATTTAACCAATATTTATGTACAATATATATATATATATATATATATATATATATATATATATATATATATATATATATATATATATATATATATATATATATATATTGTTTTTTCGTTACTCAAGAGACATTCTATATATTTTAGTCTGGTAATGACATTGCTTTTATCTGACGATTGAACTACTCTTTGATACCAATTTATTTTTTTAATTTCTATTACTTCAAACAATAATACGTAAAAGAAATTCCATTTTTTTTAAAATAAAGGATATCTTCACAAAGGAAGGTTACGTCGCATTGCTCCTAATCTAATAACGTGGCCAGTATCTACGGGATCTAATTTGGGCTCGTGTAAGTGGTAAATCACTGCTCTCTTGCACCTTCAAATATTTCTATTAGTTTTATTTCTGAGACATTGAATGTATATTTTTTCACATATTTTTTAATTTTCAACATTGCCAACTGTAGAATTATAAATGTTTCTTAAAATTTATACGGAACCATGATAAACAAAACTATTTAAATCGTTTTATAATAAAAGAAGACATCGCGTAACAAAAACACAACACAAAAATTAACACCTCCACTTTTTTCGAAGTAGGTCAATAAATTGATAGATTTATCTATACCATAATAATATTATAAAGAGACAGAGTTTGTTTGCTTGATTGAACGCGCTAATCTCAGGAACTACTAATCCGATTTGAAAAAATATTTTTTCATTAGATAGCCCGTTTATTGAGGAAGGCTATAGGCTATATATCATACTAGCAGACCCGGCCACGCGTTGCTGTGGCACACATATGAAAATCGTCAATTTTGCAATAAAAAAAGGAAATAATCGGGATAAAAACTATCCTATCTTTTAAGTTGTAACAAATCACACATTTTGAAAAAAAAAACGTTAAGATCGGATAAGTAGTTTCGGAGTTCATCCCGGACCAACATCGTGACACGAGATTTATATATATATATCATATAATGATATATAGTCTATCTATTCCATACTAACCTTTAAAATGTACCTACCTAGGAACGAACTCGAGTGAAGCGAGGGTGAGTCGCTAGTCTTAATATAAATATGAAAAAATAAAACAGTTCAGGACATTTCTCACCTGTTTGACAACCGATTTTTCTCTTAGTTTACTAGCTATTGTCGAGCTTTAGTGTTATCAATATTTTTTTAACACTTAGTTTTTATATATATAGATATATATCTATGTGTTAATTCTACTCATATACGTATATTTTCTGTAAATTTTCAATAATGATTGTGGACGAATTTTAATCACTAGTTAATATAAAACCAATGTTAATAGATAAAGAAGAATCAGCTGGTAAAAATCTCATTATATACATTTCAATAGAGTCCGTTGTTCGGGAGTTCATTGCACTGTTTATAAAAACGCTTACACACTTACGTCTCGTGAACACGCACTGAAAGTAAACAGACAGTTTTAGCCGGATGATTCGTATTGAGTTCACACCTTAACAGCCAATTATACAATAAAGTTAGAAACAGAATTTAATGTAAACAAAATCTTGTACAAAAAATGTATTCTATTTATATTACGTTTGGCTCAATTTGTAGTGACCTACTTGATGTGCCAACGGTCGCGGGTTCGAGTCTTGCTGGGGGCATTCATTTGTGTGATGAGTACGAATGTTTGTACTCCAATCATGGATGTTTACTTTTATAATATGCATGTATTTAAAGTTATATATGTATAGTGTATAAACTATCTGGTATCCATTACACAAGCCTCGTAGCTTACCATGGAAATAGATGGTGCTGTGTGTTAATGTCCCAATTTATTAGAATTATTGATGGCCAGAGTAAATACTGAATTTTGAATTAAATCTAACGCTAGATGACTTGCTATATATGTAGGTATTTGTATGTAATATCCAATGTAACTGGTACAGCACAAAGCTTTCGACGACAATGACGAGTTAGCTGTGACATATTATCACACTACTCGTCGTCTTAGAGCTTTTTTTATCAAAACGACTAATATACCGAAAAAGTTTAAAATATAGATCTATTGACTTTTAAATGCTTATTCTTTTTGAATTAAATACACGATTTACTTTAATAAAGTAGAAAAAAATATTATATATATATATATATATATATATATATATATATATATATATATATATATATATATATATATACAAATTATTTTTTAAATTGAAGAAAAACCTCTCTACTGTAAAGTACAACATGTTTTTGTCGTTTGAACAAATAAGCACAAAAGCGAAGTACAATTATTTAAAAAATAATAATATGGGTGCTGAGATGTATATGCAGATGTTAGGCAAATAATAACACCACATTCAATGATCACTACACAGTTTATTAGTAAAAAAAAGTACATTGACAGAAGGCACGGAAGAAATAGTCACAGGTAGGCACAAGCGGGAAGATATACACAGATAGATTGTCAGCGTCAAGTATGTAGAAGAAGTACGTAAGTATAAGGAGAAATAGTTATAGTATCACAATTAAGCGCGGAGTTGAAACAGAGTGACATGCGTTCGTTTAGCGTAGCTGTCGCGATCTGCGGCGGGAGGCGGTCAGCCGGCCGGCGCAGGCACATGATGTCGTCACCCATTGTTCTCGCACCGGTCGAGGATTATTATGTCGTTTACAAGGCGCGCGACTACGCGGATACGACCACCTTCCGACATACAGTTTTATTATATTATATTAAGATTTATAATAAGATATTTAGTAAAATACTACTATATTTAAGTATACAATATTGATCCTATATGTTTATATATTGTTACATTATATAATATTATTTATATGTATGTTTATATATATATTTATTTATGTAGTTTATTTATGTATGTTATTTAAAAAACTATTTTAACAGTTATGCAATACTAATAAATTGCTATAATTAGGTTTTACAGGTGGAGTACAGGTAAGTATGCTACAGTTCTCCCCCCCAGAGACCATCCTAGGATGGGCGATAATAGTCAGGAAACTGTACCCTTCTCCCAGATCGTGTTCTAGTGCAGGTAAGTTTAACATTCTCTTCTGAATTTTCAGGTGCTGCTGTTTCCGATCTTTCAGGTAGTTCAACATCAGAGGTGAGTTGATATGCCGGTTTCAGGCGTTCAATCGTAATCGATTGCTCTTTACCTTTTATGCATAATTTATATATCTTATCTCCTCTTCGCAACACTTTATACGGACCTGAATAAGCCGGTTGTAATGGTCCCTTTACGCTGTCATCTCTGACGTAAACATGGGTTGCTGAAGGTAAGTCCTTGAAGACGAAGGTGCCTCTGTTGCAGTGTCGTGATGCAGGTTGAGGACGAAGAGAACTCATCATAGAGCGCAGACGCGCTGTGAAGTCAGTCATGTCCGTAGTGTGCTGATGCGTGCTGGGCTGAAGAAACTCTCCAGGCAATCTGAGCGTCTCGCCATATAGGAGCTCGGCGGGTGAGGCTTGAATGTCAGGTTTGAAAGCTGTTCTCATACCGAGTAGCACCAGTGGTAAAGTTTCAGTCCAATTCTGACTTCCGTGACATTTTATTGCCGTTTTCAGTTGCCTGTGCATCCTCTCGACCATGCCGTTACTTGCAGGATGGTATGCGGTGGTTCTATTTCGCTTGAATCCCGCGAGTTCTGCAAGCTGTTTCATCAGCGCTGATTCGAACTGCTTTCCACGGTCTGTCACCACCTCTGTCGGAGTTCCATATCGAGCGATCCAGTTGCTGACAAAGGCTTTAGCAACAGTCTCGGCGGTAATGTCGATTATGGGTATTGCCTCAGGCCATCTGGTATATCGATCGACTGCGGTGAGGCAATATTTAAAACCATCTGATGGGGGAAGCGGGCCCACCAAATCAATATGAATGTGCTGGAACCTTGCACGAGGAAGATTGAAAGTTCCCAAGGATGGTGTGGCGTGACGTGTCACTTTGGTGAGCTGACAGGCGTGACATGATTTCGCCCACTCACGGCAGTCTTTGTTTATGCCTGGCCAAACGTAGCGGTCTGTGACCAATTTCACCGTAGCTTTAACTCCTGGGTGACTGAGCGAGTGTAGGCTACTAAAAACTTGCTTTCTATGCTCAGTTGGTACATATGGACGAGGTGTCTGCGTAGAATTGTCACAGAATAACTTCGTCCGTGTTCCAGGTATGGCTATCTTGACCAGTTTGAGTGAAGTGTCATCTTCTAAAATCTGTCTTAGCTCACTGTCGGTAGTCTGCGACTGGGCTAAGTTTTCCAGGTCGACGGGTTGCACCAGTTCCTCTATTCTTGAGAGGGTATCTGCCACAACATTGTCCTTGCCGGATATGTGTTGTAGGTCCGTTGTAAATTGGGATATAAAATCCAAGTGGCGAAATTGTCGTGGCGAGCATTTGTCCTTTCGCTGGTGGAAGGCGAAGCAGATCGGTTTGTGGTCTGTAAAAACCGTGAAATGGCGTGCCTCAACAAAGTGACGAAAGTGCTTTATCGCTTCATATATCGCCAGCAGCTCGCGGTCGTAAGGCGAATATTTACGCTGAGCAGGATTAAGCTTGCGACTGAAAAATGCTAGCGGCTGCCACTCTTCATCGACACGTTGCTGAAGGACACCACCAATCGTAGTGTCAGAGGCATCAGTAACGAGCGCCAGCCTCGCGTTCATGTCTGGATGTGCCAGCAATGTAGCGTCGCATAAACTTTGCTTGCAGTCTTCAAAGGCCTTCAGTGTGTCACCGGTCAGCGTCACAGGGTGAGAGCCTTTCACAGTGCCAGTGAGTAAATCGTGAAGCAAAGCTTGTGATTTCGCAGCGTCTTTGAGAAAACGACGGTAAAAGTTGATCATTCCCAAAAAGCGTCTAAGTTCCCTGACATTCTTCGGGATGGAAAACTGCTTGATAGCTTCTACCTTGCTTTCCATGGGTTTGATGCCAGCCGCCGACACCACGCATCCCAGAAAAGTAACCTCATTTGCGCCGAAAACACATTTTGAAGGGTTGATCACCATTCCAAATTCCTTCAGCCGTGTAAATAATTGCTTCAGGTGCTGGTGATGGCTTTCCAGGTCTCGCGAGAATATCAGGAAGTCATCCAGGTAGCAGTAACAGAATTCCAGATCTCTTGTCATCTCGTCAACGAATCTTTGGAATGTCTGTCCTGCGTTCCGAAGACCAAAAGTCATATACGGGAACTCGTACATTCCAAACGGAGTTGTAATGGCCGTCTTCGGTATGTCCTCAGGGTTGACTGGGATCTGGTTGTAAGCCTTGACGAGATCGATTTTTGAGAAAACCGTACAGCCTGAAATATTCTGGGTGAAATCCTGAATGTGCCGGATGGGGTATCTGTCCGGTATTGTGCGGTCGTTCAAGGCACGGTAATCGCCGCATGGTCGCCAGCCGTCATCCTTCTTCGGAACCAAGTGCAGGGGTGACGACCATGGGCTCTCAGATGGTCTAGCAGTGCCAGCCTTCAGCATCTCCTCAAACTCGTGCTTGGCTACTTTTAGCTTCTCTGGGGCTAGTCGTCTGGGCGTACAGTGAACGGGTGGTCCGGGCGTAGTCCGAATATAGTGCACCGTGTTGTGGGTGATAACCCGATGAGTACCAGGTGGTCGAGTGATCTCTGGGAAATCCCTAAGGAGTTCAATGTACTTCGTCTCACCGACGAGAGTTTTGACGGAAGATATAGCGTCCGTCGAAGGTGCTGGCGCTGCAGGTGTCGACAACGAAGTGTGATTGTCGATGAGGCGTCGATTACGACAGTCGACGATCAAGCCGTAATGTGACAAGAAGTCAGCACCGATGATAGCCTTGCTCACGTCGGCCACGACGAAATGCCATGAGAAGACGCGGCGGAGGCCAAGGTCGAGTTCAAGTTGAGTGGACCCATAGGTAGAGATCGAGGATCCATTAGCCGCGAAGAGTTCATATGAAGATTTCGGTCGTCTGGTTTTCGAAGCCGTGCGAGGGAAGACACAGAGGTCGCTACCAGTGTCGACCAGGAACTGCATCTTCGTTTTTCGGTCCGATACGAATAGGCGACCTGAAGAACTAGGGCAATCGCTTGTCGCCATTAACGACCGCCGTTGGCTTTTCCCTGCTGGTAATCGCAAGGCTTGACGCAAGTGCGCGCGTTGTCGCCATACTTATTGTGGTAGAAGCAATTTGGGTACTTGCGATAACTTGACTGTGAGCGAGTACGACTTCTGTTGCGCTGGCTGCCTCCCTGTCTTGACCTTCTTGAACCATTCATGGAGAGGGATTTGACTTGTCGGCTAAGTTCTGCGACCTCCATGGTGAGCTTTTCCAGCATTGATACCGGAGCAGCGTCTGCACATGCAACCTGAGGCGTCGAGGGCACCAGGTCGTGCACTTTGTCAGCGAGATCTGCGAGCGCTTCCAATGTAGACTCGGGCTGCGATGCGATGACTGTCTGCAGACTAGTTGGCAGACGACTGGACCATATGGTTCGGATAAAATCGTCCGGGATATTTTTGCCAGCTAGGTGACGCATGTGACGTAATAATTGAGACGGTCGTCTGTCTCCAAGCTCTTCATGCATTAGGAGTTGAGTGACTTCTTTCTCCCTAGATGCTGATAGTCGCTTAATAAGTTCGGTTTTTAGTGTTTCGTACTTCCTGGTAGCCGGTGGATTGACGAGAATATCTTTAACTTCAGCTGCGTATCGATGTTCCAATTGGCCGCTGACGTAATAGTATTTCGTTTCATCGTCTTTAATCTTCGATAGGGCGAAGCTGCCTTCGACCTGAGCAAACCATACGGCGGGCTCTTCGGGCCAAAACGGGGGAATACGAACTCCGACACGACAAATGTCGTGAGGTATAAATGTCTTTCCGCCATCTTCGACTTTGTGACTAGACGTTGTTTGTTGGGCTTGTTCGGCCATTATTAAATATTATGTGGCGTACCTGTTTTTTTTTTTAGATATTCCAGGTGTAGATCACGTCGGGGTCACCAGTATGGGTGCTGAGATGTATATGCAGATGTTAGGCAAATAATAACACCACATTCAATGATCACTACACAGTTTATTAGTAAAAAAAAGTACATTGACAGAAGGCACGGAAGAAATAGTCACAGGTAGGCACAAGCGGGAAGATATACACAGATAGATTGTCAGCGTCAAGTATGTAGAAGAAGTACGTAAGTATAAGGAGAAATAGTTATAGTATCACAATTAAGCGCGGAGTTGAAACAGAGTGACATGCGTTCGTTTAGCGTAGCTGTCGCGATCTGCGGCGGGAGGCGGTCAGCCGGCCGGCGCAGGCACATGATGTCGTCACCCATTGTTCTCGCACCGGTCGAGGATTATTATGTCGTTTACAAGGCGCGCGACTACGCGGATACGACCACCTTCCGACATACAGTTTTATTATATTATATTAAGATTTATAATAAGATATTTAGTAAAATACTACTATATTTAAGTATACAATATTGATCCTATATGTTTATATATTGTTACATTATATAATATTATTTATATGTATGTTTATATATATATTTATTTATGTAGTTTATTTATGTATGTTATTTAAAAAACTATTTTAACAGTTATGCAATACTAATAAATTGCTATAATTAGGTTTTACAGGTGGAGTACAGGTAAGTATGCTACAATAATTTAAAATAGCACATGTAAATGGCTGGACGGATCCAAATAAAACAGGCAGAACCGCAGGCAAAAGCCAATATAGACAGGCAGACTATGACTTGGAGAAACATAATATAAGCTACTGCAAAAATAATTTAGGAACGCCTGAGCGAAGCGAGAGTTAGTCGCTAGTTATCAATATTAGCAAAAAAACTGTGATCGATATATGAATAAACCTACAGGTGATAAAGGAAGCAATTTAATCAGTAAAACGTTATAATGTCGCGCGTCGTCACGTAGACGACAATTTAATTCCAAATATTTTATAGTAGTAGTTCCTGAGATTAGCGCGTTCAAAATCATAAAAACAAACAATCAAACAAACTGCCTCTTATTAATATTAGTATAGATGACACAGGCAAGTGGTAGCCCAGTGGTAGCGCGCTCGCTTGGGAAACCGAGTGAAGCGGGTTCAAATCCCGGGTCTCGCACCTCTGATATTTTCATGTGCGAATCATTTCTATCATGATTACCACTTGCCTTACGGTGAAGGAAAACATCGTGAGGAAACCTGTATGTCTGAGAGAACCTAGCAGGTTTTCGAAAGACATGTGAAGTCCGCCAACCCGCACTTGGCCAGCGTGGTGGACTATGGCCTGATTCCCCTCGTATTGAAGGGAGGCCCGTGCCCAGCAGTGGGACGTTAAAAAGGACTGAATACAATAGGTGACATGTAATTATTATACTTTTTAATGTCCACCGCCAGTTCAAACTGATAACGACTGAGTCCTGAAAAACATTGACGAAAGAAAGTCAAGAAATAGCCCGTGATATTTATATGTAAATTAAAATAATTTTTATTCCAATCCGTTTAAAGGTTACAGCGTAAAAAAGTAACAAGCAAACCCGTCCAAACCCACAATCACTCATTAGCTTTTGCATCAATAATATTACAATGATAATACATTGGCAATTACTTTATAGAGGAAAGGATAATATTACAATACTAGCGACTCACCCTCGCTTCGCTCGGGTTCGTCCCTAGGAACGTTTTAATTTTTTTGAGCGAAACTCTAATTCTTTTTCCATAACAAAAGTAGTCTAAATTACTCCTTATAATATCAACTATCTGCCTGTAAAAGTCCCGTTAAAATTGGTCCAGCTGTTTCGGAGATTACCCGGAACAAACAGATAGACAGACACACACACAGAGAGACAAAAAATTTAAAAATTGTGTTTTTCTTATAAGTATCGTATATAATGCCATATGCATTTAGTATAAAGCTATTATTTTGACATTACAAACAGACACTTCAATTTTATTTATCTGTATAGATTTAATAAAGCAATTTTTCATTTTTCACTTTATACATTATTCATGTCGCATTTGTGGAAAATCGGGGGAAATAATTTAAAATGTGCACACAGCGTAGCTATTATTCTACGTACGATCATTTATTGGTTTTAACTTCAGAAATTAAATGATTTAAAACTCATTTTAACAAATACATTATTGCATATACATATTATGTTCAAAAGTATTACAAAGTAGAAAAGCTCAACGTTAGCTCTTTATAAGCTAAATTGACAATTCAAATATGCTTATAAAAGTGTAATTGAAAAAAAGTATGATTTACGTTTACAGTTTAGATCGGAGAATTAGAAAAAATTGTGAAAGTTGTACATTTTTAGGGTTCCGTGCCCGAAGGGTGCCAACGGAACCCTATTACTAAGCCTCCGCTGTCCGTCCGTCCGTCTGTCAAAGGGCTGTATCTCATAAACCATAATAGGTAGAGAGTTGAAATTTTCACAGAATATGTATTTCTATTGCCGCTATAACAACAAATAATAAATAAAAAATAGAAATACAAGAAACATTTTTTAAACGTTCGTAATCGATCGTCGAAGTTAATACTACATACATATAGTAAAAGTCATATTAATAAAAAGTACATGTACGATGGTACGGAACACTTTGTGTGCAAATTCGACTCGCATTTGACCGATTTAAATTACACAGTTTCATTTCTCTCCTTCGATAATATAAAATAGAATTGTTAGGCACGATACTATCTATACTGCTAAACAAAGTTCAGGCCACTAATATTAAGCTTACGTTGAATAGATAATAGTTTACTGGGTCATATTATAGACAAGTCATAGACCATTGTTCTATCAACTTTTAGAAAAGATACTATTATTAACTTATTACTTTTTGAGATATCGAGTTATCAAAAAAGCTAATCTATCTATATTATATACTAATATTATAAAGTGGCAGACTTTGTGTGTTTGTTTGTTCGTCTATTTGTTTGTTTGTTTGTTTGTTTGAATACACTAATCTCAGAACTACCAATCCGATTTGATTATTTTTTTCAATTAGAAAGCCCGTTAATTTAACAAGGCTAAAGGCTATATATCATCATGCTACTACCCAAGGGAGCAGAGTAATCATTAATATCCAGAAATCGAGCAGACTTCCATTATTGTAAATCTGATGTTTATAATCAAACAAACAAATTTAACTTTTTTGTCTGAACGCGCTAATATCTGGAACTACAAGTAGGACTTGAAAAGTCTTCTTTGCATTTTCTAGTCTAATTCTTGAGGAAGGTTATAAGAATAAAAAAATAAATAAGTTGGGACATTAACCACCATCTAGTCCATGGTAAGCTACGAGGCTTGTGTTATGAATACCGGATAGTTGATACACTACACATGTATAACTTTAAATACATATATATATATATATATATATATATATATATATATATATATATATATATATATATATATATATATATATATATATATATATATAAATATAAACACCCATGATTGGAGTACAAACATTCGTGCTCATCACACAAATGAATGCCCCCAGCGGGATCCGAACCCGCGACCGCTGGCACAGCAAGTAGGGTCACTACACACTGAGCCAAACGTGTCGTAGGCATTTCTACTCAACAAAACGTTCAAATTATGGCTTATAAGTTATAAGTTATATAATATTTCATCAAAAACAGCCAACCGTAAAGCCATAATCATGAAATCTGTCTAGCTTTTGTGGAAACTACAGGAAATTTCTATTTGAAAATTAAATCGGATTCAGGATGTTTCTGTGGTTGGCTGCAACAATCATAGTTTTCCAACCAAAATTGCACTGTAGCTCTTCGTAGCATATACTTATATAGATACATATACTGACAATTCACACTCGCTCCGCTCGGGTTCATCCCTAGTTACGTTTTAACATTTAGCTCAGATATGAGATGTTTTCTCACGGTAAAAAGTATCCTATATGTTAACCCGGATAACCAACTATAATCATACTAAATTTCATCAAAATCTGTCTAGTGATTTTTTCGTGATACGGCCACAGACAGATAGATAAAAATTCTAAAAACCATATATTCGACCTCTGTATCGATAATAATGACTATTTCAATAAGATTTTCCAAAAAATATTTAATGTACAGATTCGGCTTGGTTACAATTTTATTATATGTATAGATAGATTGGAACAAATATAAAATGTTACAATATGCTTTGGTTTATATTGCAGCATTGGAGAAAATATATTTGTTTCCCCTATTTCACGGAAACATCTTGTGAACGTGAATTTTGCTTAAAGTGGGAAAATAACAATTTCATTTTATAGATATCAGACTTTTGGAGAGTGTACAGTTAAAGCTTGGTATATTTCTACTTCAAATAATAATAAGTTACTTAATCTATACAGATAAATAAATTTGAAGTGTGTGTTTGTAATGTCAAAATAACAGCTTTCTACTAAATGCATATGAAATTATGTACGATACTTATAAGAAAAACACAATTTTTAATTTTTTTCTCTGTGTGTTTGTGCCGGCTAATCTCAAAAACGGCTGGACTGATTTTGACGAAACTTTCACTGTCAGATAGCTTATGTTATAAAGAATAACTTAGGGTACTTTTATTATAGAAAAAGATTTACGGTTCCAATCCAAAAAGTTAAAACATTTACTATATTTATAAAGTTGATATATAAAAAGCTTAAAAATGTTCAAAGCTAACTATAGCTTTGGGTTTTTTGCAAACTGTGTTAACTAGGAAAATAAAGTAAGCTGAGGACACACTAACAAAAGTTAATTAGGCCGTGAAGTTTCCTTACCTGGACTTTAACCGTGTAAAACAGGCTATAAACTTTTCTATGACGTACTTACTCGTAATTACGTTCTGCGTTAGATCATAAAATGAAAAACGTAGGTATATTATTATCTATATTATTATACTTGAGCACAATAAGGTTTCAAATAGCTTTGAGAAAAAATCTCATCCTAACTCCATAAAATGTAAGAGTTTTATATTTCCAATTCGTGGATGTTTTGTTTTTTCAAAAAAAAAAGAGAATAATAGGAGAAAATGTCAAGAATATTAAAGCTTAATTTCCTTTAATCTGACCAGCGGTAAATATTATAGAGCTTATCCAACTTCGTCATATGTATTATAGTGTAAACGTGTAATATTGATCATAACAATAGTGTTAAAGTGTTTTCGACCTAACTATAATAGTATATTTAGAAAAGCAATGGGACACGATCGGTAAGAGATCAGGTAGAGGACTAACAGCTTTACGTACTCACTAAAAGTCAAGGGTGAAACATTGCATTTTCCCAAGCCCAGGTACTCAACAACAAACCCAATAACTCTTCTTTGCCTGATCCGACACAAATCTAGCCACTAGGCCAATTAGGCAGTTTAAAATTAAGATTGGCTATTGACCTGTGTGAGGTTTATCAATAATCTTAAAGTTTGAGTCGAGTATTAGGTCGTGCAAAATTTATATCTTCATATGTTCTAAATTAGAGCAAAATTCAATACATTCTTTTTTTTTATAAGAATATATATACTAAATACATAATACTTATATACTTAAATACTTATTTTAATCAAAATATACTTAAGTATACGTAATAATTACAGGAAGTTCTGCAACATCTCATTATTGATAGATCAATCCTACTTCTGTACATCCGAAACTAAGTCACTTTCACAATACTAAGTAATTGATAGACCTCTGTTAGATTATTATTTAGATGTGTGAGTGTGTAAATTATAGTTAGGTATTTAGCAATCAAACATAAGAAGTAACAAATACATAATCTTTCTTATAAAACTCATTTCCTATAATATTTTCTATTCAATATTGGTATCTCAGGAATACATTTAGTGTTTCTAAAAAATCTGTCAAGTGCGAGTCGAATTCGCACTCGTAAATATAAAAAAATTATATACTTATAGGTATCAAATCGATGAATGAAATTTCATATACCTACATTTGTAAAATATTTTACATCTATAAAATATTTATGCATCGTAACTTTTTCCAATCCATCATCGCAATGCTTTCTGCTAGCACTTGAATTAAATATATAGGGTTCTTGAAAATATGTGTACCAGTTTCTAGACAGTAGGTACCGTAACAATATGTTTATGTGATCTACCTTAAAAAAAGGACGTGACAAGTCAATTTAATTTGAATCTTCTATTTTCTCTTTTTTGTCTATGAAAAAATTATCATAACCATATTTAACCTAATTTTAATGATCATTTAACTAATTAGTAACTTACTAAAAATAGTATTTGCGTGAATCTAAGAAAGTATTATTTAAAAAAAAAAATGTTTTTTTTAATAAAAAGTAAATTTTAAAATGTACCCTTCATTTAGTAGAATGTTTTTAAAATTATAAAACTGATATTAAAAGCAAACAACCGTAAGGTACACGTGTACACAAGTCGTCAATTATTACGTCGTCTCCATAAAGGCGGTTTATGACTATGACGCGGTATGTCAGGCAAAACTGCGGGAGACAGTGTGTATTCACCCTAACAAGCAAGTTCACATTTTTACGGTTTTAACGAACAGGTTTCTATATACGGCAGAATCAGCATAAAAAAGATAGATAGATATTATATTGCATACAAAAGAAGAAAACAGAAGGTTAAAAAAAATAACAAAAAGGCATCAAAGGCAAATCTCTCAGAAAACCTTTGGTGAACGGATTAGTAGAACCGTAAACGGGGCATTACAATTATATATACATACATAATATAAACGACACGTTTGGCTCTATTTGTAATGACCCTACTAAATGTGTCAACGGTCACGGGTTCGAGTCCCACTGCGGACATTCATTTGTGTGATGAGCACGAATGTCTGTAGTCCAGTCATGGGTGTTTATATTTATATTAAATATGTATTTAAAGTTATATAATATGCATCAACTATCTGGTATCCATAATACAAGCCTCGTAGCTTACCATGGAACCAGATGTGTTAATGTCCCAACATTTATTTATTTAATTATAGTAGATGATAATAAAGGGTAAATGTACACGAATCATGTTTCTACTTACTAGGTTACTACGAGTATTTTACATCACACAGAAATAGATTTTTTTCATATCGATACGAATGTATAATTTTCAGAAAGGTGGTTTGTTTATATTTTATATGAATACATACGACCCACTCGGTGATTTACGACCACAGTGGTCTTGAATCGATAAGTTTGGTACTAAATTTTATCACTCCTCTCGTAAAACTTACCGCACATATGTACTTATGTAATGTATATGTACTTATGGACCTATGTATATAAAATATTCGATCCGAAACAAATTCTTTTTTTGGATACTGATACGTTGATAAAATCGTAAAATCTCATCTCTATATCAATTAATTCCTAAACAGCAATTTTTTAAAACCTACTTACATTATAAACGCGACAGTTTATGAAGATGTATGGATGTATGTTTATTGCTACTTAACTATAAAACTACTGAACGGATTTTGAAAAAACTTTACAGTAATATATATAATATAGCTTATATGCCAGAGTAACTATTTATAAAGATATCTGTACATATAATAAAACTGTAGAGGTCGAATGTCTGTACATAGAAAAAAAACCTAAAAACCGAGTCAGGGGGATGTAAGAAGAGAAATAGAACAAATCCAGATGTTTTCGAATTTTTTGTTTCTCTGTCTATCTGTGTGTTTGTCTGTATGTACGGGCTAATCTCCGAAATTGTTAGACCGATTTAAATGAAATTTTGCATGGTGGTACCTTTTATCCCCGGTTAACACTTTAGATACTTTTCATCCCGGAAAATTAAAGAGTTCCCGAGGGATAGTTAAAAAACTGTAGTAACTTATACAGCTTAGTACACAACAATATATGCACCTAATTTAGTAAAATTAGGCAAGCTGACCTTATACCGGGAAAATGTACGGTTCCCGTGGGATAAATTTGTTTTTGTTTTCCTAGAGGCGAACCCGAGCGAAGCGAGGGTGAGCCGCTAGTAGCAATATATAATTCAAACATGCGGACGCAGTTGCAGAAAAATATATAGAAAATATATAAAAAATCAGCAGTATTAAGTCTGAAGGCATTTACATTACTAACTACTGCATGCGCCTCTCTCTATAACCACTGGAATTACTTACATAGACATTGTTGCCAGAAATTCATTTTATACCTTCTTATACGTACCTACGATTTAAAGATTTAATGAATGCAAACAGATCACTTTACTCCTCAATACAAAGCTCAACCCTTTTGAATGCTCACCCACTGGGCAAGGACCTCTCTTCAATGCGAGGAGGATCACACCGTAATCCATCACGCTAGGTCAAATACGTGCCCGTACACAAGTCTAACCTAGTTACGTTCTCTTAGACATTGAGGATTCCTCATATTTTCCACAACGGAGACAGGTGGTAATCATGTTAATTTTTTTTTTATGTGATTCAGTGACAAACGAGCAGCCAGACCACCTGATGGAAAGCAGTACCTGTCGCCCATAACACCTATAGTTCATGCACTTAGGTTTTAAGTAACAAAAATGCAGAACCATAGGTGCGTTGTCACTGTGAGGACTAAGATGATATGCCTCTTGCCTGTAATTGCGCTGGCTACCTTATCTTTCAAACCGGAACACAACAATGCAACCATTGTTGCTTGGCGGCAGAAATAGATAAGAGGGTGGTACCCATCCTATCGGACTCCTCAGGCTTGACAGAGTCCTACCACCGGTAGCTAGCGTAAATGAATCGCACATGAAAATATCAGAGGTTCGATACCCGCCGGAGAGCGCATTATGCTTCCATTACCTTTGAATAACCACGGGTTTACTATTTGCTCAGTGGTACTTTTAAATAAGTAAAATACTTCACAAAAATTCTATTAATAGTGTCGCCAACAGAAACGTCCACTTATCGCCAGAAGATTTCTTACAATGAAGACTATTTCTATTACTAAATACAAAAAATGCCTGAAGGCCATTTTGCAGATTAAAATCATATAAGATTAAATACATCTCTGAAAGAAGTCTATTAGGAAATTTAATTTAATTTTATTTAGCTCTACCATCTCAAGAAATTATCACTACAAGAAGAAGATTACAAGGTCGATTTCCGTTTGATGTATATTTTTGAAAGTCTTAATTTAAACGCACAAATAATAATAAAAAATGAACATCTTTGTTTGCCTCTTTTTTTAACCGATTGCACGTTGCAAAGGAGAGTAATGTGTTTATCATTCTATGTATGTATGTATGTATGTATGTACGTACGTACGTATGTACATACATACACTGTTAAACACATAACTATGTACATCTCGCGGCAAGAATGAATGAATGAAATGAAGAATGTCTCCAACTGCATAATACTTTATTCCTTCGTCAACTTGTTTTCATCTTTTTAGTTAGCTTTTTTTTTATTTTTATAATATTCCTTTATGAGTTTTGAATAACTTACTTTTCATTATACGAAAGCACTGCCTACTTTAAAAAAACTTGCTTTTGATTTAGTGTTAAAATATATAATATATACATTATTTATATGATGTCTGTAACATCATGTTACATACTACTGATTCTATTTAACAATATAATTAATGTGGATCATCGACCAACCAGGCGGTGTAGCAAACTGGTAATTAATTTATCAAATATCACTATGCCAGCCCTCAATAACACATTTAAAAGTGACCTCACGTAATCGTATGCGAAGCCACAAACGAAATCCCTCTAAAGCATTAAAACGAAAAGCACATTAAACAAAAAAGCTCTGTCTCAACAAAAACTGCCGTTCATTCAGCCGACGGTCATATAAAGGTTTATTACAAGTGCATTAAGAGGGTATAATAATATCTGAATCTGACCCCACGAGGGTTCTGACCCTTTCGACCCCTTTGCGACTGTAACGCCGAACTTCTATGTGATCCTTTGAACGTAAAATTTTTTATTGGCCAGCCGTATTCCACCCAATTCGGTTTCACCACTTCAATCTTTTAGGTTTTGTTATGTCACAAAATAAACGATCTCTTAGGCAATTCGACTGTTCACTTGCAAAGTTAATGCTCTAATAAAATTAGGTAGGTACAAAGTAGCCATGTGTAGTTAAAATATATATATTTTTTTAAATTTTATCCCTTATATGGAAAATTCTAAAATTTTGTCTAGTTCCTTCATTTACTATAATAATTTAGAATATAAATACAGATAAATAAAATTGATGTGTATGTTTGTAATGTCGAAATAACAGCTTCTTACTGAAGTGTTATACGCGGTACTAATAGGGAAAAAAAACATTTTTTAATTTTTGTCTGTCTGTTCCGACTAATCTCCGAAACCGCTGGACCGATTTTGACGGGACTTCCACTGGCAGATAGCTGATATTATAAGAAGTGACCTAGGCTACTTAAATTTTAGAAAAAGCATCAGAGTTCCGCGCAAAAAAATTAAAACCCATGAAATTGTGAACAAAATCCGCGTACCTACGGACGCACCCAAGCGAAGCGAACCTAAGTCGCTAGTAGCATGTCAAAGAAATAAAAAGAATTTTGTTTTAGAATATTTTTTTTTAATATAATTTTGTTATAAACTAAATGTTATTATTAATATTTCTGGCTGAAAAAACATTATAATCTATGCTCGGTCACACATCATAAAAATATATAACCGATCCCATTAGACCAAATTGTAGGTATCATTTGTCATCGTAAAAGAATCATCGAAGAGAGCGAAATGAATATATTATCTTTCAAGAACATATTATTATCCAAGCACGAATTTCTTAAAGTAAGTTTGTCTAGTAAATGAGGTGCATTCACATAGCCAGGCATCAGATTTTTATGAAAACTGTTTTTCAGTATGTTATAACAGACCTGACGTCGTTTCAGTTTAAACTAGGTCGATCGATTCGCTTGGTTTTGAAAAATTTCATTGTTCGCTTCGAACCTATCGTGGTCTTCTTATTTCCACAGATAAAAATACGCTTTCTAATTTTCGAGATCAATTAAAAAAAAACACGGTGGGTTTTTTGATCGATAAGATGACCAAATTGCAGACTTATACAAGTTTTAGACTTTATAACGGTTAGTATATATTTTTAAGGGATGAGATATTTTCCCGCAGTAAGAAATACCCTATAATATATTGACCCGGATAACCAGCTAGCATCATACCAAAATTCATCAACATCTGTCCAGTGGTTTTCACGTGCTGCGTTTTCAGACAGACAGTCAAAAATTCTAAAAACTATAGATTCGGCCTCTGTATCGATAATAACGACTATTTCAATAAGATTCACTAAAAAATATTTAACCCCTCGAGGACTATTGAACAATTGAATTCTCGGAAATTCGCAAATTTCTTAGAAATTATCCTGGAGAGATTAATGCACAGATTCAACTCAGAATTTTATTACATATATAGATAATTATTATGCTAAAATCGCTAACATAAATAGAAAATTAAAATAATATAGAAATGAGATAGCTAAAAATATACCATGTTTTAGAGAAATTATAGATTTTTCTGTATATTCTTTCAAGTTTTCTATCACTGATATCGTCTATGAGAGAATCTATATAATAAATATAAATTAATTGCTAAATGTATGTAAGCGAATTACTTCAACGGCTGCTGCTGCTATTTGGCTATAAATTCCTTTTTTGTTGTGTTTGTCATTGTAATAACAAGGTTTGTGTGAAAGAAATGTTTGAAAAATTGTACGGAAAAGTGAAATATTTTGGGTTAAAAAATTTCCATATAAAAAAGTGAGTTGACAGATTGATTTGATTTTTCACACAGTGTTTCTATTTCATACTAACCGTTAAAACGTACCTAGGGACGAACCCGAGCGAAACTAAGGTGAGTCGCTAGTATTCAGCCCTTTTTTAACGTCCCACTGCTGGGCACGGGCCTCCCTTCAAGACGAGGGGGATCAGGCCATAGTCCACCACGCTGGCCAAGTGCGGATTGGCGGACTTCACATGTCTTTCGAAAACTTGCTAGGTTCTCTCAGACATGCAGGTTTTCTCACGATGTTTTCCTTCACCGTAAGGCAAGTGGTAATCAAGTTAGAAAATTATTCGCACATGAAAATATCAGAGGTGCGAGACCCGGGATTTGAACCCGCTTCACTCGATTTCCCAAGCGAGCGCGTTACCACTGGGCTACCACTAAAGTCGCTAGTAGTATAAGTTTATTTCAACATTACACACATCATCCCAAATCAGCGGAAAGTTACGTAAGTGATGGATCACCGAGTCGTCTGTCGCAACATATCCGTAACGTATATACATATATAGTAAAGAATATACACAGAGTAAACAATTGTACAGAAGGAGCCCTCAAAAAAAATATCAAATCAAAAATAGTAGCGTGTTTTGCCGTTTATGGTACTATTCTCGATTTTGCCAGACATAACGTTTACTTTCTTCAAAGAATACGGTCAATCTATACAGATAAATAAAATTGAAAGGTCTGTCTGTAATGTCAAAATAACAGCTTTATACTAAATGAATATGGAATTGTATATGGTAGGTACTCATAAGAAAAACACATTTTTTTAAAATTTTGGCTAATCTCCGAAACGGCTGGACTAATTTTAACGGGAATTTCACTGGCAGATAGCTTATATTATTACGCGAATATTTGACATTTTAAATAAAACTATATTTTAGGATTTCTTCGCAGATTTATGTTGATTCTTGGTTCCCGACGTGACGTTTGGAATTTTTTACAGCAATTATGATCACGGGAGAGACTAAGGTTTTAGACGTCTCAAAGTTATATAAAATACGTTTCATAGTTTGTGTCGAAAAGGTTGAATTAAAATATTGCAATATTTTTATTTTTAAAATTGGTTTACTACCTTTACCGGGAAGGACCGTACCCGTACGGAGGAGTTTTCTCTTCCGCGACTTACGTATTATAAACACAAAATTAGAATTTATTTTTTATGTACAGGCAACTATAAAAATATCTATTGCTTAACATGTCTCCTATAATAAAGATAAATCTTACAAATTTGAACTCATCCAGCAGTAAAGATAGAACTTACCTAATAAATATTCCAAACGCATTACCCTTTTTTAGAGTACGTTGATGAAAAAAAAAGTTTTTTTTTATAAAATTTAAAATTGCATATCGACAAGATTGCCCTTAGTTTATTACTCCTCGGGTTAGTAGGTCGAGCCACAGCTGTCAATACCAGCTGGTCTTAACTGGGTTTGACACCTCAACTCCACCCGTGCGGAATACGGATACCAATTCAAAAGCCGTTTCTAGTGAAGTGAACCATTTTTAATTCAGGAAATTTCTTAAGTTCATATAAATCAGGCCCAAAAGGAGCTCGATAATCTCAATCGAATTTACCGGATATCACAAATAATTTCATATCCGTATCCGCAGCCGAACCTGCTAAAATGTTACTAATATATCCGTATATATACCTATATATATCCGAAATTTCATATACCTACCATTCCGTGTATCGGTATACCCATAATTATGCCTACATTACTATATGTCTGTTCAATGTTCATGTCATGTCTTAAAAAACCGATACACGTACCATCTATTTATCGTATTAAGCGAGCGAAGCGAGAGTGAGTTGCTAATATCTTATACATTAAAGTAACACGTAGGCTACATATATATTTTAAATAATAATAAAAAGGTTTTAAATAAAACAGTATATTCGAAATTTTTCGCGGATTTATCCCCTCCCATGACCATGATTCTTGTAAAGTATTGAAAACGTCGAGAACCAAAAATCAAAATAAATCCTTAAAAACACCCGAAAAGATTGATTAATTTAAATTTAGATGAAATCTAAATTTCTCAGAGATAAGATATTTTCCCGTAGTAAAAAGTAACCTATATGTTGACCCGGATAACCAGCTATCATCATACCAAATAAACTAAATGAAGTCTGTGTGCTCTATTATTTTAAAGTATTGAACCACATTATTATAATAATACTAGTTCAATATACAAAAAAAAACTCGTTGGCTTTATGTTATACAGCGACTCACTCTCGCTTCGCTCGGGTTCGTTCCTATGGATTTGTATAATATTAAATTCTTTGGATATTATTCATACAAAAATACTAAAATCGCGTTTAAAAAATGGGGGGTGGGGGTAGGAGGGTGAAAGATACTTTACGACCTATTTTCATACCTACCAAATAAATCATAACCATTAAAATCGGCCGAGCCGTTTCGAAGGAGTGCGACCACAAACACCGTGACACGAGATATTTATATATTATAAGATTATTATCAATGTCTACTAATCCATACACTCGTCTCACAAGGGCTTCTAGACGTGAAGCGTGTAAGATGAGACGCTAACGTTGCAATACCGACGTCATACTTACTTTTACTCGTCTACGGGAAGCCCATTAAAAAGACAGATCCTAGGCGCCAATTTAGTTGTCTTGAAAAAAAAAATGTCTAAAACTAAAAAGCTATAAAAAACAGTTTACAAAAAAGTTTTTTTTAATGCAGCTTTTGATGTACGGACTTAAGAGTCTGTATTAATGTATCTTTCACAATATAGCACTACGTCGCTTGAATTTCAAAACCGTTCACCGTGAAAATTGAGTTTGAGTATTTGACAACCCTTGATGACAGCATTTCCTTTAAACCCAATGAGCGATCGTCTACTGTATGTATTGCTATAGAGTATAAGCATACTACTGCTGATATAAGAGAAGTGTATTAAATTGTTATAACAAAAACTTGTTGTTTTTAACAAAATAATTATTCCATCACTAGTTTTTTAATCTATATGGATCCACCATCGACTTACAACTTATATATTAAAAAAAGGTTCAAAATAGGCGATAAACAGTAATCAAATTATTCATTATACAGGAACGGGCCAAAATCATCTCCCTGAATTTATTTAAATACAAGTACTTAATTTATTAATTAACTAGTTTAGTATATGTAAAAATGTCAGGCTAAATGCCAAGTATCTACATAGAAATAGAAGGCGTATATTTATCTTTTTTAATCTATTTACTTACACCATAAGTCTTAGAGAGGCTTAAATTTTCGAGACGTCAAACCCGTATCAAAACCGAATGGGCTACGCGGTGTGACGTTGACAAGTAGCACAGATTATATATTGAACAGTGCTGAAACAGCTTGAGAGTAAAATATATCGATCCCAAAGAAAGGGCACATCAGACTAACAAAGTGATAAGAACGTTGATATGTAGAGTTTGTTTTATATAAATCTATCTATATAAATAAAAATGAATATGTTTGTTCTCATTACGTTCCTAAACCATTGACCCGATTGTGATGAAACTCTGATGGGTTACTCTGTATGCGCCTGCAAAGATTCCTGGAATAAAAAATAAAGAATTTTTCAATGGAAGTTTGTCTTTAACCTAAACCGACCTAGCTTACGGGCACATCTGAGCGAAACGAACGAAAGTCGTTAGCAGGTAATAAAAACATCATCTGTTACTAAGTTTTAAAAGTTCAACGAAGGCGATGATGAATGTAAAGAAAACTAAGACCCATAAATGACAAATAATAATAATTAAAGTTTTCACTTTATACAACGAATTTACATATTGAATGATATTGAATCTCTCCGCACGCTGTCGCAAAAAATGTAAAATCGTATAAAAAAATTAAATAAAAATTTTAGAGAATTTTATGCTCTACAACTTTATCATAGATGGAAATACCATAGAATACATAGGAAGCAAGATATTTACAATAAAAAACCCAGTTTTGTGACCTTTAATATATTAAGACAGACACACAGTATATGAGACTTTTAACATACATGTCAAAACAAAGGTTTATATAGATTTTCAACTTACTACTTCTCATTTCGAGGCTCTTAACGTGGTACTCCGTACTATTCTAACTGTAGAGCTTCGGCAAGAATACATTCTACATTGGTTGAAATTTTTTAATTTTTAAAATTATATTTTTAAGATTTCTTATCTTAATACTTTCTTAGATTTACGTGAATGTTTGACATTTTAAATAAAACTATCTTTTCGGATTATTTCGCGGATTTATTTTGATTTTTGGTTCCCGACGTTTTGAACTGTCTGTAACAAGTATAATATAACGCCTTTCAGACGTCTAAAACCTTAGTCTCTCCCGTGACCATGATTGCTTTAAAGCATTCGAAACGTTGGGAACCAAAAATCAAAATAAATCCGCGAAATAATCCAAAAGGATAGTTTTATTTAAAATTTCTTTTCCTTATATAGTAGCGACTCACCCTCGCTCCGTTCGGATTCGTCCCTACTTACGTTTTAACGTTTAGTATAGATTTCTCAGAGCTGAGATATTTTCCCGCGGTAAGAAGTATCCTTTATGTTAACTCGGATAACCAGCTATCATTATACGAAATTTCATCAAAATCCCTTCAGTGGTTTTTCTGTGATGCGGTAAGAGACAGACAAAAATTCTAAAAACTATAGATTCAGCCTCTGTATCGATAATAATATCTATTTCAACAAGATTTTGCAAAAAATATTTAATGTACAGATTCGGCTTGGTTACAATTTTTATTTATTAATATTTATATTAATAGATATATTTTTTTCTACGCCCTTCTAAATATAACCTGTCATAGACACATACAGATGTATAAGTAACATATTATGTATCAATACTGCTTTCCTACGTATAGGAAAATCAGAAATTTAATATTTTAATGATATCCGATAGCTAACATTCAGTAAATTTCAATTACGTCGGCCACAACAATACCTACTTCCACACAAAATCAGGGATCCGGCTCATACATTTGTAATATTGTCCATATCGGGAATATGCTTATGAAATGGTTATTGGATTACATCGAATATCGGTTTCAAATATTGTTAGCTAGCTCTTAATGCTCTGGCCTAAATTCGAACAAATCATTACAAATAACCAGACTTCAATTAGTAATGAGAAAGTGTGTATGTGTGTATCTGTTTGTTAGTCTCTTGCGTTGAAATAGTGTATTTTTTAATGTTGGGAAATTCATTTACGCATACCACCTGCATACGTACAGGTGGTTACGTGAGACTCAGTGGTTAAAAAAACCTTTACTGCCCACTAAAACCCAACCGAACCCCTCCGTCTTAATGAGGCGTAGCAGGATTACTTACGCACTTAACCACGATGCCCCGACTGCTGCCTGCCGAGGCAAACCACAACAACCAAAGGGTTGCTCCCACAGTCCATTTTGCTATCAGAGAAGTACTAGAAACAACCCGTATGGTACACCGCCCACCGAAGTGATTAGTATCATCAAGTTGAAGAGATTTTTTGTTTGTTTGTTTCAGTGAGCATTTCTAGTTAACTTTGGTAAAATATTTTTTGCTTTTTATCGCCGTTACCTTATTAGTGTGTATATAATAACAAGGAGTAACGCGTTTAGTTACTCCTATTGCCTTTCAAAAAGATTTTAAAGGTTTTTTTTTAATTAAAAATAATATATTTTTACCGCAAAAGGAAAAAAAATATAAAAACTTTATTTAGGATGTCTAGACTACACTGTATACTACAAAAACGTACACCGATTTAAATCGTGAAATGTTTATATATCTCGTTTTTGTGCAAAATCCAAAGAAAATGATATGGAACAATAGAATTCAATATAAAATGCTTAAAAATTGTGGCAGAATGCCAACTATCATGACGTCAAAATATTGGATTTTTATGTTAAAAAGTAACTAACTGAAATGCCTGAAATTCTGACGAAAATATTGGAATTTATAAGAAAAACTTTAGAATCTTACTATAACCATGTATTATATACAGAACTTTCATTTGTTTAATGCATTGTTAGGCCATTTTCAATGATGAAAAATTAGCCGAACCTAGAAAAGAAATATTTAAAATAAAACTATAAAACTAGATATTAAAAATAAAAAATATATAATTTAAGAATATTAGTAAGTATAAATAAAAAATGTTACCAACATGTTGCTCTAAATTGTAATATTTCTAACGTATCTATTTGGAGATAAAGATTACCATAACACTACGGCAATCATCAAAAATAATAATCTATACTTACATATAATAAAATTGTAACTAAGCCGAGTCTGTAAATTAAATATTTTTTTATAAAATCTTATTGAAATATACAATTATTATCGATACAGAGGCCGAATAAATAGTTTTTGGATTTTTTGTCTGTCTGTCTGTCTATCAGCGCATCACAGAAAAACCACTGGAGGGATTTTGATAAAATTTTGTATGGTCATAGCTGGTTATCCGGGTCAACATATAGGATATTTTTTACTGTGGTAAAATATCTCATCTCTTAGAAATCTATACTAAACCTGAAAACGAAAGTAGAGACGAAACCTAACGGAGCGAGGGTGAGTCGCTAGTAAATAATAAATATGTTGGGACATTATATTTCACAATTCTAATTCAAAGGATTCTTGGAAAACCGTAGCTGTAGTCTACAATTATATTACAGTGTTTAGTATGTTTCTCTAATAAACATCAAATAAGTAGCTAAATCAAAGCACAGTCACGGCCCGCACGATATTTTGAAACTCACGTAACTTTCTCAATTAGCGCTTCGAACCATTGTAGTTAGTTGTTTTTGTTAAGTTAATAATTAGCCAACTTACACCGCGATAAACGTGGCCGGATTGCTTCTTCAAAGGGAATAGGAGTTGTTTGATGCTTTTGACCGACTTTAAAAAGGCGAGGTACTTGATATGTGTCTATTTTTTGTAAGTTTTTTTTTTATTTAATTTTAAAAATTTTTGGGTAAGATATTTTGAAAATCGATTTACAATTACAAAGCTTCTCACTCTTTCTCATCTAAGCATCTTCATCTTAAGTTTCAAAATAAAACAAACACAAAATAAAAATCGAAACGTCGGGAACCAAAAATCATAATAAATTCGCGAAATAATCCGAAAAGATAGTTTTATTTTGAAATGTCAAATATTCGCGTAAATCTAAGAAAGTATTATTCATCTTAAGTTTTTGCTCCCCCATAAAATGTATTGTTGCATCATTCAACAACTCTATCAAAATCATCAGACGATGTTAACCTGTGTTAGCTTAAGAGTGATCGTTATAAAGCCTAACATTCGTCCAACCATATTCTATACTTGTCTACACACACATATATATATATATATATATATATATATATATATATATATATATATATATATATATATATATATATCACGCGTCTTGCCCCACTGCCAGCAATAAGGACTAAAGAGCCACATTTTTCTACCATAAAGTTCCACAATGGACGGGATTACGTTGTACCTATTGAAAGCCGTGGAGATCCTACACTTAAACATTATAAAATTTTATATTTGAGAGAAGAAACTTACTTATATCAATATTATTAGTATTTATTTGACTGTCATTGCTTAACCATAATAGCAAGTGGCAATCATGTTACAAATGATTTAGACATGAAAATAACAGAGGTTCGAGACTCAGGAATTGAACCCACTTCACTTGGATTTCCAAACGAGCAAGTTACCATTGGACTTTCACAGCTTATTATCATGCTTGCATATATAGTTAACCTTTTGCTTTTTAAGTGTAAGATGTATTTTCTGAAAAAAGAAAGCCATTTTTAAATCTTTTCCGAATAAAACACGAATTCAGAAAAGTATATAATATAACATACAAATAATAAATGTATATGCGAGTATACATACATATATATAAACATATATAAATGTATATAAGTACGTACAACGATAAAAACTTTAAAAAAATCACTAAAAAGTAAAAAAAAAATAACTCATTGGTAGTTTTCATGTACTAAAGACACCTCATCAGATATTTTCGAAGTCAGTGCCAGCCGATACAAATCAAAGCACACCGATTTTTTCATTTTAAGTATAGACATATGTAGTAGTAGCAAAAAAAGAACCTACTCCTTTTATTCGTCGGTTAAATCACACCCACCACTGACCTCAGTCGATCAGGTTTCATGTCTAAGCTTAGGAGTAAATCGCATCTACACGACGCCTTCTTATTAGAAAGGGCATTTGTAAACAAGACACTTTCACCCACAAGTAAGCTACGGAAATAATGACGACAGTTATAAACAGGTGATTAGGTATAGCAGATTATTTCAATTCAGGGGAATGATAGAATGTGACTTGGAGTAGCACATGGCATCTAGGGACGCACGCGAACTAAGGGAGGGCAATTCACTAATGATATCTATACTAATATTATAAGGAGGAAGGATTTGATTGTTTGTTTGTTTGCACCGAATAGGCTTCGAAACTACTGAACCGATTAAGATAAAATTTGGTAAGAAGATAGTTTGAGACCCTGGGAAGGAGAAAGGATAGTTTTTATACCGAAAATCATCCCTTAAGGGAGTGAAATGGGGATAAAAGTTTGTATGGGGAATCAGCCTAGGGACGAACCCGATCGAAGCGAGAGTGAACCACTAGTTTATTAATATACATCTATGCATATAAATAAAATTTACAAAATGTACTTTTTACTAAATGCGTATGGAATATTAATAAACGGTGTTTAAAAGAAAAACGAGGCAGTGGTAACGTGGTGGTGGTGGTAACGCGCTCGCTTGGGAAACCGGACGAAGCGGGTTCAAATCCCGTGAATCGCACCTCTGATATTTTTATGTGCAACTCATTTCTAATATGAATATGAATATGAAAAATTTTGTCTGTTTGTTTGCCTTTTTGTTCTAATCTCCGGAACAGCTGGACTGATTTTGACGGGATTTTCACAAGACTTTTATTTTAGAAAAAAAATTAGGGTTCCGCTCCAAAAAATTAAAACGAACCTTGGGGCGCATTTGAGCGAAGCGAGGGTAAGTTGCTAGTACGTATATAAAGAAATCACGTTTACTTTTAAAATATACAGACACTAGACAAAGTAAACATAGTTAAACAAATGGCGTTAGGGGCCTTCTTTATTTTCATTTCAATAACATAAAATCAAAATTTTTAAAACTATGTATCTGTGTAATATACAGCCGTTTTGTAGATATATTTTATGTGAGTCATGATGGTGACTGTTTTATATTTCTATATTATATACTATAAACATTCGTAGGAATCTAGCTGCAATGCCAGACAAATGAGATCGTAAAGTTCCTAATAAAACGTCGTCGCAACCAATTGATTGCAAGAGACTATGTCGAGGCGACTGCGCTCGCCGACGATAGCTTTCCTAACTGCTGAACTCCGAGCATTTGATATAGTATATAGCTATGTTTACTAGCCAGCAGTCGAATAAACGTAATTTATATATTACTAGCGACTCACCCTCGCTCCGCTCGGGTTCGTCCCTACTTACATTCTTACATTTAGTATAGATTTCTCAGAGATGAGATATTTTTCCGCAGTAAAAAGTATCCTATATGTTGACCCGGATAATCAGCTATCGTCATCAAAATCCATCAAATTTCATCAAAATCCCTCCAGTGATTTTTCCGTGATGCGGTAACAGACAGACAGACATAAATTCTAAATACTATAGATTCGGCCTCCGAATCGATAATAACGTCAATTTCAAAAAGATTTTCCAAAAAATATTTAATACACACACACACACACATTCGGCTTATTTACAATCTATACAGATAAATTAAATTGGAGTGTCTGTTTGTAATATTAAAATATCCGCTTTATGTAGTGTTAATGTATAGATATGTAAATAGGCAAAGACAAAACAGTTCAATACCTTTTCCTCCTCCTTATGTCAACCGACTTTCTTTTTTCTTTTGTTTAGTACTAATTGACAAAATTAGAGTTAGCAATAAAAAAAAATTGAAAACAGTGCTTTTATAATAATTATCTCGAATTTTCGAATTTATGATTTATCTATTTATAAAATCTATTCTATTTCTATCTATTCTATATCTATCTATTTATAAAACGCGAGAGCATTGTTTACATACATTACAGACTAATGACACGCCTACGTTTAGTTCCGCCATCACTACAAAGTTCCAAAAATAAGTTTCTTTCCTCTATCCCGTGGGAATCCTTTTCTTTTCATAGGATAAAAATATCTTTATCTATGCTTAAGAAAGAGAGCTACTTGCTTTATATTTTAAATTATTTTAAGGTCCCAAGTTTTTCTTTAATAGCTTCAAGTTTTTTAAAGTATATGAATATATTTGTACTTTCTTCATAGTGAATTCTAAGTGGAAATAAGAGGAGTCTTTATTAAATTCGATATTTGAAATTGCTGATACTATTTTTACCTAATTTTTAGAGTTTATGCTAGGGCTGGGACCCTATGGATGCTGTGTGAATCGAGGGCATCCTGATTTAGGCGAGGTTGGCCCACGTGGTTCGGGCCGTCCACAGGGGTGTTGTAGTGAATGTGCAAACGATCCTGCAACGCCCCATTGTACTGCTGCGACGGGTTCCGCGATGGGTTTTAGTGAGAAGGAGTCTGCCCGTTGACGGCCGTTAGGGTTCCCATGATGGGTTTCCCCAGCGTCATCAAAAAAAAAGGGCTGGAACTCTGTAGTACTTACTGTACTCCTATAATACTAAACTAAAGTTGTTTGTTTGAACGTCCATTTATCTATCCAATTTTTAAAAGTACTAATGTTAAAACCCAGTAGTCGAAATTCGACAACAATCATTACTGAAAATTTGAGAAATTCATAATTGAAAAGAATTTACCTATATATATAAAACCGGTGGTAGGACTCTGTCAAGCCTGAGGAGTCCGACTGGATGGGTACCACCCCCTTATCTATTTCTGCCGCCAAGCAACAATGATTGCATTGTTGTGTTCCGGTTTGAAGGATAAGGTAGCCAGCGCAATTACAGGCAAGAGGCATAACATCTTAGTCCTCACAGTTACAACGCACCTGTGGTTCTGCATTTTTGTTACTTAAAACCTAAGTGCATGAACCGTAGGTGTTATGGGCGACAGGTACTGCTTTCCATCAGGTGGTCTGTCTGCTCGTTTGTCACTGAATGTCATAAAAAAAAAAAACTGTTTCCAATTTTTATTGACAACACTAAAGCTCGTTAATACTACGCTACTAAACAAAAAAAAAACGTCTGTCTGTCTGTCTGTCCATCTGTCACCAGGATGTATCTCATGAACCGTGATAGTTAGACAGTTGAAAATTTCACAGATAATATATTTCTGTTGCCGCTATAACAACAAAAGTAAAAAACATAATAAAATAAAACAACAAACGTGATTTTTTGCTCGTTTTTGCTCAATATTGATAACGGCAACAGGTAGATGCTTGAAATATTCATAGAATATTAAGTTATATATTCACTTTAGAAATAAATAATAAAATTAAAATAAAACACATATTTAAGAGGGGCTTCCATACAACAGACATTATTTTTTTGCCGTTTTTGTAGATAATGGTACGGAACCTTTCGTGCGCGAGTTTGACTCGCACTTGGCCAGTTTTTATTTATTCTTTATTTTTGTAGGGTAAAAAAACTCGATTGGATATTCACTTTAAAAGAGGGTATTTAATAAGATTGAGTAGAAGAAGTACAAAGCAGAATTCTGTAGTAAATTTGAGATTTCTGAAAAAAAAACACAATGAAGATGTAAACAAGTCTCTAACCATAAATATAGCAAACCTATTTTACCGGAGCATAAGCGATTTACGTTCTATCTCAGTTCAAAGTGGGTACTTTATTCCAACTTAGATGACTTAGGCAACTAACTAACTTACTTAGGTAAAGATAACAAAAGATTCTACGTGACATTGGCGAAGTAAATTGTGTCCAACTGGCACTTTTGGAAGCCACTAAACAAAAGAATTGAATTGAATTGAATAACAAAAGATCAGCATCTATCTATATCAATACATATAATAAAATTCTGAGTCGAATATGTACACTGTACTTTAAATATTTTTTGGAAAATCTTTTTGAAGTAGTCGTTATCGATACAGAGGCCGAATCTATAGTTTTTAGAATTTTTGTCTGTCTGTCTGGGAACACATCACGAGAAAACCATTAGACATATTTTGAAGAAATTTGGTATGATGATAACTGGTTATCCGGGTCAACACATAGGATAATTTTTACTGCGGGAAAATATCTCATCTGTGAGAAATCTATACTAATTTTTAACTTACTATATATTTTAATACAGCTAGCTACCGTGGTTTTACTTCCTAACGTGTAACTAAATAAAACAACAAAATCCTTTTCAGTTGTATAACAAAAATAGATTTAATATAATAATATCTAAAAATACATTATGCAGTACAATATATCGTATTGCTTCAAAGAGGCTGAACGAATTCAAACGTGACAGCTTTAGAAATCGATTTCAACCGCGTTCAAATTGTCATATGTGAAACTTTATATGACATCATCAGAACAGTTCGATGGTATTACACTAATGTATTGTCAATAACCTCACACTCTTACGACTTTAAAAATTCAATAGTTAAACTTGGCCGTTCCCGGGATTCGAACCCAGGACCTCCGAATCTGCAGCCAATACTGAGCATAAACAACATACAATTTCTCTAAGGGGTGGAATACCTTACCTGGCAACCACTGTGAGAATAAAGGAAAAATGTGACATTTGACAGACAACCATACACGTATAGATAGTTGTTGACGAAAATATGACGACTCTTCATATTACGGGAATGTCAAAAGATGTATATCACTGCAATATATCAATTTCTGAACGGCTAAAAGCAATGAAACGCGAAAGGAAACGAATGTGTGTCGTTTATTAAAGTACTCGTGTTAAAGTGGTCTTTGGTGAAATAAGTAATAGAACCAACTTTTATATGCTGGCATGGGGTATATGAGTTTATTGCTTGCTGTGCCATTAAATTGGAAGGCCAAGTTAAAACTTTTAGTCTGTTACAAGGGTTAAAGCCTTGTAAGTGCAGAGTTTATGTCCAGTCGCGCTATGTTTTTAATGGCTGGACTCAGACTAAAGAATGATATAGACAGAATATCATAGAACTAACTAATGTTTATATAATTTTCGAAAAGTCCGAAATTATAAACAAACAACATGACCCCACTTTGAAGTCGTAAACAAATGCATATTAATAATTCATGACATCTCGAACATCGCTCATACTCGTGCGGAAAATGTGTAGCACAATTGTAACTATTTTTAGGGTTCCGTACCCGAAGGGTTCTAACGGAACCTTATTCCTAAGCATCCGCTGTCCCTCCGTCCGTACGTCCGTCTGTCAGACAGCTGTTTCTCATGAACCGTAATAGGTAAAGAGTTGAAATTTTTACAGAATATATATTTCTATTGCTGTTATAACAGTAAATAATAGAAATTTAAAAATAAAAGTATAAAAACTTTTTTTTAATGCTCGTTATCGATAATTGAAGTCAATATATGTACTAGAAGATTAAAAGTAATTTAATTTACAATTCCTTATTAAAAAACGTTAAATAAACAAGTATCTTAACAGTATTCTAACATAAAATTGTATAAATACAATCGAGATACTCATAAACTAATTATACATATATGATTTGGATCAAATATTCTTGTAACCTGGTTTCACCAAACAAGATTTCAGCAATGCAGCCCCTGCGAGATTAAATATGACTAGCGACTCACCCTCGCTTTGCTTCGGGTTCGTCCCTAGACAAAAACAAATCTATCCCACGGGACCCGTACACTTTTCCGGGATGATATATAGCCTATAGCATTCCTCAGTTAACGGGCTATCAAATGCAAAAAGAATTTTTCAAATCGGATCAGTAGTTTCTGAGATTAGCGCGTTCAACCAAGCAAACAAACAAACAAACTCTTCAGCTTTATAATATTAGTATAGATTACGAATCGTATAACGTAACATTCTGGAGGAATTGTAACTTGTGTTTTAGACAAAACTTGCCTACATGAATAGATAAATATTTTAATGTTACAAATGCTTAGAGCATTAAATATGCATATATCTCCCAACCTAATCAGACCCTTACGTGAATTTACATGTACTTTACTAAGGTTTGTTTTATATATTTCCTGTACAAACTCTAATAATATATTTTCTTTTGCTTCGTTGATCTAGTGGCAATCACGTACTGCAGATACGGAGATACTAAGATCGAGTCTCGGGTCGGACCAAGTGTAATAATTAGGGATTTCTATAAATAACAGCAGTGTTGATGGTTTTAAATCTTCATGTCATGGAGAACCCGTAAAGCCTAACGTAAAGCCTATCAGTCTAGCGCCAGATCTCTTACCAGTCCTATCAAATTGCACATTGGACTTTGTGAGCGAAAGGAATAAAATGTGCAGTTGTATTTGCACATAAGCCGAAATTTGTCAGGAGGAGGATTTTATTATTATTTCTTGCTACTCACCCTCACTCCGCTCGGGTTCTTCCCGAGTTACGTTTTATCGTTTAGTATAGATTTCTCAGAGATGAGACATTTTCCCGCAGTAAAAAGTATCCTATATGTTGATCCGGATAACCAGCTATCATCATACCAAATTTCATCAAAATCTGTCCAGTGTTGTCTATTTCAAAAAAAAACCAAAAAATATTTAAGGTACAGATTCGACTCAGAATTAGAATTTTATTATATTTTTGATTTTTTTTTTCGAAAAAGATATAAAAATCGCGTTTGACAAAATACGATCAAAATCGTTAGAGCCACCTCCGAGATACACGAAATAAAATATACAAGAATTACTCATTTAATTAATATAAGGTTTTATATTTCTCTATAGGATTTCAGTATACTTCGAACTAAGATATTTTGTTTAGTTTACATGAATAATAAAAAAGTTAATGATTATATTCATAGAAAGGATATAAAAGAATGGCTCCGGCAATATTTCATTTTATTTATGTCAATTGTACTTATAATAATAAAATATAAATATTTATCGAATGTTGAGTTCTTGACACAAATCCAGAAGTTACTTACTTAATTACGAAGCATTCATTCAATAATAAAATATATTTTGACGTAAAAATCTATAATTCAATTGTTTTATTGACGACACGTTTGGCTCAGTTTGTAGTGACCCTATTAGTTGTACCCGCTGTCGCGGGTTCGAGTCCCGCTGGAAGCATTCATTTGTGTGATGAGCACGAATGTTTGTACTCCAGCCATGGGTGTATATATTTATAATAATATATACCTATGTCAAATGCATCAACTATCCATAACACAAGCCTCGTAGCTTATCATAGAACTAGATGGTGCTGTGTGTTAATGTCCCAACATAAAAAAAAAAATCATACGGCATTAATAAAATTGAAACAATGTTTGGTTATTAAAATTATTATCATTTTTTTTCCATTTGCTTTCAGCTTTCAGATCAGGCGCAAGACTGATGGGTAAACGTCGGTGATCTCCCAGTCGTAGTGGGTAATACAATTAGACACTGAATTATACGAAAAGAGCACTATCTTTAATTGCCCGACGTAGGAACTAAACCCATTCATGATCAGCAACTGTTTTAAGTAACCACCAACCACTTTACCAACAAGGCAGTTTTATGACTTAGCATCATTATAAATATTTAGCATTTTTATACTATTACTAGCAACTAACCCTCGCTCTGGGAAAATTCGTCCCTAGTTACGTTTTAGCGTTAAGTATAGATTTCGATCAAATAAGATATTTTCCCGCAGTAAAAAGTTGACCGAGATAACCAGCTATCATCATAACAAATTTCATTAAAATCTGTCCAGTGGTATTATCATGATGCATTCCCAGACAGACAGACAAACAATAATTCTAAAAACTATAGATTCAGCCTCTGTATCGATAATAATGTCTATTTCAATAAGATTTTCCGAAAAATATTTGATGTTCAGATTCAATTCGGTTAGAATGTTATTATATGTATAGTTCTAAATCTATCACTGACCAATTTCCAATTTCATTTTCAAATATAGGATGGAATGTAAATATTTTGCAAAACTATTTCAATAATTCAATACTAGTTGATACAATTTTTGTTTATTATTTCATCTGATGCCATTTCCTATATGCGCATATAAATAAAATTTGTTGTTTGATCGTGTCTTCGAAATAACTATTTTCCTTCAAACGTCGGTATATTTTTCCATTAAATTATGTAAATCTTCAATGCTGCACAATATATTAAAAAAAAATTGATATGTGTTAATGAAATACCGCGACTTCGTCTGTGTTAAAAAAACGTGTGTATGTACACTTATGTACGCAAGTATGACGTAAGAACTTTGGCGTAACAAAACAAAAATAGCTAAAGAGTACACACACATCCCGTATGTCACAACTCTCTGTTTGAGTGCAGTTGACTTCATCATGTCGCTTTTTGTCTGTCGGTGTGCGCATCGTAAAAATTTTACTCTCATAATTTTTTCTAAACGTGCCAAAGGTAGTATAAATTCATAAATTTAAATACAAATAATAAGCGTTCTAAAATAAAGGGACGGTTATGGTTACTTAATATTTAAAAACTTTAAAAGCAAACAACTCGGCACAAATACTTTAACTTTTTTGGACCTATTCATAGATCAACACACTTTTATTACTCCCCAGTTAAATGAATGAAGTTCCATCATTTTTTTGAAGTGAAATTTCTTTACGCACGTTTGATTTGGGGGGTAAGCTGGGGCTTACCCCCCAAAGCAAGGGCGAGCAATTCTTGTATATTTATATATATTTTATATCTTTATTTTTTTATTTATTTATACCAGCGATCTCGGAAACGGCTCTAACGATTTCGCTAAAATTTGGTATATGGGGGCTTTCGGGGGCGAGAAATTGATCTAGATTAGTCTCATGTCTGGGAAAACGCATGTTTTTTTTTAATTTTCATGTGGTTTTCCTTTGCATTATTCTACGCAGAATATGGTCGATAATTTCTTACACTCGGATATAAGAATCGTGGTCAAGCGGTCAAGGCGCAAGTTATACAACACAAATGCCCGAGATCGAGTCCCGGTCGGAATACAAAGTTTTTACTATTGTTTTTTTTTTGTATTTATTTAAGTTTTTAGTTTTTTTTTATCTAAAAAATACGATATAACAGAAAAGAACTTCGAGCGAAGCTCGGTCACCCAGGTACTAATTATAATATGCCTAATATGCGTTATTTTTAGTATCTTACCTGTCCTAATTATTTAAAACATAAATTGAATTTCATAAAGAGTATCGATGACCTACAGAAGTTTTACTTCTTGCGCGTGTACACATTCATACACGCATTCTTTAATTTTTTTTAATATTGGCAGACTTGTCTGGCGGTTCACATGGGACGTACTGTCTACCTACCAATTTTAGCAATGTAGTTTATTAACTAATATCATATACTACAATGTACTTTATCTATACATGTAATAAAATTCTGAGTCAAATCTGTACATTAAATATTTTTTTGGAAAACCTAATTGAAATAGTCATTATTATCGGTACAGATGCCAAATCTATAGTTCTTAGATTTTTTTCTGTCTGTCTGTCTGGGAACGCATTACAAGAAAACCACTAGACAGATTTTAATAAAATTTGGTTTGATGATAGCTGGTTATCCGGGTCAACATTAAGAATACTTTTTACTGCAGGAAAATATCTCATCTCTGAGAAATCTATAATTACCGTTAATACGTACCAAGGAACGAATCCGAGTGGAGCGAGGGTGAGTCGCTAGTTACTAGAATATATTTATTCTCCGACTAAAATAGATGTGACATATAGATTACAGACAGATGGATATAATAAAATTATAAGGGTTATATTTTTACTATTTCGCTACGGATCCCTAAAAAGGAAGAAACGGAATTAAGTATGAGCTCAAACGTACAAGAATGTCGTAGAACATTCAGGGCAGGTTCTACATCTTATTACATAAATACCATACTGAATTTCATTCTGAATATCAAATTTAGAATATCCTTTTACTAAATTTAGAGTAGCGAGTAGCGGCAATCAGTTTCATATCTGCTTAGTTTATATTCACTCATGTTATATTTCGCTTGGAGATAGCGACATAGCGTTGTGTACTTGGCAAAATAATGGTTTTATTTTTTTATATGTTTTATTTGATCTTCATGTAAAGACTTCTATATACAACATTATATACGTCGACTAATGATAGTATTTTGCACGTTTAACTTAGATGTATATTATTTTACTCATTTTAAGGGTTCCTTATCTAAAAAGGAAAAAAGGAACTATTATAAGATCTCTATCACTTCGTAGTCTGTCTATTTGTATGTCTGTTTATCTGTCTGTCAGACTATCAGTCAGACTGTGACAGTGTGTGTTTTGACAAACAGACAGTTGAAATTAATATCAAATACTGAGATCTACTATTCCTTGGAGCAGTGAAAAAAAGAAATGTTTAATGCCCGGTTCCTACATTAATAATAAATAACTAATAATAAATATAACAAATTTTCAACGAGACATAAGCCAAAATCATTCCTATAATAAACGTTTCGTAAGTTTAGTTACCGATGGATAAGTACCTACGGATGGGAGGATTAGAATAACGAATAGTAAGGCAAATGTATGCAGATGTCGGGCGATGGTGTTCCTATAAAAAAAAGAAAGGTCAACGAGCTGTCAAAGCTACGAGTCGTTTACAATTTGTTTACCGGCGGATTTCGGTCGGTTGTCTACAAAAGTTTTACTTATTCTGCGTTTTTGCTGTAAATAATTGTAAAATTTCTCGTTCAGATAGTGAATTAGGTCATATCGGACTGGAATAACTCCGAATCAGATGAAAAAAGTGGTTTTAATTGACAGAATTACAAAACCAGGGTTGACCATTTTAGTATCTTGAATAATAACAAATTTCATTTTGTATTTTAAATTTGTACTCAGATTATAATTGAATCTATGGATTCCGTTAAAATGCATGTGTCAACTTGTCAAGCCAGACGCTGTCAATCGCGTTTTGTTCACTTCAGTAGCCCGAAAAACAAGTTTTTTTTTTTTATTAAATAAATAGATTTCCTCAACACCATAATTATAAAATAAACATAAAAGTTAAATTTTCTGCACAAAAGTATTAATATGTTATATTATGTGTATTATGCATAGGTTTTTACTTTAATTCTAAATATGCTTGATTGTAATAACGAAACGCAAAGATAGTCGAACATGTGGTGACGGAGGGCTTCGGTAAGTGGGTAACAAACACCCGTTCGTTGCAGGTAGATGACGCAAAAACTTTTAGGAACGCCTTTTATCGTCCGTTACTCGTAACCCAAAAACGGATGGTACTTTTTACACAATACTAATCGTTGATTATAGGAACCGGGCATAAGTCAACACAATCAAAAGATACGGCCGTTTGTGCCGCATAATTTGACACTCGCAAGGGAATCATAACATACAGGATACTTTAGGTTGACCTAGAATCATGAAATTTGACAAATAACAATTTATAACACAAGAAAAGGAAAAATCCGAAAAACGTAAATTTGTAGTTAGATCACATTTTTTTTTGCAATTATAAACTTATTTTAATGCTCCATCCTATGGTACCCTCGGTGTGCGAGTCAAACTTACGCTTGTCCATTTTTTGTCACGTCGAAACAGAGTGACGAATTGGGGTCATTTTTTGTGTGCAGTTAGTTGGACGGCTGAAGAGTGACATAGGCTTTTACTTTTTACCGCGGAAGATTATCTTATTCCCAGTAGAAAACACGTTATAACACAACCCACAAAAACTCATTATACCTATGTATCTCATACCTGTGTATATTTACGTATAATATGTAGTGTATTTTTTCATACTAACCGTTGAAACATACCCGAACGCACGTAGGGACGAAGCGAGCGAACAAAGGGTGAGTCGCTAGTATTATATATGTGTATGTATACTTTATTTGAACTCTAAGTATAGTGTACACGCTTTATTTTCATAATATTTCCGAATAAGCCTAACCGTTCAATCAAATTAGGCAAAGAAAAATCAAAGCCAAAATGTCCAAACCTCGGCAATATTCTCCTACCCCTGAAAATTGAGAGAGGTCATTAGAACCTCATCATCATCGATCCTATTTGAGCAATTCTTTTATTCCGAGGGAACGGTTATTGAAACAGTTTTGTGCTGATTACACATAAATAATAAGAGTAGACCTGCAACGAATAGTATATTCGGCCATACGCCGAATACCGAATATTCGGTGGGCTTTCTGGCTGAACAGCCGAATATTAAGCAAAAGTATCTAAGTCTTGTTTGGCGCCAGAAAGTACTATTTATTCAGAGCGTCTTTTTTCTGAATCTGAGATTGTCTACCTCTACCTGAAAATGCAGAAAAATAAGTCCTTTTGCATCATAATCTTTTACTTCAAAATTTTAATTATGATAATGCAAGTACATAGATATTTATTTGATAGTTTTTTTTTTGTAACATAGAAGGTGATTATTTACCTATGACTACTCCAATGATTATAAGAAAAATATATTATTATAAAATAAATCAATATTTTCATTTTACCAATAGGAAATATGCACGATTTTTTATACAATAGTTTACATCATTATATATGTAAATGTAAATAAAAAATATCCAGCTTCAAAAAACTTAAATTTAGTAAATATTTTTTTTAAATATCATATCGTTACGGATACTTTAAACGCTCGCCATTTCGCGCGCTTGGCGTAACGTCACAGTATGATATACACAGAAATGACGACTGAATTTGTAAGCGAACAATCGCTAATCGCTCTGATATGATATGCTCTGATGTCATATTCGGTCTGACCAATGGCGTTTCAACTATTTTGAATTTCCCACCTGTTTTGGCTTTTTTAATAATTATTTTCTGTATCAAAAAGAAATTACATTTAAATATTAATATAGGCTTAATTCAAAAGCAATAAAAATTAAAAAAATAAATAAATGTTATATTTCTTTAAATCCCACGTATGTATATTCTCTATTATTATCTGAGTACAACAAAACATAATATAGTACTTAAGTATTCGGTATTCGGCCAAATAGTATCTAGATATTCGGTATTCGGCCGAATAAGATAAAAGTAGTCGAACAGGCCGAATACCGAATATATATTAGCGGAATATTCGTTGCATGTCTAATTAAGAGCTATTATAAAATCAAATCAATGTCAAATGAAGCTTATAATCTATGAAGATTACCATGCGAGCGGAGCCGTAGGCAAAACCTAGTATGAAATCCGTTTAATAAAAAAAACTGCCAGTACTGATAATTATGTATTGCATATAATTCACAATCAGAGTGATTCACATAACTCCATATTCTGAGGTTAAACTACGCTCGACAGAATCCAGACGAAGAGTGACTAACACTGGCGACATCGTGGCTTTTGATAATTTTTAATTTATGTCATCATATTCATCTACACATATAAATAAAAATGAAGTGTCTGTTTGTAATGTCAAACTAACAGCTTTTAACTAAATGCATATGAAAGTATATACAGTACTAAAATGAAATAAACAATTTTTTAAATTTTTTTTTTGTCTGTCTGTCTGTTTATTCCCGCTAATCTCCGAAATGGCTGGACTAATTTTGATCAGAGTTTTACTAGCAGCTAGCTGATGTTATAAGGAGTAACTAAGACTAAAGAATTAAAACCTATGAAATCGTGAACAAAATCCGCGTACCTAGAGACCCACCAGAGCGAAGCGAGGGTAAGTCCCCAGTTTTGAAATATTTATACAAGCCTAAAACATCTCTATAATACTTTGTACATTAATTTAATCCCAAGACCACAATTTACTTCAAGTTTTGCTTGAGCCTCGCAAGCCATAAACATATTCACATATATTTTATTTACACAACAACCCAAGATCGACTACGTCTATATTTACATACAATCACCTTATACGAACAAAATATTTGTTTAGTTAACGAACAGAAACAATCCGTATCCAAATAGAAGTGTGTATATTTAGGTTGCCTGGAAGAGATCGCTCATTTAGCGATAAGGCCGCCTATTGTGCTATACCTTCTTTATATATTATATATGTCATGTATATTTTGGTGTGCAATAAAGTATATTTGTATTGTATTGTATTTGTATTTATCAAGTATTTCAAGAAATAAGGCATTTCTTTAAAAATATACAGAAGTAGAGCTGTTCTTTTTATAAATATATCAAATAAAATTAACCTCACAAAAATTTTCCCTTTCTCGATATAGGGAAAGTAATATAAAACGAATTCATGATGTCAATACATTCTCGTAGATCATAATCTAATCACAATTTCAGAAAGACGTAGGCCTCACCTTAATCTTTTCGTTCACCTATAGTATTTAACAGGATAATTTCAATGACTTCGCTCTCCATAATTTCAATTGTAACGAATGATCTAATAATAGAAATGGGCCTAAACACAAAAAAATATTAATAAAATATACTTAATAATAACTTTAATTCAATCTAACTCATTGAAAGGCAAAACATAAAGCAACAACTATAATTGACTCGAACCCTTCTACATTTGTGCTCTTACTTTCTAGTCATCTATACAGATAAATAAAATTGAAGTGTCTGTTTGTAATATCAAAGTAACATCTTTTTACTAAATGCATATGAAAGTATATACGGTACATATAAGAAAAACACAATTTTTAATTTTTTTGTCTGTCTGTTTGTTCCGGCTAATCTCCGAAACGGTTGGACCGATTTTCACGGGCCTTTCACTAGCAGATAGCTGATATTATAAGGAGTAACTAAGGCTACTTTGATTTTAGAAAAAGAATTAGGGTTCCGCTTAAAAATAAATGAAATTAGATAAAATATGTATACGATGTAGGTACTAGTACGTAGCAGTACCAGTGTTGGTATGGCTTTCACCTTACTAAAGTTTCATAGCATTCCGATGTATAAATAGCCATACAAACAAACATAATAACTACTTATTTATATACAAAGATAGTTTTCTGCATGTAATATTTATATTTTCTAGCAAACACGTGATAAGGAATATTACGGGATACCTTTTTTATCTTAAAAATGTAAATAAAGGGCCACGTAAATTGAGATCAAAAGGGCCGTAAAAGTATTACTCGAGTGTTTCTCCAAAAACTTCACAACATTGTTCATAACCTACAAAATTCCGGGTCGAAAATGTTCACCTTTTTCCAGTTTTCACGGTAAAGTACAAAGTGGTTTATATTTTACGCGAAAAAATAAGACAAATAAGAAGAGACAGAAGCAACGTACTATCAATTCATATAAAAATAACACACAGCACCATCTAGTTACTTGGTAAGCTACAAGGCTTGTATTATGGATACCATATAATTGGTACACTACTCATATATAACTTTAAATACATACATATTATAAATGTAAACTTCTATGACTGGAGTACAAACGTTCATACTCCCGCAGCGGGACTCGAACCTGCGACCGTTGACACAACAAGTACGGTCACTACAAACTGAGCCAAACGTGTCGTATGATGAGAATATATAAAAATAATGTTTCTGAAAACATGAAAATAATTCAAAAGGTATAAATAACAAAATTATAATAATAATAATTCTCTCTTTCAACGTCCCACTGCTGGGGGTGGGCCTCCCTTCAATACGAGGGGGATCAAGCCATTGTCCACCACGCTGGCCAAGTGCGGGTGGGCGTACTTTACGTGTCTTTTGAAAACTAATTAGGTTAGCCACGATATTTCACTTTACATTTAAATATTCTTTTTTAAAATCGTATTTGGACAATGGGACAATGAGTGGAATATAAAAAAACTCATCAACAAGTCTTGGATTTATTTTGTCCGTTTGTACGTTCACTCCAGAAGGGCAGGGCAGATTATAAAAAGAATATATTTTATTTAAATTCAAGTATTCGTATATAAAAAAACATATGAAAGCTTAGCCTCTGGTAGACTTCATTTTAATCAATCTTGTGGGCTAAAAGATACAAAAAATTCTGTTTTATATGGATTTTTGGATTTCTGTATTAATAACTAGTGACTTACCCTCACTTCGCTCGGGTGTTATTGCGAGTTTACTTTACGAGAAAATTCGGCATTTTTTTCTGTAGGCCTTACTAAGACCTACAATTTTATAGATCTAAAACTCTACTAGCGTTACACATGTAAATTTCTAAGAACGACTCAATATAACCAGTTAATGTGCTTTCCCGCGGGAATGAAAGATTTTACTGTAGTAAAAGGCATCCTAATAGTAGGGGAGCCCAAGAGGGGATTTTGGGATTTACTCTAGCGCGGCAGATTAACATAAGGGGGGATACCTTGCACTCTGTTGAGTACCTTCATCATAATATAAGACTTCTATATAAGGCCGTGCGTCTAGGGCAGCTGATCAAAATATTCAAAAAATATTTTGATAAGGTAGAAATACTTGGAACCGTCAGATTAAGGCGTGATGGGTTAATTACACCCTGAAAATGTGTAAATCAATAATCTGCCGATTTTTACAAGCCGAAGATGTAAAAATCGTACATAAACTTTACAGTCGATTTTAGCCTCTTCGGCTTGTAGAAATCGGCAGATTATTGATTTGCACACTAATTTGCACAAAATTCCCTCTTGGGCTCCCCTACTATAAATGTTGACCCGAGTAATAAGTTAACACTACACAAATTTTGTTGAAATCGGTTCAATCCTTTTTGCGTGAAACGCGCAAATCGATTTCGCTAAGTTACTATTTTATTACATGTATAAATGAAAATGGAATGTAAATGGAAATGAAATGGAATGTTTCGCAGTGGCATGATGATTTTTGCTGATAGTCATTTCAAACTACAAGAAAGCAACCAAACGAGTATAGCCTAATCCCCAAACTTTTTGTGCATACTGTTCATTTAACCCATCACTCTCCTATTATAAACTATTTCTATAAACAATCATATCAATCTTTTATTTCGTTGTGCTTGAAAGAAGAATGAATCGATAACTACACGTTAGTATTTTACTACTAACTTATACCCGTGTTCAGCTTGCATATTTTATTTATGCTTAAAGCTCCACTACTTTGTGTTGTAGCGTTATGTTAAATAGACTATAAGTACAAACAATCTTCAACCAACAGACAAAAAAATTGAAAAGTTCAAGAGATGAGTATGTTCAAATAAACAAAAACACAATTTCCCCTTATAGTATTAGTAGAGACAAAGAATTACATTTTCCAACGATTTTCTTCGAATTCGCAACCTATTATCAAAATACTTTCATATTTTTATATCCAATATTCTGGAGCTGCGTGAAATATTAATAGATTATTATACACAGTATAACCCCTGTTCCAAAATAATGGATTGGAGGCAAAAATAGATGGCTTTTCAAGAAGTTAGCCATTATTAGCTAAAGGAAATAGCAAAGATATTGACTAGTCGAATAGATGTTTGTATAAAAGCTTAAGGACTGATTGTTATCAAAACACTATGTCTTTTGGATAGATGTCTTCTGAAAACAATGTATTTACCTCAGTCTATTTTAAACGAATCTCAGGAAGACTTTGTTGACCATGAATATATGTTGTGACATTAACTCACAGCACCATCTGGTTCGATGGTATGAGACTTATGTTATGGATACCAGATAGTTGATACACTATAACTATATAACTTAAATACATACATATTATAAATATAAACACCCATGACTGGAGTACAAACATTCGTGCTCACACGAATGAATGCCCCCAGCGGAATTCGAATTCGCGACCGTTGGCACAGCAAGTAGGGTCACAAACTGAGCCAAACCTGTCATCAAAATATGTCAAAATAGGGGTAATCATAATAATTTTTGAATCGATATTTTCCTACCAAATCAAAACGTTAAACCAATAATTTGAATCACTTTTCCTTGTTTTTCGAAAATATTCCTTGAAAATATATGAAAACATTACATATATCTTATGTATTGACAAACAACCTGAAATATGTTATACGTAATGTTTAATATTAATGTATGTTTTTTTATCGTTTCCTTTATACATATTTTTAAGGAACTTCCGCAAAAGAATGGAATTTATTATTGTGTACCAAAAACGGCAATGTAATGAAATGTAATTCCACGAATTATAAATAAGATAATACCAACTGAATCAATTATGATATTAATATATTTGATGTAATTTTTACTGTTCAATTTTTTCATACATTTTTTCAATGATTTTTTGATCATAACTCAAAAGTCGCTATACAGAAAATGAGAGCATCTGCACTCATTTTCTGTCTAGAAAAAGTCTCTAATAATAAGTTATAAAAAACGTTTTTTTTTTGTAATATATTGCGATTTTTTAGAAAAGACACTCGTTGATTACCTTCAAAAGCAAACCCTTATCTAAACACAAACTTCAATCCAAATCGTTAGAGCTGTTTCCGAGATACACGAAATAAATTTATATACATACGAGTATATAAAAGAATTGCTCATTTAATATTATAAGACACATTCGCTTCGGGGACATCCCTAAGTGTCTTTTTATCGTACATTTTATTGCTTTATTTCAAACAGAATAGGCAGCGCATGCCTTAAAACCAACACAAGCAATTTTTTACCGACTTCATAGAACTTATTACGATTTCTGACTGTAACTACATTCTAATCGGAATAAAAAATAACCTATAGCACCCAGTGGTAATGTAGTTTCTTACATAGGTGAAAGAATTAGTATTTTAACAGGTTTCTCTTTACAAACTTCATAATATTAGTGTTAGACTAGCGTCTCACCCTCGCTCCGCTCGAGTTCGTCCCTAGTTACGTTTTAACTGTTAGTATAGAATTCTTAGAGATATTTTCCCGCAGTAAAAAGTATCCTATATGTTGACCCAATAGTTTTCTCGTGATATGTTCACAGATAGACATACAGACAGACAAACACTATAAAAACTATAAATTCGACCTCTGTATCGATAGTAACGACTATTTCCATAAGATTTTCCAAAAAATATTCAATGTACATATTCGACTCGGTTAGAATTTTATTATATCTATTGATATAGATTACTAATAACACATTTAAAGAATAAAATTAGATACTTTAAGTAATTTTCAAATCGATACAACTTTAGAGTTTAAGAGAATTTTTTTCTTTCATCTCCATCATTGTTTATTGAACAAATTGTACAAATAAACAATTCATTTACTTTTGTTTTACAAAATGTCTGTCTCCAAACACACTCAAATTGTTTGCACAAAGTGAGCAAATATTTGAATGATGAAAAAATAGCAGCAATTTTCTTGGAGAGATCGAACTTTGCAGATGGGACAAGTTTTTGTCCGTCTAAACGTTATAGGGTGGAGAAAGTCTGCTGAAAATTCTAATGAATCTTGATATTACCGATCGAACGAATGCTGCAAGAAATAAAAGCTTATTCATTATTTATTACCGTCCGATACTGTATCGACTTCAAAAAAGAAGGTAGGAGATAAGTAATACGCGAATTTTCGCGAATTTTAAACCCACTTCATTACCTTGATGTGATACAAACATTTTGAAAATTTTCAACCCCTAAGACTGTATTAATACACAATTTCTTAAAAGCAAAATACTTAACATAAATATTGGACATTTTAAATAAAACTATGTTTTCGGATTTTTTCCCGTATCTATTTTGATATTTGATTCCCGACGCGACGTTTCAAATGCTTTACAGCAACCATGATCGCATGCGAGACTGTTCATCAAAATAAACCTCCAAAAATATCCGAATATATATTTTTTATTTAAAGACATGCCATGTTATTATTAGTTATTACTAATAATGTTATGTGCCTGTGTCCTGTATACATTTGTACGATAATATTTGTTATCAAAACACTATCTATTATTATTTAAAAATATATATAAAAAAAATCTTAAAAAAATAATAAAATACGTGGCTTCTAGGAGTGTCAGTTGGGCACAATTTATGTACTTCCTGCTGACTCAGTGACAAAGCTGCCTAACGTTTTATTTCTTCTTTTTTACCCACACCTTTACATGAACGTTGGTGTACAAGGAGGAGTATTTTATTTTCTAAGGCTAATAAAACATCCTTATATCTTCATTACAGTTTCCTTAATGCTTAGAAAGCCGCCCTCATTTTGTTCTCATTCCACATAGGATGAGTGCTACCCACTTAGTATTATCATGACTGTAATAAACATAAAAAAATATATCTTCATCTATACATATAATAAAATTCAGAGTTGAATCTATACATCACATATTTTTTGGAAAATCTTATTGAAATAGTCATGATTATCGATACAGAGTTTTTAGAATTTTGTCTGTCTGGGAACGCATCACGAGAAAATCACTGGACTTTTACTTACTTACTTACTTGGATTTTCACTGCGGGAAAATATTTCATCTCTAAGAAATCTATAGTTAAAACGTACCTAGGGACGAACCCGAACGAAGCGACGGCGAGTCACTAGTATAAAATCAAACTATTCACTTATTTATGTAAGTTGAGTAACTTTTTGAAAATTACATCATTTCTAAACAAAAACAAAAACACAGAAACTGATAATCTACCCGATAATAAAGGCCGTAGTCTTTATCTACTATGTATGTGTGTATATCTATGTAACTTAGTACTTAGGCTATATATACATAGCATTTAAAACTTAAAATTACTGTGTAATTTTTAAATATCGTCATTATAATATTGAATCGTTCTTTTTTATTTATTGGGGATGTGTCACGGGTGTTTTAAGTATAAGAAAATATGAGAAAACCTTAAAAAAGAGGTGGACAATCGAAAAAATCAGAACTGTTTATTTTGCACCTGTTTATATAGTCTATCTATTCCATACTAACCGTTATAACGCATTGTATTTTTGTATGTTTGTAACGAATAAACTCTAAAACTACGAGACTGATTTAAATGAAATTTAGTAAGATAGTTTGAGACCCTAGAAAGGACATAGGATACTTTTTATCCCGGAAATCATCTCTTAAGGGGGTGAAATTGGGGATGAAAGCTTGTATAGGGAATCAACCTACGGACGAACCCGAGCAAAAGAAGGGCGGTTGCTAGTAAGCAATAAAAAGGATACAACAACAACGTACAGTGTATATCAAGAATGTACACGAAAGCATAGATGAGTCGAGGGACGGCTTCGACGAACTTGCTTTGGCTGCTGTAATATTAAAATTGTTTCATACAACTGAATTTCATTTAATAACTTACTGAATTATTGTGTATCTCGCTCATAGCTTGCCCTACTTTATGTAAGGCTTGTATCGATTAAATAATGCTAAGCCAAAAGCAAGTTTGTACAATGGATGCTGAGCTTAAGCTCGCCTGCGCATATTCATTTAGATTTATGATCTACACTAACGTTATAATAAGGTAAAGTTTGTAAATTTGAATTTAGAAGTAGACTCTGAAATTATTGATTTGATTCTGAAATTTCTTTCACTAATAGGAAGCCCCATTACCGCCGAGTGCTAAAGGTCATTTTTTATTCCGATAAAAATGTGTTTACTGTCAGAAATAATAACTGAAGTCGGGAAAAAACTGGGCGTTGGGTTGCTTTATTTAAACGAACCGGCGCTAGCTTCCTCACGGACCGACTACACTGACTCTTTGAATTAAATTGACAATTCAAAAGTGCTTATATAAGTATAAGTACCTGGTGTCCTTTTTTGTTGTATCGTGTTTTTTAGATTAAAAAAAAAACTAAAAACTTGAATAAATACAAAAATAAAAAACAAAAGTAAAAACTATGTATCCGATCGAGATCCGAACTCGGACACCTGTGATTGTTAATCTTGCACCTTGGTCGCTTGACCACGATGCTTATGACTGAGTGCAAGAAATTATTCTGCGCGGAATAATGCGAAAGAAAACCGCATGAAAACTCGAAAACGCGCGTTTTCCTAGACATAAAACTAATCTAGATCGATTTTTCGCCCCCGAAAACCCCCGAAATCGTTAGAGCCGTTAACGAGATCGCCGGTATAAATTAATAAATATATAAATAAACTAGCGACTCACGCTCGCTTCGCTCGCGTTCCTCCCTGAAAATGTACCCAGGGTACATTTTCAAGGTTAGCTATGTTTATACATAAGTAGTAGCTTGCTACTTTTAAGATATTCATTTAAATTATATAACGATTTACCCTCGTTTTTCGCTCGGATGCATACGCCGTACGCGGATTTTGTTCACTTTTTCGCGGTTTATAATATTTTTTCGCGAAACCCTGATTCTTTATCTAAAATAAAAATAAAAGTTGCCTCTGTTACTCCCTATAACATCAGCTATCTGCCAGTGAAAGTCCCATCAAACTCGGTCCAGTCGTTTCCGAGATTAGCCGGAACAAACAGACAGACAAACAGACAAAAATTGTAAAAAATGTTGTTTTGGTATATGTACCGTGTATACATCCATATGCATTTAGTAAAAAACGATTATTTTAATATTACAAACAGACACTCCAATTTTATTTATCTGTATAGATTATCTATTGAATAAATTATGTCAAATTGTATGTTGTATTGATGTTTAGTACTTATAATATAGATTTAAGACTTTGGCCTTATTCCCCTAGTGGGGCACTAAAAAGTAATGAATACAAATACATAAATATATATACAAGAATTGCTCGTTTAAATATATTAGATTGAATAAAGTTTTAGTTGTACCAAAAATACATGACGCGCCCGAGCAAAGCGTGGATAAGAGGCTAGTATATAATATAAGGCACGGCAAAAGGCAGTGGTAGCCCAGTGGTAACGCGCTCGCTTGGACAACCGAGTGAAGCGGGTTCAAATCCCGGGTCTCGCACCTCTGATATTTTCATGTGCGAATCATTTCTAACATGATTACCACTTGCCTTACGGTGAAGGAAAACATCGTGAGGAAACCTGCATGTCTGAGAAAACCTAGCAAGTTTTCGAAAGTCATGTGAAGTCCGCCAATCCGCACTTGGCCAGCGTGGTGGACTATGGCCTGATTCCCCTCGTATTGAGGGAGGCCCGCGCCCAGCAGTGGGACGTTAAAAAGGGCTGAATACAATACAATACATATAATATACTGGTTATGTAATCAAACGGCTAAATTAATAAAATATCTATCTTCCGATGCTCTGGCCTACCAAAAGTACGTGTTTAACATAACTACAGAACCTTGCAAAAATCCGTTGAGAAATCGTTTTAAAATAAATCCTTACTGATCATTTGGTCAAAAAATTCTTAGTAAAATAATTTTAGGTATACTTCTATATGATCTAGGTAATCTAGGTATGCCTGTTTATTGAGGAAGATAATAGAACATAAGCTTTTTAACATTATGTTACAACCCTTAGAAATAGAGTAATGATATATGTATGTACATATTACATTTAGGCAAATAATGCGAGTAGATCCCCAGATAAATGATAGTTGATAAAAATAAGCTTAGTTCTACGTTAAGTCTTCACTTCTAAGTTCTTCAAAATATCCTTACCAAAAATACTATTTAAGCAAATATATAATTCCCGACGGGGTCTAAACCTAAAACTTATAAATCAATAGAAATATGTTTCAGAATTGTCTTTTTTTTCAGCATATACATATGTATGTACAATGCAATGGAGTAGCTATGCAAATGCAATTGGACCCCAGTGGGCCACAAAAGATTCTTTTATTTCAAAACATTTTTTTGAGGACGGTCCTCGTAGAAATTTTAAAAAACCAGCAAAAAAACGTTAAAAATTTCCGCGTATTATTTTCTACTTCTCAGATTTTTTACTAAATTTTACTCTACCCATTCTTCCGTGAGAGCGGTTTAAAAAAAATGTGAAAGTTCGAAAACTGTCTCTATCTGTGGACCACATTCATTTTCAAAATAGGCAAAGGGCAAACTTAATTTTTTTGTTTGGGGCCCAAAAACCTGATTACGCCACTAGAAAAAAGTATACAATTATAATAATTATAATTTTTCCCCCAAACACTAAATGAAAGAAAAAAAAATAAGTAACTCATTTCCAAAATTAAGTAACCTATTTAAATTGTCACATAGCCTTCAAGTGAAGTGTGGCTAGAGTTACCAAACAACACAAGGAGATCTAACTTGAGACAGATTTGCCTACGCAAACAGAGAAGTTGAAATTAATAGCCATGGATTTGCATGAATCATGGAGTTGAAATAGCTTTGACACTACTTTTTAATTTTCTTATTATTATTTACACAAGTGCTTTTTCGTGGCTACGCCCGCGTCCTTTTGTGAACTCCGCTCCCGTAAATCGTAGTGTAATTAATATATGATAGTATTTTTAGCCAATAACCTTTCTCAATTTTTTTTTTTTTTTTGCAAATCGAATCAGGACCTAAAAATCCAATAAAAAAACGAATAAAAAAAAACAAATTTTTCAACTTTATAAATCAAAACAGATCTAAGTACACTATCGTCTTTGATGAATATTTAAATAATTTATTCATATCCATAACTTATTACAGCTTAAAACCTAAAATGGTACAAAAATTAAAAGAACATAAAAATCATTTAACATTCTTATTTCACGCGTTATTTTTACGTGTATAGTAATAATCGAACTTGCTATGGTTTTGAAAATATATTTTTCAAAATAATTCTTAAACAATATTTAGAATCTTAACGAAAAGTTTTTAAAATAACTTTCAGATTTAAATGTACTAAAATTAGTTTAATAAAATATCATAATGTTATAAAATTTAAGTATATAATATAATAATTATAATATTATAAAATATCCGAAAGTTAAAAAACGCGTTGTTTAATACAAAAAAAAAAGCTTTATATTAAACTTACTCTAACTAAGAAATAAAATATAGGTAGAGTTACACATCTTTGATTATTTTACCTGCCATTTTAACATCTATTTCCTGTTAATTTAATTAAAATGCACATACAAAAAAAAATAATATAATAAAAAAATATATAATAAATCTACTTACGAACACCAAACTTATGTCACTCACAGAAATTGTGCAAGAGTCAAATAAAATCAGGTGAGACACCTATCACAAATCATTTTCCAGCATCACTATTTAACAAACAAACGCACGAAAAGACGATCCCATTATAATAGAATGAATATAAATAATATTTTCATTTATGATGAAGGATTTATATTTTCGCGGATAATTTTGTTAGGAGCGACACCAACGACTGGCAAATGTAGCGCGTGAGCGCGAACTGAATACTGACTGAGTCGGCGCCCCAACGTCTCGGAACTGCCCAGGTGTAATCCCCGCCCTTCTAAATAATATCTAAACCCTACATTATATATTAACTTACCCGAAATCTACTGTACACCTTTAATAAACTATCTAGCCAACTTCGCCGGGCTGCTTTTTTGACTGACTTCAAAAAAGGAGTGCGGTTTGTTTGTATTTTTTTTATTTGTACGTTTGTTGCGTGATATTTTTGAAAATTGTAAACTTAAGTGAATTTCAAGTCAGTGTACCTTTATTTGTAAGTAATAATTATTAATTCAATTAGGTTCAATGAAACTATTGATAGCTGAACATTTCCATATTATTTCTAACTTCAAATATATAAAGTATAGAAAACAGTCAATTTTGAATTAACTGTTTTCTATACTTATTCCTATCCCTAATTTTTTGATCGACTTCAAAAACGAGGAGGTTCTCAATTCGATTAATATTTTTTTTAATGTATGTACTGATTACGCTGAGATTTATGATCCGATTCACGTGACTCTTCTTTAGTTTGATGCGGAAAAGTTGGTCCTATAAAAATTTAACATAGTTTGACCCAGTAGTTTTCATTTTGTTTGATTTGACAAGCCCAATACGTTAGAATTAGATTTTAGAGCCAGAATTTTTAGTGTTACTAATAAAAGCGAATTTTAGTTTGTCAGTCTTCATACTTTGCTACTACTTTTATATCTAGACTAAAAAGGGAAAAATAAAAACTTTTTAAGAAAAAAATAAAAACCGACTTCAAAAAGAGCAGTAAAAAGTAAAAAGTAAAAAATAACTGATTGGTAGTTTTCATTTACTACAGATACCTAATCAGATATTTTCGAAGTCGGTGCCAGCCAATACAATTCAAAGCACACCGACTTCGAAAATATCTGACTTAGACTCTTATGAAGTAGATGTACACAAAATATAAATTATAAACAATTAATTTTACGTGGTAAATCTGTAAGTCAGTCTGTCAGATTAAATCTGCGTCGTATTTTACTCCTTCTTTCATATTTTGAAGAATCTCCTAAGAAAGGAATTTGTTTTCAACATGATTATAAGGCAAGAAATGTATATAAATACTAGCAAAATCTATATAATTATCTCTCAGTTTTAACGAACTTAAATTAATTGAACTTGAATTATTGGTACTTTACAATGAAAACAAGTTATGTCCAAAACATTATAAAATCGGATGTTTACATTTGAAATTTCGAACGAAATAACAACACCGTATAAATGCATAATCGGGTCACCTAAAAATATGCTCGAGTGACACATCTCTTATACAAATTCCAAAAAAAGAAGTCAAAACATATACATACATTTTTAAAAGAACTTTTATTATTAAGCACAGATTATTTACGTTTATTTTAAGAATGTCATGTTAGACTCATTTTGTTTTGACATTTTGTCTTGTCTAAGACACGAAGGAATATATTTTACATGAAACACAATATTTAAGGAAATAAATGGGTAAATACAATGTACTTGCAGAGTTAATGCTCTAATCTAATACCTTTAAACGAGCAATTCTTGTATATTTATACCAGCGATCTCGGAAACGGCTCTAACGATTTCGCTGAAATTTGGTATATGAGGGTTTTCGGGAGCGAAAAATCGATCTAGATTAGTCTTGTCTGGAAAACGCGTATTTTCGAGTTTTCATGTGGTTTTCTTTCGCATTATTCCACGCAAAATATGATCGCTAATTTCGCACGCTCGGGCATAGGCATCATGGTCAAACGGCCAAGGCGCAAGATTGACAATCACAAGTATCCGGGTACGAATTCCGGTCGTATAAAAGTTTTTACTTTTGTTTTTTTTTCTGTACTTATTCAAGGTTTTTCGGGGAAAATTTTATTTTATCAGTTTACATTTTACACTAAGTTATATAGATTATCACTAAAAAATACGATATAGCAAAAAAGAACTCCGAGCGAAGCTCGGTCGCCCAGGTACTAGATATTATACACTGTACCTGAAAAACTCAATAAAATATAAGAAAATATAAAAGCATTTTATGTTTTTAAAGTTTCGTAGTAAAAAGCTAAAAGTGAACCCGTGCACTTTCGTCGTGTCCTAGAAAGACATCCGTTCGTTCGTCTGTCAATATGTCACACTCAGTTTATTCGGAGCTTATTAATACTAGATATAGCTGAAGTTCTTAATTTAGTTTTCATATGAACCGCTGAAGAGTTGTGTTAAATTATAAAATACTAAATAAAAGTGGCATTCAAATTTTTTACATAAATATTTTTTTTTAGATAAATGAAACAGATAATTCACAATTTTATTCAATCCAATAGTTGTCGAGTAAGCTTGTAAAGTCGTAAGAATTATGTACAAAACTCGCATCTGTCCAATTTTCTTGAATATACATTGTACACTAACCTTTTGATAAGCTTACATGTAATAGTATTAATCCTATTTATCAATACTAGCGTTCTCTTTTTCGGTTCCGACCGTGTCTGTTAATTTTATAAAATTTCTCTGCTCTCGTTCATTTTTTTAAATGAACAACTAAATCCAGAGATAAGTTCGTTCAAACAAACAAACTCTTCAACTTTATATATTATATATATAGAGTATAGATATATTTATATATATAGAGTATAGATTACAGTAATTAAAAGTAATTCATGAGCCGGGGAGTAACTAAAGCTACTGTTTATCTCGATACGATTTTATAGAGATCGATGGCCAACAAGTAAACAAACAACGTTATAACAATACTAATTAATCGTGTTTTGGTACTGGCATTCGTAACATCGGGAACCAAAAATCAAAATAAATACGTGGAAAAATCCCAAAATGTTACATAAACTATTTTTATCCATGTAAGGTATATTAAAAATAAGATGTGCTTATTCCATTCAGCACAAACGATTATACCATCATTTAAAAAAACGTGACATTATAATAGGGTATCATGATTTGATACATTTCTAAAAGGATTGGTACACTATTGTAGTAGTTTTCCATACAAACGTTTTGATATATAAAGCTGCCCGGTATCTACTATTGAGTGCTATGACATTCTTAAGCCTACATACGATTGTAGAGCATGGAGTAAATAGAGCGTAAAACGTAATATCGAAGGATCCGTTTGAACGATGGCAGTATATCTATCCTTTAAACTAAGAGCAGGTCAACTTCTCGCAAACTACTATTATCATATTTTGTAACTGTTATAACAGTACAAACGGACCGATTTTAATATTAAAAAGATTGTATTCAGTGGCAACAGTGGCAATGGCAGCTCAGTGGCAACGCGCTCGCTTGGGAAATCGAGTAAAGCGGGCTCAAATCCCGGGTCTCGCAACTCTGATATTTTCATGTGCGAATAATTTCCAATCACCACTTATCTTACGGTTAAGGAAAACATCGTGAGGAAACTTGCATGTCTGAGAGAACCTAGCAAGTAGCAAGTTGTCGAAAGACATCTCTCTCTCTCAGCCGCTCAGTCCGCCCGCACTTGGTGGACTATGGCTTGATCCTCCTCTTATTAGAGGGAGGCCCATGCCCAGCAGTGGGACTTTAAAAAGAGATGAATACAATTTAAAAATATTAAATTAGAAAGAGCTATTTATATAAAACCTTTTTTTCATTTTGATTTTTTGTCCCCGACGCGACGTCTCAAATGCTTTACAACAATAATAGTCTTTTAATGTTTTAAAATATATAGCTATTATTATAGACTGTAATTTGTAAGAAAAGAGAAATAACACCGAAGTGCCTAGCAATATTTTTTCTAATTCCGATTATTTACTTTTACTGTTTTTTTTTTTTAATTTAATTACCTATGAGTAATAATTTTTTTTTAAATATATAACAAAATACCAGTAAAAATCTTCAAAACTAAATAAAAAGGAATATTCCAGACAGAATATAATGGAAGAGCTACACTTTACTATCTATATGGTTTACTTTTAACGAACGGATCATCCTCTCATTCACATATAAAAAGAATTCGCTGGCTAGCAACTATGAGTACATATATGTAGGCGCTAATCTCGAGAACTACTAAATGAATTTGGATGCTGTTTTTGCTGTTAAGATCCGCATTTCATTAAAAATGTTTAAATGTATTAATAATTTCCCATCACTTACAGAAAGAATTACCATCACAAGTAATTAATAGAGATAAAATTTTCCCCTTTACAGCACATTATTTGGTTAAGTAATTTTAGGAGACGGTCAAAAATGAAAATAAACCGCAAAATACGCGAATTTACGCACACAACAACTATAAAATAAAAAAGCCACACTATAATCAGCTTATCCGTTCCATACAGACAGACAGCCAAACAGCAAAAACAAAGAGTCAAATTTATAACATCGGTCTCTTTCGGGGGCTAAAAATAAACGTTGATGACAAATAAACATTTTCAAACCGTATAATAAAATATTTTTTCAGTGATATTCTGTGAAGACCACTTAACCGTGACCTCCGGCCTATATGTGAACGAGTACTGCAGATGTATTATATATACATTAAATAGCTTTGCTAATATAAACAACGATGATTATTGACTTTTTGAAGACATTATGCGTGACAGAATGTACTTGGGTCACGAGTTCTATTCCCACTCGGAATAAAAAAGAAAAAATCAGAAACAATTAACAGGAGATCTGGTAAAAGCGATTCACTAAGACTATTTACTTTTATGACCATCTTTAAGAAAAAGAAGTATTTTGGAGGACGTATTTTTGTATGTTACACAATATCTTCATAAATTAAGAATTCCATATTATCGCAGAAGGGCCAAGTTAACCGACATAACCCGCCGAATATCCAAGCTCAAATGGCAGTGGGCGGGGCACATCTCTCGAACAGAATGGACGTTGGGGCAAAAAGTTCTCGGGTGGCAGCTACGTACCGGAAGGCTAAGCGTGGGCAGGCGAACAAGGTGAACTGACGACTTGGTCAAAGTTACTGAAGCCCACTGGATACGGATGACACAAGACCGATTGTCGTGGAAATCTTTGGGGAAAGCCTAGGTCCAACAGTGGACGTGTTTGGGCTGTGATGATGTTAGAATGGTAACGATAGAAAAAGCAAGAGCGGCATGTAGATATCGTAGCGCTTGGCACTCTGTACGTAGAGAAATTTTGTATAATAGGTTATACCTAAGAAAAAGTTTTATATAAATTGAATGAAATCCATCCAAAATAAGGGTAGAATAATAACGTTAAATTAATTTTGAAGTCGGTAAACATTTTTGGTTAAAATTTAATCATTCATACGAAAAGCATTTTCTTTGTGAAAAGGAAATTTCCAAATTTTTCAATTTTAAAATTTGTTATTATTTGTCAATATTAACTCGATCAAATTATAATAATTAATTTTAAATTAATATTTTTGATCCATACTAATATTATAAAGAGGTAAAGTTTGTGAGTTTGTAATGGATAATGTAAAAATCCGCTAAACCGATTTAAATAAAATATGGTATGAAGATAGTTCGAGACTCTGGGAAGGACATAGGATATAGTTTTTTATCCTGGAAATCTTCCCTTAAGGGAGTGAAAAGGGGGACGTAAGTTTATATATGGAATCAATCATTTTTCAAGTAAGCGATATAAAATTCATCATACTTATGTACACTGTAATTATATTATATCGATTCCATACTAACAGTTAAAACGTACCTAGGAATGAACCCGAGAGAAGCGAGGGTGAGTTTCTTGTATTTTATATTTAAATGACGGCACGTTTGGCTCAGTTTGTAGAGACCCTACTTTCTGCGCCAGTGGTCGCGGGTTCGAGTCCCGCTTGGGGCATTCATTTGTGTGATGAGCACGAATGTTTGTACTCTAGTCATGGGTGTTTATATTTATAATATGTATTTAAAGTTATATATGTGTAGTGTATCAACTATCTGGTATCCGTAACACAAGCCTCGTAGCTTACCATGGAACTAGACGGTGCTGTGTGTTAATGTCTCAACATATTTATTTATTATTTTATTTATATATATATATATATATATATATATATATATATATATATATATATATATATATATATGCACTGATAAACATACAGAAAAAATGGAAAAAAATATAAAATTAAGTAAGTAATAACTATCGTAAAATTATTAATAATAAATATATTATATTTTATACATAAAAATTATTATAAAAATATAAATATAATATTTGTTTTTAAATAATAATTCACTTACGCGACACTCATTTTTCCAATTTATTGACTTATACCCCAGTCACGCCTAAAGAAGTTTTACTTAAAAACTACAAATAATGTACTTTGACTCATCACAGAAAAATCTTTAACTAGCACTTTTGGCAGATGTAAAGGTAACTCAAATTATAATAGACACTACACTGTAGAGCATATGTGCATGTATGTGATACGACAAAAGCGTACCCGACCGTACTTGCCGTTAAATTGCCGTCTACACACCTATTAACGCTGGTGGCATTCTCTTGGGAGAGAATCTTTCTAACGTAAAACGTATACCGTCATATTAAAATTGCCATTCGTTAACCTCTGATTTAATATAAATTTTATCATTATTACGCATTTTGATGACTATATGGCGCAGTAGTTCGAAAGGCACAAACGAACAGTTCGAAAGGTACAAATTTGTACAATGTCATCAATTCGTTAATTATTATTGTACATACATACATATATATATATATATATATATATACACTAATATTATAAAGCTGAAGAGTTTGTTTGTTTGTTTGAACTCGCTAATCTCAGGAATTACTCATCCGATTTCAAAAATTCTTTTTGAATTAGATAGCCCGTCAACTGAGGAAGGCTATAGGCTATATATTATCACAGAAAAATGTACGGTTTCCGTGGGATAAATTTGTTTTTGTCTAGGGACGAACCCGAAGCGAAGCAAGGGTAAGTCGCTAGTGTATATATATATATATGTTTATTCACTCAAAGGTAACCTTTGTATAATCTATACTAATATTATGAAGAGATAAAGTTTGCAAGTTTATGAGTTTGTTTATAATACATGAACCAAATATCCGCAGAACCGATTTAAATGAAATTTGGTAAGAAGATAGTTTGAGACTTTGGGGAGGACATAGAATAGTATCTATTTCGGAAATCATCCCTTAAGGAGGTGAAAAGGGGATGAAAGTTTAGATGGGGAATCAATCATTTCTCAAGTATGGGAAATCCATACTAACCGTTAAAACGTAGCTAGTATACTAATATATTTCTAAGTAAAAAACAAAGAAATGGATGTTGATCACCTACAAGTAATCCCAACATATAAAAAAAACATGTATGAAGAAAGGCTCCGTACATGATGGATAATATCTATCAGCCTCCACAGATTTTCTATTAACCTATAGCTTAGTCAACCTGGTAAGGAGTTTGAGATTATTTCTAAGTGGACACATAGCAAACGATTCGGTATCAGCCGATAAAAAGTTTCATACACAACTACGACCTGAACTGATTGCTAAATCAATATGGCGCATAAAACTCGCTTACACTTGCTGACTATTTGACCCAATCTGAATAAACTATCACGAGACAATTTATTCTTCATTTTGCAAAGGCTCTTAGGGTGTTTATTATGTACTAGCAAGTCACACTCGCTTCGCTCGGGTTCGTCCCTAGGTTGATTCCCTATACAAGCTTTCATCCCCAATTTCACCCCCTTAAGAGATGATTTCCGGGATAAAAAGTATCCTATGTCCTTTCTAGGGTCTCAAACTATCTTACGAAATTTCATTTAAATCAGTCTCGTAGTTTTAGAGTTTATTCGTTACAAACATACAAAAATACAAATCTTTCCTCTTCTTTATAATAATAGTGTAGACTACCTGTGCACTGTGCAACAAGTTTCATTTGTCGATGAAAATTAGTCGATGTGTTTTAAGATATAACAAACAAACTATATTCTTACCAAATTTCGTCTACATTAGTTCAGTAGATCCAGAGATTACCCCCTACAAGCTCACAAACTCACAAACTCTTTTTAATATTAATATAGATTAATGTAACTAACAAGAAAACCAGTAATTCTGATATATAGTAATAAATAAAAAAGAAATATACCTATCAATTGTACATATTACATACCTATATAAAATGATATGTTAATAAAATAAATAAAATATAACTCGTTGGTATTTAAAACAGCAACTGTTGAGTTTCTCGCCGGCTCTTCTCAGCAGAACTGCTTCCCGAGCCGGTGGTAGCTTCCTCACTGACTGACTACACTGGCGCTTCTTAAGTTAAATGGACGATTCAAAAGTGCTTGTATAAGTCTACTTAAAAAAAGGTTAAGTTTCAAAAGTACTCACATCTTTTTTCTTGGCGTAGTAAAGCGTGCGCCCGCGCAACTTGAAGTACCGCCTCTGCCATCGCTGGAAGCTGCGGGTTTGCTTCATCAAATAACCCTCTTTGACCACCGGCTGCAATAAAAAAATCAAATAAATAAAAACTTTATATCTATAAATCTATGTCTATAAATAAAAATTAATTTTCGTATATTTGTTCTCTATGCGTTCCCAAACCATTAAACCTTAAAGAAATCATTAAAAATTATGAATACTTCGTGGCGCAAAAAAGAAAAGACTTTCAAACTGTCAAAGACATTCCAACTTAGGGACGCACTTGAGCGAGGCGAGGGCACATCACTAGTAATCTTTATAAAACTAAGCATACTTTTAATATTTTATTTCAGAAGTAAAACTTCTTTAGAATCGCTGTGATTTGAAACTCGATGAAATGGTAATGCAACACTTAAAAGAAAAAACACATAAATATATAGGATTAAGCCAGCGAGAGAATGAGATAGAATACATTGCCATGTTGACATGGTAACCGTTGTTACTTCAGACAGAATACATTACACAGGAAGTAAAAATAATAAAATAATTACTGTATAATAAGTAATGTATATTTATTTCAAATAAAATGTAAAATAACTTTTAAACTTAGTAAAAATATTATTAAAAAAATAAACCTTATATTTATCCTACTCCCGATACTCTATATTATCTCATTCTCTCGTAGGTTACTTTTCTGAAGTTTAACTTCTACCAAGTGTGAATTATACACACACGCACTTTTTAGATAAAGATTGAGGAAATAGATCTCGCACACTAATCTTTATATAGGAGATTTTTTTTTAATGTTGGAACATTAACACACGGCACCATTTAGTTCCATGGTAAGCAACTAGGCTTGTGCTATGAATACCAGATTGTTGATACATTACACATACATAGCTTTAAATACATACACATTATGAATATCATCTAACTACTAAGATGTTATACGTACATATAAATAACATTTAATATAGATTTCTCAGACATAAGATATTTTCTCGCAGTAAAAAGTATCCTATATGTTGATCCAGATAACCAGCTATCATCATACCAAATTTCATCAAAATCTCTCCAATGGTTTTGTCGTGACGCGTTCCCAGGCAGACAAAAATCTAAAAATTATAGATTCGGCCTCTGTATCGATAATACCTACCTAATGACAATTTCAATAAGATTTTCCATAATAATATTTAATGTACAGATTCGACTCAGAATTTTATTATATGTATAGATGTCAAATAATAAAGTCTAACTAATCGATTTCGGTCTAATCGGCCAGACCCACTGAGTCTACCCAGTACCCTCCCATCTGCGCAAGAAATATTATAATCTATACAGATAAATAAAATTGGAGTGTCTGTTTGTAATATTAAAATAACCGCTTTTTACTAAATGCATATGGATGTATACACGGTACATATACCAAAACAACATTTTTTACAATTTTTGTCTGTCGGCTAATCTCCGAAACGGCTGGACCGATTTTGACGGGACTTTCACTGGCAGATAGCTGATATCAAAGGAAGTAACTTAGGCTACTTTTATTTTAGAAAAAGAATCAGGGTTCCGCGAAAAAAAAATTAAAACCCATGAAATTTTGAACAAAATCCGCGTACGGCGTACGTACCCGAGCAAAACGAAGCTAAATCATTATATAATTTAAATGAATTTCTTATAAGTAGCAAGCTACTATTTATGTATACCTAAACATAGCTAACCGTGAAAACGTACCTAGGGACGAACGCGAGCGAAGCGAGCATGAGTCGCTAGTACATGAATATAACCATAACTAATAAATTTAAAGAGACTTTTTTTGACAGTTACAAATATTAGCAAGTTCAAACGAACAAACGAACAAAAAAACAAACAAACTGTCAATAACATTAGTAGGTACAAAAATGTATCTATACTTTCAAATAATTTTGAAATGTTGATCTGTAGTTTCAAATTTAAACGAAAGCAGAAGAAGGCAATTAATGATAGAAAAAGATTGGTTTAAGTTCCCTAAGTATTTCTCCTCTTTCTTTTCGTAGTTTATCCGATTTTCTTTTTTTTTTGGTTAGTACTTATAGACGAGATCAATAAAAAAAAATTGAAAACAGTTATATTTATACAGATACTTTTAAAATCTTTTATCTATGGGAAGCTTTACTTTTATCATGAACAAACAGCATAGGTTAATTTTTTAAGTATCTATATATAGGTACTCTAGCTTGATTAAAATTATCTTTATCTAATTTCTTCATCTTTAAAAACTTAAAAAAAAACGACTTTAGAAAAAAACACTAAAATAACTGATTGATAGTTTTCATTTGTTATAGATACGTAGTCAAATATTTTCGAAGTCGATGTGTTTTGTGTATCAGTTGGCACCGATTTCTATTTGAAGTCTTTTTTATTTCCCATTTAAGTGTAGACATAGTACAACACTAAAAATTGTGGCTCTAAAATCCAATACTAACGTGTTGGGTTTGTCAAATCAAACAAAATAAGCCCAAACTCAAAGAATCTACTATTAGCCGTTGAAGAGTTCCACCTATCCATCTTCTGGCCTTACCATCAGATCAGGTCGACGATACCGGACAACTGCACGATCAACAGAAATAGAAACACTTGCAAAGTTTCAAGTCGATATGACAATTAGAAGTAGATAAAATTTTCATTCGACACTTTTCCTCCCTTAGGGGTGGTATTTTTTTCAAATTCAAATCGGTTAATAAATTACGAAGTTCAGAGGTAGCAAAAATAAAAAAAAATACAGCCGAATCGAGAACCTAATCCTTTTTGAAGAAGTCGGTTGAAAATAATCATAACATTTATAATTTAAAGCAGACATCAAATTATCAAAATACAATTTTAATATAATTTGCGAGATTACACTTTATTACTAGCGTTAGGATTTCAAAGACAACCTTTGTAAACTTCTAGTCGTATTTACAGCCTCCGAAATAAAGTGGAATGTCTTCGCCTTGAAGTTAATTGATTCGCAGTAAAATTAACGAGCTTTGATGTAGAGACTCAAAAGTTATAATTCTCATTTATAAATAAACTAAGCTGGAAACGGCATCGGAAAATCGAGTTTATGTCCATAGTAGGACTCCACGTCCCACGCCCACGTCTTTAGCACCAGCATGTATAGCTCAGCTCGAAATCAGGTAGATTTAAAATACCTTACTCAAGCATATATCAAAAGAATTCTTGGACCTTTAAGAAATTCCTTTACCTTCATTGTAATAAACATTAAAATGAGAAAGATATTATAATTGGGCCTTACTCATAAAATATATAAGTTAAAACACAAAGCAGGTTCACTTTGAAATATATTTAATTAAGCCTCACCCTGCAAACAACTAACCTAAATTCGTATAGCCACGATATAACGTTATAGGCACATAAATTATAACTTAATATCTATGACCTGTATCGAAACTGCTAATCAACACACGAAGAACACAATCATTAGACTCGATATTATTTAGCATTCTGTAATAAAATATACAATAATAAATAAATAATATTATCCTCCCGATCAATATCGGAAATGGCGGCCAATCTGAGACTAGCTAACAGCGGATACTATAGTGCACAAGTGTACGCGCAGACACAAGTGCACTCTCTGTTCCTGTCACTCTCTAATTCTGATGGAACAATGCAAGACGACCAGTGAGAGTTAAGGCGCAGGACCGACGGCTTAACGTGCTCTCCGAGGCACGGTAGTTAAACACTGCCAGCTTCCGAACTCCGAGCTGTTACTGAGAATATAAAAATATCCAACAACTATATTTAGCCCGATCCAGGACTCGAACTTCGGATCTGCGGCCATGTATGCTAGCCACTAGACTACTGAGACAGTTAATAAAGCTTATTGTAGCAGTAGCTGCGAATGGCTGCACAGGTTGTCAGTATTACTTATCAAAGTAGGAGTTCGAACGCGTCAACGTCAACCGATTGACAGGCGAATGGCATACTTTACTCAAGTTGCTTTATTAGTTCGTACTTAGAATTTGGTAAACTTTAGAAAGAAGCTTAATAATTAAGTGTGTTTGCTTATAAATAAATAAATATTTTGGGACATTAACACACAGCACTATCTAGTTTCATTGTAAGCTACGAGGCTTGTGTTTTGGGTACCAGATAGTTGATACACTACACATAACTTTAAATACATACATATTATAAATAAAAACACCCATGACTGAAAAAAAACATTCGTGCTCATCACATTAATGAATGGCCCCAGCGGAACTCGAACCGAGACCGCTGGAACAGTAAGTAGGGTCACTACAAACTGAGCCAAACCTATCGTCAACGTTTGGCATTACAATTTACAATAGATGGTAATCTTATTCAATATTTGCTACGGACTTATAACTTTAAACATGTATGTAGATAAAAACTTAACAATAAGATAGAAAAATCGAATATATGAATATTTGACATTTTAAATAACAGTATCTTTTCGGAATTTCTCGCGGTATTACTTTGATTTTTGAATCAAAACGTCGCCTTATGTTGCTGGCGAACATGGTTATGGTTGAAAAATCATTACATCTGTACCCTTTAGTAGCTTGTAGATAAAAAAATGAGTGCTTCATCAAAACGAAGCTATTATTAACAATTTGCTATTATTAACCAGACATATACTAACAATTTGTTAGTACAAAAACATAATAATATACAATAAATAATAAATTCTAAGTGCTGTCGTAATTACAGATGTTACACACATCTCATAAAAGATAGACACAAATACAAGTAGTGAATTAATTGAATACAAAAATTATGGGAATATTATACAAATTATATTAACGAGTATTTAGCTTAATTGAGAGATCTCTAAGTCATTTTTAAATACGTTGGTTGTTTTTAAAAATGGTTTAAAGACTCTCCCCTGACCATGATTGAAGTAAAACATTCGAAACGTCGGGAACCAAAAATCAAAATTAATTCACTATAAAAACCAAAAAGATATTTAAAATTTCAAAAATATATTCATATCTAAGAAAGTATTTTACAAGAAAACGACTTTAAAGTCGAATCTGTTCAAAATTTCGTACGGATTTCTGCTATATTAGGTACTCTAGGTTGCTCCCCAAAACAAACTTTTTTTATTTTTTTTTTTCATGAGACCCTATTTTTTGTTCTAAAATAAAAGTAGCCTAAGTTACTCCTTATTACATCAACTATCTGCCAGTGAAAGTCCCGTTGAAATCGGTCCAGCCGTTTCTGAGATTAGCCGGAACAAACAGACAGACAGACACACGAAAATTGAAAAATATGTTGTTTTGGTATATGTACCGTCACATCATCCATATGCATTTAGTAAAAAGCGGTAATTTTAATATTACGAACAGACACTCCAATTTTATTTATTTCTATAGATGTAGGTATAGATATAGCAGACTTGCTGCAAAACATAATTTAAGCGGCATCATAATAATTAAACGCCATATAACTGATTGTGTAATAAACCTCGAATTGAGATAGTTTTATGATGGTCGTATATTATATTTATATCGTAGTTTTGGGTAGTAAAGATATTATTACTTTTTGATTTAACTCGAAGAGAACTCATATTGAAGGGGGAAAAGTAGTTCATCACATTAAATAGACTATCTTACGGTTACAGCACAAGTAACATTTTCAAAAGATGTGTGTGTATATTTGGCGACACGTTTGGCTCAGTTTGTAGTGTACTTGCTGTGCCAGCGGTCTCGGGTTCGAGTCCCGCTGGGGGCATTAATTTGTGTGATGAGCACGACTGTTTGTATTCCAGTCATGGGTATTTATTTTATATATATTAAATATATATATTTTATATATATTTAAAGTTATATATGTGGAGTGTATCAACTATCTGGTATCCATAACACAGGCCTCGTAGATTACCATAGAACTAGATGGAACTATGTAGATTAACGCCTCGTCGATGGTTAGCATGCAAGAGTACAAGTCCGGAGGTCCTAAGTTCAACTCCCGAATATGAAAAAAATAACTTTTTTTCTTGTTGTAGTGGTAGTTGTTAAAAAAGTAAAAAAATCTAATTTGACTTTTTAAACTATATAGCTATACCTATTATGTATATATAGCTATATAGCTACATAGCTGTACCTATTAACTATACCTATTATGTATAAAATTATAACTAGTCTAGGAGGATTGTGAAGTGCCGATACACGGCGCGAGTAGGTTTTTAAGAAAATGCTATCTGTTTCATATCGCTCGCTTTGCCAACCCTTATGGTGCGATAGAGAGAGTTGCAAATCTTAGAGGCAATTACCTACATTCCTGTTTGAAATATTGTTTTGGGCGATAACGTTTTTACCCCCCTAAACATTTACGAAATGAGACAATTTTGGTTTCATTAGATTCAGTACACCTTAATCTAGGTCTGTACGTTTTCCTTTTTTAGTAATTAAGTTTAGTTTAATTATAAAAAAATAAAAACGCTCGAGGAAGTTTTTACGTCAAAAATACAGATATTTAGATGCTAATAACTTCTATCATACGCAATATTTCTTTAAAATAAAAACGTACGGACCTAGTTTTTCATTATATCTACAACATTTCCAAAAATTATGAAAATTAGACTATGTTAATGGGGAGGAAAACGTTATCGCTTTTTGTATGGAAATTTACTTTTTTTATTTAGCTTCACAATCCTCTAACTGTGACATGATAAATGCAAGTTGTGGAACGCTATCGAGTCGCCCGTCAGGCAGAAATAATAAGGTAAAAAACTTTGAATAACACAAACGCAGAGTAAATTTCAAACGAGAAAACTTCTGCGAAACCGTTGAAGGTGGTGCTGAAAACCAATAATAGGTACTAATTCTTAATTAAAAACAAATGAAGTAATTTAATCAAAGTGTAGTGTGTACATATCTATTTAAATATTATTAATTATAATATATATATATATATATATATATATATATATATATATATATATATATATATAGGGTAAAAGCCGGATAGTTGCGCTACCTTTTAAAAATCTTAAATTACTTAAAAATTAAGTATCTACTTACAACACGCTTCGTGTATAATAAAACATTGGTCTTTAATCTTTCATTGTGATCTATTTTTCTAAACACAATCAATATAGTTTTTCAGTAAATCTTGTTTTATTTTACCTCTACAAAAAAGGGATAGTTGCCCTCTGTGGCGGATAGTTGCCTCATGTTAAAAATGCTTTGGGGGATACTTGCCCCATGCGGGGATAGAAGACTCATTATGAAATTGCTTCAATTTTTTTTTTGGATTAAAGCAAATTTATGTAATCAACCATTATTAATTATTAACATCAATTTATTAAGTAGCTACTAATCGAAATACTAATCAATACAACTTTGAAAATACATACATATAAAATCTCCAAAATTTATGTTATAAATAATAATTAATTTTACAGATAAAAATAATATGGCAATCAACTTTGGCACAAATATTAAAATTAGTGGGTAGGCGGATATCACCAAGAATTTTTTTAAAATCAATTACAAGGCCAGAACTTTCAATTTTTCACATGTTACACAATATTCTTTGAATGATGAACAAGTTTCCTGGAAGCACAGTCCAGTCTGATTTGGATTTAGTATTATTGTAATTTTAAAAACATTTACGATAATCATCAACTCAACTTTTCTCCTTTGCATTTTTGCATTAATGTCTATAACTCTTTTAGTGTCTTTTCAGTGTCTCTTATCGTCTTTAATTTTTTACTCCTTTTATTGTACTCCTTTAGTAGCTTTTTCTTTGGCTACTTTTTGTATTTATAATGCTTTTTTCACTTTCACTCTCGGAACTATAAATTGTTATTTGTCATCCTTTAGCTCTTTCTCCGTTCAGTTTAATAAATATATGTTTTCACATTCTGTACCACTACCAGAGAAATTGACATATTTTTTGAGCTTTTACTTTCGTTTCGACCTCTTTCCTTCATAATTTTCATCTTGTTATCAGCTGATTTATTTTCTACCGTCTTAAAATCTTTTTGTTTCTATGTCTCCATCCTAGTTATTTAGTAATGTTTATTTCTTCTTCCTTATTCTTTTTTAGACAATTTTTTTTGTTGGAATTTAAAACTTTTGCAGATTGTTTAGCCCTAGTAGACATGCTCTTATTTGCGAGGCATTTCGCCTACTTGCAACACTAATTGCCCTTAGGGCGACTATCCGCAAAATTATATGGTGCGACTATCCTTTTCGGTACGGATACTTGCCCTTATCTTTTGAAAAAAAAAAAAAAAGCTATTTAACAGTATAAGGTCATAGGTAGTGTAATTTAAACTTCACTGCATGCGTAGAAGCAAAAAGTTGACTGAACCGGCAACCGTAACAAAAAATATTCAATAGAAAATACTCACAAATATTATTTCAACGCTCGTCAACGTTCTGCCGCGGAAGATTTTCGCTCACACAGACAAAACACGTGTACCTAGTCCTACTACTGACATGGACCTAAGGTCTGTGGAAGAGGCGGTTCAAATTACAGAAGAGCGCTAACGTCAGGGACATCTCTAATATAGCGTATTGAAAACCGGGCCACTATCCAACTGAGTTGAGAGTTGAGTTGATCTATATGTACTTTAGAAAATTAAAATTAATTATAAATTACCTTATTCTCTCCCGTGACCATGATTGCTGTAAAGCAATCGAAACGTCGGGAACCAAAAATCAAAATAAATCCGCGAAAAAATCCGAAAAAATAGTTTTATTTAAATGCGTAAGTGATCCTGCGACGCGCCATTAAGACGGTGCAAGGTTCCGTTGAATTTTGGTGGGTAGTACTAGCTTATCTTACCTATGTACATATAAAGATGGTATACGTAAATGCATTTCTAAAGTTTAAAAAAAAGTTACCCTGTTAAAAAGAAGCTACGTGGTGTCACTAGTTCAACATAAAACGCATTCAATACGAACATTGCAATTCAGAAACCATATTTAACAACCACTTCGATTATTTATTTACACGCTACATCGCAAACAGATACTTTACTATATTTATAATCCACAATAAATATACAAAAGTTATTGTGATATTGAAAATGCATCCGACAATGTGTACGCCATGAAAAAAAACAAAAGGGTAATGCATGCGTTATAAGTTCATTTACCCATTCAAGACTAATTACGCCGAAAAATTTAATGAATAACGATAGTTATCACTTACAATGTACATATTAATCTTTAATCTGCAGCAAGACCTATTAACTAAAAACCACTATATTTCAGACAACAAAAAAATAGATACGGTTCCAATTCAGCACTCTCACGAAGCTTTAAATTATACAAGCTACACACCCTCGCTCCGCTCGGATTCGTCCCTACTTACATTTTAACGTTTAGTATAGATTTCTCAGAGATGAGATATTTTCCCGCAGTAAAAAGCATCCTATACGTTGACTCGGATAACCAGCTATCATCATACCAAATTTTATCAAAATCCCTTTAGTGGTTTTTCCGTGATGCGGTCGCAGATAGTAAAACATTCTAAAAACTATAGATTCAGCCTCTGTATCGATAATAATGTATAGGTATTTCAATAAGTTTTTTTTTCAATATCGAATGTACAGATTTGACTTAGTTACAGTCGTATTATATTGTTCTCCTGACCGATTCCGGCCACGGCGGCCAATCTCATTGAAACTAGCCATCTGCGCAGGAGATATTATAGTGCACAAGTGTACGCGCAGACACAAGTGCACTCTCTATTCCTGTCACTCTCATACTCCGGTGGGTCGACTACTTGATACGACCGGTGAGAATTAAGGCGCAGGACCGACGGCTTTACGTGCTCTCCGAGGCACGGGGGTGAAACACCGCCAACTTCCCAACTTCGGGCTGTTACTGAGGCTTACTATACAGAAAGACTAAACTTGGCCCGAGATCCGGGACTCGAACCCAGGACCTCAGGATGTGCAGCCGTACATGCTAGCCACTACACCACCCAGGCAGTTATATGTATACTGTATATTACAGTAATGTAATACAGACATTTTCTCTGACAGCCTAAGTTTATTTAAAAAGAAATTGTATTTAAATATGGAGATTAGTTTTTTTATTGTACAACTTGAATTACTTTATACACTCGTAACTACAAAAGCTGTGCATACTTTTAAGTTAAATTTATGTCGTAAATAGAGACGTATTAGTGTGTTAAACTCATGTCACATCATCATTGTCGTGGTGGAGAGGGGGCTCATTAGCGTCCGGCAACCCAGCCGGGCACGAAGTCAAGAGACACAGAGGCGGTCCACTTTGGTGGGTGGTGTACCATGTGGGTTGCTCTTGGTACTTCTCTGATAACAGAGTGTACCGTGGGAGCAACCCTTTGATTGCGTGGTACGCTTCGGCAGACCTGCCGTCGGGGCATCGCAGTTAAGTGCGTAAGCGATCCTGCGACGTCCCATTAAGACGGGGGAGGTTCTGTTGGGTTATAGTGGGTAGAACTGGCTTTTCTAGCCAGTGAGTCCCAAATAACCACCTGTATGTATACAGGTGATATACGTAAATGCATTTCCCAACATTAAAAAAAAGGCATCTGGGAACACACCACTGAAGATAAGTTGCTAGAATAGCTAGATATTATACACACAAGAGGAAAAATAATCAAAAGTCATTTTTGAGAAGAAACTTTCATAAACAATTTTTTACTTCGCGAAAGGTGGAGTGGAGTATGTCGTTAGTTAAACATAACATGATTTACAAACGGTTCTTAATATACTTATAATATCAAAGTAAAATATTTAATGAGCATATTTATGGGCTAAGCTTATTACTGAATGGTAATGGCAGTACCCATATTTTTGTTCAAGTTACAAGTACCCAATTATCCTTTGCGTAAAATTTTCTTAATTTATATTCTTATTTATTATCTTATTTCATATTATAATAATGAGAGTTTGTAGGTAGGTCGTTAATTGTATATCGATTTATGTACTAATACATGGGATATGTAAGGCGTTCAGTGGGAAATATATGAACATGTAATGTTATTTTAATAATAAATATATTGGCCAAGTGATCGATATTTGAATAAATAATTTTAAAAAAAATATTGAAAGGAAAACATATATCTATATTATTTACCTACTAGCGACTCACCCTCGCTTCGCTCGGTTTCGTCCCGAGGTACGTTTTAACGGTTAGCATGGAATAGATAGGCTATATATTATAATACATACTGAATCATACCTCATATATATATATAAACATATTTTCATCGGTCGGCAATATAAAAAAGACTACAACAGCTCCATCCACAAAAATCACGAAGAATTATGAACACACGAGCACCGGAATTTTATATAAATGGACCTGACTTTTAACCGAGGTTTCTCTACTGAAAGATAGTGTAGCTTTTTGACCGACTTAAGAAAAAGAGGAGGCACTCAATTTACATATAATATGTATGTTTTTATTCTTAATTTTTTGTGTGTAATTTAGCAAATGGATAGCCGACTTTTATGATTCTGTTTAAGAGATCCTTAGCCAAAGAGAAACAATGGATCCTTATACTTTCGTCATGTTCGTCTGTCCATTTGCTGTATACATTTATATGCTGTCATTAAATAAATAATAACAAAATTAAATAGCTAAACGATTTTTCTACTTATGTCAATAGTTACAGAGTTATATATTTTTAAAGTCGTACATATTGTGGAAAACAATGCTTACGACTTAAGAAAAACGTTTCCTAAACAAATACTAAAACAGTGTGTTCATAAATAAGAAAAATAGATACAAGACAAATCTCAACCCTAGGACTTAAAAAATATCTACAATATATTTATATTATACGTATTAGTATATATATATATATATATATATATATATATATATATATATATATATATATATATATATATATATATATATATATATATATATATTATACTTATAACTGCCTCGGTGGTGTAGTGGCTAGCATGTACGGCTGCACATCCTGAGGTCCTGGGTTCGAGTCCCGGGTCGGGCCAAGTTTAGTTATTGAGTCTTTCTGTATAGTAAGCCTCAGTAACAGCCCGGAGTTGGGAAGTTGGCGGTGTTTCACCCCCGTGCCTCGGAGAGCACGTAAAGCCGTCGGTCCTGCGCCTTAACTCTCACCGGTCGTGTCGAGTAGTCGTCCCACCGGAGTATGAGAGTGACAGGAATAGAGAGTGCACTTGTGTCTGCGCGTACACTTGTGCACTATAATATCTCCTGCGCAGTTGGCTAGTCTCAATGAGATTGGCCGCCGTGGCCGGAATCGGTCAGGAGAACATCATCATCATCATCATCATATATTTTCCATTTTATCTCTTTATTTACATCACGCCCCTTCTATCTCAGTGCTATTTCCTACACTTTAAGGTTTCCCGGAAGAGGCAACTCTGCCTCCTTAAGGCCGCCTCCTTTAAATTTTCCGACATTTCTGTATTTATTTATCTTTACTGGATGTACAATTAAGGATATGATTATTATTATTATAACCATAAATTAATCTTAAAACAGATACCCTAAAGATTATTATACAACCGATTACTCATTATTCATGCCACTTACAGTCCCCATCTATGCACACAGGATAGTAGGTACTAAATTAGATGATACTACCGCATCTTGGTTCGAAGCCAACGTGCAATGATAATAATAATCCTGCGGTCGTTGATCTGAATATAATAAATTAAGACAGATATGAAACACGTATTTGTAATATTCGAAGTACTATAATGTACCTTACATTGTCTTGCTACATTATGTTAGAATGTTTTCATTTTCTTATAAACTATGTTATTTTATTATAAACTAGAAACTAGGGTAACCTTATTATCCCTAGGTAAGTTTTAACGGTTAGTATGAAATAGATAGACTAAATATTATATATACATTGGTACAAAATAAATAGTACTGAAATTTTCGATTTTTAGCTGTTTTTTTTTGGGTTTTTGCCTATTTTTTTTATACTTAAACCACCTCTGACCCACTCCCAACAAAACGAAAAAAATATTATTCAAATCGGTCTAGCCGTTTTTGAGTTTTAGCGAGACTAAGGAATTCCAATTGATTTTTATACACATATATAGATGTGAAATTTGTATTTGGTGGATTATTTTTCTGAAGCAATAGAACAACCATACGAATTGACTGTGGCAATGGAAAGGGATAAAGATAATCCATAGACTAGAAAGTGTCTACTTTTCAATTCTCGGTAAATCAAGGGATTTCCATGGGATATTTGATAAATCCCCTGATCATGACGGTCTCAACAGTGCGCATCACGCAGGTACTCACCCAGAGTTTTATCTTTACTATTTACTATCTATATTTATTAAAATTCAATGCGTGGTTAGAATCATCAACGACCAATTGTTGTCTGATAAAAATAATTACAGGCCTATTTTCTTAACTACCTCATTTCGAAGATGCTTGATAACATTCTTAATACACAGTTGTATTAGCAAATTAAATTACACGATTTGGGTTTCATCCGGGACTACACAAGTAAAATGTTATATTGTGTATTAAGCATGCTGTCTATTACTACGTGACTTTTACAAAGCTTTTGACCTGATTCCATTAAAATATATTCCATAAAAGGTTAATGATTGATATTATACATCAATCATTAACATTTTGAAATATTACGTGAACCAGATCGACAGTGTGCGATGGGCACGGATGCTATCACGTCCGTTTGGGTCAGAATGCGATTAGAAATTGGAATAGTTTGAAAAGAAGCCAAATCAGTCAACCGTTCTCAAGGAATGCGTTTGTCAAAGAACAGCGTTAATCAATCAATTTTAGTTATATAGGTTAAGATAGATTATGTGGGATATTATCCCCTCGTATTAAAAGGAAGCCTGTGCCCAAGTAGTGGTACTTTAAGGCCTAATCCACACTATAGTTCCGATCACGGTTCTTCCTCAGTCTGGTAAAGAATTTTTATACAATAAACAATGAGTCCATTCACATTATTAGTAAGGGTCAAGTTCCGAATGATTACACTCCAGCAGTGGTAGCCCAGTGGTAACGCGCTCGCTTGGGAAACCGAGTGAAGCGGGTTCAAATCCCGGGTCTCGCACCTCTGCCATTTTCATGTGCGAATCATTATCTAACTTGATTACCACTTGCCTTACGGAGAAGGAAAACATCGTGAGGAAACCTGCATGTCTGAGAGAACCTAGCAAGTTTTCGAAAGACATGTGAAGTTCGCCAATCCGCACTTGGCCAGCGTGGTGGACTATGGCCTCATTCCCCTCGTCTTGAAGGGAGGCCCGTGCCCAGCAGTGGGACGTTAAAAAGGGCTGAATACATACATACAACATCTCTTGTATATGAATACTTTACGAGGCCAATATAGGACCGAAATGGACTATGATTGGCACCATATTGCGGAAAGACCCTTAAAAAGACTGAATAGTACTACTACTTATTAGATTAGAAAGTACTATAAAATACTAATTTTGACGACACGTTTAGCCGTTTGTAGTAACCCTACTTGCTGTGCCAGCGGTCGCGGGTTTGAGTCCCGCTGAGGGCATTCATTTGTGTGATGAGCACGAATGTTTGTACTACAGTCATGGGTGTTTATCTTATATATTTAAACGAGCAATTCTTGTATATTTATTTATTTATTTATTTATTTATACCGGCGATCTCGGAGACGGCTCTAACGATTTTGCTGAAATTTGGTATATGGGGGTTTTCGGGGGCGAAAAATTAATCTAGATTAGTCACATGTCTGGGAAAACGCGTGTTTTCGAGTTTTCATGCGTTTTTCTTATGCATTATTCTACGCAAAATTTAATCTCGACATCTATACAACTCTGTCAGTAACACTTAGTCACTTAATGTAAAATTATTTTTAAGCCAAATTAAAAAGAAAATTTTTCTTATCGCGACATCTATACAACTGTCTCAGTAACACTTAGTCACTTAATGTCAAATATACAATCTTTCAAGAACTCCGAGCGAAGCTCGGTCGCCCAGGTACTATTTATAATATGTATGTATTTAAAGTTATATATGTGTAGTGTATCAATTATTAGGTATCCATAACACAAGCCTCGTAGCTTACCATGAAAATAGATGATGTTGTGTGTTATGTCCCAACGTATTAATTATTCATTATTATGACTTATTGACTGACTTCACAAAGACGTATGTGTTATTTTGTTTACATTATGTGATATCTTTAACGATCATATAGCCTTATTCACCAGTACTCCAGTATTTTTTAATATTTCCGCTTAGATATTTTTCAACATTTATACGAGTCTTCGACAAAAACTAACTCTATTTCTGAAATACCATTATAAAATTAAGATGCTGAATATTAACCAAACTAACAACACTATCACCGCCAAAAGAAACATGCCAAATCCCAAAACGTATTTCGGTCAATACTCCTAAAACATTACAGTACATCGCATCACGCCAAGGGATCGCATTTCCTTAATTGCTAACAGCTCGTTGGGGACAAGCCACTTGCCCGTGACATGTTAGGAATGGTTGCTTTTAATATACATCATGTACTGTGTGTATGAGCAACAGGGAAATGAAACTAAATCCTTACCAATATTATAAGCTAGCGATTTAGTACTCTCATTATAACCTATGTGTTATTCCAGGTCATAGTCTATCTGTATATAAGAATGTCATCCAAATACTTTCACTTATGTTAGCGTGAAAAATAAACAAACCAACATATGTACATACACACTATACACACAAACTTTCGTTTTCAAAACAATTGTGTGATAAAAATAGATTTTAATTGAATTGAAAACTTACTCTATTTGACCGACTTCTGAAAAGCAGAAGATACTCTCAATTGATTCAAAATTTATATACATTTTTTTATATACACAAATATATCGCTCATTGTGCCATGACATAATTTTTCGAACTATGTATGTTCTACGACTTGACAGTCGGCTCACCGCAATTATAAAATTTTAAATAATAAAAAAATACGCAAAAAATACCTATAGTTTAAGGAACAACCCTTAAAAAGTAAATTTTGGAAAAGAGCAGATACTCTTACACTGCTAGACCGATATTAACCAAACATTACCAAACCAGAACAACCACAAAGAAACTGGCTTTCAAATGAAAAAAACCGCATCGGAATCGGTCCATCCTTTTGAGAGCTACGATGCCACAGACATACACACACAGAGAGACAGATAGACAGACATCGACGTCAAACTTATAACACCCCTGTTTTTGCGTCGGGGGTTAAAATACACACCATTGAAATACAAGCGTTATATACATATCTTCAATATATATACTTATTAAACAATAGTACTATCTAGAGACGCAATCTTATATATTTAAACGAGCAATTCTTGTTTATTTATTTATTTATTTATACCAGCGATCTCGGGAACGGCTCTAACGATTTTGCTGAAATTTTGTATATGGGGGCTTTCGGGGGCGAAAAATTGATCTAGATTAGTCACATGTCTGGGAAAACGCGTGTTTTCGAGTTTTCATGCGTTTTTCTTATGCATTATTCTACGCAAAATTAAATAGCGACATCTATACAATTGTCTCAGTATCACTTAGTCACTTAATGTCAAATTATTTTTAAGCCAAATTAAAAAGAAAATTGTTCTTATCGCGACATCTATACAACTTTCTCGGTAACACTTAGTCACTTAATGTAAAATATACAATCTTACAAGAACTCCGAGCGAAGCTCGGTCGCCCAGGTACTGAGATTTATTACAACAAAACGTCCCCGTCGTCACTCACCCTTGTCACAACGCTATATAGTCTAACTGCCAATCGCTCATTCACTGCTGACAGACAACTGAAGTAGGTCTACAGTGAATGTACCGACATGATTGAATATCAGAATATAAACAACAATATCTATATATTATCACTACTATTATAAATGTAAAAGTGTGTATGTATAAATGTTTGTTACTCTTTCCTGCTGAAACAGGTTGGGCAAAGGATGAAATTTAAAAAAATGTCAAGACACAGGACTTAAGCAGTGGTAATCCATTGGTAACTTTGCTTAAAAAATCAATCGAAGCGGGTTGAAAGCCCAATTCTTACAAGTGACATATTCATATGTTAATCTTATTTTCAATCTTAACTTAATTTCAATTATGAATTTAGTAAGAGAAAAAGTCCATATTGAACTCGTTTTCGAAAGAACTATTAGTGCCACTAACTGTTATTTCACCAGCGTGGTGGACTATGGCCTAATGCGCCTCGTATTGAGGGTAGGTCTGTGCCTAGCAAAGAAATATTAAAAGGGCAGAATTACTATTATTCTTTGCCTTGTTGTTCTAGTAGCTAACATGTACGACTGCAGATTTGGAGGTCCTGGGCTCGAGCCCCGGATCGTGCCGAGTATAACTACATTTTTCTGTAAAGAAAGCCTTAGTAGCAGTTTGAAGAAGAAAAATTTATGGTATTTTACCGTCGTGTCTCGAAGAGCAAGGAAAGTGATCTATCACAGTTCGTGCAGAATCGTTTCCGAATCGTCGAATGGTAGCCAGTCTGCAGTGAGAGTAATTTTAAGTTACGATCTGCTCAAACTGGAGAACTAAACATTTTTATTTTTTTCAAACCCAAAAATATTTCGAAGTATATATATATAAAAACTTTGATCCCAAGCATAATGAACAAATTTCAGTTCTCTAGAAATCTTTAAAATACGAATATAGCCTTATAAATCAAAATCTATATAAATAAAAAGGAATCACCGAAATATATGTACGCGCGTAACTTCCGATCGACTGAACCAAATTGGTTTTTTTTTGTTTGTTATTGTCACGACAAGCTTTGTATATGAGAAAATTAAAAGAAAAAAAATTACTAAAATAAGCCTTTTTTTACATCTCATGACATGAAAAATGAGTGAATAAAATAGTTTTTATCTCGGAAATCTTCCCTTAAAGGGGTGCGAATGAGGAACAAAGTTCGTATGGGAAAGCAAGCTAGGGACGAACCCGAGCGAAGCGAGGGTGAGTCGCTAATAAGTTATATTATTTACATTCGCTTTGATTTTTTTACAAATTTTTATTTTATGTTACAAACAAACAATAAATACACTTATTTTAACCGAATTCAATAACGAAGGATGTAGGTACTAAATTTGATTGAAAAAAACTGAATTTTCTTTGCTGAGGTTAATAATATTTCGATGGAGCACTTACAGAGATCTTGTGGTGTAAAAGTTATAGTGCTCCCTAAAACGTCTATGGGCAAGTAAATTAACGTAATTTTATAAATGCAAGTTAACGAAATGAACGTAGTAATATTATCTATATACATACATAATATATAAATAGGCAAATACTAAAGACAAAAACAGTTCAGTGGCGTTTTCTCCTTTTTTGAACAGAAATGAACGCATAAAAATTGTTAAGTACACGATAATTTCGTGAATAACATTGTAAACTGTTTAAAATAATTAAAAATATATGTTAAAACTATTCATATAATCAAATTGTAACTAATCCGAATCTGTACATTAAATATTTTTTGGAAAATATTATTGAAATAGACTTCATTATCGATACAGAAGCCAAATCTATAGTTTTTAGATTTTTTGTCTGTCTGACTGTCTGTCTGTCTGTTACCGCATCACGGGAAAACCACCGGACAGATTTTGATGAAATTTGGTAGGATGATAGCTGGTTATCCGGGTCAACATATAGGATACTTTTTTCTGCGGGAAAATATCTCATCTCTGAGTTAAACGTCAAAACGTAACAAGGGACGTGAGTTGCTAGTGTTAATATATTGAAGTGTCACTTGCTTCTCGTTACCTTGACAGTCTAGCTCATACGCGGATGTCCGGCTGTCAATCTCACACTTATGTACGAGTATGTACATATACATACAATCGCTGACAGACTCTACAGAGCTACAGCGAGGTAACTACTTGTGATCTATAAATCATTTTATTAAGACTCCATTTTGTTTAAATCAAATTTGCTGTTCAAATTGTCTGTTTTTAAATTAACTATTATTAACTTAGTATCTACACGCGTATTAGCAATTTATTTATCACTAAGTGATTTTTTGTACACAGACAAATGACACAAGCAAGCCGATACAAATCAAAGCACACCGACTTCGAAAATATCTGATTAGGTACCTATCTATAGTAACGGAAAACTACCTATCAGTTATTTTTTACTTATTAGTGCATTTTTTGAAATCGGTTTTTATTTTTTTCTAAAAAGTTTTTATTACATTTAATTTGAATAGTCGATCACTGGCGATTGTGATCGCGGTCGCGCCTAGTGCATGGGTATAGGTAAGTTAAAACTTGACGTACGCCATCGCCTCAATTATGCAAAAGGCACCACTTAGTCTAAGGTAGTTAATTTCCCCACTCCATAATATAATCATACACTTTAAAGGCAAAGTGAAGGCCTCTCAATTTGGAATCTCTTTCATGGTTATTTTAATTATTATGAGTAAATAGAATAACATTTTAATTAAATTAATCTAAATTTAACATAGCATATGATATTCGTTTATTTTAAAAAAAGATGTTTTCAAATATATAACAGTTTTTTTTAACAGCTAGTCAAGTGTCTGATAGGTTACGACATACCTACATACGTTATTCATGTGAAAATCAAACATAAGTACTACTCGGAGTTCATTGCTACCGCCTACCAGACACCCGACGTTGAACTGATTTTAAAAGGGGTTTCGCTAAAGTATAATAATTTCAAAAGAAAAAGGGTTTCTTTCTTTCATTATTATTTTCATGCCCATATCACGTGAGTCGAAGATAAAAGTTAGCATAAAGCACTTAGGCAGGTACAAATTCAATTCATCAAACATAATGCCATTTTAACTATATTGTATTGTATTCAACCCTTTTTTTTTTAAAGTCCCACTACTGGGGTTGGACCTTATAATACGAGGGGTTCAGGCCATAGTCCACCACGCTGTCCAAGTGCGGGTTTGTGGACTTCACATGTCTTTTCGAAAACTTGCTAGGTTCTCTCAGACTTGCAGGTTTCCTCACTGTGTTTTTCTTCACCGAAAGATTAGTGGTAATCATGTTGGAAATGATTCGCATATAAAAATATCAGAGGTGCGAGACCCGGGATTTGAACCTGCATCACTCGTGTTCCTAAGCAAGCGCGTTACCACTGGGCTACCGCTGCCTTTATTTTAACTACATATATATTACTATAATAATCTATACTAGACTATAATAGTCATTATTATCGATACAAAGGCCGAATCTATAATTTCTTAGAATTTTTGTCTATGTGTCTGTCTGTCTGTGACCGCATCACAAGAAAATCACTGGGCAGATTTTGATGAAATTTGGTATGATGATAGCTGTTTATCCGGGTCAACATATAGGATACTTTTTACTGCAGGAAAATATCTCATCTCTGAGAAATCTATACTAAACGTTAAAACGTAACTAGCGACTTAACCTCGCTATGCTCGGGTTCGTCCCTAGTTAATAATAAATTAGACTCGCACTTCCGTGACACTCATTTTTACAACTATATATATATATATATATATATATATATATATATATATATATATATATATATATATATATATATAGTATTAACTTACCCCTCAGTCACGCCTAAACAAGTTTTACCACAAAAATCACAAAAATGACTCAGTACATTATGTTTCAATAAAAGCAGATAGGTCACAAATAAGGTTCAGACCGTGAATAGTCCCCAGGTATCTAGTTACAGCAATTAGGTAAAACGCTTTACTTGCCTTAATTTAATACTGAGGACGGTGACCGAAATGTTAGGATCGAGTGCTCAGAGATTATGAGGACGCTTTAACCTCGTGTATGCTCAGGCTACAGCAACAAGTTGGTAATATCCTTCAGAGACACGCCCGATTGTGAAATTCTAATATAATTAACTATAATTATTTTAACTTTAAAGAAAAATTGGTCCTATTACGATAATGTTTTATTACTAATAGGATGAAGCGAAAGAAAAATTTTTTTACTCGACATTTTGAGGTGGTCCATTGATTTTTTAAATAAATAATTAATTAAAATTTTTGGTTTTAATGGTTCTTTTTTTATTGACGAATATATTCATTTTCTACCCAATTTTTTTTAAAGTTGAAAAAATAACATGTTACTTTTTTTGTATAAATACGAAAACTAAAATTTTAGATTCATTATTTTAAAATCAGTAGGTCACCTCAAAATGTTGTGTAAACATTTTTTTTCTACCCCCAAGCAAAGAAAAAAAAATTTTTTTTCGCTCCTAACAACTACTCAATTGAAATGGTGTTACTACTTAGATCATAAGATATTAGGTTCGAATTCTGATGTACACTATAGCTGTAGCAAGAATTTCCAAAATTTTTTTCTGTTACCTATTCATGTGTTTAACTGCACATCTTTTTTCATAAACTTTTATGAGGTTGCAGTCCGGATATATCTACACTTTGAAAGTCGTTTTTAACGTATCAAGTCCGGATATATCTACACTTTGAAAGTCGTTTTTAACGTATCACTAATCGTCGAACCATTTTGATATCTCATATATAAAATCCGGATGACAATACAATAACTTAATACAATTAAACTTATATAATGGCGTCATATACTTAGTAAATACTAAAACTCGTCAATGGTTACTCAAATAATACAAAGGCAAACGTACCTAATAGCACAGATTATACTTATATAGAGCTAATAGTAAACCAACTGCTTAAATCAATAATAACCTAAATATCCATCTGTAGTTTCCCTTATTAGAGATAGATATTTGGCATAAGCTCTATAGAAATTGTTATTTATATCTCTAGTAAGGACAACCACAGATCCAATAATCTATTTATTATTGGGATTACCATAAATAGCTAGTAAATAAATTCATAAATTATATAGTTTCATACAGATGAAGTTAATTCAAGTCCAGAAAAACTCTTTCTACAATCTGTTTCGCTAAAAAAAAAATAGATAAAAAAGTAAGTATATTAAAAAAATAAATATAAAGATGGATTGTTTTATATTGACTATACTGATTGAAGAAAGTCATCTTGTCTAAGAGCCAATTTTTTTTTTCTTGATTAAAATATCCATCATAACATACCACCATTTCTACTATCCACTATGGCCATTTTTTCCGCCAATCACGATGAAAAAGTAACACGTCCCAAGCGATCACTTAAAGCAATTTCGCAAATTACGTTTCATTTCGCAACGAAATTTTTAGCACTAAAGTTCAGATTGCTTTTCTACTACCCAAAAATAATTATTACTAATCGATTTATAATTTAAAAGACGAAGATATTGCATTATGTACCCTGAAAAAAGAAGCACATACCCAAATTGGGTACTCCCCAATTTTGAAGTCAGTCAATATATAATATAACTAGCGACTTACGCTCGCGTTCGTCCCTAGGTACGTTTTCACGGTTAGCTATGTTTATACATAAATAGTAGCTTGCTACTTCTAAGATATTTATTTAAATTATATAGCGATTTACGTTACGTACGCACGGTTATTGCGTACGCCGTACGCGGATTTTGTTCACAATTTCATGGGTTTTAATTTTTTTTCGCGGAACCCTGATTCTTTTTCTAAAATAAAAGTAGCCTAAGTTACTCTTTACAACAGCAGCTATCTGCCAGTGAAAGTCCCGTCAAAATCGGTCCAGCGGTTTCGGAGATTAGCCGGAACAAACAGACAGACAGACAGACAAAAATTGTAAAAAATGTTGTTTTGGTATATGTACCATGTATACATCCATATGCATTTAGTAAAAAGCGGTTATTTTAATATTACAAACAGACACTCCAATTTTATATCTGTATAGATTTCATGAGTTTCATGATTTCATGGGTTTGCGTGGTACCCTAATTCTTTTTCTAGAATAAAAGTAGCCTATGTTACTTCTTATAAAATCAGCTATCTACCAGTGAAGTCTTGTCTAAATCGTTCCAGCAGTTTCGGAAATTAGACGGAACAAACAGACAGACACACAAATATTTTAAAAATTGTTATTTTTTTCTTGTATATTTTCCTACGTAAATAGTATAACCTTATATATTTTTCTACGTAAATAGTAAAAAGCTGTTATTTTGACATTACAAATAGACACTTCAATTTTATTTACTTGTATTGTAACTTTATCACTGTACTACAGTAATACTATAGTATAAGTAAATAGAAAATTGTTAGATCAGCAATTAGTTATATGTATATTCAATTTTATATATGGTCTGTGGTAAGTAATTAGTATAATATGCTGAACATTCATCATTCGAGAGTATAATCCATTCGTAAGGAGAAAATTAATTAGGCGGTAGGTAATTTGAAAACGCGGGTATCTTTTTAGATTAAAAAAATCCTTATGAATACTCAATCATTTAAATTGACTGCTTTTGATTGAGCATTGAGTAGTCGTCATTTTTTGTACTCTTTGGTCTATTCGTTTGATATACGGCTACAGATCTAGTTTCTGGATTCGAATCCTGGGTCGGGCCAAATTATATTTATGAAGTTATAGTCCTTAGTATAGAAACTGGCACGCTCATGTCTAGAAAAGCATGTAAAGTCTGCCCTACTGATTTCTTTGTTATGCTTACTTATCACGAATCATGATGAACTTCTGTGGACTCGAAGAAGAAAAGTATATAATATGAAGAAAATAATATGTGAAGGAACAAAAGAAGTATACAGAGATCTGATATAACCTATATATTGAAGTATGCTGATAAAACTACTTACTGGTGATCCTTCCGCCATTTATGCTGAAAATCCTTTTTTGTTTTGATCACTTAAAGCTACCGTAATACATTAAACGTCTGACTAAGTAAGCTAAGTCCGTGATCAGTATACAAATTTTAACAAAATAGGTATGTGTCTACAAAATCCGATTACATGAATCTCACTGAAGTATTTGCCTTTAAAAAAAATCTGCAGGACGCTTTTATACTAACTACTTTCAATAAAAACACTTAAATAATTTTGTTAATCCAACACTCTACAATAATAAATAATACAAGGTAAATTCAATGATAATGATTCATGATACTACACATTCATATGACGAATGTCCAACTAGATTTATCTCTTTAAATCTTACTTCAACAAGGACTGAGGACTACTAAACATCCCTTAAAGCCTTGCATCCACAAAAGTTGCAATCTATACTAATATTATAAAGAGGTAAAGTTTGTGAGTTTGTGAGGTTGTAGGGGGTAATCTCTGGATTTACAGAACTGATTTAGATGAAATTCGATGAAAAGATAGTTTGAGACCCTGGGAAGGACATAGGATATTTTTTATCCCAGAATACACCTTTAAGGGGGTGAAAATTAGGATAAAAGTTTGTATGGGGAATCAACCTAGGGACGAACCCGAGCGAAGCAAGGGTGAGTCGTAGTCTATATTAATAACCAAAGAAACAACCGTTCAGTACTTTTTCTCGTCTTGTCAACCGATTTTCCTTTTTTTTGTTTAGTAGCTATTGACGAGCTTTATTGTTATCAATAAAAAAATATAGAAGCAGTTAGTATTTTTTATATACATAGGTATAGGTAAGAAATTCTGATCATAAATCTTTTTTGGGTTGTGTTATAACGTGTATTCCTATATGTTGACCCGGATATCCAGCTATCATCATACCAAATTTCATCAAAATCCCTACAGTGATTTTTCTGGGATGCGGTAACAGATAGACAGACAAAAATACTAAAAACTATAGATTCGGTCTCTGTATCGATAATAAAGTCTATTTCAATAAGATTTTCCAAAAAATATTTAAGGTGCAGATTCGACTCAGTTAGAATTTTATTATATGTCTATAGATTTAAAGCAAGATATATGTACATTTGAAACTTTCTACCTGTGACGTAGAGAAGAGGGTGAATTAAGGAATACTTCTTATGTCTCGATCACTATTAACTGAACAAAATAGTGGTATAGAAACGTATATCAAAACTGTGAAGACGAGATGTATGTAAATACATAAATAGATAAATACAAAACAGTTCAATACGTTTTACTCCTCTTGTTTATTATCTGAATTTCTTTTTTTGAGTAGCTATTGACGAGCTTTAGTGTTATCAAAACAATTCTTGAAAATTTTTTTTTTCATATAGGTAGGTAAATTTTATTCATATATTTTATATTATATTATTATTTTATTTATTATATGTTTTCCTCAAATCTTCAATAACATTTACACCACTACACAAACGCCGACCATTACGCAAACACTAGTATACTGAAAATATAATAAAATAAAAATAGTACCTATTGTTACCAAAATATGATAGCATAGTTGAAATAATTAAACGACCCTGACTTTTACTCTTTTTAAATAAGTACAGTTTATGTGTACATTTTTAAAGTAAAGTAAAATTCCAAATGTCGCAGTGAAAAACGTTCACTTGAGAGGGAAAATGAGGAACGCTATAATTATAAATTTACTGGCGCAACTCAGTAAGCTACGGCATATCTTTAGGGTTGGTGCCGATAGATGCGGATTTAATTTGTATGAATCTCGGCCATTGCTTTTTGCGAAAAACTAATATCCAAACCAACCGATGAGAAACCTGCTAGGATAATTCCGTGGCTGGCGTGAATATCTCTCAGTGTAAATGTCAGTTTTACATCGAATTCAAATTATTATATTTAACAAAAAACATAAATACTTTCCAAAATAACTTAAAAATAATTATTTAACCATTAGGTATTCTTTTAACTTGCTCCACCTTACGATATGTACTAACCCTTTTATTAAAGAACTAGCGTCTCACCCTCGCTCCGCTCAGATTCGTCCCTACTTACGTTTTAACGTTTAGTATAGATTTCTCAGAGATGAGATATTTTCCCGCAGTAAAAAGTATTCTATATGTTGACCCGGATAACCAGCTATCATCATACCAAATTTCATCAAAATCTGTCCAGTGTTTTTTTCGTGATACGATCACAGACATACAGACAGAAGTACAGACAGACAAAATTCTAAAAACTATATATTCGATCTCTGTATCGATAATAACGTCTATTTCAATAAGATTACCAAAAAATATTTAATGTACAGATTCGGCTCAGTTACAATTTTATTATATAGACATAAATAGAAGTATCTTTTATTAAAAAAATCCATTGTCAACTGGCGAAGATTGAAAAAAAATTGAAATTGTATATCTTTTCTTTGAAGTGCCTCCATCGCTTTCCAGTTGATAAATTATCTTTATGCCAATCTTTAAGTCGGTACCCTTATTCTGCTATATATTGCTACGTGCAAAGAGAATAAGGCAAAAACATAATAATAAGTACACATTCAGAATAACAAGGACATTTCACATTACTAATAACTGTCGATGTCTGCGGTGATATGCATATGTATATGGAGTAGTCAACAACAACCACATTCCGCTTAATGAGCGCAAGAAGGGGAAACTCCAGGCTATATCAGAATATTAATTGTAAAAACGTATTAAAACGTATGTTCTATTTTTTTAAATAAAACTATATTTTCGGTTTTTGTACGGATTTATTTAGATTTTTGGTTACCAGTGGTTTGAAATACTTTACAGCCAAAAACACTAATTATAATAAAATACAGGTAGCCAAAAATCAAAGTAAATCCGAGAAAAAATCCGAAAACATAGTTTTATTTAAAATGTCAAATATTCGCGTAAATCTATAAGTGTTCTAATTCAGACTAAAAATTAAAATTATTTAGAGCACTGCGTGACCTAAATCTGTATTCTTAATTTTTAATTGTTTCTGTAGTAATTTTTTAATAATTTTAATGTGCTGTTAATATTTTAATGAATTATGTTTTAACTCAATTCTATTTATTTTTGATCGTTTTGTCTGGAGTAATTTTTTATTGCATGTACCTATTGTTCTCCATTATTTGTATACGTGTTTTTTTGCAATGCGTGTAACACCTATAATTAAGATAACATTTAGACTCCTTGTGTGCTATAATTTTGTGTATTTGTTAATATATATCTTGTTGGTGTTAGTAATAAATAAATAAATTAATAAATAAATAAATCTGACCTGACTGAGTGCAGTTGGCGGAATTCACGTGTTTTTCGAAAGCTAGCTAGGTTCTCTCAGACATGCAGGTTTCCTCACGAAGTTATCATTCGTCGTAAGATAAATGGTAAATATATTAAAAATAAAAATATCAAACGTACGAAATCTTGAATTTGAACCCGCTTCACTTGATTTCCCAAACAAACGCGCTATTATTGCCTACAAAAAATATATATAAATACAAAAAAAAATAATGAATGAAAGCCCTACCCGCAGTGTCTTACGTAAGTAAGCACAGTATCATCACACTGGCTTTAAACTCTCAGATATTTCAGTACAAAAGTTTTTCCGAGTTCGCGGTAACGTAAGTCTAGGTCAGTGGGTCTGCTGTCAAGAGCTGAGTAGAAAGCATTGAAGGCGAGATTTCAATTCGCAATGAATTGAAACGATCGTGTTATATTAAAATTTTATTTCGCTTTTAGATTCCAAAGTTAATAAGTAAAGTGATTTCATATAGCACTAATATTATAAATGTTAGTCTGTGTATTGTGTAACTTTTTCACGCTGTAAGAGTTTTTTTGTGAAATTCGGAATGAATATATTTCTTATATCGTGAAACACATCGACTAATTTTCATCGACAAATGAAACTTGCTGCACAATGAACAGGAAGTCTACACTATTACTCGTATCATAAAGAGGAAACATTTGTATGTTTGTAACGAATAAACACAAAAATTACTAGACTGATTTAAATGAAATTTGGTAAGAAGATAGTTTAAGCCCCTGGAAAGGACATAGAATGGTTTTCATCCCGGAAATCATCCCTTAAGAGGGTGAAATTGGGTATGAAAGTTTGTATGGAGGATCAACCTAGGGACGAACCCAAACAAAGCGAGGGTAAGTCCCTAGTATTATATATACTGGAATAGCACAGAATATTTTTTATCCCGATAATTCATTCAAGTTAGACAATAATTCAACTTTAACGCATTTAACAATGCTTTAGTTTTATATTTTACAAGCTTTTATTTAACTTGCTACGTTTGTTAGTTAATATATTATTGTATGGGTCAGGTACAAGCTGACTTAGTACCACTTCCTCACCCTACAAAATTGAAAATTTTCATATCACTAACATGTAAAATTTTAAGAGTTCACAGTTCCTTTGATAAAAATGAATCTTTTAGATATAATTATCTGACCTGATTCTTCATCTAGAATTGGTTCCAGACGAAGCAACTTCTTAACGATGATCAAACAATACAGACACGAAATTTTATATACGCATACAATTATTATAGCCCATTCTAAAATCTACTACGCCCATGTTTTTTACTATTAATGTATTCTATACCTATACATATCCTACATATTTGGGTGCTGCCCAAAAAACTTGGAATACAAAAATACTAAATACACAGCTAAAGCCGCAGATAGTTAACATACATTTTGTTTTGTATTTATACTTTTTAATATGTTTCGAAGTAAACTTTAAAATACCTATCCTATATACCTAATAAATATCCTTTAATATACCTAATAAAACTATCTTCCAATAAAATCATTAATTTCATTAACTAATAGACAAAGCACATCTGTCAAAATCCAATTTCTAGCTCTTAAAAATATGAAATACCACACAAGCGTTCCTAGTTTAAGAAAAAGAAACAGGAAAATTGATTCAGGTCACTCTTGAAGTATGGAACGAACACACACTTAGTCTATCTATCTAGGTATATATATAATAAAACTGTAAAGGTCGAATGTCTGTATATTGTAGAAAAAAAGCAAAAAACCGAGTCAGGGGGATGAAGAAGAGATGTAGAACAAATCCAGTTTTTTTTTTCATTTTTTTTGTTTCTCTGTTTGTCTGTTTTTCTGATTGTACGGGCTAATCTCCGAAACTGTTGGACTGATTTAAATGAAATTTTGCATGGTGGTACCTTATATCCTCGGTCAACATTTTAAATACTTTTCATCCCCGAAAATTAAAGAGTTCCCGTGGGATAGTTAAAAATCTATAGTAACATATACAGCTCAGTACACCAAAACCACTGATTGAATTTTAATGAAACCTTACAATAATATAGTTCATACATCAGGATAACAAATAGCTTACTTTTTATCCCGGAAAAATGTACGGTTCCCGCGGGGCAGATTTGTTTTTGTTTGTCTAAAGGCGAACTCGAACGAAGCAAGGGTGATCCGCTAGTATATATAATAAAACTCTGAGTCAAATCTGTACATTAAATATTTATATATTATTATCATTACAGGTAGCCAAATCTATAGTTTTTAGATTTTGTCTGTCTGTCTGGGAACGCATCACGAGAAAACCACTGGATAGGTTATGATGAAATTTGGTATGATGATAGCTGGTTATCCCGGTCAACATTTAGGATACTTTTTACTGCGGGAAAATATTTCATCTTTAAGAAATCTATACCTACTAACAGTTAAAACGTAGGGACGAAGTGTGTCCGAAGTGAAGTTCCGAGTGTGAGTCGCTAGTAAATAAATAAAAAGAAAAAGATATATGAAGATTGTAACAATAGGCACTCTTTCGGCAGTTTTCCATATATGAAGATGTTTGTCATTCACTCGAAATTGCTATAGGGGCTTGAAGTAAACGATTATATCACAAAAAATGTTAGACAGAAATAGAATTTCAATAGCTATTACTTAGCGTCGACTTGAACAAATTTATTGAATATGATATTCATATTTAATGTTACGAAAAAAATGAAAATCAGCGAATAGGTAAATAGGTACTTTTAAACATATTTTTAGACAGAAAAGTAAAATATTGTTTATGGAAATATACAATTTTGCAGTATAATAATAAATAATAATTAATTAATACGCGAACATTTAGTAAGAAAAAGCAACTTTTTCCACTAAATAGTGTTTTGAAACTTAATTCTATATATAATGTATGTACATCAAAGAGAACACAAACTCGAAATAAACGGTCTCTAAGCAATATCAACTGACTGTGAATGCAATCCATTACGATACATGATCTCTATTAGAGTGTACAAACTACGATGTAGTCCGCCACACACAAAATGAGATTCGCTATAAAATATAAGTATATTATGTTAATTTCTTTATATTAACTAGTTTGTCCAGTGGTCACAATTCGATTTTCATCATTTTTAGGGTTCCGTACCTCAAAAGGTAAAAAGGGAACCCTTATAAGATCACTCTCGTGTCCATCTGTCCGTTTGTCTGTCCGTCTGTCTGTCCGTGTGTCACCACCGATTTTCTCAGGAACGGATGGACCTAGCAAGTTGAAATTTATACCGGATACTGAAGTCTATAGTCGCTATTAGGTTATGAAAAACAAGGTCCTGAGCAATCCGATAAAATATAATATAGATTTTCGCGATAACTTGTAAGTACCAAAATTCACCTTAATTTTCAACTTCTTGTATTTTTCGAAGTTTTACCTTAACTTGTGCTGTAAGACCTAGCTTTTAACCAATATAACCAATAAAATTAACAATTCTAGGTCAACCTGAAGTACCCTATAAGTTTTGGGTCGAAAACTAATAGATTTAATAGATTTCCTACAAAGTACAGAACAATCGTAGGCGAGTCCGACTCGCACTTGTCTAGATTTGTTTTATTGATAAACAAGAATGAGAGTAAATCGATTGTCAAGCATAGGAGAAAAATGAACTTTTTTGTATTTACCTTAAAAAATGGTCTTCAAAAAGTTAAATGTATATTTAACTGACCTTTGAAGGTCGTTTTTGAGGTAAATACAAAACAAAAGTCAGTTAAAAATACACTGTTTCATGTTTACAAGCATCGCTCTGCCACAGACAACATGTTATGTTGTTTATGGCATGAGATTCATGGAAATTCTTATTTCCTGCTTCGCTGAAAAATAAAAAATCAGTGCCTACTGGTACAGCATTGTATTTCGAAACCATAGATAACGTTAACCGACGTTAAAAAAAACTTGGTAATATGAAAACAATTTGGAGGCCACTGTGGATAGAAAAATTTGTTTCCAATTTTTTTTAATTCAAAACACTAAAGCTCGTCAATAGTTAGTAATCTAAAAAAAAACTGTCGACAAATAGATGAGAAAACGGTACCGATGTGTTTTGGCTTTGCCTATTTATATATATAAATACGTCTATTTTACGCAATAGCAGAATGTATCGACATTGCAAGGAATTACTAAGTAAAAGATGCGTAGTTTCGTGGCGTTTTGCTGTGAAATATAGAATGAAGAAAGCTTGTAGACCTATTACATTAATACATAAAATGTTTCCTATTGACGTCCATCGTACTTGCTAAAGAATTTTATAAATACCTAAGTCATAGTTAGATATGTATATAAATAAATATGAGTTTTCAATCTATTTCTTTTGAACAGATAGTAAAACACGTGAACTTCTCACGTGTTTGTCTATTTTTATCAATTCGTGTCTGCGACAGTTTCTAGTGCGATCTTTTATTTTTACTAGAATATAATAGACATGATGTTAATAAATAAAAACTCTTATATTTCTTCAACATCTTGATCCCATAAAACAAAATGTTTTTACGATATTATTAAAAACATATATTTTTTTTTTTATAACTTTGTCTATTCTATACAGATAAATAAAATTGAAGTGTCTGTTTGCAATGTCGAAATAAAAGCTTTGGTTCCGCTTAGGGATTTGCTAGAAAAATAAAACGTACCTAAGACGCACCCGAGCGAAGCGAGAGTAAATAGCTAGTATGTATCTATATAAAATAAAAATTAAATATCTATACATATTAATTATTAATATTAAAAAGATTCAGAGTTTGTTTGTTTATTGATTTGAACGCGCTAATCTCAGGAACTACTAATCCGATTTGAAAAAAAATTTTGCGCTGGGTAGCCCGTTTATTGAGGACGGTTATACGTAATATATCATCATGCTACTATCCAAGGGAGCAGTATTGTATCCAGCCCTTTTTAACGTCCCACTGCTGGGCACGGGCCTCCCTTCAATACGAGGGGGATCAGGCCATAGTCCACCGCGCTGGCCAAGTGCGGGGTGGCGGACTTCACATGTCTTTCGAAAACTTGCTAGGTTCTCTCAGACATGCAGGTTTCCTCACGATGTTTTCCTTCACCGTAAGGCAAGTGGTAATCATGATAGAAATGATTCGCACATGAAAATATCAGAGGTGCAAGACCCGGGATTTGAACCCGCTTCACTCGGATACGAAGCGAGCGAGTTGCCATTGGGCTACCACTGCCTTTTGAAGGGAGCAGAGCAATAATATAATATATATCTATCTATTCCATACTAACCTAGGGACGAACCCGAGCGAAATGAGGGTGAGGCCCTAGTCTTGTTATATTTTTAGTAAGGTCATTGTTGATACCTAATATTTTTTATCGCCTACATTATTACAGCATTGCTTTACAAGTAGTTACTACAACATCAGCTTTATGATCACATTCACAACCTACACAACTGCTACAAATGATATGAGTTCGACTCGAATAGACTGGAATAGAGATGAAATGTTTTTTTATATTATCTTTTAAGTCTCTTGGCAGCATCTTAACAAAGTTAAATATAAAACATTGTCTCTATATTTATATAGAGTTATATATTTAGATAGTTGATATGTATCTAATACATCTAATATATTTAAACGAGCAATTCTTGTATATTTATACATTTATTTATTTATTTATACCGGCGATCTCGGAAACGGCTCTAACGATTTTGCTGAAACTTGGTATGTGGGGACTCTTGGAGGCGATAAATCGATCTAGATTAGTCTTATGTCTGGGAAAACGCGTATTTTCGAGTTTTCATGCAGTTTTCTTTGGCATTATTCCATGCAAAATATGTTAATAATTTCGCACATTTGGATATAAGCATCGTAGTCAAGCGGCCAAGGTGTGTTCGAATTCCAGTCAGATACAAACATTTTACTTTTATTTATTTTTGTATTTACTAAAGTTTTTTTGGTTTTTTATTTTTTTTATTTTAAGCTAAATTAAAAAACAAACGTACTTTTAACCAAAAACTCCGAGCGAAGCTCGGTCACCCAGGTACTTATTAGTGCGAGATACGCATTCGTATTGTAACCGTGTCAAATTGAACATAAAAAAATTATCAATTTTTTTTTTCACGTAATTTGTGTATGTAACCCGATATATTCGCCAATTGTGAACTAATTTTCGTTATAATTTTATATCACTTTAAAAGTCGTCTCATGTACCTGTATATCTAGAAAAAAATCCACATCTGTAGACGGAATAACAACATTTAAATTGATTTTGAAGGCGTAATTTCATATTATGAGTACATAATATCTACAATGTACATAAATACGTTTACTATAGGTACCAATGGGGTTTGTGGGAGTCTCATTAACGTCCGGCAATTCACCCGGGCGCGAAGCCAAGTAACACGCAGGGAGGAGGCCCACCTCGGTGGGCGGTGTACCATACGAGTCACTCCAGGTTCTTCTCTGATAGCAGCATGCATTGTTGGAGCAGAACCCATGATTGTTGTGGTCTGCTTCGGCAGGCCTGCCGTCGGAGCGTTTGTGGTTAAGTGCATAAGCGATCCTACGACGTTCTGTTCTGACGTTCTGTTGGGTTTTAGTGGCTAGTAATGGCTTCTCTTAAGCCGATGAATCCCACATAACCACCTGTATCTATGCAGATGGTAAGCATAAAGCATTTCCCAACATTAAAAAAAAAGCTATGTTTACACTATATCATAAGTTGAATTCATTTTAATTGGCCATAGAAGCTATAATTTATGCTTTAATACGGTAATTACTTTTTAATTAAAAAGGCACCCTTAGGAATTCTAATTTAACCTTGAAATCTATATATGAAATATTATACAATTCAGCAAATAAGTATAGCACACAGAAACATACATAATACCCAAATTGAATACCTACCCTTATTTACGTCGGTTATAAAAATAGAATGGAAACTTATTTATAAAGATAGCAATTCCATTAAGTGTAGTCAAAATGAGTAATTTCCCTGTGTGGGGATATAATTAATTGCTTTTAGCGCTAATGAGTTACGCTTGTCTACGCTAAGTGTAGAAACCGCGGGTCATGGTAATACTTTTTGATAAAAACACAATATATTTTTCTACTATTAATATTAATAAATACGTAAAAAATATAACCTTCTATTAAAGCTTTCTAATATACAAACTTCTGTACTGTAGTTGGTGTATAATGAAGATCGTTTAACTAATTTGTTTTTAATAATAGCTGTACACTATTATAAAGGAGATAAACTTGTTCATTTGTTTATGTATTCAGCCCTTTCTTTTTAACGTCCCACTGCTGGGCACGGGCCTCCCTTCAAGACAAGGAGAATCAGGCCATAGTTCATCACGCTGGCCAAGTGCGGATTGGCGGACTTCACATGTCTTTCGAAAACTTGCTATGTTCTCTCAAACATGCAGGTTTCCTCACGATGTTTTCCTTCACCGTAAGGCAAGTGGTAATCAAGTTAGAAAATGATTCGCACATGAAAATATCAGAGGTGCGAGACCCGGGATTTGAGCGAGCGCGTTACCACTGGACTACCACTGCCTTTTATTTGTTTATATGGAAGGGTTAATCACTGGAACTACTATATGAATTCCTTCAATTCATGAATTCTAATCTACATTATCGCTTAATAATGATTTTCTATGGCACAATACGAGCGGAATCGCAGATGAAAGCAATTAATCTCATACCTATATTAGACATCTCATACATATATTAGACACTAGCGACTCACCCTCGCTTCGCTTCGGGTTCGTCCCTAGACAAAAATAAATCTGTCCCACGGGAACCGTACATTTTTCCGGGATGATATATAGCCTATAGCCTTCCTCAGTTAACGCGCTATCTAATGCAAAAAGTTTTTTTAAATCGGATTTGCAGTTTCTGAGATTAGCGCGTTCAACCAAACAAACAAACAATTTTTTTTTCCTAATTTATATATTTCCAATTTTTAATTATAAGCTTTTATTTAGCTTACAATGTTTATTAGTTGGTATGTTTATATGAATCAAATCTTGCAAGCTCAATTTGAGCCACTTCCTCTTACTTTACAGAGTTGAAAATTTCATGTTCGTTCAGTTTTAATCAATCAATGACAATAAATTTAAATTCTCCGTCTAGGATTGACTGCGAATGAAGCAACTCTCAACTCAACCGTTATCAATACAGACATGAAATTATCTATACGTTCAATTCAATTATAATAACCTGTTCTAAAGTCCACCATAGCCTGGCTGCTGTATCCATCTCCTCAGCTGTCAACGACACTGACACGAAATTTTGTTTACGCATTCCATTATGATTTAGTTAATTTAAATATTGCACCCACATCAAGACTTGTAAACTAAAAATATAGATAAGTAAATTGATAATAAAAAAAAACATTTTTTAAAACTTATTTGTTTGGTCCAATAAGACGAAAATGAACCTATCAAATCATTATGTGAAAAAGAGTTTTTAACAATTAGTTTAATACACACAAACTTAAGCACCCGATGACTTCATGAACTAAATAATTTCGCGCCATTAAGACGAATATGCTTTGGCTTGCTTTGAAAATTCTAGATATTTTAATATCTAAAGTACCTATTTATTGTACAAAGTAGTTCAAATAAACTATTCAGATTATAACATTTTATAATGTAAAATATAGATCGGACCGAGTACGCTGTATAATGCTTTTAGTCTAATGAAATGATATGAAGTGAACCGTTTTAATACTAGATAGTTTACTCAAGTCATGTTTTTAATTATTATAAGCTTTTAAAATATTTGTTATCTCGAGTCACTTTCAAGATAAAATTTATTAAAAATAGAAAAAAGATTTAGTATACTGCAAATATTTTTATGAATGGCGCGGGAAATGCGGAAATCGTTTTTTTTTTTTCATTTAAAAGCATAACAAAAGGCAGTCATAATAAGGTCATATGTTACGAGGCTATAATGACATATTAAAGCGCTCAGTATTTAAAATGCACCGAAACGAATGCACTTTAAGAGATGCAGATTAAATAATGGACACTATATGTAAGTATAAATAAAAAAATGGATATTTTCGTTTTTTTTTTTAGATTATATTCTTTATATATTCTAAGATTTATGTGTACTGATTTAAATTATATATTAAAAAATAGTTGTCTTTCACAAAAAATATTTTTTTACATAGGAAGAATAATTTCGCTACTATAACTTAAGAATAATAATTTAAAAAAAAAAACAAATTTTGACACATTAATATAATCACAATATGAATAAATTAAAAATAAACCCAACAGATGTATTTAAACGAGAAATTCCATTTATTTTAGCAACTAAATAGGTCAGCGCATTATTTGTGGCCAAACAAGCTGTATCGTTAAAAAATTGATCATCGTCCGCGTCCCAGGCACATGGCTCCCTGCCCCGCGCCACAGCTGGCACGCCCATGTCTTAGCTAGCACCTGTTGGAAACGGGTCGGTTAGGTACTCACCAGTCTACCAACACACTTGCTGGTAGATATCCTGCGAAGTAAAGCTCTCCTCTCGGTTTCATTGTCGCTGTCCGTGTTATCCTCGTAACCCTTTCTTTCACCGGTCGCACTCCCTTCTGCCACTGACATCGCGCCGCGGGCGCTCGCTATCACTTAGTAAACACATGAAACGGGACTACATCATACAGAATTCACTAATTTTCACATTGTATAATTATTCGCTACCTCGCTGACATTTCGGGCGAGCGCCATGACCACTGTGACAATCCGGGAGGAAAACAAAACAAGATTACTACTGGTGGTGACATCTTGCAGCGTTTTAGGGAATTAAATGGAAAAGTCGAGGAAATTTTCAGTGGTTTAAGGTGTGGGAAAATGTTACTAGATGGCGATAGTGATACGACACTTTAATATAATAATTATATATAATCTGTTGCTTGATATTTTATAATATACTAGCGACTCACCCTGGCTCAGCTTACGTTTAGTGTAGATTTCTCAGAGGTGACATACTTTCCCGCAATAAAAAAGTATCCTGTGTGTTAACCCGGATAACCAGCTATCATCATATCATCATACCAAATTTCATCAAAATCTGTCCAGTGGTTTTCTCGTGATGCGGTAACATATAGACAGACCAAATTCTAAAGTCTACAGATCGGCCTCTGTATTGATAATAATGTCTATTTCAATAAGATTTTCCAAAAAATACAACACCTTTTTTTTGAAGGAATGCAGATTATAACAGCAAAGAACGCATCCAAATTTGTTTAGGTATTTTTGAGATTAGCGTGCACATACAGATATGTACGTACAGATAGACAATAGAGAAGAAAAGAGAGAAAAAAAATCTTATTTAATATTAACTAGATGAATTAGCGTTCTAAAATGAGGTTGGTATGAATAGATATATCCTTCTTCTACTATTTAATATTTTTCAGAAGATTTTTTAAAGAATTCTAGAACACAAATTCAAATTTATGAAATAATAAAATTCAAATCTTTCAGCTCATTTATCGGAAGTCCAACGTACGATGCGCACATTGTGAATTTTGAGTTTTTTTTTTTTTGTATTTTTTTTATTAGTTTTTAGGTTAATGTTAAGCGACAACTTACTAATAATATTTTGATATCTTTTTGAGAAATTTACAAGTATCTGGAGCTAAACAACGGTAAATTTTCAAGATGAGGGAAATCATTAATCTTCAAGTCGGTTCGTGTGGGAACCAAATTGGAGGGAAGGTAAAACTATCCTACATATCAATCCTGCCTAGATAAATATAGATTAAATACTTACGTTGGACTTTTAGGTCATAGTTAAAACATTGGTAGTTTTATTTTAATATATAATTAAAAAAGTTAAAGGTGTAAAGTCGCGAAATTGAGTGTGAAATGATAACGTGCCTCTACAAGGGATATACTTCGTATTTCCCTATTACCGCCGAGTTTGTGTAACTAAGCGTAGCGCATTCATAATTTATAATAGGGCTACGTTTAGTCCGACGATTATTTCACCTTTGCTTTATGAATAAAGCATATTAGAAAGTGTTTTTTTTAAATGCTACATCTTGATTTTTAATATTAGAATTTTATCATTAATAAAAAAATGCTTGATAACTTTCTATCCTAAACATAAATATTATAAGCTAAATTTCTTTTTGCAGTTCTGGGAGGTAATATCTGACGAGCATGGCATCGATCCAAGCGGCTGCTACCATGGCGATTCAGACTTGCAACTAGAACGCATCAATGTATACTACAATGAAGCTAGTGGCGGTAAATACGTACCGCGAGCCGTCTTAATAGATCTTAAACCTTCCACTATGGACGCAGTCCGATCTGGGCCTTTTGGCTGTCTCTATCGTCCTGACAACTTTGTATATGGCCAAGGCGGAGCCGCTAACAATTGGGCAAGAGGACACTATACTGAAGGCGTCGAAATCTTAGAATCTGCACTTGATGTGATAAGACGAGAAGCAGAAGGTTGTGACTGTATGCAAGGTTTCCAACTTTGTCATTCGTTAGGTGGCGGAACCGGCTCTGGTATGGGCACGTTACTCGTAAATCGAATTCGAGAAGAATATCCCGACCGTATCATCCTGTCTTTCTCCATATTCCCAAGCGCACGAGTTTCCGATTGCGTTGTTGAACCATATAATACCACTCTGTCCGTCAATCAGCTAGTAGAAAACACTGATCACACATTTAGTTTAGATAACGAAGCTTTGTACGACATATGCTTCAGAACACTAAAGCTTACTACGCCAACATATGGAGACTTAAATCACTTATTATGCGCTACCATGTCGGGTATCACGACATGTTTGCGTTTTCCTGGGCAATTAAACGCAGATTTGCGTAAATTGGCCGTCAACATGGTACCATTCCCACGCCTTCATTTCTACACGCCTGGTTTTGCTCCACTCACATCAAGAGGCTCACAACAGTACAGAGCCCTCACGGTACCAGAATTAACCTTACAGATGTTCGACGCTAAGAACATGATGGTTGCATGTGATCCACGACATGGCAGATATCTCACTGTTGCCACAATATTCAGAGGTCGTATGTCTATGAAAGAAGTAGACGAGCAAATACTGAATATACAGAATAAGAATAGCACATACTTTGTGGAGTGGATTCCAAATAATTGCAAGATTGCTGTATGTGATATACCACCACGAGGATTAAAAATGGCGTCTACGTTTATAGGAAATACGACAGCTATACAAATTGTATTCAAAAGAATTGCAGAACAGTTTGTTGCGATGTTTAGGAGAAAAGCTTTCCTTCATTGGTACACAGGCGAGGGTATGGATGAATTGGAATTTACAGAAGCAGAAAGTAATATGAACGATCTTATATCAGAGTATCAACAGTACCAGGATGCCACTGCAGATGATGAGGGAGAGTTTGAGGAAGAAGCAGAAGGTGAAGAAGGAATGGAGGAATAAAACGATTCGACTTCATTTACTTTTATATCCTCATAAAAGATAAATAAAAAACATACATTAATATGTTTTTAATTATTTAGCTTATATTCAATTTAAACATAATAGATGCTTAGATATTATACCTAGTATAATACTTATAAAATACTCTTGAGTACAATCTGTTTCAGAGTAGGCAAAAATTTAGCTTCACGTGAAATAACGCGGTAGTTAGTAATACGTTACGCGGTAGTTTCACTAGTAATATATCGTACTACTAACACCCTTAACCCTATAAAGGTACTAGTGAAACTACTTGGAAATAACCAATTAAAATCCGCTTAAGGATATAACACAAGGTTCGAAATTCTGAAATGACAACACACCCCATATTCTATCTTCCACAAAGTGAGTTGCCTGGAATGCCCATTTTCTATGACCTTGACAACATTCACTTCTTAATAGCGATGCCGAGTTATCGATAGTAGTATTATTATCGGAATTGATATTGAAAATCGGGATAGTATCGATTACATCAATAACGCTTAACTATCGAGGCTAAATAATAATATAAACTGTCGATACTGTTGTAAGTCATCAATATTGTGTTATGGGAGTATTATAGGACTTCGGGCCCGTGATTACACTTTTGTTACAGTGGTTAACTGAGCACATCTATGACCGATTTAGGGCAACTACCTTTAGTATTCTTATTACTTACTATATTTATAGGTAGTTTTTGACCCCATTTTAGTTTTTATGTACTTTTGACACTACTTTTTTATGTACTTAAATAATTCAAATAAAAATTCTTTGTGTGGATTATTTAATTGTAATGAAAAAAGAAAAACAATCTTCGTATTTATTTTTATTACGATAAAATGATTTCAAACTTAGCGTAAATAATAAATATGTTTTATATTAATCTTCAACATCTTCGTCAAATTCGCCTTCATCATCTGCTGTAGCGTCCTGGCACTGTTGGTACTCTGAAACGAGATCATTCATGTTGCTTTCAGCTTCTGTAAATTCCATTTCATCCATACCTTCATCTGTGTACCAATGTAAAAAAGCTTTCCGCCTGAACATGGCTGTAAACTGCTCAGAAATTCTTTTAAATAATTCTTGAATGGCCGTTGTATTTACTATTAAGGTGGCGGACATTTTAAGGCCACGTGGTGGTATGTCACAGACGGCAGTTTTAACGTTATTTGGAATCCATTCTACAAAATAACTGCTGTTCTTGTTTTGTATGTTAAGCATATGTTCGTCCACTTCTTTCATGGACATTCGACCGCGAAACACGGCAGCAGCGGTGAGATATCGACCGTGTCGTGGGTCGCACGCTGCCAACATGTTCTTGGCATCGAACATTTGCCTAGCAAGGTCTGGTACAGATAAAGGTCGGTATTGCGGCGTATTTCGTGCCGTGAGTGGTGCAAATCCAGGTATAAAGAAATGTAATCGTGGAAAAGGTACCATGTTCACTGCAAGTTTCCGTAAATCTGCGTTTAATTGCCCAGGAAACCGAAGACAAGTAGTCACCCCAGACATTGTTGCTGAAATCAAATGGTTGAGATCTCCATAAGTTGGAGTCAATTTTAGAGTCCGGAAGCAAATATCATATAGAGCTTCGTTATCAATGCAAAATGTCTCATCTGTGTTTTCTACTAATTGATGGACTGATAATGTTGCATTGTAGGGTTCTACAACAGTATCCGATACTTTAGGACTAGGCACGACTGAAAAAGTATTCATAATACGGTCAGGATACTCTTCTCTGATCTTAGATATAAGCAAAGTTCCCATACCGGATCCAGTGCCACCACCTAGTGAATGTGTCAATTGAAATCCTTGTATGCAGTCACAATCTTCTGTTTCTTTTCTTACTACATCGAGTACTGCATCTACTATTTCAGCTCCTTCTGTATAATGTCCTTTAGCCCAGTTATTGCCAGCACCAGATTGTCCGAAAATGAAATTTTCTGGACGAAATATTTGCCCGATAGGGCCAGATCTAATAGAGTCCATAGTTGCTGGCTCCAGGTCAACAAGAACTGCGCGTGGCACGTATTTACCACCAATGCCTTCATTGTAATAAACGTTAATACGCTCGAGTTGTAAAAATGAGTCTCCGTGGTAGTGGCCTGTGGCGTCGATTCCGTGCTCATCTGATATTACTTCCCAGAACTGTAAATAATATAATTATAATGAAAAAAATAAAAAGGAAAATAACAAAAATGATAACATGAAATAGTTTGTTGATTTTAACTAGCGTAGATTTTTTCGTTGCTATCACTTTCGTTTACTTGTTTCTTTTTATTCATTAAACTTCATATTCTATTCAGCCCTTTTTAACGTCCCACTGCTGAGTATGGGTCTCCCTTCAATATGAGGGGGATCAGGCCATAATCCACCACGCTAGCCAAGTGCGGGTTGGCGGACTTCACATGTCTTTCAAAAACTTGTTAGGTTCTCTCAGACATGCAGGTTTCCTCACCGTAAGGCAAATGGTAATCATGTTAGTTACTTCGTATTACCTATAGGTAAGCTATTATATCGTGACTAAACAATCCCATATGTTATAGATATAGGAAAATAAATTTAGAGAAAGCTAAGGTTAATCGATAAACATCAAAAGGTGACTATTATACAAATAATAATATACTGTAGTTTTTAACCGACTTCCAAAAAAAGGAGGAGGTTCTCAATTCGACCGTATATATGTTTTTTTTTTTTTTTGCATTTTAAAAGCACTACGATTTGGATTGATAAAAAAAGTTGTTGAGGGTGACCTGATTCACTATCGGTTAGTCACAAAGGTAACTTAAGAAAAAAGTAAGCAAACAACTCTGTAAACAGGCACTGGGTCTAGTTATATTACTCTTAGTAGGTACCTAATTATAATGTATAATATTATGTATATATAATATTATAATACCTTTTCCCCAATCTGATTTCCACATTGTCCTGCTTGAATATGAACGATTTCTCTCATTTTACAGCTAGCTGCACAAAAAATTTAGATATCTAAAAATATTATTAAAATTTAGTTCACCAGAAAAATTGAGGCATATATTATTTATTTAATTTAAATAAACTTAAATTTTAAATAAATAAAAAAAAACAAAAAATATCGAAATCAGCACACGTGCATTTTACAAGAAATTTTGTTATATTATGATGGATTGATTCTTTTTTTTAATTTTATTCATTCTTATTTTGAAAAGTTTAAATTTAGCTTGTTGCTATCTCTTTTGAAAAACTTTAAAGGCGGCTACACACACAACATTTTGATAATAATTGGATGCGTAGGCCAAACACTTTTGTCGGTCTTGTGGGTTCGCTTATTCAACACTAGCGGCTCACGCTCGATTCGCTCGGTTTCGCCTCTGAAAAAATAAATACAAATCTATCTCACGAGGACCTTACATTTTTCGGGATAAAAAGTAGCCTATGTATTATTCTAATGTATGAGCTACATTATTGTAAATTTTCATTAAAAGTCCATTCAGCTGTTTTTGCGTGAAAGACTAACAAACATCCATACATCCTCACAAACTTTCGCATGTGTAATATTAGTCCGATATAAATAAAGTACGAGCACTGCATAACGCTTACATATCTCAATTAATATAAACGCAATTGAAAGAGTCAGATCTTGGAAAGGTCTAGACACTGAATATATTATACTAGAGACTTAAATTAGTAGTAGAAGTTCGGCTTAGTTACAATTTTATTATATGTATAGGTTTATACATGTATTTATACATGTATTTAAGATAGCTTTTGCCCGCGCCTTCGTCCGCGTGAAATAATGACTGCTCACAGAGCTACCGCTCCCCTCTCACGACAGCCCCGTCCTCGCCTTGTATCGGGCTGAGAGCGCGCTCATCCATAGTCCGCGTAAAGTTAAATATGTATATTTTAAAACTATGATTGTATGTTTTAAAATATGTATATTTTAAAATATGTATATTTTAAAACATGATGTTCACCGGTGGTAGGACTCTGTCAAGCCTGAGGAGTCCGACTGGATGGGTACCACCCCCTTATCTATTTCTGCCGCCAAGCAACAATGATTGCATTGTTGTGTTCCGGTTTGAAGGATAAGGTAGCCAGCGCAATTACAGGCAAGAGGCATATCATCTTAGTCCTCACAGTGACAACGCACCTGTGGTTCTGCATTTTTGTTACTTAAAACCTAAGTGCATGAACCGTAGGTGTTATGGGCGACAGGTGCTGCTGTCCATCAGGTGGTCTGTCTGCTCGTTTGTCACTGAATGTTATAAAAAAAAAAAAAAAAATGATATCTCCTAAGGTATTTATTGAAATGAAACAATGTCAGGGATAATTTTGTTCAAAATTAAATACTTGTAATGAATAATATATTTATTTGGATAAGAATTAATATCATGTTTATAAAAACACCTTCGGAAGTAATGCATTATTTTAGAACAAATTTGATTACCATAAAAAGGGTTATATTGAGTCAACGTTAAAAGATAGACATATGCTGTCGCGGACTTTTTTTAGAACTTTTAAAGGGGAACAATTGCGTCATACACGATTTTTGCGTAACATTAACCGTTTACGCAGCGCACGCAACGGAAGCTCTCAAAAGGAATCATATTTTCCCGTTTTTGCAACATTTTTCATTTACGCTCCTATTGGTTGTAGCGTAATGTTCTATAGCCTAAAGCCTTCCTCGATAAGTGGACTATCCAACACAAAAAGAATTTTTCAATTCCAACCAGTAGTTCCTGAGATTAGAGCGTTCAACCAAACAAACAAACAAACAAACAAACAAACTCTTTAGCTTTATAATATTAGTATAGATATATATTTATGTGCAGCAAAAACATCGCCTACCATTTCTTTAAGTACTCCTACCTAAGGTGGCCTGGAAGAGATCGCTTATAGCGGTAAGGCTTCCTTCTTTTGTATATTTCTTTTGAGTTTTGTGGTGTACAATTAACTATATTTATAAACTAATAAAAGCGTGAATTGGAACACAGAATACTAGCAAATGTCAATATTAACTTTAATTCCAATTGTCACTGTCACTGTCAGCAGAAAAATAGATTTTCTTCAAGAAATTCTAATTTAGGAAAACGATTATAATAAAAAAGGTGAAAAATGTCCGTACGTCTTGGCGGTGCTCTCAAGGAGTTGAGGATCCACTTATGCCAAACAAGCAAACAATCAGCTGGTGTTAGGTAGGTTTGATTACATAAACATTCTTATAACCTGCAATTCAAAAACTAAATTGTATAAAAATAAATATGCAACAACTTGAAAGTTCTCATTCTTAAAATCCACAATAATTTATGTTATTTATGTGAGAAACAATTTCTAACTAAAAATAGCTTTAATTTCAAAGCAATCCTGTCTTGTTTTAATGGTTGGTGATATTTTTTTATTTAACTTTCAAATGTAATTTCCTCATAATTACTACCCTCAGTGTAGCTAACTACTATTTTCAGAGAGTTTATCCAGAAAAATTATGTAAATATCAAGAAAGAGAATCCAAATTTCCCAATACTAATTCGTGAATGTAGTGGAATTCAACCTCGAGTTTGGGCGAGATATGGTAAGATAACAAGTTAATAAAAAATATATATAAAGAAAGACATTGTTTTATAAGAAGAGCATAGACAACTAACTACCTTTTCAAAACTAAATTGCAAAAATATTTGCAGAAAGAGGCTATGAACTATGTGAATCTTTGTGTGACTTTTCAAGTGAACAAGTGATGGCAATAATTAAAAAACTAAGCACTGCGTAAAGACCTTATTTTTTAGTTTTAAAGTATTCTTTGTTGGTTATTTTAATTAGAGGTATTAGGTACTTCTATTACTCGTTCATAATATTTCTTTTATTTTGTTATTGTAATATTTTTTTAGTTTATTAGCCATTTTGTTTTTTTCTTTTCTCTTTATATATTAGTTATATAATCCCTTTAAGTATATAGTTTTGATTTTTTCCTTTTTTATTAAGTTTTAATAAGTATATTAACATAAATAATGCTAGTTATATTCCGAATATATCTAGGATTATACATTATTTGTTATAACTAGCAAAGTATATTATGAATATATAAATAAAATTCTCTTTTTATTTCAGACAAAGGTTTTGAAAAGAGCGCTCCATTAACTAACTTATCATCTAATGATGTTTTATCAGCCATCAAACAACTTGCAAAGTGAACATCTTAATTTTTATTTATAATGTATATAGCTATAGACAATTTTAATTTGAATAAAACCACAGAGAAATAAATTATTTTTTTTATTGTACTTGTGTTACTACAAAATAACAGATGTAAAAATCAACTAGAAAACTACAATGGCTCAAAAGTTATCACAAAATGGAACAGCAGATTAATATGTATTTCTAAAAGTTTTATTATGACATTGTATTTTTTCCATGCCTAAGTATATACTTGTAAAACATACATGAAAATACATATCCTACATACATTGACGATGTGAGGCGAGTAATATTTTAGAAAATTGTATAATTTAAAATTATAATTGGATAAAAATTAGTATTATGTTAAAAAAATCCTGGAAATTTTGGGCAAATTAGTCAATAACAAAACTAATAAATGATAGATATAATATTCAAAGTTTTAAAACTAAAATATTTTATCACCTTTCATGAGAGATTTGCATCTTACTTGGTGTTAAATATGTTCATTTGTCAAATAAGCATTTCTGTTTGTTGACATTTTAGTTATGGAATATTTTTTTTAATAAATAATAAGTATAAGATATATTAAACAATATTATTCTGTGACCAGCACAATAAATCCCTGTGGCATAATAATTTTAAAAATGGACAAATATATGAAAAGAAATGATACCTTACAAATTTAATCTAAATCAATGGTCATACATACTATATTTATTATTTTAATATTAACGTGACCAATGTTACATTATTGTCATACTACTTTTGCACTGTGCACATAGATGTTATATATATATATATATATATATATATATATATATATATATATATATATATATATATATATATATATGTATGTATGTATTGCTTGCTAAATATTCGAAATCGTACAAGTTGGCGTATAACGCCTTCGTATCAAGTCTGGCCAACTTAAATTATATATAGTGTATAGTATACTATTATAAAGAAGAAATATTTATATTTTTGTATGCTTTTAACGAAAAAACTCAAAAACTACTGGATCGATTTAGATAAAATTTAGTAAGAAGATAGTTTGAGACCCTGGTAAGGACATATGGTATATTTTATTCAGGAAATCGTCCCTTAAGGGGATGAATGATGAAAAAATGAAGAGGAAAGTTTGTATGGGGAATCAACCTAGGGACGAACCCGAGCGAAGCGAGGATGAGTCACTAGTCTTATATACACTTAGGGCTGGTAACTATTTTATCAGCTAAGCATTTTTTTTTAATTCCGACTAGTAGTCGTTCCAGAGGTTTAACCTCTGGTATATTAGGTATATTTATTTATAATAATATATACCTATTTTTTTCATAATGGTTTAGAATTGCGTCAATAGACGCAATACATTGAACATTCTGCCAATGTCACATATTGCGAGGAAGACACAAATGAGTTTGAGCGGTAATTTTGAAATTTAGCAGTGTTAAAGTGAAATCATATTACTCATTATAGTGATATAGATGACACGACACCAGCGCCATCTTGGATCAATTTGTTTTGTATACAAGATGGTGGATATGAAGTATAACAATGTACAAAAATTTGTAATCGTGTTGTTAAAATTCAACTATCAATCGCTATAGGCACTAGTTACAGTTGCTTCGGATATCTTTAAAAGAAAGAAGACTTTAGGCACTTAATATATAAAACTACAATCTAATATCATAAATTTTCTAATACCATTCTGCACTAATCTAAAACAAATTAATTCCTTCATTTAGTTAGCAATTTCACATTTAGTTTTGGCATCATTGATAACATTTTAAAAAAAAACAATATGGCTTCACAATTTTTAATATCACCTGATGCATGTAGGTGTCAACACAACTTAATACAAGAAATTAAAACTTAAAGAACCTTCATCGCATATATAAATATTATTTTACTATTATTTAAATCATATTATGGGCTAGACTAAGTATAATGTGACTTAAACTTTCTTTTCTATTAATATACTTGTTTTTGTGTAGTTATCTTACTTTTTACCTTATATATTTGTAAATTGTAATGGTATTTGTTTGAAAAAATATTTTAAAAACTCTATAATCAGTCATAATATAAAATTAACTTAAAAACTTCTAACACACATCCAATATGATACCAAAACTATTATTTATTTAAAGTACTTTTTAGAAGGGTGGTAACCCAAACATTTCTGGTTGAAATTTGGCTAACGTTGGCAATACTATTGTAGCGTGGGTTGTCAATCTCTTGTCCAAGTGGGGGTCTGGCACCATCACTACTTGCATACCAGCAGATACACCCGCTGTCACACCATGTGGTGAATCTTCGAATACTAAGCACTGTAAAAAATCAGCCCTTAAAATTGTATATTTTATCATTTTATTTTTATAACCAACTGCTATTTATTATTATTTTCTTTTGCTACAAAAATATATTTAATATTTTTTATCGTTGGAAAAATAAAATATATTTTACATCACAGACCATTTTTTTTAAACAGTCTTAGCTTTAAGAAAGTTAGGCGCCAACTATAAACTCAATAGAAGTTAACACTACAGATATATTTGATACCAAATTATATAATTTAGATTTTTATTTGTCAATGAACGGAAGTGAGAAATACATGAAAACGCGAAATTTTGCGTGAACTTTATTCCATCCGTACCTTATCTGGTGAAGGTTTGTCAGGAAACCTGTTTACTGCTACCAAGAATATGTCAGGGTGTGGTTTCCCATACTTCACTTCCTTGTCAGTACTCCCCATGACCATATGATGAAAGTAGCTGAATAGTTCTTTATGGGGTTCTATTTTGGTCTTCACTGAACGTTCACTTGAGGATGTTGCAAGTGCGAATGGCACTTTCGTTTTGTGGAGATGTCGAATAAGCTTTTCTGCTCCTATAAAGTTTTTAGTCTAATATAGTTAATTATAATGATGTTGAATTTGTAAATTAATTACTTTAAATATGAAATGTTTGTATGTGCTTGTAAGTGCTAGTTTGTGTTGGAGGGATTTGGACGAAATTTAGTACACAAATAGATTAAGACTATAAAATAACATATAAGCTGTTACTAAGGAAATTTGCCAAAAGGTGGCGTTGATCGTATGCCAAAATATGTTTTCGGGTCAAATCGCAAAAGGCACTCAGGAACACAATCAAGTAAAGAGAAGGTAAGTTAACTAGTAAACAAAAATAGTCTGAAGAATAGCTCAAATTAGCACTGGTCTATTTCTTTGTATAGAATAGGGGAAACTTTAGTAGTATAGTATTATGTAACCTGTGTCATAACTATGCACCAAATAAAAATTGAAAAACATAATATGATGCAGTTCTAATGTAATGTCATTTCTTGAAAGTCATGTATTGTAAAGATAAGATATTATACTTGAAATTCTGGAATTTTCTATCTACTTAACAGGAGGAACATAAAAGTAATTAATTAATTATGAATTAATTTAAAAAAAAAACATTCGAGAATTTTGGTAAAACAAATAATGTTTGGTTGGTATTTGTCTTTTTATTATATCATAACTATCAAAACCCGCGGCTTAGCTAAAACTACAACAAAAAAACTTTAAAATGTAGGTTTCATACAAATTTTCATCCCTTATTTTATCTCCTTATGGGATGAATTTCAAAAAACGCTAAATCACGTATTTATTTAATTGTATTGAAGAGCATTAATACCAAGTTTCAAGAAATTCTGATCATAAATAGTTTTTGGGTTGTGTTACAATGTGTACTCCCGTGGGAATGAAATCTCCCGTGGTAAAAAGTATCCTATATGTTGACCTGGATATCCAGCTATCATCATACCAAATTTCATCAAAATCTCTTAAGTGGTTTTTCTGTAATGTGGTAACAGACAGACAAAAATTCTAAAAACTACAGATTCGGCCTCTGTATCGGTAATAATGTCTATTTCAATAAGATTTTCCAAAAAATATTTAAGGTACAGATTCGATATAGTTAGAATTTTATTATATGTATAGATTAAATTAAATAAATAAGAGGTATCAGAAGTTTACGAATGATATTAATACTTCAATTATGTAGATAATTCATTCCATAAAATATTTTATCATACTTTATATTACTATTTTATAAGCTATACTTAAATACTTTTATTTACAAATCAAACAAATGTTTGCATGAAATAGTGGCAATAACTTAAGCTGTTTTCATTCAAATTAATTGCATATTATGCTCAATACATCCATATTAATTTTATATTTTAAATGTGAAAGTTTGTGAGTATGGATGTTTGTTACTCTTTCACGCCAGAACGGCAGAACGGATCTAGATAAACTTTAGCACAGAGATAGATTATAGTCTAGAATAGCACATAGGCTACTTTTTATTCCGGAAAAACGTACAGTTCCTGTGGGAAAGTTTTGTTTTTCTTTTCCCCGAGGCGAAGCCGAGCGAAGCAAGGGTGAGCCGCAAGTTAATTTATAATTTTATTAATTTTTAACAAACCATCTAACAAAGGTGTTCCAGCCAGCATAGTATCCCCAAGCTCTAACAATTGATTCCTGAACTCGGTGGGTGATACAGGAAGATTTAATTCTTTGCACAATATTTCAGATAGCCGTTGCTCTGTCCCTCCAAGAACTTTCATCATCATTTCATCAGTATATTTATGACCATACTTGGCACAAAGTTGTGTGATCATGTTTTTATAAACTCGTTCAGTATCTGAAAATTTATTAAATTATGATACAACAACTAATACGACAAATACTGTCAAATATTGAAATAAATATTCTAGATATAATATAGAGTTCATTAGTCATTATAATTTAATATTTAAGTTACAATTCATTCCAACATATTTCGTAACGTAATAACCTCTATCGTGTTATAGGGAACATTGAAGAAGTTCGAAAAGGTCGAATATTACTTTTATGCAAACTTACCCAACAAAAGTCCATCCATGTCAAAGATGCAATGGGTCACCTTCTTTACATTTCTCGTAGAATAACATTGTTTTCTAATAGTACTTGATACAGCATTCAACAATAAAATCCTCATATTAACGCCGGTATATTATATAAAGTTAAAAAAAAAGATAACTACAAGTATAAACTAATATTATTGTAATCTTAATTTTAAAGCTTATATTTATTATATAACATCTAAATATTACGTGTTATGATGTTATATACTAAAAATACTATAAACCAACTGTAGAATATAAAAATTAAACATTTTACTTTGCTGAGCTTGACATTTCATTTTTGAAAATTGACATATTAGATATTATATAAAAAGTTATATGGGAGTCGTTGAGAAACTTATCATTATCTCTTTCTAACATCACTAAAAAAGCTAAGTGAAAAAAGGATAGCTGTAAGTGTTACTATTATAATAAAATTAAATGCTTTTTACATAAGACTGCTTCCCAAACAGTAAAAAATATGTAAGCATTTTAAAACTCCAAAAATCGTTTTGATATGTAAAAGAAACAAACAATTATATAAAAAAAGTACATAAGTCGTCAGATAAATGAGTTTTTATGGCAACAATTAGCGGTGTGAAACTCACCCGCACTCATCGCACTTCTGACTTCACCCGGCGCAGTCTTTCTGCGACCGTCATGGATCGCAGTTGAATTATCGCGAGCCGTTTATATGGCGTATAAACTGTCCAAAGTTTCAATTAAAAATAATTTAATTTCATTTTTATTTATAAAACTTTAGTTGAGTGAGTTAACATTTACTAACAGTTAACAAAGAAACTTTACCGCGAACATGGCTGTGAACGTGTGTTATTGTGTAAAACTGTCGCCTAACAAAAAATCGATTTTTGGATTGAGTATGAGGAGCCAAATATTGTATTTGGTATTGTTTGCCGGCTTCTTGGCTGTTGCTTCAGCTGCGGACACGGAAGTATCTTGTGCTAATGTGAGAAGTATTTTTGAAAAGAAAGGAATGCTGTCGATGGTTGATATACAAGAACAGCCGAATTCAGGTAAGAATCACGCGCTTTACACCTAATTAAGATAGTGATAAATGATAGTATATCATTTTGCAGGTGGCATCGTTATTCCATTATATATTTACGGATTTTTATCGCTAAATTATTTTAAAGTTACGAGAATGCCCTATTTAATTTTAGATTACGAACATGCTATACTTTAAAGTTTAAACTTTTAACTAACTTTGGTTGTAATACACGAACAAATAAGTACATAACTTTGAGAGCTTAGTCAAATGATTCAAATTCAAAATATTTTATTCAGCATTAAATTATTACAATTTTTTACTGAACGTCATGAGTCTACTACCAGTTCGGAAAGAAGAAGCCTCAGACCTGAGAATTGAGATTTGACCTGAATTAAGATTTATCATTACTTTTTAAATTATTAATCTATCAAATATTTTTAATTTTGACAAAATGAAATCATACTTAAGTATGTAATATGTTTGTAATAACTAAAGAAATATTAAAACATAATTTTACAGTATTTGATTTTAACGTAGTAGTAAATATTTCATCTTCTAAAGAACAAAAGACATTTAAAGGACTAGTAGCTATTGTTACAAAACAAATTCAAAGACCCCCGCCGATAAGGAGGCGCTACATTTTACCTGCTCAAGGAACAAGTTAAGACAAGAAGTCTTTAATTCCAAGCCAGCTTTTAATAATCCCACAAATTCCTGGAGATAATAAAAGCTGTAAAAACTCCAGGGATATTCTTTTAACTTTTTAAATACTACGAAATACGAAATTATGAAGACGTTGCTTTGGCTTTGTTATTAAAGCATAGGTTTTAGTAAAATTGAACTGAATTAGTTTATTGTATAATAAGTTGTTAAATTAAATATTTAAAAAACAACATTACGCGATTTATATTAATGGAAATAATAATATCTTTTTGACTGTAAGAAATGATGTTTTTGCCTAACGTATCCAACCGATTTATGACAGACTAGCGACTCACCTTCGCTTCGCTCGGGTTCGTCCCTAGGTTGATTCCCCATACAAACTTTCATCCCCATTTTCACCTCCTTAAGGGATGATTTACGGCATAAAAGGTATCCTATGTCCTTCCCAAGGTCTCAAACTATCTTCTTAGCAAATTTTATCTAAATCGGTTTAGTAGATCCAGAGATTACCCCCTACAACCTCACAAACTCACAAACTTTACGTCTTCATAATATAAGTGTAGATCACGGAACTTATGAAAGGTAATGAACTCTAGAATATTAAAAAATATAACAGAACTAGCGACTCATCCTCGCTCTGCTCGGGTTCGTTAGCTCCGTAGTTACGTTTTAACATTTAGTATAGATTTCTCGGAGATGAGATATTTTCCCGCAGTAAAAGTATTCTATATGTTGACCCGGATAACCAGCTATCATCATACCAAATTTCATCAAAATCTGTCCAATGGTTTTCTTGTAATGAATTCCTATATAGACACACAGACAGACTGAAAAAAATTCTGAAAACTATAGATTCGGCGTCTGGATGGATAATAATCACTATTTCAATAACATTTTCCAAAAATTTTCAATGTACAGATTCGATTCAGTTAGAATTTTATTATATTTATAGATTCGTTTGAGTTGCTCTATATACATAAATCGTGACAATTCTCTCTCTCTCTCTCTCTCTATATATATATATATATATATATATATATATATATATATATATATATATATATATATATATATATATATATATATATATATATATTCATTTCAACAGATTCATTTCAACTTTTCCATTGAAAGATTTGGAAAAAATAGGCGAAGGCGGACAGCCAGACAGACAAATTTCCGAATAATCATATAAGGTTTTTCATCGCATTTACGGAACCTTAAAACAAAAAATATTTAATTTATTAGAATGTTCATTACCTCACTATAAATTCGATTACAAACATGGCTCGATCTTGAAGAAGGTGTAGGAGTAATGGTCGTGGGCGGCGTTGTGAAATGCAAGAGTTGTGACATAAAAAGATACATCTAATAATTCTGCGAATCATATATTATGTTATATTGCAGTCAAAGTGTTATACTTTACAGAGACCTATTCGCTTCGCCAAAGAGTTCAATTTCTAGCAAATTTTCTATCGCCGTGCCAGGAAGCGTATATACTTAAAACATGGGCAATAAACAGGTAATGTCAGCGTAGGCGCACTTGCGGCGGGACGAAATACTGAGCGGTACTCTTCATACATTTAGAAAGATTTACAACAGTAAAAAAAACGTATTTATATACTTATGTACGCAAGTAAAAAGTTATACTTCTTGGGCGTAACATAACAAAAATAGGCAAAGATTTCATCCCGTATGTCACAACTCTCTGTTTGTAAAAGGAATGCAGCTAACTTTATCATGTTGCTTTTTGGCTGTCGGTCTGCTCGCGCATCGTAAAAATTTTACTCTAATATTTTTTTCTAAATGTGCCAAAAGAATTTATAACTTCAAAAACCATATAAATTCACATATCCCATTATAATGTAGAATGAATGCGGATTAATATTTGTTGACAGACGTTATCCTGATTTATTGTTTTACAGGACACAGCAATTTATAGCGTTTAGCTCTCTCATATACATACATATGTGATATGTTTTTTGTATGTATGTATGTATTCATCCCTTTTTAACGTCCCACTGCTGGGCACGGGCCTCCCTTTCAATACGAGGTGATATGTTATTTATTATAACTTTATAAATTCCGTTTTTTTTTTATGCCTCTTACCTGTAATTGCGCTGGCTACCTTATCCTTCATACCGGAACACAACAATGTAATCATTGTTGCTTGGCGGCAGAAATAGATAAGGTGGTGGTACTCATCCAGTCGGACTCCTCAGGCTTGACAGAGTCCTACCACCGGTGGATTATCGCTATTCATTTGTAACAAATTCTGGAATTACTTAGAATTTAATTTATATTTTGTCATTTCCAAAATTTTGGTACGTTTGACATCATAAAAGTTGCATTCATGGCAAAGTTTTATTTATTTCTTTTATAAAATTTACACAAATAAGACAAGTATTAATAAGTATAGAAAATAGTGTGAAGGACAATTAAGTTAGTTACATTCAACTTTCGTCTGAAATACGTGTTTTATTACAGATTAAATCCTTTACCTCTGGGATAGGGTAAAATTAATGAGACTATCTTGTTTCGAGGGTGTTTCGTACGTGACAAAAGCTTTGAAGTCATACAAGTCCCAACCTAACCCTTTATGTAAACTAATACATTATCGCTACCGAGCTACGCCTATGTTACTTATTTCAAATCAATAAACCTAATTGTTTTATTTGAGGCAGTGGTAGCCCAGTGGTAACGGGCTCGCTTGGGAAACCGAGTGAAGCGGGCTCAAATCCCGGGTCTCGCACCTCTGATATTTTCATGTGCGAATCATTTTCAATATTATTACCACTTGTGTTACGGTAAAAGAAAACATTGTGAGAAAACCTGCATGTCTAAGAGAACCTAGCAAGTTTTCAAAAGACATGTGAAGTCCGCCAACCGGCACTTGGCCAGTGTGGTAGACTATGACCTGATCCCCCTCGTCTTGAAGGGAGGCCCGTGCCCAGCAGTGGGACGTTAAAAAGGGCTGAATACAAACCTAATTGTAGCCGCTTTAATAGTTTCGTAATAATCCATTATCTATTCAAGGGAAAGAATGCAATATTTCAATTAAATACAGGTTTAGTGCTTATGCAATTTATACACAAATACTGTATTTATCCGACGCCATAGGCAATTACCGTTCAGATAACTTGCAGGTACTTGTTTTATTTTTATTTTATTTTTATTTTATTCGGGCAACAAACAGTACAAATTAACATAATTAAAAAAAAACATAAAATATAAATAATTGACTAATAAAGTTTCCACAATTAAATAATACATAGAATAATGCGAGCAAGTTGATTACAATTTAAAAACAAAAAAAATTTAATACATTAAATTAAAAAATAATATCATATAAATAGAAAATAATTAATAATTATAGTAGAAATTACAAAAATATAATCTTATTAATAATAAAGTGCAAATGTAACTTAATATAAAAACAATAATTACTAAGAAATATTCTTAATTTGTTCAATTAACTTTTGTGCCAGTTCTTAAGTTGAGATACTCTACAATTTAAGAACGGTGTGTATGTAAACCACGTTTCCAAATAAGGTAATAACGTCTGGTAGTTCTGGCACCGGTATGGCGGGAATATGTCCAAGTGTTTTGCATACCGCTTATTTAGCATGCAATACTCGATTGCCGGTGTATCTAACGGGCGATATGTCGCGTCGACTACCGGTAATACTGTGCCTGTGAAGTTTGGCTAAAGAAATATTAGAGATTTAAAATAAAATTATTAGGTTTAAATGTGGTCAATTATTTATATTATATTTCAATACTAGCGACTCACCCTCGCTTCGCTAGGGTTAGTTCCCAGCTTGGATATAGTAACATGGATATAGTTTTTTTTTTTTTAATATTTAAAACCTCCCGTGGCCCTTAAGGAACATATAAAAAAATAAATTAGCCGAATTGGTCCAGTAATTCTTGAGCTATGCGCTTACCAACATTCATTTTTATTTATATAGAAGGTTTGTATTAGGTAATTAATTCTTCATCAAGTTTTTTGTACGGAAGTACATAGGTACGTCCCTTAAAGGGTCATTCATCACTTATGTGTTATATTCACGTTTTGATTGCAATATTTGTTTTGTAGAAGTGAAATTATGAAATGATTCATTCAGTCCAGAGAAGAATTACCGAAAAAATCTTTGTCGCTATAATATATATTTTTTTAATATGAAATACTAAGAATGTATCAAATCGCTTAGTAGTAGTAGGTGATCACATCGTTTCCAATGTGTGTATCTTCTATAAAGTTAGATTTTTTATAATAACACTACAAAAATAAAAATAAATCTATCCCACGAGAACTGTACATTTTTCCGGGATAAAAAGAAGCCTATGTGTTATTCCAGACTATAATCTATCTCTGTGCCAAATTTCACTAGATCCGTTCAGCCGTTCTGGCGTGTTTGAGCAACAAACATCCAAACATCCATCTAAACTTTCACATTTATAATATTACTAGCGATTCACCCTCGCTTCGCTCGGGTTCGTCCCTAGGCACGTTTTAACGGTTAGTTTGATATATAAATCTTTGAATTTCTCGGCTTTTCTGTATTATAATATGCATGTATTTTACATATAAACTTTCCTCTTGAATCACTTTATCTATTAAAAGAACCGTATCAAAATCCGTTGCGTAGTTTTAAAGATCTAGCATACATAGGGACAGACAGACATCGGGAAGCGACTTTGTTTTATACTATGTAGTGAATGTTGTAACAGTTTATTAGTGTGATTTAATTCATTTTTAGTATATGAAGTTAATAACCGTAGTCGAAAGTAAAGCGTACGTAAATGAATTCTTATTTTTGGACTCGAGCTAAGAAATAGTTTGAAATATATTATTTTAAATTACTTGTAATAAACATAAAATATTGTAATAAAATCGGACATTACAATAGATTAATGTTTCCGTAAGATATTTGCAATTCTTTATTTGCATGGAAGTGTCGTTGGCCCACCGGAAAGGGATCTAATGATTCATCGATGTGATTAAGATTCCAGACGACACTTCTTGCTTTTGTACAACTGATTTAAAATTATCATAATAATGTCTGCTAATTTTTTATATATATATATATATATATATATATATATATATATATATATATATATATATATATATATATATATATATATATATATATATTGTTAAAAATAACAGTTCGAGTGCGGCTTTAAGGGAAAAAATTGGATATGTTGCCCTGAAAATTATGGGTCCGACCCGAAAATTATGGGAAAAACTAAAAGTTATAGGATTTTTGTATATATTCAAAGATTTCACTTTGTTGGAATTTTGACAGGAGTCACAATTCGTCGTCTGTAAAGAGTCTGCTTGTTCATAAATAATTATCAATCTGTCTGTATGTTCAAAGATTTTTCCGATATTAATTTATTTAGAGAACTAATATTAGACTTTTTTTAATGGTTATACTAAAAATATTTAATTTCGTCTCGGTATGTTAAAAAACTCGCTTCACATATAATTTTGATGTAATAATGTTCTTATTTAAACGTGTTCTTTCTATAAAAAACTGTAAAATATTATAGTAGGAGACTGGTGCCATAAAATTTGCATTCCTGATAGTGCGATTATTGGTATTTAAATATTTATTATGATTCATTTTGAAGAAAAAATGTATTAAATTTCATAAACATTTAAGAATAAGAGGTATTCTTGAATCCGCTTTGCTAATTTTTAATGCGCTACTTACTATATTTGGCTGGGAAAAGCCTTCATTTGTTCCTTTATCTATACTTATTATATTAATATTATAAAAAGGAAAGTTTTTTTTGTTTGTTTGTACCGAATAAGATCAGAAACTACTGGACCGATTAAAATGAAATTTGGTAAGAAAACAGTTTGAGACCCTGGGAAGGACATAATATTTTTTTTATCCCGGAAATCATATGGGGAATCAACCTAGTTAAAAAGCTAGTTCAAAATAAGATTACAAATACTTACGTAATGTCATATCTTTAAAAATATAAGGATGTGCATCGTTATCATTGGATGAATTTCCTGTTTGGATATTCTGAACTAACCTATCCATCACGCCTGTCACAGGAGTCGCATTTCATAGATAACGATTGTACACTTTGGGAAAGGCTGGGATAAATTAAAATACTGCATATTATGATCCTTTCGAGGGTGTCATACTCTAATATTTGTATTGTGTAAAATATATTTGGATAAGTTATTGATTTATTATATAAAAACGTCTTTTACTTCTGTTATACTTAGTTTTAACCATTTTGCTTCACGACAAATCGTGTTAATTCGAGGAAGCTGTTTATTTTATAGATTTCATCTCTCTGTTGCTACCAATGCCGCACAGAACTCTTACCCGTCTAATAAATTATATGACATACAAATAGTTTAGTGGGAGGACTGGTTGACAAACTGACAAAACACTCAGTAAACACACGTAAGGTTGTCGACCTGCTCATTGATTAGTTTCCACGTGATTACTAATTTATCACATCGCGTCCTACCGGGAAAGTTGGGCTAATGCATTCAGTTATACAGTTTCGCTTCCTTGGAAAATTTGAAAGTCTTCCGTTTAATTGAAAATAGTTATAATGATTTGTATTCGTTTTAAACGTAACTCCTTTTTTACATAACCAGATATGTTTTTTTTATGTAAATGTCTTTGGAAGTACATAGTACTATATTATAACTTACTAGCGACCCACCCTCGCTTCGCTCGGGTTCGTCCCTAGGTTGCTTCCTAAAACAAACTTTTTTAAATTTTTTTTGGTTTTAATTTTTTTTCGTGGGACCTTATTTTTTTTCTAAAATAAAAGTAGCCTAAATTACTACTTATTACATCAATTATCCGCCAGTGAAACTCCCGTCAAAATCGGTCCAGCCGTTTCAGAGATTAACCGGAACAAACAGACACAAAAATTGTAAAAAATGTTGTTTAGGTATATGTACCTCGTATACATCCATATGCATTTAGTAAAAGCGGTTATTTTAATATTACAAACAGACACTCCAATTTTATTTATTTGTATAGATAGAGTATATGTAGCTTAAGCGTTTACAGCGGAAATGTTCTCACAAATTTTGCGCATACCTTAGTATGAAATGCTATTATATGAAGTATTATTCGGGTTTTCACATGAACCCTTTCAATCAATTTATCTGAATGGGGCTCCATCAGTGACAGGCCTCATCGGTGCTTTTGTGTCGTAACCTCTCATTTTGTAATTAGGTCTTTGGTTTCGGCAAACAGGATGCTTAGCAAAGAAATGTTTTTTTTTTTTTAATTTTCATCTTCATGACATTTATTTGAACGGTATTATTTATATAAAAATAAATAAATATAAAATAAATATAATAAAATTAATGTGATTAATAATTATAAAAACTTAAAAATAAATATTAAATCCATACTTATATTATAAATGTGAAAGCGTGTTTGTTTGTTAATTTGTTTGTTCTTCTTTTACGTCGAAACAGAGTGAGGGATTGACGTGATATTTTGTGTGGAGATAGTTAGAGGGCTGGAGAGTGACACAGGCTACTTTTTACCGCGGGAATTATCTCTTTCCCACGGGAGAACACGTTATAATACAACCCAAAAAAATATTTATGATCATAATTACTTGAAACTTAGTATTAATGCTCTTCAAACAATTAAATAAATACGCATTTTACCATTTTTCAAAATTCATCCCACAAGGGGGTAAAATAGGGGATGAAAGTTTGTACGGACCTACCTTTTTCGAGTATTTTTTTTTGTAGTTTTAGCGCGAGCGAAGCCGCGGGTTCTGCTAGTTAACTTTTTTTTAGCAAAAAGTATTGGTGTATTATAACGGTTTGAATAAAAATTATTGAACGTTACATCATGCTAGGATAGTCGAGGTCATTGTTGACGCATGTGCGAATGGTTGTGTCAACCCACGTTCCACGTGGTATGTAGGAGCAACAAAATATCCTGTGGGAGATTTAAAAATAGTGTTATTCTCATTGATAGATGTTGATTATGTAAGAATCAACAGTACGCCCCTTGTTAAATAAATAAATTTATTTGTTAAATAAATAAATTTATTTGTTAAATAAATAAATTTATTTGTTAAATATAAGTTGTTATCATAAAGAAGTAAAGTTTGTGAGTTTGTGACGTTGTAGGCGAGTAATCTCTGGATCTACTGAACCGATTTAGATGAAATTTGGTAAGAAGATAGTTTGAGACCCTGGGAAAGACATAAGATACTTTTTATCCCGAAAATCATCCTTTAAGGGGTGAGAAACGGGGTGAATGTTTGTATGGGGAATCAAGCTAATTTAGCTAATAAAGCTAATCTAAGATATTTTGATATAGCTAAATGTATCAGTACAAACTAGTTTTACTCGACTGCGGCAAAGCCAAAAGGAGGGTTATGTGTCTGATTATACAATACATTCGTGTTGTATTTTGTCAAAATAAATTATCTGGTAGTAGAAGAAGCTTAAAATTCATATACATACTTATGTTTAAAGCTCCTTAAATTATAGGTACCTTATTTTAATATAGAATTGATCCGGCATCGAACTCGCGACTTTAATAAGAGTAATAAAAAAGTGTAGGAACTTTAAAACATATTATACTGTGAAAGAATATTCGGGCAGTGCCATCTTATTATATACATGATATTTCATCGTAAAAATAGACTCTAAAAATATAATAATAGCTGACACTTGGACACCAATCGACTTTTTTACAAAAACACTAGTTTTTACCTACGGTTCCGCTTGTGGCAGGTAATACGTAGAAAATGACAATCACCTATGTTAAACTAAGATATAAGCTACCTCGATGCTTAATTTCATTCAAATACGTTCAGTCCTTACAGCGCGATTCAAGTCAGACACAAGTTACGCATTATTATCTATACTTAATACTATAAAAAATCTTAGATGTTAATGTTGTTTTAAAATGATAGCATGTTGTAATTACCTGTAATTAAAAGTGCAATCATCATGTTTTTATAGTAATAATTTTTTTATATGTAATTTAGTGTAACTTTTGTTGGTAATTCTTATAAATAAATAAATAAAGGGGAAGAGTTTGTTTGTTTATTTGAATGTGCTAATCTCAGGAACCACTAATCCGATTTGAAAAATTCTTTTCGCATTAGGTAAGCTGTTTATTGAGGAAGGCTATATATAGGTTACATATAATCATGCTACTAACCAAAGGAGCGGAGTAATAATCAGATAATTTTGTTTAATCATAAATATCAGTAAAACTGATATTAATAATTAAACAAATTTAATGCGGGGCGCAAGTTATGACATAATCTTTCATGTGCTTTTTAATAGATAGAATATGTTGGGACATTAACACACGGCACCATCTAGTTCCATGGTAAGCTACGAAGCCTGTGTTATGAATACCAGATAGTTGATATACTACACATATATAACTTTAAATATATACAAATTATAAATATAACACCCATGACTAGAGTACAAGCATTCGTGCTCATCACACAAATGAATGACCCCAGCGGGACTCGAACCCGCGACCGCTGGCGCAGAAAGTAGGGTCACTACAAGCTGAACCAAACGTGCCGTCAAAAAAGTCGATAGAAAAGGTGTAAAGTATCCAGGTGTTCTAGAATAAATAATGATTAAAAATCTTCGATTAATTGAGGATCGAGGACCTGCACGTACATTCCGCCGTGCAGGTGGCGACCTGTCGGGACCGGTCTCGACGCAAAAACACCGCTTTGTGTTCACCGACGTTTATGCAAACGCTATGCATAATTAACATGTTAAGCTAATTAAATATTTTACTAATGCACTTTGGTTGATTGATTTTTTGTTTATCATTATTGATTTTTTTTATGTTATTAAGAGAGATTGTGTTAAGGCGATATTAATGATATTATTATTATTTAATAATACACTTATATGTACATGCGACTTCGTCCGTTGACTAAAATTGGCAAATTATATAGGAAATTTAACATATAGTACGTATTATGTAGCTTATCCGCAGTAGGGATACTACTCGTAATATCCTACACAAACCACTTATTGTACTTATAAAAAGTACATACCTAGATTGCCTATGTCTAGATTCGCTATTGAATTTCGTCTATATTTTTTTGCTACCTTGCACAAGGATAAATCAACACACCCATATATATAATATAAATAGCGACCACGCGTCTTTTTTAATTAATAGACTTGAATTGCATATGCTCATATTTCAATATTACACATGTTTAGTATAGATTTTTTAGAGATATTTTCACGCAGTAAAAAGTATCCTATATGTTGACCCGAATAACCAGCTATCATACGAGTTCATCAAAATCTGTCCAGTGGGTTTCTCGTGATACGTTCCTAAGCAGACAGACAGACAGACAAGAATTCTAAAAATTATTGGTTCGGCCTCTGTATCGATAATCATCAATGAGCCTATCGCCGTCCACTGCTGAACGAAGGCCTCCCCCAATGAGCGCCAACCGGGATGGTTGGCGCTGATTGGGGCAGCCTGTCCTGGGCAGCCCGCATCCATCCACTGCCAGCCACCTTTCTTAGGTCATCTGTCCATCGTGCTGCAGGGCGTCCTACACAACGCTTGCCTAAACGCGGTCTCCACTCTAACACGTTTCGGCTCCATCGACCATCGGTACGTCTGGAGACATGACCGGCCCACTTCCACTTCAGCGAGCTTATTCTGCGCGCGATGTCGGTTACTTTAGTTCTCTGGCGAATGACTTCATTCCGAATTCTGTCCGCCAGAGAAACTCCAAGCATCGCACGTTCCATTGCTCGCTGAGCGACCTTGAATTTGTGGACCAGCCCTACGGTGAGTGTCCACGTTTCGGCTCCGTATGTCATTACGGGTAAGACGCACTGGTTAAATACCCTGGTCTTAAGGGATTGTGGGAAAGATGACTCTAGAATATGACGAAGCTTCCCAAAAGCCGCCCAGCCCAAGCGTATTCTTCGGTTGGCCTCCTTCTCAAAGTTGTGCCGGCCGAGTTGTATGGTTTGGCCAAGATATATGTATTCCTGCACAACTTCAAGAACAACGCCATTCACGATCACTGGTCTCGGGGATACATGACAATTCGACATGATTTTAGTCTTGTCGAGATTCATCCCGAGACCCACCCGTCTTGAAGAATCGCTTAGCTAATTTTCGCGTCTTGAAGTATCGATCATAATGACTTTCAATAAAAATTTTCAAAAATATTTTTTTACAGATTCGACTCAGAATTTTATTATGTGTATAAATTTATTGTACAACTAAATCTCAGGATATACCAGTCTAATTTAAAAAAAATATATTTTGCCTTTTATAAGGCTATCTTCATACTACAGCTTATGAGCGGGGCAATTATTATATCCATACTAATATTATAATTGAGAAAGTAACTCTGTCCATCTGTCTGTTAACTTTTCACGCTTAATCCGCTTAACTGATTTAAGGAAGCGAGGGTGAGTCGCTAATAATTAATAAACTTTGCAAACAGATCCCGCATGCAAAGTGTAGTGCTGTTAAAAAATAAAGGAATTTTCTTTATGCATGGATATGAGGTAGTCTCAATGAATACACTACAACTTATACTAACAATTTATATATACAATTTAATTATAGCGCTGTATATTTTAAAATAAAATTTAATTAAGCTCTCCCGCCACATAATTTATAATACTAAGGATGTTACCTCAGTCAATGCCCCGTTGTGCTAATGGATCCGTATCGATTTCTTTATGTAAACCATCTTATTCGCAGTTCTAAATAACTAGATATGGTATGAAAAGTAGTATTCTTACTACCAGATTTGGTTTGAGTCCTTGTTAGTAGATACTGTTTGGACAGAAAGTACCTACCTACAGGTGATAAATAAACGCCTTTTAGATTAACTACACAGTTAAAAGTAAAACGTCAATATTCTGATAAAATTTTTGTGTTTTATTATATTGGTTTTGTTAATTTTTTACAAATCAATCAGTTAAATGATGGACAGAAAACGTCAATCTATATATTATATATATCGAATCTGAACATTAAATATTTTTTGGAAAACCTTTTTGAAATATTTATTATTATCGATATGGAGGCCTAATGTGTAGTATTTAGAATTCTTGTCTTTCTGTCTGTGACCCTATCACGAGAAAACCACTAGGCAGATTTCGATGTTTAGTATAATTATAGTTGGTTATCGGAGTCAACATATAGGATACTTTTAACTGCGGGAAAATATCTTATTTCTGAGAAATCTATACTAAATTATAAAAAGTAACCAGGGATAAAGCCGATCGGTGCGAGGGTGAGTCGCTAGTTCTTAATAAAAACATTTGCCACAAATCCACAACATTTTTAAAGCAATTCCAGTTTTAACTTTGAACTTATTATTTTTAACCACTTCTCAGCACTGTGCAATTTCCTTATACTTAAAAACAATTACTAAAACCTTAACAACTCTACAAAGTTCCGTATAACAGGAAAAAGGCAGGGATCATTAAGAAATAAATACTAAAAGACATATTCCATTGACTTCATTTGCATGGAAATTGGTATGAATGTTATGGCAAATATTAATATGCATGAACATATTATATAGAGTAGAGTTAATAGAGAATGACTAAACACTGTATCCGCTTTTCTCTATACTTGGAATAATGCTAGTTTTGTTATGATATAGTGCCAAAATAAACATTGTTGAAGCCAAGATGTGAACTCCAATATAAGTAAAATTGTATTGAATAACCTTTAGGTAACTAAATTCTAGTTTTCGAAAGACATGTGAAGTCCGCCAATCCGCACTTGGCCAGCGTGGTGGACTATGGCCTGATTCCCCTCGTATTGAAGGGAGGCCCGTGCCCAGCAGTGGGACGTTAAAAAGGGCTGAATACATACAATACAACTAAATTCCATACATAATTTTTTTAAATATAAATAAAATTAAACATCACTCTTCCGAATATTTACCTTGAATAAATATAGAGAATACGGCATTAGCAATCCAATGTTCGAACTAAATCAGGGGTCGGCAGTTATGACGTGGCGAAAACAAAACGTGTTCAAATCGATTCCGTGCATTCCATCGCTACGGATTCTAAAAGAATGCGATGCGAGCTTTTAATGATTATAATCTCGATTCACAACTCGATTCGTCATCGTCTGATTTTGTTAATCGAATAGGCAATCGTGTGAAACAACAGATGACATGACACTTTGGTCTACCTTAACCTTGCAAAGTAATGTACTTTCATATTTATTGAACCCTAGTGCTTATTTCTTAGATTACCAACTAAAGGAACCGAATCTTAAAATATAAGTAACTAGCAGAGTCCGCGGCTTCGCCCGCGTTTAATAAGTAACAAGACTCTGGCTTTATGTTACATAGCAACTCACCTCTATATCTAACCTAACCAGCTATCATCATGCCAAAGTTCACCAAAATCCCTCCAGTGGTTTTTCCGTGACGCGGTCACAGACAGACAGAAATTTGTAGAAACTATAGATTCGGATTCTGTATCCATAATAATGACTATTTCAATAAGATTTTACAAAAAATATGTAATGTACAGATCCGACTATTAAAATTTTATTATATAAAGATATAATTTTACAATAATTTATGGATGTCTGCCCGATTTATTGATATTTATGATTACTGCTCCGCTCCCTTGGGGAGTAGCATGATGATATAGCCTATAGCCCTTAATAAACGGGCTATCTAATGCAAAAAGAATTTTTCAAATCATAGTTCCTGAGATTTGCGCGTTCAAATAAAAAACATACTCTGCCTCTTTATAATATTATTAAGTAATATACTAATCATAATTTCATAATGTAATGTGAGTTTAAAATGTTATATAATTTAAAAATTGCCAATTTAATCTTATACACGCTTCGGCCACGTAAAGATCGCAGATCGGTATTGAGAGCAGGGTAGCCCGTTACGGCGGAATAATAAAAAGTAGACATTTCGGAGAGTCCTGGAGTCAGGACGCGGTCGCATGGGAGCGGAATGCGGTCCGGCGAGCCGATGAAGCCCGTTTTCATTATGACCAGACGGTAACCGAACGCGATGCATTGTCTTCAATATTATATGTAAATATAAGGATGTTTAATCAGCGCTTGAACGTTTCCGGGATGAAAATTAAAGAATTTATTCTTTTTGCTTTTTTTTATGTAATATACTATTCAATTTGTATACAAGGTAATGTGAGATCTTTAAAGAAAAATTGGTTAAGAATGCAAATGAGGTTCAAAGATCGTTGATTAAAATCTTAGGATTATCTATTTGTGCAATTGTTGCTTGAGTATTAGTGTATGTAAATGTTAAGGTCGCATTGGTGCAATGTAAACGGATACAAAAAGCCAGCCTATAAAGTACAAACTTCGACTGAGCGGTGCGCCCGTAATTATTATGCCGTGAGAGCCGGACGATCACCTCGCCGAGTGCAGAGCATAACGCCACCGCGCATTGCTTTAATGACTGTCGCGAATTGCATGAAAATGTTTACTATCCGCCTGTTTGTATAATACCTTTTTATATTACTTTCATATATTTCTCACAGACTATATATACGTTTTTTTTTTTGTTAAAAAGAAAATAAAACATTTCAGATAAATATTAATGATATGAAACACTCGTGTTTTCGTTATATATTTTTTTCATGTTTTGCCTTAACCTTTTGTTTTATTACTACGAAGTAATATATGCCGCCATATGGCAGTTTCGTAATGGTCCTTCGTCTATTCGACTATGACATGTTTATGGTGACCACAGACAACGTTGGTGGTTCGTTTAAACTATACAAATTACAATAATACTTCCAAACAATGCGGCGTTTTGTTTTCTTAAACGTTTCCGTTCGTAGAACGCATATACATTTCCTAATTTAAACCCGTAATGTAAAAGAAAGTAGGTATGGACGGAATATTCGAAATATATTAATACAAAGTTTATTTAAAATAGTTTAAGTTTCAATTGCACATTTTAAAATAAAAATTAATTTTTTGACTAACCCCAGGGGGAATTGAACTCGCAACCGCTGACACAGCAAGTACACTACAAAATGAGCCAAAAGTCGCCCAATATTATGAAGTCTGCAGTAATAATGAACTATTGTCAATTCCGGTCAATTAGGGGTTAACTGTGAAGCTATATTGCTAGACAAACTCACGCTAGTAGGGTGTCAAGAGATAGACATCACGCGGCGTTATGAATGAACGTAGACCCCCAGCGGTGCATCAGTGGTGGGGGATGGTAGGAATTCCAAAAACTCGAGTGGGCGACTCGGACTCACAAAAAAGTCGTCGATCCGGCACAAAGGACCAGAATCGACGTTTCTCGCTTTTTATCATAAATTGATTTAACTAAAGCTTTATTTTGTTACATAGTTGATTGGTATTCAATTAGGGATATAAAGAAGTTTTAAAGTTGCCAATCGCAAGATCTAAGAAGACTGTTTGCTCAGTTTCATAGTGTGATTGAGACAAATTTGTATAAATATCGTTTACAGAAACACAGTCATACAAAATATGATTAATTCAATAGCTGTTGCGGTATAAATATTTATAGCCACACTGCAATAAAACACTTCATTTCCATTGTATTGAATACGTTACATGCGATAGGGCGTGATCAAACAGCTGTATTTACCCCGGACTGCGTCGAGTAGTTACAGTTTGTGCCAAATGCACGACAAAAGCCTCTTATCGTGAGGGCCTCGAGAGTAGCACTAGCCTGGTCTACTTCGCGAATGTACTTTAAAATGTTCTAAAGTACGTACAACAAAATTTACAATATATTATATATATGTATAGTTATTTACAATTAAAATATTTTATCTTAAAACCGGCACCAAATAAAGTTCCGAGTAGTCAAAAGGGTTTGAATTATTATGATAATTATGGTACATTTTCGTGCGGTCCACAAAAAGGCGACTTAATACGAAGTAAACGGTTGCGCTATGGTTTGTTAAAATAACATATTAATGAAGTACTTATTTGGTTAACATGACAAAGACTGGTGTGGAATGCAGTTCATCTCGCCGGCGCTTGGACGGCATGATTGAAAACCTTGGTTCCTACGATCTGGTTTCAAATCACGTACATTGAACCTCGCCTTTTATAAGTCGTTTAGACCCTTGTAGGTATTTATACACCTGTTTGTACGTAGGGCGCAAAAGTTATAATTGCATGTAATAACTGTATAATAATACTAGTTTACATACATATTTTATGTTTATTGATTTACTATTTTTCCAGTAAAAATATTGCGCTCCGTAAATAGTCAAAGTTATCATTTGATATATTACGTAAAAGCTGTGAAAACATATATCATGAGCTAACACGTTAGAAAGACAAGCAAGAATTGCAAGTTGTTTAGCAACGTAGGTTTGCACTTAAATTTTTTTCACACCTCAGTTGCAAGTAGTGTCGCTCCTGTTTCTTTTATTTCATACTAGCGACTTACCCTCGCTTTGCTCGAGTACATCCCTAGGTACGTTTTAATTTTTCGAGCGGAACCCTAATTCTTTTTCTAAAGTAAAAGTAGTCCAAGTTACTCCTTATAACATAAGCTATCTGCCAGTTAAAGTCCCGTGAAAATAGGTCCTGCCGTTTCGGAGATTAGCCGGAACAAACACAGACAAAAAATTTTAAAATTGTGATTTTTTTATAAGTACCGTATATAATTTCATATGCACTTAGTAAAAAGCTGTTATTTTGACATAACAAACAGACACTTCAATTTACTTTATCCGTATAGATATAATTAGACATCGGCTTGGAAAAGCAGATCACATGACCTCCTTCAAAATTTTAGCTTTATAGGAAGTACCAAAAATCAGTACTCTCTAATATTAACTGTTAAATTTATTCAGGCTTGTAGATAAAACATATGTTAAAGATGCTTTATATTAGTTAAAAAACAGTCTCGTTAAGGGAAAGAAAGCCATGAATTATAAGGGTCATACATTACAGTATCTCATCTATCTCTATGTTACAGTTAATGAGCAGTTTTGCTTTGTGTCGTACCTGGGGAGGGTCCTTTATACACACTGTTTGTCCTCTCAAGCAAATGTTTGCCGCGGTCTTACTGTTTTGTTTCCGGATACCTGACAAAGCTAGCGATGTTTACTTATTTCTACGTTTGAACAGGCGAATCCTTGCTCTCTAAGAAATAAGGGATGTCGTATTGATTTTTATGGACGATTAAGTTCTAATTTGCTGTATGTAAACTATCTCCCCTAAGACATTTTGTATTCGCAGTGTATTTTTATGTTAATGTAAAGGTTTTCTTCATTATCAACTATGAATGTTCAATATATTATATATCTATACAGATAAATAAAATTGAAGTGTCTGTTTGTAATGTCAAAATAACAGCTTTATACTAAGTGCATATGGAATTATGTACGGTATTTATAAGAAAAACACAATTTTTAAAATTTTTGTCTGTCTGTCTGTTTGTTCCGGGTAATCTCCGAAACGGCTGGACTAATTTTAACGGGACTTTCACGGGCAGATAAGGAATAACTAAGGCTACTTTTATTTTAGAAAAAGAATTAGGGTTTCGCTCAAAAAAAAAAACGTACCTAGTGACGAACCCGAGTGAAGCGAGGGTGAGTCACTAGTCTATAATAAATATTATATTTTAATTTATAAGTATACAATATTATTTTAGTTTGATTAGATTTATTACATTAATATTTATTAATATAAAGTAGATACATATAACCTAAATTTGTTTGGTTAATAAATGAAAATATGCGAAAATATCAATTAACAAAAAAAAAACATAAATAATAATGCGATTTACGCGTGTCTCATCAGCATTCAACAATTCCTGTATAATTGTGTTGAGCTATTAAATTTTCACTTACATTGTACTTTGATCGACGACTGTAATGCGTCACACGATGAAAAAATAATTAGCCGATTTCAAGTCTAATTAGTGATAACTATATCAAATAAGGGAAAGAAATGAAACGCATACAGATTGTACGCATAACAATACTACAAAAAAAAACGACCATTTTTGCATAGTAATAACATTAACTTTATTAGTTACTATATATATATATATATATATATATATATATATATATATATATGTACAACGTATGGTTTGGGCCCACTTTTTCGAGCGGACGTAGATTTTGGGGACATTTGTATACTTTGGAGACTGGTCTCAAAGTATACTTTATGTTAAGCGTATGGTTTGGGGACTGTTCTCAAAATATCTACCTATTTATATCGAGCGTATAGTTTGAAGACTTTTCCATAAACATTGAATAATTGTGTGACGGAACGGATGTATTATTATTTATTATTTTCAAAATTTATAATAGGTATAAAAGATATGGTTGTGCCAGACAAATTAAATAAAACTTATTATTTTAATGAATCTCTCGATTGACACACGTTTCTTATAAATTGTAATTATAGTACTTGAATAATTAATTTATACTTTGCTTCTATAAATGTAATAATTACAGTACAGTACAGGTGTGGTCCCTAAGAATCTACAGCCTAATCTTAATACCCTAGGAGTGCCCAAGTCTACTCTTACACTTTTACAGAAGGCTACATTGCTGAATACATGTCGTCTCACTCGTAAATTCCTAGCTTCATCGTCATCATCACAATAATTTTCTTTTCCCCAACTTACAGACTTGGTCAAGGCCCGTGTGTTTCTTTCTTGCTCGCGCACAACCCCCCCGCTAATTCATCGAATTATAGTGTACAAAAATCAACGTTTTTTGCTTTTTATACATAGCTTTGTAAAAACAACTTTAAGTAGCACATTTAAGGTTGAATTTACATTATTGTATATTTTTTAAACTAGAATTACTTAAATACAGAGAACTTTTGCTTATGATTTTTTGTGTAATATTTAGTTTAGTGATCGATGATTCCGATCTACCGTATACTAAGGGTTTCGCGCGGCTATGCTTATGATTAATATTAAATATGAATAAATAATATAATTAATAAATATAAATCATTTACTATGCGCGTTGTATGTATGTGTGTGTATATATAACATACATACATACATACATATGTTCGCTTATCACTTTCGTACTAGGCACTTTTCTAGAGTTTTCAAGTGTGTTATCAGTAGGTATGAACTTTTGTTTCGTTTCGTGGTGGTATAAGTAGGTATGAAAAGGTTTATAATATGTAAGATGTTGATAATATTGTAATTTCTAGAATTAGATAATCAGATTATAAAAAGGCTTTCAATAATAGGAAGATATGCTTCACGCACTCAGAACCGCTGCATTTTTATTTTTTTCTAAAAGTCTTTGTTGCGGGAAGCAGACATACACACAAACACACTCTTACCGACTCTGCCATGACTTCATCAAGCGACTGTACGCGTAGGATTTGGACGCGGGTTTCAAATAAATCTACATGTAACATAACTACCAAATTTCATAAACATAACGCGAACTTAGCTAACCAAAACTAGTACGGGTAAGTAAGTATATCATAATAAAACATAGATTATGTTTGTCCCTCAAGGATAATGCAGATTTCTATCACAGAAATAATTTTCAAATCGGACTGGTAGGTACCTATCTACATATGTAGTTCAGCAGATTATCTTCATATTTATAACTTTACCTTTTATTATGTACATATAAGTATATACGGGGCCATTTTAAATTTACTGAAGACCTTTTGTGAATATATTATTTACTTATATCATAACATCGTCGAAGTTTTTTTATGTAAGATAAAGCAGTATGTAAAAAGTTAGTGTAAATATGTTATTTGAAGTGGCGCCCCTGGTGTAATAGGCACAGTGGTCAGTGAGCGCAATCAGCTGAGCGCGGGCGTCGAGCGGTTAGAAAGCCAAGGCGTTTAGAAAAAAAAGCAAATCTATACAAATAAATAAAATTGGAGTGTCTGTTTGTAATATTAACCGCTTTATTATTATAACCGCTTTTTATATAATGCATATGGATGTATACACACGGTACATATACCAAAACAACATTTTTTACAATTTTTGTCTGTCTGTCTGTCTATTTGTTCCGGCTAATCTCCGAAACGGCAGGACCGATTTTGACGGGACTTTCACTGGCAGATAGCTGATGTTATAAGGAGTAGTAACTTAGGCTACTTTTATTTTAGAGAAAAAATCAGGGTTCCGCGAATAAAAATTAAAACCCACGAAAAGCGTACGCACCCGAGCGAAGCGAGGGTAAATCACCATATAATTTAAATGAATATCTTAGGAGTAGCAAGCTACTGTGTATGTATAAATAAACATAGCTAACCGTGAAAACGTACCTAGGGAAGTACGCGAGCGAAGCGAGCGTGAGTCGCTAGTAAAAAAAAATAAGAAAATATTTCGCACCTTATGAACCACGTATTTCAATTCACAAGCCCAGCAAAAGTGGGTGTAGCGGTATGATCTCGAACTTGAATTTCGATGATCGTAGGTTCGATTCACCTCGTGTGTAGACATTTTTTTTCCTTTTTCTCAATTTGTATATTGAATTTTGAATTTTTATATACAAAGTTTTTTCGCATGCGCTTTAATTACTATCCCTTTTTGAAAAGTCCAAAATCCCAATTTTTTATCGTTTCTATGCCTTTTGCATATCTATACATATAAACAAATTGTGACTAAGCCGAATCTGCACATTAAATATTTTTTTGAAATATCTTATTGAAATAGACATTATTATCGATACAGAGGCTGAATCTATAGTTATTAGAATTTTTGTCTATCTGTCTGTTATCGCATCACGGAAAAACTACTGGAGGGGTTTTGATGAAATTTGGTATGATGATAGTTGGTTATTCGGATTCCGTGTCAACATATAGGATATTTTTTACTGTGGGAAAATATCTCATCTCTAAGAAATCTATACGTAACGTTAAAACGAGGGTGAGTCGCTAGTAAATAAAAAAAAACGATAAATGATAATAAATAAATAAAATACTAATTTCTTTGCATAATTGAAAAAGGAATAATATTATATAAAAATTGAGAAAAAGAAAAAAAATGTCTACGCACGGAGAATCGAACCTACGACCATAGAATTATTAGACCGACCTTTTACCGGTACGCCAACTCATGCTTGATATACATTTTGAAATAAGTGGTTCATAATCATAATCCTTCGATTGCTTTTGATTATTATTTATTCAATACTACAAAAATTACTTACTAATTTGTAAATTTTAAAACATCATACTAACAAAAACATAAGTAATTTCCTTATGAAATTCCTAAATATGTATTTATATATTATGAATATATAAATACTTGAATAAAATATAATTTACATGTTCAATATCTACTCAAATTCATTTATTGCATAGGAATAAATGTCTTAGCTTTTCGCGATTACTAAGTATATACTTATTAAGTATAATAAAACAAAATGTTACCGGATCAATTCTCGTATCTTAAATTTTAATAATATTAAAAACGGGGGTCTTAATAATATTAAAAATATTTGCGGGAGGGGTGGTAGCGTTAAATGCCTACTTTGCCCCGTTTCTTGGAATCCGAGTGTGCCAAAAAGTTCGCGCTATCGTCTATCCCGTATCATCGTTCATATTTACGACTAATCACAACTTTACAAGTTAAATAATACTTAATACTATCACAGATCATATAATACTATACTACTTAGTATACTATTGTAAATATTTTTAATGTAAGCATTTTTATTGGCTGTAAAATTTTGTAAATTTTTAAAGAGTTTTGTATACAAGGAGTCATTTTATGCATTCCACTTATTGTACTATAAACCAAACTGTAAAGTCACGAATTAATTATCACTTCATGTTATGCAAAATATACTCGTATAGCAAACTAGTTAGGCTAGTATTTCATTGTTTTAAAATTTTATTCAATGAATAGATAGGTACGTTTAACTACACCTTTCCTTGTTTCTTTATGTTAGTAATTTTCGCTCGTCGTCAATCAAATAAACAAATAGGCGGTTGTCAAGTAAATAGGTAATTTATTCTGCATTTTGTGTCACTATTTAGTCACAATTTATTTTATGTTCTTTTCTAATAGTTTTCCTAATTTTTAAAACTAAACTAAAATTATTTGTATAAATTGTAAAAAAAGACATTATCGATTGCGTATATTTTTATGGTAAATACTTTTGTAATTAAATTATAATATAATATTTTTATTTTATTTTGTTCTAGGTAAGTATGTATATAACAATCTTGCTTTTTAAAGGTCATGGTACGAATACAAGTAGGATTATAGTAATTTTGAAACAAACCAGTCTTGTAGTAAGAATGTTTTGAAAAAGATGGTGGAAAGGTCCCTGGAAATCTATTGTTCACAGTTAACTACTGACTACAGTTGATAACTACGTGACCTAAGAATACGCGGCAAATTCAAAAAATCTTTATATGGTAATATTAACTATAGTAATAGAAAAATGTTTTGATACTTGAGTATTTTTTGTATTTACGACAGTTAATTTGTATAATAGTTTTTAGCGAACTTAATCCCTAATTTAGGAACACGTCACGTCTTTAGAAAATATGAAAGTTTTCTAACATAGGTATATCAACATCATACTTTACAAAAGAAAATATCCGCGTCCGTGCTTCAAAATTAAGTAATCGTTAAGTTGTTTCTTAATTTGATATACATTTTTATCAATTCATTATAAACAACTCGAATCTAATATAAGTATACATGTTTCACGTTATATGTATGTAGGTACCCATTAGTTTATTTACAAAAATGTGCACAGTTACTAAGAATGCTTAAAACTAGAGTTAGTGTTGCCGATCAATAGTCGACTATCGATAGCATATCGATAGTTAATCGATAGTGACCGATAGTTAGAATATCGATAGTTCTATCTATATTACCGATACTATCAATAGTATCGATACTATTGATAGTTTCAACTATCGATAGTAGCTCATTTTAAGATAGTATAGTTAAAAGAGAGAGAGGAAGTGGGTAGTGAATAAGTCATAAGTAATAAGGATCTTTTCAAACTCAACAAAACAAAAAAAAAAAACTAACTATTACTACTGACATACATACGCGCTACTATCGATAGATATAAACTATCGATACCATCGATATTATTTTATTTCGAATCTTCAATAGTATCGATAGTATCGATACTATCAATATTTTATGATTTGTGAGCACCAATACTATCGATAGTATCGATAGTATAGTGGTCTGTCAATAGTATTGTCACATTTTCATCTATCGATTGTATCGATAATATCGATATAGCTATCGATAGTAGGGCTTTTTTAGATAAAAACTATCGATAGTGAAACTATCGATATTTCAAACGAATCATTTACAAATATTGCGATTTGCGATAGCCGATTAGTTCACGTGACCACTTTTGTTAGGTTCCTAGTTTCTACGTTTTCAGTAAACTATAAACTAAAACTTTTAAAAAAAAAAAAAACAGACTTCCAGGCACTGAAAAGTAAAAAATAACTAAACGGGGGTTTTCATTTAGAATAGATACTTAATTAGATATTTTCGAAGTCGGTGTGCTTTGATTTGTATTGGCTGGCACCGACTTCGAAAAAATCTGATTAAGTATCTATTCTAAATGAAAACCCCCGTTTAGTTATTTTTTACTTTTCAGTGCCTGGAAGTCGGTTTTTATTTTTTTTTAAAAAGTTTTTATTTTTCCATTTTTAGTGTAAACGTATCATCAATACAAATTAATCAAGCCCAAACACCAGGTAATTGCTGTAAATCGTTGAGGAGTTCCCTCGACTATCTTTCGGGTCCACCATCAGATCGACTCCAGACCTTCATTAAATAGTAGTGCTTTAAAATACCTAATGAAAATGTTAACAAACGCACTAGTCGCCGCTACAATTTTTGAAAGTTCCCTTCGATTTCTCTGGGATCCCATCATCAGATCCTGGTTTCCTTATCATGGTACCACTCTTGGGATATCTCCTTTCCAACAAAAAAAAGAATTATTAAAATCGGTTCATAAACGACGAAAAAATGCCCGAACAAACAAAAAAAAAACATATATACGGTCGAATTGAGAACCTCCTCCTTTTTTTGGAAGTCGGTTAAAAATTATGAAACTTTAGTAGGTCGAAATGCCTTAATTAGAGAACTTAGTAGTTTTTACAATTTGGAAGATGGCAATATATTAATGAAATTGCAACACATGACAGTCACTGTCGGGGATTCCCGAAAAGTATAGTTTTAACGATAATTATATATTTATTATCATTGGATCGAATGAGTATTTCGTCAGTTGAAGTTCTAACTTCGTTAGTAGTATGTTGAAAGTGTTAGCTTTTTGAAAAGATTATTAATTTAACGTATCATTCATTGTTTATAATATAACATAGATATTTTTATTTATAAGAGGTTAAAAAATTATTTATTGTTTGGAAGAGGATTCACTTTGTAAGGTATGTATATTTTAGTAGTTTTATAAAATATGATTTGAATAAGAAAAAAATCGCTAAATATTTACGAGAATAATATTAACTAATGTTGATTGTATATTAGAATAGTATATAGAATTGTATATAGAATACAATGATCAACAATAAACTTTGTATTTAAAAAGTATAAATTCTACATGATTAAAATATTAGGTTAATTGATACTGAATTTCAATTATATATTTTCAAGCACCTTATAAGTATGCACATTAAATTATATTCATGAGTAATTCATTGTTTAATACATTTTATGTCAGTAATATTTAAAATATACAATGTTATAATCTAATAATTTATAAATTTTATAACAGATCCAAATTGGAGAAATTTAAGTTTTCTGGCTCTTCATTTGAATTATTTTCTTAATTGGTTTGTCGCTTCTATCTTTATCATTAAAAAATACATTTGTTATTAATATCAAATATTGCAGATCATTTTTAGTTTAAAATATTTGATGAGTGTATTTATAAATATTTTAATTTTCCCAACAATTAATTCAATGGTTAAAAATATAGTTAACTATCAATTTAGAGATTAATAATGTTTTCAATATTTTAAAATAACTTAAGGGTTTTTATTATATTTCCTTGACTTTGGATTTCTGGTGCTAAATCACTTTAATTTTTATTTAATTTTTTTTATTACGATTAGTCTTTATTTACAATTATACTAATCTTTATCTAAATTATTGTTTTAGCATCCCCTTATGGAAAAACAAAACGCACTAAATGGTCTGACTCAGAGAAACATGCAGTGATTAAACATTTTGGTGATCTACTCAACTCAAGCTCAAAAAATTACCATCATTACATCAGTGTCAAGTAGCCATTCGTAAATATGAAGTTTTACTTAAACGAAAACCACAGCAATTAAAATCTTTCATTGATAATCAACGTAAGATGAAAAGTCGTCGTGAAACTTATACTCTCGATAAGGCAAAATAGACTAAGTTTCTAATAGAATTATTTTTATATTAAAAGCTTAATTAATACACATGGTCAAAGAAAGATATAGCTCAAGCTAAAATTAAATTTACTTCGGATAAAAATTATTGTATTGATTTTGAAATAAATATTTAATGAAAATTACATATGTTAATATTTGAGTTTTTAAATAGTTCTCAGGACTCTATGAAAATTATAACATGTATATTTCCTACATTAAAAAATAAAAACTATCTAAGATTGTTTTAATTATGTTTCTTATCAATAGTTGTTAAGTAGTAACTAGGTACTAATAATGTTTATTAATAAAACATTTTTTTTATCAAAGGGAATTTAGAAGATAATGTATGAAGTCACCATCATTTCTATGGGGTCTTAAAGCATTATTAAGTTTTGTTAAATAAGCTCTTTAAAATATATAGTTTATAGTTTGTCTGATCTGATGATAAATAATTACTGTCTGCCCTCTAAAGTATAAAAATTTACAAACGCATAATACATGAAATGTATATGTAAAGTATTGTTCTCATTTTATAGATAAATCCCTATATATTAGACTTACAAAGAATATTATATTCGGACATACGCCGAATACCGAATATTCAGCGGGCTTTTTGGCCGAATAGCCGAATATTAGGTTAAAGTATTTGCGCGTGGCGGGAAAACTTGCATCTGTGTGTTTGTTTTTTGCTTAATGCCAGAAAGTAGTATTGAAAACTACTGCCTGAATATGCAGAAAAAATTGTCTTTTTGAATTATAAACTTCCATTTCTAAATTTTAATTAGGATAATGCAAGTGCATAGACATTTATTTTATAGTTTTTTGTTAATTTTTGTAATAAAGAAAGTGTATTATGTATCTATGACTACTTTAATGACTAATCTATACAGATAAATAAAATTGGAGTGTCTGTTTGTAATAATAAAATAACCGCTTTTTACTAAATACATTATGGATGTATACACGGTACATATACCAAAACAACATTTTTTACAATTTTTGTCTGTCTATCTGTCTGTCTTTCTGTCTGTCTGTCTGTCTGTTTGTTCCGGCTAATCTCCAAAACGGCTGGACCGATTTTGACGAGACTTTCACTGGCAGACAGCTGCTGTTATAAGGAGTAACTTAGGCTACTTTTATTTTAGATAAAGAATCAGGGTTCCGCTAAAAAAAACGAAAACCCATGAAATTGTGAACAAAATCCGCGTACGGCGTACGCAATAACGTACATACGTAACGTAAATCGTTATATAATTTAAATTAATATCTTAGAAGTAGCAAGCTACCTAGGGACGAACGCGAGCGAAGCGAGCGTGAGTCGCTAGTATTATAATAAAATAAATCAATATTTTCATTTTACCAATAGGAAATAAGCATGATTTTTTTAATTTTTATACCTACATTCACACATCGTTATATAATTGTAAAAAAAATATATCCAGCTCCAAAAAACTAAAATTCAGCATAAAAAATATTAAAATGTATCGTTACGGATACTTTAAACGCTCGCCACTTCGCGCGCTTGGCGTGTCGTCACAGTATATATACACAGTATAATCGCTCTGTTATGATATACTCTGACGTCATATTCGGTATGACCAATGGCGTTGCGTTTCAACTAATTTGAATTACCCACCACTTTTTGCACTTATTAATAATAATTTTCTTAGTCAAAAAGAAACTGCATTAAAAATATAAATATAGGCTTAATTCAAGGGCAATAAAGATTATAAAAAAAACATTTCACCTTTCATCACACGCATATTCCCTTTTATTATGTATTTGATTACAAAAAACATATTACTTAAGTATTCGGTATTCGGCCAAATAGGATAAAAGTAGCCGAAAAGGCCGAATACAAATAAAATAGGTCAAAGACAAAATTTTTATAATTTTTGTCTGTGTATAAGTTGATACTGCGATGCATAACGATGGCTGGACGAATTTCAATATGATTATTTTATTTTGATTGTATATTATTGTAATTCAATTACTAGATTCGGAGAAATATGTAGTTCTCTTTTTATTTACTTACATTTACTTCAACTTAAGGAAAACTAAAGATTTCATTAAAATCGGTTCAGTAGTTCTTATAATATAGATTATGACACACACAATGTCGTACATCTCAAAATCTTGAGAAAAAAAATATAATTTTGAAAATAGTTTACGTACAATTTGGTCAACACTCAAATGTATTAGAAAAATTTTCAAAATATTTAAAATACAAAAACGCCCTAACCCACCTTTTTTATGAAATCGAACAAAAAAATGTAGTTCAAAAGAAAATAAGCTGAAAATTATAAACGGAAAAAACTTTTGAAACTTAAGTTAGCCCTAAATGAAAAACTATAAATAAGTTTTAAAAATATATGAAAATATTTAACAGCCATTATTTCCAAAGTAACTTTCATAAAAATCATAATGTTTAATTTAGGGACAGTCTTCAAACTATACAATACTTGATGAATTCATAAAATTTGCTAATAATATGTAAAATGTATGATTTAGGAACAGTCCCCATTGTATGCGATTTATAGGTGAATTCCGAAGTGAAGTTATATATATTTAGAATGTATATTTTTGGGACAGTCCTCAAACCATACATATAGTAAATGAATGATTATATATTAAAAAATAATTGTTTATACACAAATATTATGTTCATATACTCTTTGTTGGACTTTAGTTGTGACTATAATCGCAAAATTGCAACATGTCCCAAAGTATACATTTTACATATATATATATATATATATATATATATATATATATATATATATATATATATATATGACAATTACCTTATGTATGTATTATGTTTACTTTAGCCGACTGTACTAGCCCGAGCCTATATAACACATGATAGTTCTTTTCTTTATGCTATAAAATCTATAATATAATAAAATTCTAACTGAGTCGAATCTGTACATTAAATATTTTTCGGAAAATGTTATTGAAATAGTCATTATTATCGATATCTGTAACCTAATTTATAGTTTTTAGAATTTTTGTCTGTTTGGGAACGTATCACGAGAAAACCACTGGACAGATTTTCATAAAATTTGGTATGATGATAGCTGGTTGGTTCTCCGGGTCAACGTATAAGATACTTTTTACACTTTGGGAAAATATCTCATCTCTGAAAAATTTATACTAAACGTTAAAACGTAATTAAAACGCGTATTATATTTTCTTATAGGTAATATTTCACTTAAAAGATTAAACATATTTTGTTTTTAATCTATACTTCTATACCTACTAATATTATAAATGTGAAATTTTGTGAGTATGGATGTTTGTTACTCTTTCACGCCAGAACGGCTGAACGGATCTGGATATGGCACAGAGATAGATTATAGTCCGAAATAACACATAGGCTACCTTTTATCCCGGAAAAATGTACGGTTCCATTGGGATAGGTTTGTTTTTTTTTCCTAAAGGTGAACCCGAGCGAAGCGAGGGTGAGCCGCTAGTGTGAAATATTTTTATTTGAGTTCAACAAAAGAGAGGGTTATTTTGTTCTCTGGATATTTAAAAAGCTTTTAATTTAATGTTTAAAAGTCGATTTTTACCTACTCTTTTTTTCTACTTTACCAGTTCATGCTATACATGTCGAAACTTGTAGGTAAATGAAATTCTTTATCATCATCGTTAATAGTGTCGGTGTGTTTGTTGGCTCTTGTTCTTGTTGGATCTTGCACGTTGAAAAAATCATTTTTCTACCAAAGAGCATATAATGTAGGCTACTTTGCCCTTTACATTTTTGGGTTCCGAATAAAAATGGTGATCTATGTGATGTGTCGACACCACATACATAGATCACCATTAGATATCTATTATAAATATAATAAATACAAATAATTTATCTCTGGGCGGATAAGGCTGGCCAAGTGCGGTTGACGTACTTCACGTGTTTTTCGAAAAATTTAAGGTTCTATCAGAAATGCAAACTTCATCACAATGTTTTTACACCCCGTAAGGCAAGTAGTAATCATGTTGAAGAGGATTTATCCAAGAAAACCCCTGAGGTGGAACTAATGGGCTTGAATCCGCTTCACTTGATTTACGCGAGCGCGTTACCACTAAGCTACCACCGCCGCTTGCACTTTAGTCTGTGGCAAAACCTTAGTTTGCCATTTGCCACTTTATATTGATTGTAATGTAACAGAATAAATAAATAAATATTAAATAATCATAATATATGATAGCTAGCGACTCGCGTTCAGTCCGCTCGGGTTCATCCCTAGTTAGTTACGTTTTAATGTTTAGCATAGATTTCTTAGAGATGAGATATTTTCCCGCAGTAAAAAAGTATCTTATACGTTGATCCGGATACCAGCTATCATCATACCAAATTTCATTAAAATCAGTGGTTTTCTCGTGATGCGTTATCAGACAGACGGACAAAAATTCTAAAAACTATAGATTTGGCCTTTTTATCGATAATAATGATTATTTCAATAAGATTATCCAAAAAATGTTTAATGTACAGATTCGACCCAGTTAGAATTTTATTATATGTATACATCTATAGATAATAAAACTTTTAGCAAAATTACTAGTATTAGAAAAGAAAATCACTTAATTTTTCCAAAAGAAAATATGAAAAATATGAAAGATGTAATCGTGACCGCATAACCGTTCTCACGTAATCCCGTGTGAGATATAACACTAAAGTTGCGTTCGGGGTCTTAGGGACCGCAATAAAAGTCTACCTGCTTGAGTAGATCGTATCTCATAGTCAAAGGCGCCGGCCGCCTACACGTCACAACATTCACAAAGGATTTCCATCTGTATTACGACGAGTTATAGTTCATTTTACAATGTTCCATCATTCAAAGAAACTTATAACGGTGTAGAATTAAAACACTTTTGTTGTTAGATCGTTGTTTTTGGTCTTGTATGCATTAGTCATAAATGGTATTAGTCGTGTAGTGCAGTTTCGCTCGATTGACGATAGATTGATTACAATCTGCTTTGTTAAATCATTCTGATTTAAAAGTAGTACTTGTTAAACATGAAATAACGCTTGCAAATGAAATTTGGCTTTTATAAATCGATTAAAAATCTAGTTGACTGACTTCAAAAAAGGAGTACGACACGCGTAATTTTCGCCATTTGGGATCCGATTTTTATTAATGAATTTCTTTATCCTTAATGTTTCTAAATGAAGAAACCAAGACACAAGAAAAGACTAAAAAACGCACAGGTTCTCGGCAGGCATCTCGGTGGAGGGTGTACCATGCGGGTTGCTTCAGGTACTTCTCTGATAGCAAAGTGGACTGTAGGAGCCACATCCTGGTTATCGCAGTCTGCTCCGCGGGCCAGCCGTCAGGCGACGTGGTTGAGTGCGAATGTAATCCTGCGACGCCATAAAGTCAGAGATGATTCCATTGGACTTAAGATTTTCAAGTCGGTGAGAACCACTTGTACGCAGGTGGTATGCAGGGTTATAATAGGTTAACAGTTAGATATAACAGGGTTAATCAGTGTGAAATATTAAGTCAATAAATATAGTTATGGCAAAATTGTGGATCAGCTCTCAGTCAGACCAGAAAAATAGAGTGATATTGCTTATACATTTTTTCTTAGTTACATTATATCCACGTGTCATGTATGTATTTTAAGCATATTCGCAATTAAACTAAGTAAGCAGTAATGTATTTTGTTTATCTACAAAGCATAATTTGATTATCACAGTTTCAATGTAATCCGATGCAACATCAAACGACGACGATTCATATAGACATTATTTATCTAATTCAGTAACCAAGTATAGATTTTAAATAATCTATAGTCTATATTTTTTATATTCTAAAGAGGCAGAGTTTGTTTGTTTGTTTGTGTGAACGCGCTAATCTCAGAAATTACTAATCCGATTTGAAAATACTTTTTTGCATTAAATAGTCCGTTTATTGAGGAAGGCTATAGGATGTATGTATATCATATAATGTATAGTCTACCTATTTAGTATGGGCTAACCGTTACAACGTATCTAGGGACGAACCCAGGTGAAACGAGGGGAGTCGCTAGTATATGCATATATGCATAATATTTCATATACATATCTGCATATTCCATAATTCACTTAACCATATAAAATATACATTACAATTGTTCATTGCTCCTTTTTAACCCACTTGTAATTAATATAGGACTCGTTAAAACGAGTTTTATTAGCCCAGATTTAAAGGTATTACTAATAGCCATTCACATACTTTTATATGTATGTATGTATATATGTATTCAGCCCTTTTAACGTCCCACTGCTGGGCACGGGCCTCCCTTCAACACGAGGGGGATCAGGCCATAGTCCACCACGCTGGCCAAGTGCGGGTTTTATATAGAACTAGTTTTTCCCGCGGCTTCGCTCGCGTGATAACTGGAGCGGTGAAGTGTAAAGGTCGCCTATGTCCATAGCCAGGATGAAATCTAAGTCCTTGCGAAATTTTATGGAAATCTGTTCAGCCTCAGTTTAAAAAGATTACAGACAGAGTTACTTTTACATTTATAATATGAGTATGGATGCAACGCTAAAAACTGTCACAAAAGATGTATTTTGTTCATTGACTGCCGTCATAATAAACAAGGCCCTAACTAAAAATTTGGTCAAAAATGTCATAAATGCAGATTTGAATCAGCAAACAAATGCTACTTAATAGTCTTACTCATAAAGCTCTAAGTCTTATGAATCTGGAGATACCATAACCACTTTCATCGTAACAACGTCAAAACTAGTAGTATTTTTGACGTAGTAGTAAGACAAAACTTAATATCTCAAAATCAACTTTGACGAAGTTGCGGCTTTCTTATGACGGCAGTTGAGTTGTTTAAACTAAAACTAAAGTAATTTGTAGCTGTGCATTTCAAATTTTATTTTGCAAATAATATAAAAAGCCAGAAAACTTAAATGGGACTAGGCTGGCCATGTCTCCGTATGCCTGCAAAACTGTTGACCAAAGTGGAAAGTAGAGGAGGGGCCTTTGCCCAGCACTAGGATAATATAGGCTAACAGTAACAGTACAAAAGACTAGATAGGTAAGACAGATAGACAGATTAATAATTTACTAAAGTTTTCTTATTCCACGTAACGTTAGCGAAGTAATCAGTGCTCAACTAGCACGCTTTGAAGCCACTAACAAGAAAATTGAACTGAAGGTTTTCTTATTTACAACATACTCTTAAAGTTACGCAATCAACCAACTAAAAGCTCTGGAATAGAATGTAGATACCAATTTGTTTACTTATAAAAATTCTTCGGAAACGCCTTACGTTTGGTATAAGGCTGGGCGCATAGCCAATGCTTAGATTTTATTTACTATAAAAGATATTGTTTTTTTACATGACATTTACTATTAAATCACTTATTTTAATCTTAAAACCATTAGTCTTATATAGTTTTTCTATTAAATAATCTATTATACATATTAAAATTCTAATTGAGTCGAATCTGTACATTATATGTTTTTTTGGAAAATCTTATTGATATAGTCATTATTGTCCATACAGAGGTCGAATCTATAGTTTTTAGATTTTTTTTCTGTCTGTTTGAGAGCGCATCACGAGAAAACCACTGGACAGATTTTGATGTGGTATGATGATAGCTAGTTACATAAACATAACATACAGGATAATTTTTACCGCGGGAAAATATCTTTACCGGTGGTAGGACTATGTCAAGCCTGAGGAGTCTGACTGGATGGGTACCACCCCCTTATCTATTTCTGCCGCCAAGCAACAATGATTGCATTTTTGTGTTCCGGTATGAAGGATAAGGTAGCTAGCGCAATTACAGGCAAGAGGCATATCATCTTAGTCCTCACAGTGACAACGCACCTGTGGTTCTGCATTTTTGTTACTTAAAACCTAAGTGCATGAACCGTAGGTGTTATGGGCGACAGGTGCTGCTTTCCATCAGGTGATCTGTCTGCTCGTTTGTCACTGAATCGCATAAAAAAAATAAAAAAAAATCTTATCTCAGAAATCTATAGGTACTAAACATTAATACCTACGTAACTAGAGATGAACCCGAGTGGAGCTAGGGTGAACCTCTAGTAAATAATATATTTTTGTTCGGTAGATATGTTTAAAAAATAATACCGTCCACCTCGGGTAGTCGGATAATAATCTTAGCGTAACATTTAATGGGTGATTATCTTACACGATATAAGGGAATGCGGGTACCGCATCAATTAACGTAGGCATTAAAAGTAAGCGAGAACGAGTTGGGTGTGGGCTTATAGTTAGTGAAAACGAAAAGGACAACCTAGGTTTATTATCTATACTAATATTATAAAGAAGTAAAGTTTGTCAGTTTGTGGGTTTGTGGGTATGTGATGTTATAGGGGTAGTCTCTGGATCTATTAAACCAATCAGATGAAATTTGGTTTGAGACCCTGGGGAAGACATAGGATACTTTTTATCCTGGAAATCATTCCTTAAGGGAGTGAAAATGGGGATGAAAGTTTGTATGGGGAATGAACCTTAGGGACGAACCCGAGCGAAGCGAAGGTGAGTTGCTAGTTAAATTGTTATAAAGAAACTGTATATTCCTGTTAGGGTTGTCCATCGACAAAACGGAAAACTATGCATCTGTTAACGTATTTCTAACTTCAAAAATGACGAACTTACTTTCAAAATTTCGTCCACTACCGGACCATTAGGGGATGAATTAAAAAAAATCTCTGTTATATATACGTATAAGTAACGCTTAGGCAAGGCAAAGTTTGCTGATATTGGATCAAAAATATAAAGGTATTGCTATCCATACTAATATTATAAAGCTGAAGAGTTTGTTTGTTTGGTTGAACGCGCTAATCTCAGGAACTACTAATCCGATTTGAAAAATTCTTTTTGCATTAGATAACCTGTTAACTGAGAAAGGTTATAGGCTATATTTCATCCCGTAAAAATGTACGGTTCCCGTGGAATCGATTTGTTTTGGTCTAGGGACGAACCCGAAGCGAAGCGAGGGTGAGTCGCTAGTCTGTTATATATTGCATATATAACAGATAGCAACATATATGTATTAGTAAGATATTATATGTATGTGAAAGCTATTATACAATTGATCTAGTTTCTTGAGTATCGCAAATTACGCACAGATTTTAGCAAAAACATAGATGCAATAAGATCAAACACGATCGCCGGTTGACCTACATGCCGATCTATTTTCACACAGTCGGTACCGAAACTGGTTTCTCTTTGAAATTCCCACTTGCTGTTATACTCAATTATTCTTGGACTTATTTTAATATTTCGCAGGAATTGTACAAATCTAGTTTGGGTCTCCATCTGAAGTAGTATAATTTGATTAGAAGCTGACAGCTCGTTTTAATTTGACTTTTTAAAGAGCAAAAATATACAAATATCATGTAGAATCATAGGTTCGATGAAAGATTTTACTAGTTTACTTAGTGAGTAAACTATACTAATATTATAAATGTGAAAGTTTGTGAGTATGGATGTATGTTTGTTACTCTTTCACGGCTGAACGGATCTGGATGAAATTTTGCATAGAGAAAGATTATAGTCTGGAATAACACATAGGCTACTTTTTATCCTGGAAAAATGTACAGTCCCCGTGGAATAGGTTTATATTTGTTTTAAAAAAAACTATATAATTTTTTAAATGTCCTTTTGAGAAACGTCAAAGACAAAAAAATCTTTTACTCTTACTTAAATTTTCATTTCCCAGTTAAAACTGATTTCGATACTTACAAGTCCAATTAAAATTAATGAAACAGACGCGACATTTCGAATATCAATTTGGCTCTGCGGTTATAAAAAAGTAATTGTTACAATTTACTCACCGTTGTGACTTTGTCATGAAGGATCGCGATTCGATTACCGCGCTAGGTTATCATTTTGTATTTGTAACAGAAATTCCTTTGTAATATTCTCTCGCTTTACTATCCCATAGAAACATGGTGTATAAATAATTTCTTTTCAGTTAAAATATACACTGATTGTGAGTTTCAAAGTCATTGGAATTTTTTTTTTTAAAGCTGTCAGTTAGAAAAGTCTTTAAATTATATTTAGACAAAAACTCACATCGATCAGTCATGTCGTTGTTATGTAAAAAAATTAACCCTACAGATACAGTTTCTTTATAACAATGCTTGTCCACTGAATATTATTGCTGTAATTATTACAATAATAAGTATTACCATGCATTGCGAAAACATTGTATCTTTCATTGAATTATATTTCACTTCATTCAAATGTTTGCGGTTTTCCTCTGGAAACAGAGCAATGAGCTCGATGTTTATAAAATTTTTACACATCCAAGAATAATGTTTCATCGCTCCTATTCATAATGATGGATCCTGTTAATCGTATTAGCTTCGGCGAATTCCAAACGTAAACTAACCATAAGTAGGCAAACTTCACAGACACTTTGTGAAACTATGTCGCTGACTTTTTAACAATATTTTTTTTTATTAATTAATGAGTATAAAAATAAAATTAATACGATACGCTATTGCTTCATTATCACTTTAACTCATGAACAAAAATGTGAAAGAACTTATTTCCCACAATGTGTTTTTTTTCACAGTAAGACAAGTGGTAATCATGTTGGAACTGATCGCACAGGAAAATATTACAGGTGCGAGACTCGGTATTTGAACCCGTTTCACTCGATTTCCTAAGCAACCACGTTACCGCTGAGCTACCACTACCTTAAAATTATTATTTTTTTCACAACATCATATCGATAGATTGAATAATACCTAAAGACACTATCACGATGATAATAATAACACATGTTATCAGTAGCTATGAATATATCTTTATAGTTCCACTTAATATTTTCTAGGTCGACTATGTAATATCTTTTAATCAGATGTACATTGTAGAAAGAGAATCAAGTCTGTGGTAAAAATTCATTATTATATCTTAAAGTTTGTATTTTCAAAATTTTATGGTTAATTGATGTTTAATATACTAGCGACTCACTCACGCTTCGCTCAGGTTCTTCTCTAGGTACGTTTTAACAGTTAGTATGGAATAGATAGATTATGTATTACATATATAATATATAGCCTATAGCCTTTGTCAATAAACGGGCTATCTAATTCGAAAAGCATTTTTAAATCGGATTAGTAGTTCCTGAGATTAGCGCGTCCAAACAAAGAAACAAACTCATTACTTTATAATATTAGTATAGATGAGTATGGAGAATATTTAAATGAGTATTCTTCACATTTCTATACTTTTACTTTATAAAGACATGAAAAATACACATAAAAAAATTACAATTGTTTTTGTCATGATACAACTAATCACTAATAACATATAATGTACCTATATGTTATGCTCACTTATAATTAAAACTATTCACTTTATTGTTCGAAGAGTCAACATGATGTGGGATATTCCGGTGGGAATTTACAACATACCAATAGTTTATTGTAAACATGAACTTAATAAAAATTTACATGACATGTAAAATAAAAATTAAGTGTACATTTTGTTTTGTATATGAAATTAAGTATATTTATAATATCCTTTGTGTTAAATAAAATTTACTTTTAAAATAATCTATACATAAATTACATTTTAAACTTGGCGCTGCACAGCCGTGCTCCCAGATACAGTCGATTAGGTTCTTGGTAATTTTCACGGTAGCCTCTTGAAGTGCTATTATTAGGAAATGTTTACAAATAAGCTAACGCCGCGCATTAGTGTAATTCCGCGATAAAAACATAACAGCTGCGCAACGAAGCGGCGAAATATGGTTAAGAATATTGTTATTGATAATAAATGCTGTGCTTTATGAAATGATTGTTTGAAAGCTTAGGTTTTACCTGAACTTTCAAGACTTTCAGTCACACTTGTGATGAAGTGTTTGTTACTTGTTATGTTGTAACTACTCGACTAAGTGAAATTTGAAAAGAGATGTCCTTACCTAACGTAATTAATAATTATCTATATTCTATATTAATGATATGAGAAGGATTTTTTTTGTTTGTTTGTTTGTACCGAATAAGCTCCGAAACTACTGAACCGATTTAGATGAAATTTGAATTGTCATACCATGTATAGTCTATCTATTCCATACTAACCGTTAAAACGTACCTAAAGACGAACCCGAGCGAAACGAGGGTGGGTCGCTAGTAGTTTAATAAATGAGAGTGATGAGATAAAAATTGTCATCCAACATTCGTTTAAACGTTTATTAATAAAAACATTTACCCTTCGTCGTAAGAAAAATAAGAATATAATAATGGGAATAAAAATTTTGGGACATTACCACACAGCACCATCTAGTTCTATGGTAAGCTACGAGGCTTGTGTTATGGATACCAGATAGTTGACACACTACACATATATAACTTTAAATACATACATATTATATATACAAACACCCATGACTAGAGTACAAACACAAAGCTCCCAACGGGACTCAAACCCGCGACCGTTGACACAGCAAGTAGGGTCTGAGCCAAACGTGTCGTCGGGACTTGCTATACGATTGCTATATATATTATATATAAACTTAACAAAAACCAACATGTTGCGGTCAAAGTCATCGTATCAAAGAATAAGTTAATTAATATTTATACCTACCAAAATTAATCTCGCAAAAAATATACCACACCACATTTTATATACATTATTTTAAATTATGTACGTCTTAATGTAGGTATAATATATTTTTAATTCTATAACGTCTTATTTCTTTTTAGTTTTATCGTTTTATATGCCATCGCTTACTATTTTAATTAGCTCCTTGTATGCGGCCCACGTTAATTAAGTGCAAGTATATACTGATTATTTTTTGTCTACTATGGGTTTAAGATAAGGGCCTACATAAATGTTGATATTTATTCACGCTATTACCTAATTTTCACAGGATTTAGGCTATCGCGTGCTAGTGATTCTTAATGCGCATACTCACAATCTTTGTATGGTGCAAAAATCGTAGGAAAGTGAAAATTGCTTTACAACGTATTCTCATACCTACTAAATATATAAATTGGTCGAGCCGTTTAGGAGGAGTGCGACCACAAACACCGTGACACGAGATATTAATATATTAGACTAGCAAAACCCGCGGCTTCGCTCGCGCTAAAACTACAACAAAAAAACTTTAAAAAGGTAGATTTCATACAAATTTTCGTCCTTATTTTATCTCCTTATGAGATGAATTTCAAAAAACGCTAAAATACGTATTTATTTAATTGTATTGAAGAGCATTAAACCAAGTTTCAAGAAATTCTGATCATAATTTTTTTTTGGGTTGTGTTATAACGTGTATACCCGTGGGAATAAGATAACTTCCCGCAGTAAAAAGTATCCTATATGTTGACCCGGATATCCAGCTATCATCATACCAAATTTCATGAAAATCTCTCCAGTGGTTTTTCTGTGATGCGGTATCAGACAGACAGGACAGACAAAAATTCTAAAAACCGTATATTAACTAATTTCCTTCGCATCCAACAGTTTTAAAATGGCAATGATTTCCTTTCAAGTTAAGATTATAAATTAAACTTTTTAATTTCGCTTCCTTCCGACTTGATTTCACATCAAAATAAAGTAACGAATAAAGCATAAAACAAGCTATACTTAGATAAAATAATAAATTAATAAAAAAAAATGAAGAATTGCTTCGTCTGGAACCAATCCCAGATGGAGAAATCAGGCCATAAATATCATAAAAATTTATTGTAATCGAAACTAAACCAACATGTATTTCTGCTCCGTAGGGTAAGAGAAAGTGGTTCTAATTGAGTTTGCAAGATTTGACCCATACAAACATACCAACTAATAAACATTGTAAACTAAATAAAAGCTTGTAATTAAAAATAAAGAATTTCATATTAAAATACTAGGGGATTCGTCCCTAGGTACGTTTTAACGGTTAGTGTAAAATAGATGGTCGATCTCTTGCTCTGTGAAAAACGAAAACAAATCTATCCCACGGGAAACGTAATTTTTCCGGGATAAAAAGTAACCCATGTGCTATTCCAGACTATAATCTATCTCTGTGCCTAATTTCATCCAGATCCGTTCAGCTGTTCTGGCGTGAAAGAGTAACAAACATCCATCCATCCAAAGTTTCGTATTTATAATAGCAGTAACATTATAATATTTAAAAATGTTATATAATTTGTTTTTAATTTAATGATTCGTCTTTCGTCATTGTGTTGCAGACACGTGTTCTCACGTCTTACACTTATTGTAATTTGTACAATAAGAAAAATAATGACTTGCTTTGCTATGCTTTTATATAGTAATAAAAAATACAGATTTTCATTTACTGATGTTTATATAAATAAAAATGAATGGCTAAATGTATTTCTAAGCTCAAAACTCGAGAACGGCTGGACCAATTCGGCAAATTCTTTTTAAGATATTCATTGAAGTCTGATGAAGGTTCTTATTAAGTAAGTTTGTAGGCTTGCCACAGTTCAATAGTTTTTGACAGAACGACGTCTTTATGTAAATAAAAACCTAAAAACTAGCGCCTTTTGTTGCTAATAAAATAATATAAGTAATAATAAATTTTTTTTTTTTTAAATAAGCTTTTATTTAAATGCCTGTCATGTAGCATCAGAGTGCTTGTCAAGACTATTCAAACGAGTCGAAATTCGATGGATTTATCCTTTTTAGTTTAGGAGTTCCTATGGCCACCTTCCGACTCCATCTTGAGACCAGCTTCATGGTACCATATTATCGCATTGTCACCGAAGTGACGTAAGTAAACCAAATTTCAACCCAATCTAAAGACAGGAAGTAGTTCTAATTTAACTCGCAAGATTTGTCCCATACTAACATACTAACATGGCAAGTTAAACAAAAGCTTGTAAAAAATCATCAGTTCTAAAACAAATGTAGTTGACTGTAGTTTTGTTTAAAATAAATATTTTCCCGCAATAACGCTAGGTCATACGAGCGAGCTTTCCGGTCGAGGACGCCTACCCTTAACTTTTACTGGCTTACTTAACAGAGGGGTTTGACACAAAAAGTATTACATTAAAGCATCTATATGTATATTCAGGTTAATTTACATAGTTTTACAATGATAACTAGTAATTACGGAGGAATTTACAGGAAATAGTAGAATTTGGGATGTTTTATATACTTCCGGTTTTAAAATCGTATGATAACTACGGCCAGAAGGTTCTCGTCTCAGCATTTTACCCAATTCTTTGAAAATATTTATTTGAAATAAGTTTTAGATTAATTATTGTGGATGAGACTCTTCAAAATGGAACTCCATTAACTAAATCTAAGGGTTGAAAAGTTTCCACCTCTTGACTTCCTCATCAGCTGACATCATCGTCAAATTATATAGAAGTTAGACAAAATCAAACTACCAATACCGGTTATTTGGTTATTTAAAAGTGAAACTAATAAAAGTGCGTTAAAAATAAAATATTTTTAAATACCACGGCCGGTTGACTCATATCTTTATGACGAATAAAAATATTTGCTTTATGTGGGAATCTAACCCGCGACCTTCAATAAAAATAATATTAGTACTAACTATACACAAATGTTGCGCTGAATATATGTACATTGTAAACTGTATTACATTGTTAAACAATTTAAAAATCTTTCACTTGCAGAAAATTTACAGTATATTCCTAAATAACGATATAAGTTATATTTTTATTGTTTCACTTAAAATCTATCCCAAAGGCTAAAATCGCTTTAATGCATTTAGTCCCTAACTTTAAAAAAAGAAAAGGTAAGGACTATAGACTATTTCTTTTAAATATCGCCTAACATCTATACTCATATTATAAATGTGAAAGTTTGAATATATGGATGTATGTTTGTTACTCTTTCACGCCAGAACGGCTGAACGGATCTGGAAGACAGCATTAGACTTTTAGCAACTTCACATTTAGCTCAGAGATAGATTATAGTCTGGAATAACACATAGGCTACTTTTTATCCCGGAAAAATGTACGGTTTCCGTGAAATAGGTTTGTTATTGTTTCCCTAGAGGCGAACCCGAGCGAAGCGAGGATGACCCGCTAGTACAGAATACGTATGTATGCACGTAAAGTACCAACATAAGGTACAAACACTCGAATTTTTATTGAAGTCGCTCATATAAATTACTGATCATATACGACACGAGTAAAGTCAACATCCAAAACTAGTTCTGTAATATGCAAGAATGTTATAAAAGTAGAGCGGGTATTAAAATCGCAACACGTAGGTACATACAAGTGTTCTTATCTGGAATATGTTAAAGAAGTCATTGTAATTCTCGAGTTATCGTTTCTAGAAAATGCATAATATCAACTTCTCATTATTCTATTACATTGAAAATATTTTGAAGTAAATAAACTTTGACAAAGAGTAAAAAGTCGTGCCTGTTTAGTTAATGTAGACATATAATAAAATTGTAACTAAACCGAATCTGTACATTAAATATTTTTTGGAAAATCTTATTGAAATAGACATTATTATCGATACAGAATATTTATAGTTTTTAGAATTTTTGTCTGTCTGTCTATCTGTCTGTATGGGAACGCATCACGACAAAAACCACTGGACAGATTTTGATGAAATTTGGTATGATGATAACTTGTTATCCGGGTCAACATATAGGATACTTTTTACTGCGGGAAAATATATTATCCCTGAGCTAAACGTTAAAACGTAACTAGGGACGAACCCGAGCGAAGCGAGGGTGAGTTGCTAGTTTAATTTAATTCTAAAAATGTAAAAAGTAAACGATTTAAAAGTGCTAATAAAAATCTATTTGAATAAAGTGTATTTTGAATAGAATTGATTAGGAGTATTTTGTTATAATTGTATGACTGCTTGTAAAAGTTTATTTATCTAAACTTAAATACTTTACTCCTGTTCGGTGTCTTAACTTTTCTACTGCCCCTAATCGAGTAAAAAATAACACATCTTGATAAAACAATTTATTTGAAAAACGTTAAAAACCGTTGCACAGTCCGCTGCACCCATGTAACAAAAGATATTTTCTGTCCTTCTCTAGTAAGCTTTCGATGCGCAAGCGCAGGTAAGGGGTGATTCATCGAACAATGAGTTATTATTGACATCATGCCCCATTCACTTTGTGGTACTCAAAATTATTACAAATCAGCTTATAATTTTAGCAGTAAATAAGTAAATACGTTTTTTATCTAATTGGTATTCAAAAATGGCTTACTGATAAAATTAGCATTAAGTACCTAGGCACTAATAAATATTCCGAAGACAACTTGGATGCATAGATAGATTTATTGACGCTTAGTGTCCACCAAGGGCAGACTTATTCTGATTTATTATCGAGTCCAGTGGCGCCGCCTCGGCCACATCTTGTAAATTTTTATTTGCTTCTAAAATTAACGTATATTTTATTTCAATTTGCCACGCTGAGCTCGTTAGCAGCAGTACGATTTTATGTATTGTAATTGTCTTTTCCAGTTTCTTGATGGTGTAACACGATAATGTGAAGTTTTACCACATTTTACTGCTCAATTTAATTTTAGATTTCCAATTCATATTTGAATGGAAATGAGAAAAGTTTGTGACGCAAGTAGGTTTTCATATTCATATATTTCCCTCTAAAACTTTTTTCGCTCTTATATTGAAGATGAAAAAAGTGATTTTACGTATTCATGATTAACAAATAAAAAAAATTGTACGTACCTACCTAGTGAAATTGATGACGCAATAAAGGAAATTTATCGAATTACTTTTCAGTAATAAAAATATGTGCCGATGATTTTATGACCGTTTGTCGTTATATGTTTATGTTGGAGGTTGTAAGCTCTATTCCCGTTTAGAGCTAATATTTATTTAAATAATATGAATATTTTCTGTGTCTAAAAGTAAATTTAGTGAAACTAGTGATTTATGCTGTTTCGCCCAGGTTGTTGGGTTGCTAACGGTAGCTTGTGTTACTTTTGGCAGTTATATTCTATCTGTACTAAATTTCATCAAAATCTGTCCAGCCGTTATAGCGTTAACGTAAAAACATACACACATCCATTACAAACCTTCGTATTTTTTATTATATTAGCAGATACATGCATCTTTTAATAGCTATTATTGAACAATTACAGCTTTAACGCAGAAAGACATAAAGCCACTGACTGACATTTGACTGTAATCTATGTTCAATCAAGTCGGGCAAGCATGCACGAAACTCCCTTTGATACAAATGATAATTAAATACCATGGATGAAAAGCATAATTAATTTGATATTTAAAGATCACCACTTATTTGTTATGGCAACTTTGCGATTTTTTACCTGTAGTAATTTTTAACCTGTAGACTAAGCAGTTACGTATATTATGATTATATATTTTGTTTTAAATTAATGTTTATAATTTAAATTATCATCGACCCGCTCCGCTTTGTATTGTATTTTTTATATGTAATGATATATTTTTCGTAAGTGAAGGAATAATAAAAAATACACATACAAACTTTCGCATTTATTTATGTTTTTCTGGAATGTGTCAATCAATTATTAATTACTAGCGAATCATCCTCGCTCCGCTCGAATTCGTCTCTAAATGGAAACGGAACGGTTTAACGGTTACTATAGATTTCTCGGAGATGAGATATTTTCCCGTAGTAACTAGTATCCTATATGTTGACCCGGGTGACCAGCTATACAAAATCTGTCCAGTAGTTTTCTCGTGAAGCGTTCCCAGACAGACAGATAAAAATTCTAAAAACTAAAGATTCGGCCTCTGTATCGATAATAATGACTATTCCCAAATTTTCCAAAAAATATTTAATGTAAAGATTCGACTTAGAATTATATTAAATGTATAGATATAGGACAAATTATTCATTTTAACTGTATATATATATATATATATATTATTTATATTTATATATATATATTATTTATATTTATGATACTTTCTTTAACCATTTCTTTATTTCAGTTATTATTAAGAATACCTAGTTGATTATGTTTGATCAAGTGTTTTACTGCCTTTTTATTGGTTCAGTTTTATCTTACATTCCAATTTAGTTAAACCGGCTTTAAGTCTACCACTACTCACAATATTTCTTAATGAATACAAAGCTCGATTCTCGCTAGCGAGTGCATGTTTCTTTATACAAAAAAAGAATATGTTCTATGATATTTATATATATCTTATAGATAACACGTCAGTGACTGTAGTTAAGTAATAAGTTAGTTAGTAAGGGCTCGAAACTCGACTGTTATAATTAAAGAATGCAGTGAAACAAATTACTCGCCTTTGATCTGAAAACGGCGGTTTGGGGCAAACCTTTATTACTTTCAATTCGGAATATTTTGTAAGTTTTTAAGGGAATCTCAAACGTTCAATTAATTTTAATTGAAGTATTCTTAATTATGTTTGTTTTATTTCTTTATATTGTTTTCGGCTTTGTCAATGAAACACTGGTGTAAGCAGTGTCTCTAAACGAAGGATGCTCGCGACGATTTTGATTCAAAATTCTACATTAATTGGGGCTACAAAATTTTTAAGAAAACCTCCTGCAAATTTTGGAGTTGAGTCCTGCAAATACAGAAATAAAAACTTCTATATAGATAACTGTGAGCTAACTTTTTATAACGTTGGAAACCAAAAATCAAAATGAATCCGCGAAAAAATCCGAAAAGATAGTTTTATTTAAACAGAAACAATGTTAAACGCATTGCACTATTACATTACGTTACCAAACCTTTGTGCATACAATATGGACTAAGCCCTCAATAAAGCCGTATTGTTTGCTGTACACTGTACAATGCCGCCTAGATGAAGATTAGATAGTGTTATAGGTACAACAGATCCTCCAACATACCGCTATATGTACAAACACTGAGCTTAGAACCTGACGGGTTCGGCTTCAAGTTAATTACTTAAAACGAATAAAACCAGTACAGTACAGTATAATTCTAAAATGTAGGTAATTACTCAATATCTTAAAAAACTTCAATAGGTATATAGTTACATTATATTCATCTTAGTATTTTATGATTTTATATTATACTTTTTCTCGCGGCTCTACTTGCTTAAAAATCTATACTAATATACTAATCTATATTTATACTTTAATAATAATATTAAAAAGAGGCAGTTTGTTTGTTTGTTTGAACGCGATAATCTCAGGAACTACCAATCCGATTTGAAAAATTCTTGCATTAGATAGCCCGTTTATTGAGGAAGGCTATAAGCTATATATTATCGCGGAAAAATGAACAGTTCCCGTGGGATAGATTTGTTTGGTCTAGGAACGAACCCGAAGCTAGACGAGGGTGAGTCGTTGTTGATAACTATGATTGAGCCTCTCTTAAGGTGCCTGATGTTAAATATGCCTTGCTTAATAAATACCTACGACATACTCGTAAAATGTAAAAGGATCTTGTCATAGTCATAGTCAAAGTCAAAGTCATATTTAATGACTTGGAGATCCAGTAATAAACGCGATACAACAAGCAAAATAACACACTTAAAATAAAAGCTGGTTTAAATAAAACTATCTTTTCGATTTTTGGTTCCCGACGTTTCGAATGCTTTACAGCAATCATGGTCACGGGAGAGACTAAGGTTTTAGATGTTTCAAAGGTATTTCAATATTACTCAACAATATTTTTTTGACTAAAATAGACTGTGGTGTTGTTTTTAGATACTCTTCTCTTGCTGGCAGAATCTTTAGTCTATTTATTTATGAACAATTTTATTTGATAAGAGTTCCGTTCTTTGCCAGTGTCGAGACATTGCGTGCTGGGTGGCAGTTCTCTTTGCCGCGTTTTTGAAATCGGCTGGAAAATTTAATTTAATACAACTTTTTTCTTATCATTTTTTTATTAATTATTATTTATTAGTGGCTCTAACTAAATAAACTACTTGCGTCGTTCAGTTGCTTTTTGAAATTACTTGGGGAAACCACTTTTACACTTTATTTACCGCGGTTTCTATCGCAACTTGGCACTACCCTATTAGAACTTTACGGTTTTTGTAAAAAAAAATAAGTTATTCTGTTCTTCTTTGCATTATCAAAAAAAAACTAAACATTCGCAATTACCAATTCATAAGGATATCGTATTAATTAAAGAAATATTTTGATTTTTAATAAACTTAAGATACATGTATATCTAGACAAACAGACAAACAGAAAGAGAAACAAAAAAATTGAAAAAAAAATCTGGATTTGTTCTATTTCTCTTCTTACATCCCCTTGACTCGGTTTTTAGCAATTTTTTTCCATGTACAGACATTCGACCTCTACGGTTTTATTATATTATGTATAGATTAGACAGTTGCATTTTCAAAATTAGAAGACTATCGTCAGCATTTTTCCGATCTGGCCTCGAATAATCTACATTATACGTCTAGGCAGTGAAGGAGGCCGGCACTTAAAGCCCTCCGACGTTGAGAGCTCAGTGTCTACAAGCTACAAAGGATAGAAAGGATTCAATAAATGTATATTGTACATCTATTCCATTTCATGATTTTACTTTTAAACACTTTTTTTTACATGTTTTTGATACTAATAGCCTCTTCTGAATTCTTTATATCTAAATTATTGTTTTATTATCCAGAACAGTAGTATAAGTCTTAAATTAAGCTTTAATTTGGCCACTTCAAAAAGTCCTTGTTTAGTTATATGCCTGTACGATAATTATTTACTGTTTTAAGAAGAATGATGCAAGTCAAAGGAAGTGCGTTAGAAACAAAAGTCTTACAGTTTCCTTTAAAACTTCACAAAGTGTGTGATCTCCAGCGGTGTTCAACCCTAGCGCATGTCAGACGTATCTTCTTTAACGGATTTATACAAAACGCAGATAGAATACATTACTATTTTATAACTAATAATATAGATTAATTAGATTTTTTTATACTTTACAATTAAATAAATATAAAACAAACGTAGAAACCTAACATTGCGTGTTAATGCCCTTATAAATACTGATAAAATTATATCAAATAATAATTATATAGGTAATTTCCTTGAAAAAAGTTACTTAAATATATTTTGATTCCTAACATAGCCTTATAAATTATAATAATATTCCTTTTAACATCATATTTTTCTTAATTAAAGCTAACTAAAAAAGACTTTAAAGACAAAAAATGGCGCCTGAATTTCGCCATTTTAATTTTAACTATTTTTTTTATATAACCTATAACATTCGCGTTATCAAGACGAATATAACGACGTATAAATTATCAAAATCGGCCCACGTGTTTGGTCTCTAGAATGCTATACAGGAACAAACATACATAGACTGATAAACACATAACCCCCTTTGCGTCGCGCAGTTGGGTAAAAAAGTTAGCATTACTTGACATTTATGCCGTAGATATATCAATTTGTGCATACATGGTCTTGAATAACATTTATCCATAAAAGGCAGCTTTAGATCAACCCTTGCGCGACAAGCGTCTATTTGCGGTGGGATATTGACCGCGCTGTTTACCTTACACCTCCGGCCACGCTAAAGATAGCGGTAACACGCTTCATGTGAACTTTCTCAGCTTTTGGGTACAAGAAGGTCATATTGTTATTACCAAATTGGGCTTGCTTGCTTCATTTCATATACATATTTTTCTGTTCTTGGTTTTACAAAACTTAATACTTACGAGTATTTTTATCTTCATACTAGCTGTAACGTCTGTTTTTAATAATTTATATTTACTTCAAAAGAAACATTTCCTGAAAATCTGCTAAAACCATAAAAATCGAGTACACAGATATAGCTACTAAGCACATATATTAATAACGAATTTATAACGAAACTTATTATTTAATTTCATGATTAAAAAAAACGTGCGTGTGTACTTACGTATGCACATAAGAAGCACTTCTTTGGCGTAACAGAACAAAAACAGCTAAAGATTTCATCCCGTATGTCACAACTCTCTGTTTGTAAAAGACATGCATTTAACTTCATCATGTCGCTTTCAGCTAACTTCATCATGTCGATTTTTGGCTGTCGGTGTGCGCGCATCGTAAAAATTTTACCCTCATAATTTTTTCCATACGTGCCAAAAGAAGTATAACTTCAAAAATTAAAAACTTTTGATATGCTTACCCATATGTGTATGTATTCCCAAACTAATATCTTTTATGCCACACTCGATGCTCAAATTACATAGCAATACCCTAATAAACACCTTTTCTATTCATGAATCCGGATCCCTTCCTGTTTGAACAATATTTTGTAACTTTCGCTGGCATCGAACCCAGACTCGTCGAAATAAAAAACCAAGCATTGATGTCTCATGTTGCATTCTTGTGCCGTGACAATGGATTAAAAAGTTTTTTCATACGTTTTTGAAGTTCTTAGAGGTAATTTCATCTTTTTTACTTTTGATGATTCATGATCTTCAAGGAGTTTAAGATCTTCAAAATCTTTTATATAAGAATCTTAAAACCTTTAAGTAAGTTTGTAGTTATTAAGATTTATATAATTATTAATTAACTTCACTAGCAACTCACACTCGCTTGGTTCGTTTTCGTCCCTAGATATATTTTAACGGTCAGTATGGAATAGATAGATTATATATACAAAAGTATGATGTACATAGGTATGATGAGTCACTGTGGGTTGTTTTATATCGTGTTTTTCCATGGGAATGAGATAATCTCCCAAAGTAAAAAGTAGCCTATGTCATTCACCAGCCCTCGAACTATCTCCACACAAAAAAACACGCCAATCCGTCACTTTATTTTGACGTGAAGGAAGGACAAACACACCAAAAAATAAATAAACAAACAAACACACACACTTTCACATTTATAGTATTAGTATGGAAGTATGGATTTATATTATGTTAGTATTGAACTTCATATTTTTAAACTTCATAGATTTTCAAATAATGATAATAAATATTGTCTCAAAAATTATATTTTTCACGTTGAAACTTCGAAAACTTCATAAAACAGCCAATGCGGACACTTTACACGCTTTTATACGGTTTTATATGGACATCGCCGTAATCTGACCGTTAATCCCTCTGCCCTTAATATGGTCCTTGTGTACGATAACGTTAAGTAATTTCACGTGGGTTCGAATATGCATGGTAACAATGAAATATTGACATACTAATGTAGTTCTAAAGTTTATACATTATAAGGACTCAATTCCTATGCACATTTTTCTATTTGTGTTTTTAATATGTTTATTGTTTCTTTTTTTCAGGTAAAGATGATGTTTCATGTACTACGTAAAAAGAGTAAGAATGCGGAATGCGTTTTTGTTAGTTTTGCTTTTGAATGAGATAAGTATCCTTTTGTTGGTAGATGTTTATCCCAATTTTTTATATACTACGAGATTTGCAGATACTAATAGAGAGATTGGGTTGTCCGTTCGTCTGAGAATGTAGAGCTTTAAGAAGTTCAAGTAGGCGAAATAAGCATTTGCCCAGAACAGCCCAGAACAGGGATGGTTATAAGACATAACTTAGGTGTATAGAATGCGGTACTATTATTTACTGGTCATTGCTCATTATCATTTTTTTTTATTAATCTATACAGATAAAATAAAATTGAAGTGTTTGTTTGTAAAGTCAAAATAAGAGCTTTTTACTTAATACATATGAAGTATATATAGTTCTTCTAATAAAAAAACAATTTAAAAAAAAATTATCTGTCGTGTTTGTTGTTCCGGCTAATCTCCGAAACAGCTGAACCGATTTTGACGGGTTTTTCCTAATGGTCATATTGATCTCGTATTTGTACTATACTAAAACCCTAACAAGTTTTAAAACTTTTTACCTATCCGTCTTTCCGTTGATTAATCTCCGAAACGGGTGAATAATCATAGTTTTGTACGTATTTATTTATTTATATGAACTATGAAGTAATGAAACGTTTTATGTACATAAAGTAATGCTCATACTGATGCGTCACATATGTTGATATATAGAAACCAAGGCCTTGATATAAACATGGTTGAAGACGGATACGAGTTGCGACCCAACCGTATAATGGAACGACAGAATTATAATCAAATATATTTTTACCTTTGTAAAATTAATGAATACTAGCGATTCACCCTCGCTACACTCGGGTTCGTCCCCAGTTACGTTTTAACGTTTAGTATCTCAGAGATGAGATATTTTCCCGCAATAAAAAGTATCTTATATGTTGACCCGGATAAAATCCCTCCTGTGGTTTTCCCGTAATGCGGTCACAGACAGACAGACAAAAGTTCTAGAGACTATAGATTCGGTATCGATAATAATGTCTATTACAATAAGATTTCCTAAAAAATATTGAATGTACAGATTCGACTCACATCAGTTAGAATTTTATTATATGAGTGATATTTTTTTAAATGTATTTTTTAACCGACTTCCAAAAAAAGGAGAAGGTTCTCAATTCGACCGTTTATATTTTTTTTAGGCTTAGAATGATTAATATTCTTCCTAATGTTACTCAAAAGCAATGAAAATAAAATTTAAAACCATAGCAGTATTTAAGTATCCAAATTTTTAAAATTTAAAATTCACAAATAAAGTATGTTTTATTTATATTTGTATAAATTTTAAATAATTTATAATGCACGTTAAAAATCTGCCTCTCAGTTGAGGAGGTAACTTTACATTTTACCTACAAAGGGGTTACAGTGGCACTTCACCTAAATGCTAAGGCCGATGCTTCGACCTGTTTGTATAGGCTTAAGAGAGGTTAACTAGGTCATAGAGATTTATTTTTACAGGACATTCAAGTACTTTCTGTTGATGTTTTTATTAATCTCAATGTGCCATGTCTATTAAACTCAGAAATATTTCAACATGACGTAATTTGTGTTCAATTGGCACGCATTAAAGCCATTAAATAAGTATTGAATTGAAATATTAATTGAAAATTGATTATTATAAACTAGTTGACGCAAAAGATCACGCTCTGTCAAGTCAAGTGTGTAGACTAACAGGCTCGATTAGAAAAATGTTATTTTACGTTTTTCTGGGCATTTTTTTTTTAAATTTTTCTCTTCATAAAAACCTTCCTCGGACTTTAAAGAATATTTGAACTAAAAAAATAGCCGAATTATCTCTTATTCTCGAGTTTTGCGCTTAGCAACACATTTAGCGATTCATTTTTACTTATATATGTAGATATATGCTTCTTATATTTTTCATACTTATTTTTAAATTTGACTGATATGAATGAAATCTATACTTAATATTATAAAGCTGAAGAGTTTGTTTGTTTGTTTGGTTGAACGCGCTAATCTCAGAAACTACTAATCCGATTTGAAAAATTCTTTTTGCACTAGATAGCCCGTTAACTGAGGAAGGCTATAGGCTATATATCATCCCGGAAAAATGTACGGTTAGAAAAATGTACGGATAGATTTATTTTTGTCTAGGGACGAACCCGAAGCGACGCGAGGGTGAGTCGCTAGTTTAAAATATAGATGGCTGCCAAGGATAAAACCATTTTGCGACTATATCATGTTATTAATTAGTTTTGTTTGAGTTTCGTACATGGGGTATTATGGACTGAAATTTTAAATCGGTTTTGGGGTAATTTAAGCATTTATGAAGAGATCACTAACACAAAGTAAAATTGTAATAGATTATGAATAGGTTTGAAACATAATAAAAGGTAAATATATCTAAAGTTTATATTACTGTTATCTGTTCGTTTTATCGCATATCAGTTGTCACTCGAGGCTGATGGATTTCTATTGTAGTACTTTAGTTGCACACGTGAATAAATAGTGGTTTGGTTAAAAAAGTATGACGACATGAAAATAACTTTAAAGTAGAAAATATTCTACCTATCGGGGTGGAATTGCTACCAAAATTATCCTAATAATAATATTATTATTAGCTATATTTATAACTTCATCATTAATAAAAACTTTAAAAAATAAATAAAAACCGACTTCCAGGCACTGAAAAGTAAAAAATAACTAAACGGGGGTTTTCATTTAGAATAGATACTTCATCGGATATTTTCGAAGTCGGTGTGCTTTGATTTGTATTGGCTGGAACCGACTTGCAATACGGAGGTTTTGTCCGTTTATTCGGCATATATATATATATATATATATATATATATATATATATATATATATATATATATATATATATATATATATATATATATATGTGTGTGTATCAAGTGCACCGCTTACCATATCATAAGTACTTCTACGCCCGAAGGTTGCCTAGAAGAGATCACTTATAGCGAGCGATAAGGCCGCTTCCTGTGCATCATCTATTTGTTTATTCTTTTGTATGTTTCTCTTGTCGTGTGCAATATAGTATTTCTATCTACGTCTATAAAAATATGCTTTAAGGATATAAGCTATATCCGAAACACTCAAATCTGTTAAGCCCTTGCAGCGTTAAGAAGTAACAAACGTACTCACTCACGAACTTTCGCCTCACTACATCCTATAAATTTAAGTCCCCGCCGCGCAGTTTATGTTTGTTCGGGTTAATCTCATAAACTACACTCTCGTAACTACAGGACGGATAATTATATACGGTTATCTACACTAATATTATAAAGAGGAAAGATTTGTATTTTTGTATGTTTGTAACGAATAAACTCAAAAACTACTGGACCGATTTAGATGAAATTTGGTAAGAAAATAGTTTGAGACTGGGAAGGACATAAGATCTTTTTTATTTCGGAAATCATCCCTTAAGGGGGTGAAAATGGGGATGAAAGTTTGTATCAACCTAGGAACGAGCGAAGCGAGGACGAGTCGCTAGTTACCAATAGAAAGAAAGCTCATATAGGAAGGTTAGTGAATATGTTTGTTACTTATCACAATGAAATGACTGGACGTATTAAGCTGAAATTTAGTACAGCGATAGACCTGTTTGATCTGGGATAACACATAAACTATTGATAGGCACCTAGAGACGCACCCGTGGGAAACGAGAGTAAGTTCGCTAGTCTGTCTGTTTCTCGGCTTGCTTCTGAATCACGCAACATATTATAATACGGTTTTTCGGAGAAAGCTTTATGTACATTCATCATTTTAATACACGTCATTTTTTTTAGACGGTGTTTTATCAAAAAAAAAACTGTTTTCGTACGATTATACGGCTCACGCTAGCTAAACCTTTAGAGATACGTCAAAATAATGTACTTAAAAAATTATAGGTCTTAAAAAGGCCCACAGAAAAGTTCGTCCCCTAAGAAACACTCGCAATAACTATTTTTATATATAAAAAATTAATTAATAATAATAAAATGAATTATAGATGTAAAACGTACGCACTCGAGCGAAGCGAGGATATGTCGCAAATAGGCTACACATTATAATGAATATTTTGTGAATTTCATCTACTGCTGTGATGGCATTCGTGAATTAAGCATGAAAAAATTGACTCTTCTAAGTTTTAAATGCGAAAGGCATGTTATAACCGGTAATATCAACCGGTGGTAGGACTCTGTCAAGCCTGAGGAGTCCGACTGGATGGGTACCACCCCCTTATCTATTTCTGCCGCCAAGCAACAATGATTGCATTATTGTGTTCCAGTTTAAAGGATAATGTAGCCAGCGCAATTACAGGCAAGAAGCATATCATCTTAGTCCTCACAGTGACAACGCACCTGTGGTTCTGCATTTTTGTTACTTAAAACCTAAGTGCATGAACCGTAGGTGTTATGGGCGATAGGTACTGCTTTCCATCAGGTGGTCTGTCTGCTCGTTTGTCACTGAATCTCATAAAATATATATATATATATATATATATATATATATATATATATTAGCGTGACTTAATAGTACCAACGACGTGATTACTGAACAGGATTGATCACAATGCTAGCAAAAACGGAACAACTTTACCGATTCAAGTCAGACTATCCTTTTTGATATGCTGCGCGTGTAGTCGTTGACATACATTTAATGCCCACGAGAGAGTGGCGCCTATATGTTTTCTTACTTTTTGTTATCATGTTACATTTAACGCATTTAATAGCTTTAGCTTGTTACTATACAATGAAATCTTTGGAAGTCGATTACAACTTCCAAACAATAATTTGATATCATCGATTTGATCTTGTAATCTATAGTTATATTATAAATGTGAAAATTTGTGAGTATGTTTGTTACTTTTTCACGCCAGAACGGCTGAACGGATCTGGATGAAATTTGCCACAGAGATTTCTTTTTATCCCGGAAAAATGTACAGTTCCCGTGGAATAGGTTTGTTTTTGTTCTCCTAGTGGCGAACCCGAGCAAAGCGAGGGTGAGCCGCTAGTTAAGGTTAGTTAGGTACTCGTCAATGGCTACTTGAAACCCCTTCGTATTTTGGCTCATTCGATTCATTTCTATGAGTCTTTTCTTACTATAGGTTATTACAGGTCTCTTCCAATGTGCTTTGTACCTTGTCGTGGTGAGGAGGCGAGGGAGCTCATCAGCGTCCGGCAATTCAGTCGGGCCTGAAGCCAAAAAACGGACTGGAAGGTGGCCCACCTCGGTTGGTGGTATGCCATGCGGGTTGCTCCAGATACTTTTCCTGAGTAGAGTGATCCATGGGTGTAACCCCTTGGTTGTTATGGTCTGCTTCAGCAGACCTGCCATCGGGGCGTCGTGATTGAGTCCGTAAGCGACCCTGCGACTCCCGATTAAGACGGGGGAGATACTGTTAAGTTTTAGTGGGTACTGTCTTCTCTAGCCAGTGAGTCCCACATAATCACTTGTTTGTATGCAGGTGGTATGCGTAAATGCATTTACCAACATAAAAAAAAAGATTATTACAGGTTATCGGGAATTAAATTTAAAGTTGGTGTAACTTTTTTGTTCAAAAGTCTTGTTAATTCTAATTAAAATTTTCTATCGAAGTCAAAAACATGAAGTGTCGTAAATTGCGTTAGAGTGATCCTAGTTCATGAACAATTCCAATTTGTATGAAACTTCTTGACGCCAGCTCTCGTTAAGTGAAATTTGAATTTAACCCTTTATTTAGTGTTCTAACATAATTATGAAATTGTTGAAAGTCCTCAATGGTTCTATTGATTTTGTTGTCAAGTTGTGTAAAGTTTTCGCAAACAATTTCGCTTATGTAGTAAGAAAGTTTTAAGTTAGGAATAACATAGCTTTCTATTAGTGAAACTAACTGATTTACAAACAAACATAACTTTTCATAATAATTTATACTTTATATACATTGTTAATGGTTTTTCGTTAAGAGCCTGAGTTTTTATGCGCAAACCTCTTTTTCAACATAGTACCTATCTATCACTTGCTAATACGGTTAAGAAAAAATCGAGAAGAAAAAGACGTTTTTTATTCACATTCAAAGGAAAATCGTGGCTAGTACCTACTGTAACGTTAAAAGTACTAAATATTAACTACTAGCGACTCACATTCGCTTCGCTTTGGGTTCATCCTTGGACAAAAACAAATCTATCCCACGGAATTTTTTCTGGGATAAAAGTAACCTATATGCTATTCCAGACTAAAATATCTCTGTACTAAGTTTTATCCACAGCCGTTCTGGCGTGAAAGAGTAACAAACATCCATCCATCCTCACAATCTTTTACATATATATTAAGTATGGAATTATCATTATTAAGATTTCTTAAATTAATATTTATTAATATTTTTACATTATGAATTGTAAAACTTTTAAGTATATTTATAACTGTTTATTTCAAATTGATATATCTTTTTGTATCAAAATCCAAAATATTCAGCGAAGTAAAGATAAATAGTTTGTTTTTAATATGTATTTAGCCCTTTTTACGTCCCACTGCTGGGCACGGGCCTCCCTTCAATACGAAGGCGATCAAGTGCGAGTTGGCGGACTTCACATGTCTTTCGAAAACTTCCTAGGTTCTCTCAAACATGCAGGTTTCATCACGATGTTTTACTTCACCGTAAAGCAAGTGGTAATCATGTTAGAAATGATTCACACATGAAAATATCAGAGGTGCGAGACCCGGGATTTCAACCCACTACACTCGGTTTTCCAAGCGAGCGCGTTACCAATGAGCTACTGGGCTTGTTTTTAATATAGCTTGTGGAAATCCTTTGTCAGATATAGGCGCCTAACGATCCTCTGAAGTGACATTTCCTGCACAGAGTAATTAACATACAGAGGTTAAGTGCGGGTTAACGCACTACATCGTTGCTATAAATCATTTTGTTTTATTTAGTTAATTAAAATAAATCTCGTTACAGGAAATTAATATTTTAATGAGACGAAAGAGGAAAAAATATATTTTTTATAAAAATAATTATTTTTTATGATGATAATGATATTATCTAAATAATAACTCCCTCGGTGGTGTAGCATGTACGATTGCACCTCCGGAGGTTGTGGGTTTGAGTCCCGAGTCGAGACAAAACGATCGGGAGAACATCACAGTAAATAAATGTATTTATTTTAATTACACGTAATTAATGCAATTTTTATAATTAAATCAGTTATGATAAGGATGAGTGAGAAAGACTAACTATAATAAAGTGCTGATCCACATGTCACGTGTCAAATAAAAAGAAAGACTTTTTTTTACATTAATTTAAGTAAATATTTCTAAGTTTAATTGCAACGTTTACATAGTAACAGTCAAGGTTCAAGACAACATAATACCAACCTACCGGTCAAATGGACGTCTGGGTAATACACGAACAATGGTTAATAAAAACGTAGGCACATTCTGCGTTGAGAAATGACTGGCCTTTTGAAATCAGCTCCTAGACTGGAATATCTGTGCTGTTGTTTAAGTTTATGGCTGTTGCTTTTAATTTGCGTACGTCATAAAACCACGTCTTACCGTTTAAAGTCTATTTAAAGAGATCGTATGTTGGCTTTTGTTTGAAACAAGATGTTATTATAAACCCTCGGTTATTATAACTAGCGACTTGCTATGCTCGAGTGCGTCTCTAGGTATCTTTTGTATTTATAATATTATTAGCGACTCACCCTCGCTTCGTTTGGGTTCGTTTCGTCGTCGTTTTTGAGCGAAACCCTTATTCTTTTACTGAAATAAAAGTAGTAAGTTACTCATTATAACATCAACTACCTGTCAGTGAAAGTCCTATCAAAATCGGCCTAGCCGTTTCGGAGATTAGCCGGAACAAACAGACAGACAGACAAAAATTTTAAAAATTGTGTTTTTCTTATAAATACCGTATATAATTCTATATGCATTTAGTAAAAAGCTGTATAGATACACAGGTAGCGCCATCTTTTAACAAAATTTATTACTAATAAAAGCCTATATATGTACTCGATTCATAATCTGTCTGTCTGTACAAACTATCACATTTATAATAGTGATGTGACTAGATTTTGCATGCGGATTCGTATGTGCCTATACCTATGTCTTGATTTGGCTACATATAGTGATTCTCTTTTTATATGATATTGAATATTAAAAGAGACTCAAACATAAAACAAGTCTATATCTATATCGAAATTCGTTGCCACTGTTATATATTTATTGTATTTATAATGTCAATGACTTGCAATTTCAAACTAAAGCATTATAAAACACTTAAATACTAGCACCTACGTAATATATGCGTCATAGTAATTTGTAAATGTTCAAATACAGAGATTCGTGTAATTACTTAGCAAATACTAACACGTTAACACTTATTCCATCAAATCCAAGCAAGACAAGACGTTTTATGAATGAAACAAAAATTTTACAGCTTCACACGAAAATGTCAAATCTTGATAATAAAAAGTAAACAGTACGAACTACGGACAAAATCGTTGGGTACGTGCGAATGAATGCTAAAAGCTCTTACCGAGATTAAAAGGTTGCTCAACTCTGGAAATAGGTCTTGCATCTAACCGGCGTTTTATTTTTTATTTATAGTCTATTTGCGATGGCAACAATGACTATGCATATTTCAATAGACTTGAAATGGCTTGGTAAGTTTTGCATATGTTAGTATGTATGTTATCTATTTAAATGTACTAGAAAGTTTTGGAGTAATTTGTGGTATATTTTAATATTAAGTAGCAGTAAATATTTATTTTATATTTATATAGTATTATATAGTTCTTTTCAGATCGCATGGGTACGTACGGTGACACTTGACGTATGACAGTTTTAGGGATGTGGAAATGAAAAAAATCTATTCGATTCGATCGATCGATTTACGATAAACTTTAATAGAGTGTCTATTGATTTTTTTATCTTAAATTCCTTTTCATCAATTGTTTATTAATGATTTCAATTTACAAATAAAAATCAAGAATAATGCTTTTCAAACATTTATGAACATCATTTGATGATGATGACGCATTACTCTTCATCATCTTCATCATCTCTGACATGTATTATCATTTCTCGGTTTACAATTGAATTTAATGTGATATCCCTATTCTAGTCGTTTAAAATGTAGATAATTAACATACATTAACCTTAATTATTACATATTAATAAATTATTACATTATATAATAAAAAAACACTACCATCGATTTGAGAATATTAGTTAAATATTTTATCGGTTCTAACAATTTCTTTCTAATACATGAGGAATCAGGAAAGTAGTTTTTTCTAAGTTGAATAATGCTATCGAATGTTACTATAGGACTAGAATCAAGAATCTATGGTATTAATATAACGTTTTATGTCAATAAAACCCACCTATACAGCTAATAAAGAACCCTTACTTGACTGAAGTCCTACATGCCTATACAAAAACAAAATAACCCTGTAACTCTTCTGTCCATAAATTATAACTATACAAAATGCCCCATTATTCAAACCTTTTTTCCTCCTTTCCTGATTTTCCGGTTGCTGCAAAAAGTAAGGACATACCAACATACACACATTCACATGTATAATATTGGAAAGCTTTTTGAATAATTAAACAGACCTATACATGGCTGCTATTGTCATGAGTATTGACAGGCGATTGTTGTTGCAATGGCAATATTAGCAATATAAGCTATCAGTAGTTCAAAGTGCTGCCATAAATCACGATAACGGCCACTTGCTCTCATTCCGAGGCTGTATTAATTTGGGACAATCAAAATAAGCGTTGTTTGATCATTCATTTGGTTATTAACAATAATAAATTTACTTCGCGCCTTATTATCTACAAGCGACTTACCCTGGTTTTGTTCGATGGTCCCTAGATGCCTGTCTATGTATCTGTTTCTACGAGAAATAACAAACATGCACACATACATACACACACATACGCAGGCACGTACAGACGCACGCACATGAACACGAATAGTCCGATGCAGATACATAGTGTAGAAAAATTGGTTTAAAATTTCAATCTTTATTTTTTTGGCAATGCAGACTAAGTTACTTTATGTACGAGTATCTAATCAGATACTACACATTTGTAGCAATGCGAGCCATTACATAATTGAAAGAGTACCTAAATAGTGTATTAATTTATAACACGTTAAGTTCCTTAACAGAAGGTTACTAAGACTTATAATCAAATTGTTCTTAAGCTTAACTAATAAATAACCCTAAATATACTGTGACACAATGTCACGATTCAACAATAATTTAAATCCATTAAAACAGGTATACTCATTTATTATTACATAATGGCTTATAACTTAATAAGAAATGGTAGTAAATTCAATATTCTGGAATGTAGCTGACTCTGCATAACAATAAAGTCTGGTTCAAACAATAACACTGTACCCTGGGCGCAATACAAGGAGTACGTGAAAGTTTTTAAACGAAAACGACCTCTAAGGCCAATAAATTTAGGAATATTTTGGTTTTACTTAGTTGCTGGTTGTATGTAAGAGAATTTCTTTACGGGACGTGAGATGCCTTCTAGATAGCGGGTTAGATGTGACTCTAATGTCACATTTCACACCACGTGGAGATATTCTTTTGAAGTTCGTGATCTCGGTTAGTGCGATCTTCAAAATGATAATACATGATACGCTAGTTTTAGGGTAAGTTTGGGCGTGGAAGCTGAATATTTAATAGGTTTTTAATATTTAAAACTTCCTTTGCGATTACTGCAAATATAAAGAAGTAAATAACCTCGTAGTTTTTTTTCTATAATTTATTTAGTGTATATATAATTGATACAGATCGTACAGTATATTCAGAAACATGTGTCTTGACAAATAGAAAAATGACAAATAAGTCATACAGTAAGATGCTATCTGTGAAATAACACAAGATAAAAAATCTAAATACCACTATAACACTCGTAAACTGGTGTTATATAGCTTAGTTGTTACACGTATATATATAAAACGTACGTAATCTTTACGTTCATCCTAAATCCCACCAAGTTTCCCACAATAATCTCAAAACTGAGATTATCCACGCGTACCAGTGACCTTACAGTAATCAGGCCTTGGGATCTAATTAAAGCCTTTCAGGATCCCTAAACGATCAATCTTCGTTCAGAACTTGCCTTTTATTCCGTCCGATATAGCCAATTTCATTCGAATGCCTCGTCGGCCGGTACGTCTAATTATAAAGGAATCCTCGAATGCGTCATCCTTTATTTATCCGAAGGGAATCTTGGAGCGGGCACTTGCGAAATAAAAAAGAACTAACGGCGCATTCCACTTTGCAGCAACTCTTAGTTCTTGGAGGTTTACGGTCCTTTAATTATAATTTTGGAGCCTATTTGTATTTTTTTTTTGAAATTTGCAAGTTTGATTTTACTTTTCGAATATGTTGTGCTGGTTTTATATTTTTACCGTTATTTGGTAGCAAAATGTTTAATGGAAACTCTCTCTAGTTTCACTACCAATTTGCAAAGATCATTTGTGGAGATAGTACAAATTATATGATAAAAATTTCTGACTAACCAATGTGTTTTAATGTTTATACTTACTATCCTACTAATATTGTAAACGCGAAAGTTTGTAAGAATGTATGGATGTATGTTTCTTGCTCTTTCACGCCAGATCGGCTGAACGGATCTGGATGAAAGGCACAGATATAGATTATAGTCTGAAATAACACATAGGTTACTTTTTATCCCGGAAAAATGTACGGTTCCCGTGGGTTTGTTATTGTTTTGCTAGGGGCGAACTCGAGCGAAGCGAGAGTGAACCGCTAGTTAAGTAACAAAATGGACTGTTAGCCTCCAAGCATACTAATATTAAGAATGCGAAAGTTTTTGAATGACTGAGTTTATTACTTCTTCTAATGAAAATAGCTTATAATATAGAATATAATACTTTTTATCGATGTACCTACCTATCGCTAGCAAAAACTAATTAATTATTCATACAATAATAATAAATAAAACTATCTCTCGTTGCTAGTATGCAAGATCATTTCAATTTAATGTGGGCGGAGCGGTAAAGAAGCAAGTCTTTAAATAAAGTACTTAATTGGCTTTTACTTATTGTTTAGTCATTATTGACCTCATTTTCACAGATAACTAGCGACCCGTCCTGACTTTTCCTAGGCAAAAAGTGACAGGTCTATACAGTTTTAACACCATCAGCTATCGTATAGGTATTTATGGTACTATTAAAAATAACCTTCATGGTCAGGTTTTACAAATAAACAAATACACTTGAAATAAAATTAACTTTTCGGATTTTTTCGCGGATTTATTTTGATTTTTGGTTCCTTACATTTCGAATGCTTTACAGCAATCATGGTCACGGGAGAGACTAAGGTTTTAGACATCTCAAAGGCAAAAAAAACTGAGAAGATAGTTTTATTTACAACTAGCGACTCACTCTCGCTCCGCTCGGGTTCGTCCCTATGTTACGCTTTAACGTTTAGTATACATTTCTCAGAGATGGGATATATTCCCGCAGTAAAAAGTATCCTGTATATTAACCTGGACAACCAGCTATCATAATACCAAATTTCATCAAAATCAATATAGTGGCTTTTTCGCGATGCGTCCCTTAACAGACGGACAAACATTCTAAAAACTATAGATTAGTATCAATAATAATGACTATGTACTTCAATAAGATTTTCCAAAAAATATATACATATATGTATATGTACCTATACATGTCAAATATTAGCGTAAAACTAACAAAGTATTAGACAAACACACATTAATTTCAATAGAGACAATTTCACCACTTTCATTTTATCTCACTGTAATCATTCGCATTTGCTTATCAGATGTGTTCTCTTAAGTCAAGTGCGATCTTCCTGATACTCGGCGGATATTAGCCACTTCATAAATCTGTGGCTGTCGGCGTTTCGATTAACTGTGTGAGATGCGGGCAAATAAACGTTGAATGGAGGTTCTTAACCTTCTTGACTAACGTACAGGGTGGGTGTATATTTTCACATATATAGAGATACAAAACCTGTGAATTATCTGTAGGTACATCTATACAGATAAATAAAATTGAAGTGTCTATTTGTAATGTCGAAATAACAGCTTTTTACTAAATGCATATTATGAAATTATTTACGGTGTTTTAAGAAAAACATAATTTTTAAAATTTTCGTTTGTCTGTCTGTCTGTTTTTTCCGGCTAATCTCCGAAACGGCTGGACTGATTGTGACGAGAATTTCACTTATTTTGACGGGACTTTCACTGGCTTATGTTATAAGGAGTAACTTAGGCTACTTTTATTTTAGAAAAAGAATTAGGGTTCCGCTTAAAAAAATTAAAACGTTCCTAGTGGCACACCCGAGCGAAGCGACGGTAAGTCGCTAGTATAGCTATAATGTGCGCTTGCGAAGGTAATAATTTTTTATATATTTAGCTTGACATTATGCCTGTAAAGTGTAAACATAGGTTAGGCACATAGTTCTAATTGTAGAATAAAAAATATCGATTTTAGTCAAAAAAATAATACAACAAACATATACAAATATTTACTATGAATAGGAATCAAACCTATTATCTCCTGCTCAATAAGATTAAGATACCTTTAATTACAGATGTTTGTATCCCCTGAGGTCGAATTGCGAATAATTGTGGCTGTAACATAGCTATGTACGTGATCTCTTTCATTCGTTTAATCGCTAATTAAATGTAATTAGCCAAAGCGTGTATACACTTTACCTAAATGCTTTTTACACATCTTTTCTTATAGATATATGTTATATTTTAATGCTATAAGTTTTATTATTTTGTAAAAAAAATATTTTAAAATATCATATAAAGTATTTTTGACGTTTACATTTCAATTCAATGTGTGACTGATTAATAAAAAAAAAACAGTTTAAATTGTTCATTAATGATAATCTTTCTTTCAATTCAATTCAGTTGCCTAAATAGTTGGTAAAAAAGCATATAATTTTCTTAAACACTGTCAATTACATAATTATTAATATGGCTAAAGCATATTTAGTGCATATCACTTCATATGAATTGTAACAAATCTAACTTCCGCGATAGACGCATCCATCTGTAACCAAACTCGCTTCGGTCGTTCCGGAAAATATTGTTTTCCTTTCTATAGTGTTTATTATAAACTTCTAAGAAATTCAATTATTCAGTTTATTCAATAATCATTTCCATTGGGTTTATATTTCAATAAATTGTAATAATTAGTAATACAAATTACTAGTCTTGCTAATTGTTTATCGATGTGGTAAAATAACTAATATGTAGGTACTTGTATGTACAAAGATATGTCATTGAAAGGTTAAATAGAAAAAAGGTAATATTATTTTTTTTCGTTTTGTAACCGACCGCAGGATTGAATTTTGCTTACTATTATTGAATTGGACAATGTTGCAATATTTTTTGTATTTTTTATTTATTCGACTACACCAGCACATGTTTGTTTTTCTTTGATGTTTAGGTTTACGTGTGTATCTATCTATTTATATAAAAATCGATATGTGTATGTATGTTCCGTTTTGGCTTCAAAACGGCTGAAGCTATTTTGATGAAATTTTCAATCAATCATCAGATTAACGCAGCGGTTGATCCTGTGAAAAATTTGGTAGCGATCGGAAAGTTGTACTGCTAGTAATTTATAAAATTTAAATATAACATCTAGGAACGAACACAGAGTAGCAACGTTTGTGAGTGTGCTTGTTACTTCTTCGTCATTCATCATTCCTGTAAAGTGGCAACGGATGAGAGTGATATTCAGAAGGAACATAGCTTATAACATATTATTAATCAACTTAAAATATTACATTATTAATATATTTATCGATATTTCTTACCAACCATGCGGAACTGCGAGAAAAACCTAGTTTAAAATAAAGACGACATTCAATAACCTTAAATATTAATAAACTTAACGACCAAATATTTTGCTAATTTCTATATATTATGGTTGAGTATTCTACACTTACTTCCGCAGACGCGTCCGTCTGTGACCAAGCGCTTTACTCGTTCCGCACGGTTTTAGTTTCCGTTCACCGATGCCTATTCTAAGAATCTACTAGGTCTGCATATTTATACATGTCTATTAATAAATATTCATATAAAGCCTCTTTTTTTTCTTGATATAATTACTAATATTGTACCTATATGCGAAAGTGTATATGTTCGTTGCTTTTTTCAAGGTTAAACTTCTGAAACAATGTTAATATGAAATGATATAGAAATAGCGTCCTTTCTAGAGTCGAGTTTCTGTTAGATTTCAGATGGAGCTACATATGTACGGAAATGTTTTTAGTATGTCAAAATTTCTGCATGAATTTCGCAATGATATGCGAAAATGATTGCGTTTGGTTTAGTCTCTTTTATTGATTTCAGTGTTTTTATTGTGAATAAATAACACGCGAGTGTATTCAACGCCCTACTAAAATATCTGCTTCAGAGACTTACTTTTAGCGTAAAGGCATACTTCCAATACCGCGCGATTGTTAAAATTGTAAGTAGTAGACTACAGAACTAATTTTAATATTTATTTAAAACTAGTATTCGGCTAGTAGTCGAAATTTTCACCCTAATAATATTTTTTATTGATAACAGTAAAGCTCGTGAATAACCTGAACAAAAAAAAAAAAAAAAAAGAAAATCGGTTGACAAACAGAAGAGAAAAAGGTACTAAAATGTTTTGTTTTTGCCTATTTATATATAGAGATACTAGCGACTCACTCTCGCTCCACTCAGGTTTGTCCCTCGTTACGTTTTAACGTTTAGTCAGAGATGAGATATTTTCCCGCAGTGAAAAGTATCCTATACTTTGACCTTGAATTTCATCAAAATCTGTCCAGTGGCTTTCTCGTGATGCGTTCTCGGACAGACAGACAAAAATTCTAAAAAATATAAATCTGTCCTCTGTATGTATGTATGTATAATAATGATTTCTATAAGATTTTCCAAAAAATATTTAATGTACTCAGAATTTTATTATATGTATAGATTCGTATTTTTATAATTAATTTGCGTGATTAATAGTAATAGGTCTCTATTTTACTAACTTGATTTAACACCGAAGTAGAAATACGAGAATGTAAACAGTGCTTAGTGACGTCTGCACATTAAATTGAGGCCACTTATTATCAACAATATTAATTATTAATCGCAGGTGAAACGGGAATAAGGCCGACGTTATCATTTTATATACATCCTGGAAAGAACGATAGAAAGTTGAAAACGTACATAAGATATGTTAGAGCTAAACTAGACACTACTAAAAAGGTAAAAGTGATTTTAAACAAGATAATTTAATATTACTAGTGGTAGCCCAGTGGTAACGCGCTCGCTTGGGAAACCGAGTGAAGCGGGTTCAAATCCCGGGTCTCGCACCTCTGATATTTTCATGTGCGAATCATTTCCAATATTATTACCACTTGCCTTACGGTGAAGGAAAACATCGTGAGGAAACCTGCATGTCTGAGAAAACCTAGCAAGTTTTCGAAAGACATGTGAAGTCCGCCAATCCGCACTTGGCCAGCGTGGTGGACTATGGCCTAATTCCCCTTGTATTGAAGGGAGGCCCGTGCCCAGCAGTGGGACGTTAAAAAAAAGGGCTGAATACAATTTATTATTACTGCTAGCCTTATTAACTTAGAATATATTACGTAAAGCAATTCCCTATCTAATCTTTAACAAAAGATTAAAATTGACAATTTTAAATGCAACACTGTCGCCTTTACTGTATTTTACCTCTTACTATTAAAGTATTTAATTCCCATAAAACTTGTTGTTAAATAAAGGTAAAAGTCACTACGCCTTATGCCTATATATAATATTGTTGCAATTTACTTGGAAATTTAATAATTAAGCGCTCATCTATACATATAATAAAATTGTAACTGAATCGAATCTGTACATTAAATATTTTTCGCGAAAATCTTATTGAAATAGTCATTAGTACACATCGTATTATATGCATTTGCATGTTTGCATATGCAAATGCATAAAACGCATTTTTTTTAGCGTTATTGCACATTTTAGTACTTTTTCATTAATAGCGCTTCTTTCCGTAGCTAAATGTGTGAGGCGTGTTTTATTACCGTGAAGAGACAAGGAATTAAACTCCTTCCTCTGCGCAAATTTTTGGAAATATTGAAAAACAAAAATGATTTAATAGATTAACACTATTCTGTTCTAGTGGTTATATATATATATATATATATATGTGTGTATATATATATTCGGTTTTAGTGGTTAGTACTGGATTTTCTAGCTGGTGAGTCCCACATAACCACAAAAAAAATATATCAACGCCACGGGCGAGACTCTGCCTGAAGAGATTTCTGCAGAAATGACAAATTTCTAGTTTCGTCCAGTAATGTCAGTCGGTACAGAGAGACCATTTTCAGCCTATAAATTAATATCACACACCTCTAAAATCTAGAAAAATATGTAATTGTATATAGTCACAAGAATTACGAGTATATATACTTTAGGAAAATAAAATAAATGTAAATTTTGATAGCAATTAATATTTTGATTGTGCATATCTTGTGCATATTTCGCCCTTTTTTAGTGCATATTTTGGCATTGATAGTGCATATAATCCGATGTCTAGTCATTAGTATCAAAACAGAGGCCGAATTTATAGTTTTAGAATTTTTGTCTGTCTGTTTGGGAACGCATCACGAGAAAACCACGGCACAGATTTTGATGAAATTTAGTATGATGATAGCCGGTTACATAAACGTAACATATAGCATAATTTTTAGTGCGGGAAAATATCTCATCTCTTAGAAATCTATATTAAACTTTTATATATATATGGCAATTAACACCCGCGTTGACGTGACAATATGTCATGATTTATTACTACTACGACCGCAACCACACCGTATTTTAAATTGTGTTTTAAAATTTAATATTAACGATTGTCGTGTATAATTACGTAACGTGACTTCTTTCCATTTGACGACTCTATTGTCCAATGCCCATTGCATTCAAGCTAGAAATTCAGGGTGGTCCACATAATTATAACCACAGTATGACATTCTTTCACTTTGACACGGTTTTGTTGATTTTTTTAGGGTTATATAATATGTATTTTGATATTGAAATTTAGTAAATAATTTTTGATAAAAAAATGGTTACTTAGTACCTACGGGTGTTTTCTTGTAGGTATGTATATCTTACGCAATATCTTGTAAGTCTATTTTCTTTAAAAAATCTCATGAATAGTTTCATATAAATTTTGAGCAAATATTCCTCTGTTAGTGAAGAGATAATTATAGTGATTTAGTAGTCGATGTAACTTGTCGGTTATTGAATTACGAAATTTTAAATAAATACTACTCAATATTAAGGAAACATATATAGAAAACATCTCAAAAATTATCATCTCCCTGCCCATATCCCAATCACTTGGGGTGCGCGCAGTACATCTTCCGTACTGCTGATAAAATTTGGCAAAAGTTTTACAACCGGCCGCCTGCCTGACATCACACACATCCTTGGGAATGCTATTGTTTATAGCGGAAAAAAGCCAAGGTGCGATGACCAGTACACTTAATTTAGATTTAGATATCTATACAGATAAATAAAATTGAAGTGCCTGTTTGTAATGTCATAATAACAGCTTTATACTAAATACATATGGAATTATATACGGTACTCATAAGAAAAACACAATTTTTAATTTTTTTATCTGTTTGTCTGTTTGTTTCGGTTAATCTCTGAAACGACTAGACCAATTTTAACGGGACTTTTACTGGCAGATAGCTGATATTATAAATAGTAACTTAAGCTACTTTTATTTTAGAAAAAGAATTAGGGTTTCGCTTTTAAAAAAATTAAAACGTACCTAGGGACGCACCCTAGCGAAGCGAGGGTAAGTCGCTAGTTCATGTATAAAATTATCTAATGCCAGTAATTTTTTTCACCACTTTCATTGGCACAGTCAATTATTTGAGGTTAGGCGTGGTTTAATATTGGAGATTTCTTACGTCGAAACAACTCAGCAATATAAAAATATATTTGAAAAATGCTTAAAAGCTACGGAACCACATTCTTTATCATTAACTTGTATTTTAACATTTGAATAAACTATATTTTTCTTTGACGGTAATGTGAAGTAATAATACTAGAGGTATTTTATAGCCGGTGAGTTATGATCTTTATTGTCGTTGTGTTTCGTTGAAAGATTGTATATTGCTCGGAAGTAATTACTATATTGATTCGTTATAGATTTTGAAAAGCTTTATGTCTATAGGTATGTATTTTTATATTTAGGACCATGTTAAGGTAGAAATGTTGCGTAACTAACGGAAATTCTAAATATTTATCACAGTATTTATTTTTGTATATAAGAAAAATATTTTGCGTATTTTGTATGTTAGCTTCATCCTTATCAAAAATAATTATAATAATAAACATATATTTATTTGGCTGTACAGTGTTAGGTCATAGCGCGTTTAAAGTAGATTAAAAACCATCATTCAAGATTGACATTAGCGTTTTAATGACATTATAATCTGTGCCAAATAACCATCCATACAAGCAAGTTTTTTCAAATCTACGTCGGTGGTCCTTTACCTTTATAATCAATATTTTCCCAAATCTATCAACGTTTCCGCCATTAACTCACGCTATTAACAACTTAATGCCGCATCTCAAAGTCTATTGTATTCCACTTAATATCTTCGATAGATCAATTTGTCATTATTACTTTCAGATAATAGGTTATTTTGGACCGTTCTAATAAAATGTTTATCTCAAAACCGTTAGTTTATAATATTTGTACCTATATTTAAAATATTTAGCTAAAGTTTTTTTTCAAGTCATAAGATAATGATTTCTTTTATCTTCCGAGAATTGAATAAATTAATAAAGATATATTATTTTACTTTTATTAACTAGTGAATATATAATAGGCTTTAGAGCAATTTGTTATCATGTTATGTGAAATTAACTTTGCGTGTCAAAGTGAAAATAAATATAAAAAATTAAAATGTTATACAAATCTTCTGTTATAATTACATAAATATTTTTATTTCACTTCGACGGTACCTCATGCTTCAGTACGCGGTAAATCTCTTTGAAGTGTCGAAAACACCGTTCGAGTAGGTATGCGTTAACGCGTGCAATTTATTAGGACAGATTAGCGTAAAATGGCTACTTTTGCTACATTCTTTAGGTATATAAGGAATTACAAATTCAATTCAATTCTTATCTGTCTGTCTGCTTGCGTTTAACAGATAAATAGCAATATTAATGCTGAAATAATTTGACACGGGTAACTTTGAACCCTAAGGACATAGTAAATCAAAGAATAAAAATTAAAAGAAAAACATTCTTAACATATTATCATCATAGAAACAATCAACGAAGTGCTAATTTGTTACAGACAATACGCTGTGATAAGGATTATTATTCGACACCTCCAAATAAATAGAGGGGTGATTTAAAATCACAATTTTGAGGGCTTTCAGAGAAGGAATTATAGGGAGAAATATTCAATGAAATTATTACCCTACTCGCTCCACCCCTGCGAAGTAAAAACTTAAAAGAACGATTCGCTTTATTTATTTATTTTTTTGCGGACGCTTTATTAACCACGCGAGACGTTTTAATGAAAAACTTGAGATATAATAGAATATAAAGAAATCGCTGAATAATATTATACGTATGATATTAAGTGTTATATTATTCAAATAAATATATAGCTGATGTGTACGTAACGTGTTTTACATAACGATAAATATTTCCACTGTTGTTTTTGTATTATATAAAAATGAGCAATATGAATAAATTAAACGATACGTGTAGTGTCTATACTCTTTTTATATATACGTATAAAATAATAATTCTTACTCACCAAGTGATAGATTAAAAACTAGCATGCATATTGAAAAAATGACCCCACCAAAGAATGTTGGATAAATATCAAAACCGGCTAAGTGCGAGTCAGACTCGCGCATGAAGGGTTTCGTACCATTATTTATAAAAACGAGCAAAAAAATCACGTTTGTTGTATGGGAGCCCAACTAAAATATTTGTTTTATTTTAATTTTACTATTTATTTTAAAAGTGAATATATTATAACTAAATATTCTGTGAATATTTCAAGCGTCTACCTGTTGCCGTTATCAATATCGAGCAAATACGAGCAAAAAAAATCACGTTTGTTGTACGGAAGCCCCTTAAAATGTTGATTTTATTCTGTTTTTTAGTATTTGTTGTTATGGCGGCGAAAGAAATACATCATTTGTGAAAATTTCAACTGACTATCACGGTTCATAAGATACAGCCTGGTGACAGACGGACAGACAGACAGACAGACAGACGGACGGACAGCGAAGTCTTAGTAATGGGCCCCGTTTTATCCTGTGGGTACGGAACCCTAAAAATAGAGCAAGGACTATCTAAGTATTGCCTGAAGGCACTGAGCTTTCCCTCGCAAAAGGAACATAATCAAAACTGATGGAGAGGGGAGTCTCAGACTGCAATTATATACGTCTAGCCGTAGTAGCGTAGAACAAATATATTACGTACAAACAGCACTAGCTCTTATAGCTTTGTCAGTATAAGTTATATTGTGAGAATTTCTGTTTCACTCTTTGGGAACGCTCCAGTAACTAAAATTTTATGTAGTTTCATAATACATCTCTCTTAGTATGTTTGACTGGTGATTGACATTTTATAATATTCTAATTTATATTCTTCAACTAGCGACTCACCCTCGCTCCGCTCGAATTCGTCCATAGTTGGAACGTTTAGTATAAATTTCTCAGAGATGAGATATTTTCCCGAAGTAAAAGTTTTCTATATGTTGACCTAAATAATCAGCTATCATCATACCAAATTTCATCAAAATCTGTCCAGTAGTTTTCTCTCGTGATGCGTTCACAGACACACATACAAAAAATCTAAAAACTATAGATTTTGCCCCTATCGATAATAATAACTTTTTCAATAAGATTTTTAATGTACAGATTCGACTCATAATTCTAGCACCAAAAAGCTCATAATCACACAAAAATCAATCAAAAATTAAAAGAAACGGGAAGAAATATACATATATTTATTAATATAACTTATACCGTATATGTATATACATAATATGTAGCATCGAGGTCCGCCTAACAATATTCATGTTAACATCCCGCAACAATAAACAAAGCATCAAATTGGACATGCCGCATTGAAAACAAAATACATAATAAAAATCGACATCGTAAATCTCTTTGTAGTATTTATCAAAAGACGTCAGCCCCCAAAATAAAATGAATCATTAACTACTTTTGTTTTGCTTAATTTTCTGGTCATAAAGCGACATATTTTAAATATGTTTTAACACGTAACTTTGTCTCGCCACATGTTTTATTTTTTAAGTGTCATATTACAAGTGCCGCTTTGAAAAATAATAAAAAAGTCGTTCAAATTAAGAGGACTAAGGAGGACCTGTCAGTATCTTATATTAACGAGATTCGTGGCTTGGACCGAAATTAATGAAACACGTTTTAAATTTTATTGCAATAAAAACCGAAATGGTTTAAATTATAGCCGGTATCAGACATTTTTTGAATGGGTTCCATACTGTGACCAAGTTATTAATTTATACGCAAAAACCGCAAAATAATTTCTGTTGATATACATACTGATTATCACTGAGTCATTCAATTAAATTTTCTTGTTTATGGCTTTAAAGCGTGCCAATTGAGCATATTAATTACTTCGCCAGTGTCACGTAGAATGAAGAAGACATACATTACATGTATGTTTGACGTTGGTATAATGATGATGATGTCCTCCCGACCGATTTCGGCCATGGTGGCCAGTCTGACTTAGACTAGCCACCTGGAAGATATTATGTATCTATGTATTCAGCCCTTTTTACCGTCCTACTGCTGGGCAAGGGCCTCCCTTCAATACGAGGGGAATCAGACCACGCTGGCCAAGTGCGGATTTTCGGACTTCACATGTCTTTTGGAAACTTGCTAGGTTCTCTCAGACTTGCAGAATTCCTCACGATGTTTTCCTTCACCGTTAAAAAAAGTGGTAATCTTGTTAGCAATGATAACTAGTAACTATTGTGCTATATTTAGATCAATTCTATGGTATATCCAAAAAACTGAAACACACCGTTTTCTAAATTTCAAATGCGGACCACGTTTTTATTAGATGTATAAATAATGTACTTTGGCGTCTCATAATCAGTTTAACATTAATTCCTTTACTTATTAATAGCAAGTGTCCTACTTACACTGATATATAATCCAACTGACCTTAACGTTTTTGATCGATCACTATAAGTAGTAAATTTCGTTAAATCTCGTATAATCTCACTGTAATTAAATTGATTGTGCAAAGTGAAAATTGATAATATAAAATACATTCAACTATTCTTCAAATCTTATCTTTTATTATTGATAAATTTTGCCTTTGAACTAAAAGACATGCTATGTTATACTTGTTTTTGGCAAATATTATCCTTTCCACTGATATACATATAATGGAACAGCAATTTGATTTTTTACAATTAATATTTGGTAGGTACATGTATGTTTATGAGGCCAAATTAACAGATTTTTATGACCTAGCTAGATCCGAGCCCTCATACTTTGTAATATTTCTCCTATAACGTCGTGTAACTTAATTGATATGATGAAGTTTAGAATAAGCATTATATTAATATCATTTATTATGACAATCATATGCATGTCCAGAATAAATATTTACTCACACCAAGAATCAACTTGCGCCACTGAGCCACACCTCATTACATACAAAATCTGTACATAGAGTATAATTGTAACTAAGCCGAATCTGTACATTAAATATTTTTTGGAAAATATTATTGAAATAGACATTATTATCGATATATAGGCTGAATGTATAGTTTTTAAAAAAAATCTCTGTCAGTGATCACGGAAAAACCTCTGGAGGGATTTTGATGAAATTTGGTATGATAATAGCTGGTTATCCGGGTGAACATATAGGATACTGCGGGAATATATCCCATCTCTTAGGAATCGATACTAAACGTTAAAATGTAAGTAGTGACGAACGCGAGCGGAGCGAGGGGGAGTCGCTAGTATGTACATAATACATATGTATAATGCTAATATTTTGACGTATCTCAACTCTTAAAACCCATTTTTATATTAATTCTCGACTAGTAGGCATGTTTTATATTATCAAAGTGTTTGTTTTGTTAACACCACGCCGAGATTAAAGAAAGCGGGGGTGGAATGTCTGCTTCAGGCATCAGACATACTAAATCATATACTATTTATGTTACGCATTTGTTTATGAGAGCTGACGATAGAATCGTGGGCTCATAGACAGATTTTTAGACTTACTATTATATAGTGCGTAAAATATTAAATAAATAAATATTTATTTTAAAGCAATTTTTAACTGATAAGAGTTACTTATACTAATTGTTTTTGTTAGGGAAACGCATAGGGACCTTGTCGGACTCCACCATAGCAAGGTGTAGATACTGTGAGACTTAGTAATATCCACACCATAACAATTATATTTATTTTATTTATATGTGTATTTAGGCCTTATTACCGTTCTACTGCTGGGCACGGGCCTCCCTTCAATACGAGGGGGATCCGGTTATAGTCGGGCCAAGTGCAGGTTGACGGACTTCACATGTCTTTCAAAAACTTGCTAGGTTCTCTCAGACATGCAGGTTTGCTCACGATGTTTTCCTTCACCGTAAGGCAAGTGGTAATCATGTTAGAAATGATTCGCACATGAAATTATCAGAGATGCAAGACCTGGGATTTAAACCCGCTTCACTCGGATTCTCATGTGAGCGCGTTACTGGGCTACCACTGCCTATTATTTTATTTACTTTTAGGGAAAACATGATAAAACCTAATACGGACTAGCAACAGAAACTCAACAGAAAGATTTCATAGCATGTGTTTGAAAAAAAAAAAATAGCCAAACACAACCTCATCCGTTTTGGAAGTCGGTTAATAAATTTACATTTGTCTTTTTGTACAAATTATTACTATTGTAAATTGTATGTAATGTAAACACTCGCATTAATTTAGGTAACCTCCTAGTATCCCCGTCCGACTCGGCGCCGCTGTTGATAAAAACATACGGAGATTAGGATTTATCAGTAGGCTCACGCACTGATTATACATTGCACCCGTGTATTTTGAATGATTTTAATATACACCTTATTGTCTAGAGTATAAAGTATGAAATAATTTACGTCGTTATAGTATGTACTGATTTTCGAGATGAGATTGCTTTCGACAGTAATCAGCTTTATCAACGTAAAATATAGTAGTAGATGTAATAAACTAGAAAAGATTCAAGTCAAAATTCGTTTATATGTAATTCTTACTCATTTTATGTTTTGTGGTAACGTCCAAAATGTAAATTAAGTCTCGAGGAACCTGTTACTACTGGAAAGGTCAAGTTTGATTCGTATTTGAAGCATATGTCCTATAAGCCACAGAACAAAGAACAGAACAGAAGCAAATATTTTTGTTGATTTAGTATAGTGTAGAGTCCTTGGGTTTTCGACTCGCTCTTGGTTATTATTGTTTAAAGTAGTTTTGTCTCCATAAATACTATACCTACTCATTGCATTGTTTTTTACGAAATCAAAATAATATATTGAACACTATTTATGTATTTGATACGACTTAGTAAAAAAATACGTCATTTTTATCTCGCAATTTGAATTTTAATTTATATTTTACTATTTACATACTAACAATTTTTCGATAATTCATTATTATTATGCAAACCAAGCAAGTTGTAATTAGTATATAGTATGACCATATGAAAATAATAGCAATCGCTTATACCGTATTCAATGAAGGCAGTAAAACAAAATAATAATGGTCACACACGTTTAAAAACCAATAGAGAAGATCGTAAAAGTGAGATCAGCCCCTCGAATTCGTCACGTCCCTTCAGATTCGGTAAATATTAAAATATCAAAAGCCTGTGGCTACGCGTGTGTCGCCCCTACATCTACGCCGTAAGGGTGTGGTGCAAGTGATTTAATTGCTTGTATTCATATATAGGTCTTATAATAAAATCTAGTATTATATTATCGATTTTTAGAGTTTCTTCGCTCCTTCGTTCCGCTTGTGTATCAACACATGTATATTTATTTAATTTTTTGAAGTGAAAACTTCTATACTCATATTCATGTAAGTCGTCATCGACACGGTCAGTGACATGTTAAACAGTTTTAATTTACAAATTTTAATTTAAGATCAAACAAATAATTTCAATATCCAAAAATTACAACTGTTTGTTTATAGTTTTAAGTTTTCACTTCTGTGACTCATGACGGCTTTTTTTTTGAAAATTCACACTTTAACCACATTTATCGAACAGGACAATTTTTTCATGATCTAAGGTAAAAAATAATTATTATTTAATATAATAAAAAAGCAAGTAATTTAATTTTTTTAAGAGTTATTGTTAGTACTTACATGCATATAACATGTAGGCATTTATTGTGTAATGAAGTGGTTAAAGTAAAATAAGATGACAGAGTGCTTCATAAATTAAGTCATCTAGTGGTCGAAATTCGATCATGAAGAATACATATCAGAACAGAATTTACCTATTTATAGAAAAAAAGCTTCCAATTTTTTTTATTGATAACACTAAAGCTTGTCAATAGCTACTAAAAAAAAAAAACAAGAAAATCGATTTACAAACAGGGGAATGAATGTGAATCGACTTTAAATTTTTTATTTCATATAAAGCTATACTTCAAAAGTAGTTTCATATAAATAAAAAAACCCTTAAGATATGATTTTGTGAGAACCTTTTTTGTTAAAATGTAATATTAAAGTCTCCTCTAAGTTTCAGCCGCTTTTGACTTGGACAACCATTTTAATTGAGATTGACCCCAGAAATATTATACGAAACGTGTCATACCTTATTACGTCAGCATAAAGATTAAAGTCCTTCAAAATTATGTAAATCGGGACCTAGTTTATCCCGCGCCGTCGACACAGAGCACGACTGGATACAATACGCTTCCGAATTTCTATTGGATTTGTGTTAATTAAGACATTATTGTTCGATATTATGTTTAAATGAAATAAGTATAAATGTATTATATGTGCTTTGAGATAAGGAAAGTGGAAACGCATGTTTGTCGATTTTAACGAAGCTTATTACTCAAAGTTTTTGTCAGTTTCATTGTTAGGTGGCGATAAATACCTCACTTATTGCGTGAACTTTTATTGTATACAATAAGTAAAGTGACTAATAACAAGGCCTGTACAACAATACAAAAAACCTACATGATAATATACATTTGATGATACGTTTAGCTCAGTTTGTAGTGACCCTACTTGCTGTACCGGCGGTCGCAGGTTCGAGACCCGCTGGAGATTCATTTGTGTGATGAGCTCGAATATTTGTGCTGCAGTCATGTGTGTTTATATTTATAACATGTATGTATTTAAAGTTATATATGTGTAGTGTATCAACTATCTGGTATCCGTAACACAAGCGTCGTAGCTTACCATGGAACTAGATAGTGATGTGTGTTAATTTCCCTACATATTTATTAAAAAAAACATCGTTATTATATTTGTCAATTTTAATTAAACAAAAGCCCAAAAAAAACAAAAAACTTTTTTTAAAGGTATAACATACACTTATCCGTAGAATGAGGAAATTGAAATCCGTATTTGATCGTAAATAATAAACTTTTGAGAATAACACAATTGGGCATATAGACCGGATGTTTTCTCGATTTCTCGGAAAACACCATGATGTTAACAGTCAGGGGAAACACAAGGTCTATGCAATATTACCAAAATAATCATACTTTGCCATACATTTCGGTAACAAGTACAAATCAAAGCTCAAAATTAGTGTTTTACCCCATCGATTTTTTTATGAAAACAACTTTAAGCCTTGCATTTAAGGTTCAATTTACCTTATTGTATATATATGTATATAACTAGAATAATTAAACAAAAGTGGTGACAGTTTTAAGAGAACTTTTGCATGGGATTGTGTATCTAGTACTTTTTTAATCGATATTTTACTCAAATATAATTTCAAAGGTAAAGAGATATATTTATAGACTCCTCAGTACTCACATCACTTGGCAATGAGGGTGGGTCCTGATCGAGAGGGTGCGACCTTTAGAGCCCAAATAAGTTTAAACATCCGTCCGGGGGGTTTTATTGCGTTACGTTACTTGGGGGAAAACGTCAATGGTTAAAGTCGTTCGAATACTATACTGATAATTTATATTATGGTGAATCTTTAGTTTTTCATATAATAGTTTTATTACTGAAGTAATAAAGATATCATTTTTGAGGGATTTTATATTGAATTTTCATGTTATTTTTCATTTAGTAGTAAGTATAATTAAATATATTTGTGTATTGAAAAAAAAATCTCTTGCTTATATCTAAAATATAAATGGTTCAATCATATATTAATTTCAGTAGAAATCATAAGAAAATGACTAAGTACGTGTTAATTTGATATTTATTACTTAATATTATAAAGAGGCAGTTTGGCTGTTTTGTTTGAATGCGCTAATCTCAGGAACTACTTATCCGATTTATAAGTATTTTTGCATTAGATAGCCCGTTTATTGAGGAAGGCTATAGGCTATACGTATATCAATATATTTACATTACTTACCCAATTGAGCGGAGCAGTAATCATAAATGTCAACAAACAGTCGGACAGACTTCCATACATCATTGTAAAACTGATGATTATAATCCAACAAAAACGCGGGTGAAACCACGGGGCACAGCTAGTATACTTATAATTAGGTGCATGATATTTTCTCTATGAATAAATTTGCTGCTGTCCAACAGGTTTTAATTGAAATGCATTCATAAAACTGTCACTACGAAGAAAAATGAGACGTGTTAGTTAAACTTAGTTACGAACAAGGACGTAAATACATCTGATGTATAATTACCACTTGTATATAAGATAAATTATGATAAATTAGAAATTCAGCTTTCAATATAAACTAGATTACCTATAATTTAAAAACGATTCTGCTTACCTATTATAATTATTAATATTATAAAGAGGCAGTTTGTTTTTTTTTGTTTGTTTGTTTGATTGAACGCACTAATCTCAGGAACTACTAATCCTATTTGAAAAATCTTTTTGTATTAGATAACCCGTTTGTTGAGGAAGGCTATAGGCTATATGTCATTATCCTACTTCCTAAGGAAGCGGAGCAGTGATATAATATATAGTCTATCTATTCCATACTAACCGTTAAAACGGACGAACCCGAGCGAAGCCAGGGTGAGCTGCTAGTTTAAACAATATTAATAGATTCTGTACGCATACCTCTTGGCTCAACTCTTAGCTCAACCTTCCAGTATCCCTAAGTTTCTAATTACAATAAATTAATATGTAACATGCTTACGTCACTGCCCTATGTACCGTGATAAAAAATTAGAAATTTTCGCATATTTTCTATAACATAAATAAGAATTTTCTTGATGACTATCTAAATGATTGGATTAGTAACCAATAAGTAATCTCAAGCACGAGAGCTGTGGGTTCGAATCGAGAGGCAGTGAAAGTCTGAATGTATATATGTATATATTGTTAAGTGCTTTGTGGATTTTTTCTATACTTTATTTATACGTTCATATATATATATATATATATATATATATATATATATATATATATATATATATATATATATATATATATATATATAGATTAAATTTGAAACTGAATTTAGAACATCACTTCAACTCTTTATTTACCCTCAAGGCTGTATAAAGACGACATTTATTTTATTTTTAACCCGTTGAGGATCGCGGGTACGTCGGCTTGTCAACTAACAATTAATTTCTTAGAAATTATCTAGGAGGTGTTAAACCAAACTTTTGTTACGTAGAATATGAAGATGAGAAATGTGACAGTATTTTATATTTTCCAGATGCTGGCGAGCTTTGCTTAAACAAGGGTTGTTGCGGTGCCGGCGCACGCACACGTCTCACCCTACAAGCGCGTTCGCAACTAGAAGCCGCGCTACGCAGTGAGCTTAATAAGCTCGCTGATATCCTCTCTTCGAAAGCTAAGCGGTTTGATGGTAAGTTATAAATATAATCTATACTTCTATACTAATATATGTATATGTAAATCTGAAGATTTTGTTTGTTTGTTCGCTTGAACGCACTATCTCTGGTACTACTGATTCGGTTTGAAGTATTCTTTTTTGCGTTTTATAGCGTTTTATTTAGGATCAATATAGGCTACTTACGAAAAGAAGTTCTACAAAATTACACGACTCAAACAGAGCCGCGAGTAATCGCTAGTATTAAAATATAGGTCTTACTTGTTACTATAAGTTTCAATGGTTTCTTACCGTCTTCGTTCCCCTTTGTAATATGTATAGGTACATATGTATACTCATTTTTAACCTTTATTTCGAGAACCCATATTATAACCCCATTTATCTAACCGGACAATTTTTTATGGACTGAGATAAAAAAACGCTCTAGTTTATTGCTGTTATTTCACTCATTCAAATAAGGAAACCTGTTACATTATAACACTATATAATATCTATATATATAAAATTCTCGTGTCACAGTTTTCGTTGCCATACTCCTCCGAAACGGCTTGACCGATTTTGATGAAATTTTTTGTGCTTATCCGGTATCTATGAGAATCGGCCAACATCTATTTTTCATCCCCCCAAATGTTAAGGGTGGACCACCCCTAAATTTTTTTTTTTTATTTTTCAGACAAAATTTTTTGTTTTAATTTTTTTATGATACAGCATACAAAAATACCTACAACCCTAAATTTTCACCCCTCTACGATCAACCCTTATTTTTTAATAGCAATTTTAGTTATTTAATCATAATAGGATACTTTTTACTGTGGGAAAAACTCTCCTCTGAGAAATCTATACTAAACGTTAAAACGTAACTAGGGACGAACCCGAGCGGAGCGAGGGTGAGTCGCTAGTATATATATATATATACGTATGTCCATTGTACCTACTATATACCTATGTATAACAAAGTATATCGAACTTATGACCTTTGATGTTTAAGTGCAAGTACGCCAGATGGCATACATTTTGTCCCTAGCAATAAAGCATTTACTATAATTTGCCATGTCTAGACTACTTCAACTTGTTAGGAAATGTTTCCTTGTAATGTTACCGCCCACGGGAAACAGTTGTTTGTTAATTTCTTATCTGATCTGAATATCTAAATCGTACTTTGTATCTTGCGAATGTTTAAAAAAAATCTCATCATACAACAATACCTATCTTTTTATTCTTTATTCGCTTGCTTACCTTTGGTTGAAGTATTGAAAAAGTGCATATTCTTTTTTATAGTTCAGAAAATCCAATTATTATATTCTCTATTAAAAATATGTTTAAAGCGATTTGTGCTATGACCTAACTTTTGTCTTATTGTTCGTCGAATTTAATCTATACTAGTATTTGAGGTACACTTTGTTATTTTGGATGAAGGGAGGTAATCTCCAAAACTACTCACCGGATTTAAAAAATCGTTTCACTAATATTTAGAATGAATCTTCAAAGTGGACATATTATGCTGCTTTTTATCATATTTCATTTATACTATGCTAATATTTTGCGAAAAATGAAATATACCGCGTCTTACGCTCATAATTACTTGGAAACACGTCAGCAGTATATAATCGGGCAAAACGAGTTAATAGTGACTATGAATATTATTTATGAATAATATTAATATGTAATTTAGAATAATTATTTATTTATTGTTTTATATAAGGCGATAATAATGAGGTTGTGAGGAGGTGAGGTTAAATTAATCTGATCAAGATGTTTATCAAGATTAAAAGTAAAGTCTATGATATCCAAAAACACAGCTGCCGTAGACCGTCATTTAAGTACCTTGTTAGATCTAACACTTTATAAACTTCTATATATATACCATCTAAAACGTCAACTTCACATGGTTTGTAATCCATACTAATATTATAAATGTGAAAGTGTGTTTGTTTGTTCTTCTTTCACGTCGAAACAGAGTGATGGATTGGAGTGATTTTTCGTATTGCGATAGTGGAAGGCTGGAGAGTTACATAGGCTAACTTTTTACCGCTATATAGTCCGTATATAGTCTATATATTTCATATTAACCGTTGAAATGTACCTACGTTCATTCATATTTCGTAAGATATAACACTGCGAACCCAAGTGAGTGGACTGCGTTTATAAATAGACGCGTGACCGCTCGCGGGTTATCGCGAGAAAACTGTACTCATTCTGCTTCTACTACTGTTTTTTATTTAATTTAAATTTATTTGTTTTAAAACTTTGTTATTTATTTTCCCTTGCTCGTATGAAATAATGATAGAAAAAATTATGAAACTCCTATAATTATATTCACTTTTGACGTAAAATAACATGGTATGGTCTTCATAGGAAAAAGTGTCGTTTTAGATTATCTTTGTTTTACATGTATCCTAAAATGAGTAAGAGATTCCAACGGCAAAACTATATTATAAACCTAATCAACACTATCATTTAGATTTACGCGAACATTCGAACATATTTAACTTGGGGTTGTTATCATTATCTTTATATTGTTTTAAAACATCTTCAAGTTGTACATTAATTAGAATTATTTTTAAGAATTATTTTTAAGTTAAAATTGTAATGTACTTCGGTGCCATTTTTCTTATCTTCCAAATTATTATGTCATTTTAGTCTGTAGAGACCGTCTGTAATAAATTAAATCACTCCCATGGCCCGTGCTTAATCAACGATCAAATAAAGCCGCGAAAAATCGCGATAAAATATTTTATTTCAAATGTAAAACACAAACTTCAGTGTAACTACTAAAATTAATAAATGAAAACCTGTCAAGACCAATATATAATTTCTCAATAAACTGACAAGTGGTAGGAGCTTTGTTTTGTCTTGAAAGCTAACAAATAATAAATGAAGTCATACAGACGGAATTCCCGGTACTGAGTGCCGTATGAGCGGTATCAAAGAACTGGCTAAGTGACCTACCTTAATAAAGATAATCGCAGGTTATCTGTTAACAGAATGTTTAACCGACTTTGAAAAAAAAACTAGCTACTCAATGTGTGTGTTCTTTATGTTACGCGATATCTTCACAATTATTGACCGATTTTCATGATTATTTTTTTAATGAAGTCATTTTGTTTTAATTGAAAAGTAGCTTAAATTATTTGGATAGATGCGATTGTTAGAAACTCGTCATCTTTCACTTTTTCATTTCGGTCCAGCGTATTGGATAATGTAGTTAACACATCCAAGTGTACAACCAAATGTCAATAAAGCCATTCGTGTGCACTTAATCAACGTGAGAGTTTCGAGATGAGTGAGACCTAATGAATGGTTGGAAAGTAGACGAGTCAATATTGAATATATCTAGTAGTAGCTTTGACTGAGTGCGACGTTTGAATCGTATTTTTAGATTTTCATTTATGATACCAGAATTTGTAGAATTTTTCAAAGAAAAATTAATTTCAGGAAAATGTGTTCAGCCAAATCATTGTTATTACAGTGTTTCTATGAAACTTCATAATAAGCTTATTGCTCACGAGTTCAATTTTCATAGAATTTCTGATTTTCCATAGAATTGCTGAATTACCATAGTATTTATGAATTTCCATAGAACTTCTGGATTTCCAGAGAAACATACATTGGTCTATTATTAAAAAAATAGTATTAAATTAACTGGTTTACTATTTTCTTTAGGGCTCCCTAATATGTTAACTTTTTCGTGCCCTAAACAAAATATATATTTACTTCAATCGAGTTAACTGTTAAGAAGTTCTATGTGTCATTGCTCATTTTATACTTGTTACATTAATATTGTGAAATACGATGAGGTAACCCATATAAATATGAGACGGGATCTGTGGCTTATTTATCTCAACGATGACTGTATTGAAAGTCCCTACGAATACCACCTACTCATACTCGTTCTTCTTCCACGCAGCAACATATTAATGTTATTTTATATACAGAGTTTCTGTAATTATTAATAACGTTTACGTTTTAACGTTTAGTTTAGATTTCTCAGAGATATGATATTTTCCCGCAGTAAAAAGTATCCTATATATTGACACGGATAACCAGCTATCATCCTACCAAATTTTATCAAAATCCCTCTGACACAACAACAACAACAGCCAAAAATTCTAAAATATTTAGACTTGGCAATATCGATAATAATGACTATTTCAATAAGATTTTCCAAAAAATATTTAATGTACAGATTCGACTCAGTTAGAATTTTATTATATGTATTATGTATAGAAGTTGCTAGTGTTTAATTATAATATTATTAATATTGATAATCACGGTTTCACGTATATGTATTTTACTTATTTTTTATAACAATATTTTAACTTAGTTGATAACTTAATTAGCGCAGATGACACCGCGAATCTATATTGAGTTCTTAATATAATTTAGATCGTTGTAAGTACTGAACTTCATTAGTGAACTGAGATTGGTACTCGAGACTAAAGTCCCGAAGGTAGAAAGGGTATTTATGAAGGTATGTATACAAAAAGATATCGTATAATAAGTATATAACGCCTTTGATACGTCTAAAACCTTAGTCTCTCCCGTGATCATGATTGCTGTAAAGCATTCGAAACGTCGGGAACCAAAAATCAAAATAAACCCGCGAAAAAATCCGATAAGATAGTTTTATTTAAAAAAGATATCACTTTGAATAGATAGTTTCATCTTAAATGATAATAAAATTAGTGTAGACGTTAAAGTTCGTTCGGGCCCGCAGGGATTCTGCAACACCCCATTGCACTGCGGCGACGGGTTCCGCTATGGGTTTTAGTGATCGAAATGATGGGTTGCCACAGCGAAAACAAAAAAAGATGTTATAGTTCACCTTTAATCCTGTGAATTCTTGACCCCTTTTACATCTTAATGTTAATAATAACTTCAGTATTGCAAATACATCAGCTGGATTAAGAAAAACATTTGTTATGAGTCACTTTTTATTTTTCTGTTGTGAAATACAATGAGGCATCCCATATGACTAAAGTATAAGAGTACTTAAATTGGAAACAAATTCATATAGACTACTAGCGACTCACCCTCGCTTCGCTCGGGTTCGTCCCTAGGTACGTTTTAATGTTTTTGAGTGAAACCCTAATTTTTTTTCTAAAATAAAAGAAGCCTTATTTACTCCATATAATATCAGCTATCTGCCAGTGAAAGTCCCGTTAAAATTGGTCCAGCCGCTTCGGAGATTAGCCGGAACAAACAGACAGAGAGACAGGCAGACAAAAATTTAAAAATTATGTTTTTCTTATAAGTACCGTATATAATTCCATATGCATTTAGTTTAAAGCTATTATTGTGACATGACAAACAGACAGTTCAATTTTATTTATCTGTATAGACTAGCCACTTAATATCGCTTCGCTCGGGTGCGTCTTTAGGTACCTTTTGTATGTAAAGTTTTATATACTGATAGAGTCACTTTTTGACCAATTTTATTACAAACAGTAGCCTATTTCTTACTCCAAGTCACAGTCTTATAATATCATTGATTTAAAAAAACTCAAGATATTCAATTACGGTCTCAATATTGTCCTCAAAAAGAAGTGCATAATTCGAAATCGTGCGTAATTTATCAATGTATAATATTAATGACGGCACGTTTGGCTCAGTTTCTAGTGACCCTACTTGCTGTGCCAGTGGTCGCGGGTTCGAGTCCCGCTGGGGGCATTCATTTGTGTGATGAGCACAAATGTTTGTACTCCAGTCATGGGTGTTTATGCTTATAATATGTATGTATTTAAAGTTATATATGTGTAGTATATCAACTATCTGGTATCCATAACACAGGCTTTGTAGCTTACCATGGAACTAGATGGTGCTGTGTGTTAATGTCCCAGAATATATTTATTTATTAATACAATTTTACGTTTGTTAAACATATTAAAGACAGTCAAATGGAATAAAAAATTGATACAAATTGCCCTTAGGAAAAGAAAAATACTTTTTGAATGAATAGTATTTGCAGGATATACTGTGTCTTGAAATCGGAACGGTCTTCGTCTAACTCTAATCAAACATTAGTGATTGTGTCCGGTCAATTAATTTAATGGCGGAGTTTTCTCAACGGCATAACTTTCAATCGGGTCGAACTTATCATACCTTATATGGTCTCAAGTCCCGTTTAAACAATTAATGCTCTTTGAACGCGGCGATACGATAAAGATGCCGGGTAGATTTAAAAAAATCTCACTATAATTTTAGATGCGAAAGTTTGTATGTGTGTTCGTTTGCTATTCCTTCATACTAAAACACTTGGATGGATTTGGATGAAATTTAGTACACAGATAGACCTGGAGTCATCGATCAAAAAAGTACTAGATACACAATCCCATTCAAAAGTTCTCTTAAAACTGCCACCAATTGTGTTTAGGTATTTATTCTAGTTGAAATAAATATACACCATGTAAATTGAACTTTAAATTCAAAACTTAAAGTTGCTTTCACAAAATTTTTTTCGGCGCGCTCAAATGTTCAAATGAGCGCTCATTCGGCGAGGACGTTTCTTGTCGCTGTTTGTGTATCTAGTACTTTTTTGATCGATGCCTGGAGTAGCATACATACTGTTAGACACCCAGGCCTGAAATACATATTCACAGAATATTGAGTTATATTATTCACTTTAAAAATAAATAATTAAATTAAAATAAAATTAATAATATATTTAAGTGGGGCTCCCATACAACAGACATGATTTTTTTGCCGTATTTATAGATAATGGTACGGAACCTTTCATGCGCGAGTTCGACTCGCACTTGGCCGGAATTATTTAATAAAAAAGTACCTAATTATTATTAAACAAAAATTGTATACTATTAATTATAATTTATTAGTAATCTATTTGTCTGACTGATTGTGAGACATCGCATAGTTACTTTTTCAATCAAATCACTTTCGCGCGAGAATCCCTTGTATTATCGCGATAAAAAGTAGCCTTTTTTTAAAATAAATCCGCTAAATAATCCGTAAAGATGGTTTTATTTAAAATGTCAAATTTCCCGTAAACCTAAGAAAGTATTAGCCTTTTTTTTTAATTTTGCCAAACAAAATCAACTTGTTGTGCGAAGAAAGGGCATATCGCCAAAGCAACAAGTATAATTAATAATATATTGTCAATTCTCAAAATAATAAATTACCCGAGAGCTTCCAAGCAAAATAACTTTGCGTCCTTATTTATTGGAACTGCCAAATTCGAAAGATACATTACACTCAATTATTTATAATCAAAACATGTCAAGACAACTTTATCTTTTGGTAAAGGATTTATGGGCTCCCCTTATTTATAATATCTCGTACATGGTCTACGTGCGAATTTCCATTACATTGTTTTCTGGTAGTACTATACGTGCAAATAGGCAGCCACCTACACAATATATTGGACAACACTTGTAAATGCGTGATTTTTGTATGTGTTTGTGTGTCTGTATGTTTGATACTCCTTCACGTTTAGACGGTTGGTTGAATTAGGAGGAAATATAGTAGACAGATAAACTATGAGCTGGACTATAGACACCTATAGAAAGTTTAGTAAAAAACGTCCAAAAAGGGTTAGTAGGTACCCAAAAACAACGCAAATGAAGTTGGGGTAGGTAATTAATTATATACATTTATGTAAAAATGTTGCTTTAAATTTTTTTATATTGACTTTTAGATGTAATTGAGATCATTGTACTTAACTTCATTAGTGACGTGAGTTTTTAATTCAAATTCGAAAGTCCCAGTCCTAAGGTAGAAAGCGTTTTTACAAGGGAAACTTTTCGCTATACAAAAAAATGTCGCTTGAAATATATAATTATATACTGTTTGAATTTATAATATAAATTATACATGCCATTCTGTGTTTAACGAGTTTCATACAAAAGATTCGGAATAAATGAGCTCCGTCTAGTTATTATCGATTTACCTAATTTATTTTAATTACGATACACTTAATATATGAATATAATTCTATGAAAATCTTGTCAACATTCTGCATAATTCATAATTTGGCCATTTTTCATAATTATATACTTTATTTTTATCGTTATCGTCGGATGTAAACGGTCCCTCCTTATTTGGCTAGGCGCCCCAGGCTCGTTCTGCAATTACCCGTAGGCCAGCGGGAACTGCACTTATGTATTATGTATGAAACCTGCTACTAGTTGACCACTGTACGTGTACGGTCGTCTCCCCTTTCCTTAATGAAATATTGAAAATGTTTTTCTGTTGAATTTTGAAAAGCAAATGGATGAACTTAATGATTTGTTTTTATTATTGGATAGATTTTGTTTGTGATAGTGTTTGATTCTTGTTTGATAATAAATTACTATGTTATTCGGCGACTCTTACACGACTCTGACATGGATCATTCCCTAGAATTTAGACGGTGCTGTGTGATTACTATAATTTTATACTAACTGTACAGTTTTTTTCAATGTTTTTGTCATATATTTTAGAGGTTCCATAAAATAGAAGGCTTTTTAGGGATAAGCCCTTGCCACCTGCACTACTGCCTTCAGTTAAGATTATATTGCAATCAATCGTACACGAGTTTGTCTATCTTTTTCAATCACCCAAATCGTTTTTTCAATATGTGGATTAGTTAGTTTCAGTCGTCAGTTGAAAGCGCACTATACATTAATCCACTGGCCTAGAGCCTACCATCTGAATGGTGGCTATGAGAGGTTTTAAATGTAAAACGTGATCTATGTTAAAATGTATAAGCTAGTATTGACAATTGGATACGGTAAACCAGCATTTTTTTTTTATAAGATTCAGTGGCAAACGAGCAGACAGACCACCTCATGGAAAGCAGTACCTGTCGCCCATAACACCTACGGTTCATGCACTTAGGTTTTAGGTAACAAAAATACAGAGCCACAGGTGCGTTGTCACTGTGAGGACTAAGATGATATGCCCTTTGCCTGTAATTGCCATTAGCATTAGCCAGAAGTTTAAAAATTTTTTTTTTCAAATCGTGATCGAATTTTAATGATCATATCTACAAACAAAACCGAACAAAGTAACTGTAAAACAATGTAAACGGTAATAAAAATGTAAATTGTACATTTTTGCATTAAAATTGTTAAAACGACATTTAAAGTTTAAAGTGAACTGAGCATCTGCTCTTTATCTTTCATCGAAAGTAGAGATGCACGTGTGAATGTATATTTAGAACGCATTTCGGAGTTATCGCTAGACGTCTGCTATTTCACCTACTTTGAAAATATATTAAAATTTACATTGGAGTGTGAGATTTTCTCCTTGACTATTGCTGACTTTCGAAGGTCGCCTTTATTTATAGTATTTAAATTATAGATATTTAGTTTTTCTCTGTACTATGAAAATATTAAGAACAGAATACATATGCCTTTCTTCAAGGACTTATTATTATGAAAGAATGGTAATTCTAGATGAATTCCTACTTATTCTGTAGAAACCAAACACAAATGTATTGGGTAAGTGTTCGCAAGTGTTCAATATATTCCAGTCATCCCGTTAGCAATGCGGCCTTTGCTGAATGTGTGTCAACGTTCGCGCTGATGATTTCGATTGACCCACACAAGCACTAGGTATATCTAGAAATAATGTATTAATTTTCTACTATACAATATAATACAAATCCGCTTAAGAATTTTTTTATGAAAAATTTAGTTATGTTTGTTTGATTTTAACTCTTAAGCCGTAGCAGGTTTAACTCTCGTAGGAGACAATTCCTGAAAGTATACAAATTCTCGATTTAAACACAAATATATTGTGTGAATTTAAATGCGGCTACACACGTAACTGCATGCTAGTTCACACGTGCTTGTCGAGCATGCACTTTCGTGTGTAGCCCTCCTTAACACGCTTAATTAAAAAAAATCACAAAGAAATATATTTTTATATGCTTCTTATTTAGCATAGCATGAAACTATTTAGTCATTTTTATTACGATTATTTACACGATAGTATACTAATTCTCCTAATTCATTAACTATTAAATGTCTTAGATGTTGTATTCAGCCCTTTTTAACGTCCCACTGCTGGACACGGGCCTCCCTTCAATACGAGGGGAATCAGGCCATAGTCCACCTCGCTGGCCAAGTGCGGGTTGGCGGACTTCACATGTCTTTCGAAAACTTGCTAGGTTCTCTCAGACATGCAGGTTTCCTCACGATGTTTTCCTTCACCGTAAGGCAAGTGGTAATCATGTTAGAAAATGATTCGCACATGAAAATATCAGAGGAGCGAGACCCGGGATTTGAACCCTCTTCACTAAGTTCCCAAACGAGCGCGTTACCACTGGGCTACCACTGCCTTGTCTTGAATGCCACAATGAAATAAATATACATTATAATAGTTATTACGAATGGTGTCGTGTCTTATCCTAATTAAAACTTATCAATATCATCTTTAGTATCAATATTCATAATTTAAATGCTGCATATATTTGTAACATGCAAATATTTCTTTTTTTTTTACTCAGCTTGAATAAATAATACGCTTACGGTTGGATAGGTAGTTTGAATAAAACTTCTATAGGTATTATTTCTCTACAGAAATATTTAATCACCGATTGTGCTTTCAACCAAATATTATATTTTACTGTACCAATTTATTTATATTAAAAGTACTTAACAATAATTTTGTTTTTAAATAAAACTATGTATTTGGATTTTTTCGCGGATTTATTTTGAAAAGATAGTAAGATAGTTTTTAACCGACTTCCAAATAAAGGAGGAGGTTCTCAATTCAACCGTATATTTTTTTTTATGTTTGTTTGTGGATTTTTTCGTCGTTTATGAACCGATTTTGATAATTCTTTTTTTGTTGGAAAGGAGATATCCCAAGAGTGGTATGATAAAGAAACTAGGATCTGATTATGGGATCCCAGAGAAATCGAGGGGAACTTTCGAAAATTGTAGCGGCGACTAGTGCGTTTGTTAACATTTTCATTAGGTATTTTAAAGCACTACTATTTAATGAAGGTCTGGAGTCGATCTGATGATGGACCCGAAAGATAGTCGAGGGAAAACCTCAACGATTTACAGCAATTACCTGGTGTTTGGGCTTGATTAATTTGTATTGATGATACGTCTACACTAAAAATGGAAAAATAAAAACTTAAAAAAAAAAAAAAAACGACTTCCAGGCACTGAAAAGTAAAAAATAACTAAACGGGGGTTTTCGTTTAGAATAGATACTTAATCAGATTTTTTCGAAGTCGGTGCTAGCCAATACAAATCAAAGCACACCGACTTCGAAAATATCTGATTAAATATCTATTCTAAATGAAAACCCCCGTTTAGTTATTTTTTACTTTGCAGTGCCTGGAAGTCAGTTTTCTTTATTGTATGTGTATAACGTATAAACTCAAAAACTACTGGACTGACTTAGATGAAATTTGATAAAAAGATAGTTTGAAACCCTAGGGAGGACATAGAATATTTTTTATTCCGAAAAACATCCCTTAAGGGGGTGAGAATAGGAATAAAAGTTTGTATGAGGAATCAACCTAGTTAATAATATTTTAAAGGAAAAAAATTGTCAATTTGGTTAGCCTTTCTAATGTCATATGGTTACCAACGAACAGCATTTCATTTTTAATATAAAGGTAAAGGTGAAAGAGTTCTTAGAGGATAACATACAAATATCATGTAACAGATGGTATTACATGAATATTTATTTTACTGTTTTATAATAAAGCTATAAACTGTTTACATTTACACTAAAAGAGAAATTGAAAGAGGCGTTTGTTCAATTTTTAGAAAAAAAAAACACGAATAACAATGTTTAACGTATTGTGTAGTTATATGCCTGCATAAAATTATTAAAAAAAAAACACAAAATATATAGGTCTATAGCCCATACTTGAAAAAGTAATATATGTGCATAACGCATTCAATTTATACTCATACGATATACATAACAACAATTGTTTACAATTCTTAAAAGGACGGAAAAACTTACTTCCCTAATAAAAATTCATAAGCTTTTCCTCATGCTTGCCTAGAAATTATAACTTATACGTATCGCCAGCGTGTCGTGTGAACATTAGAACTAGTAAAAAATAAGTTTCGGCGATGCGTGAAAACGTTCCAATTCAAAACATCAATCGTCGATGAATCGTGATTATTATATTTATTTCCTTATTTCTACGTTTTTTACAGTGCATGTATGCCGCTACTGTCATAGTAATTAAAAGATAATAATATACGTTAACGCGTATATATTGTTAAGTTTGAATTGATTATAGTTAATCTTACTTTTTTTTATGAGATTCAGTGACAAACGAGCAGACAGACCACCTGATGGAAAATAGTACCTGTCGCCCATAACACCTACGGTTCATACACTTAGGTTTTAAATAACAAAATGCAGAACCACAGGTGCGTTGTCACTGTGAGGACTAAGATGATATGCCTCTCACCTGCAATTGCGCTGGCTACCTTATCCTTCATACCGGAACACAACAATGCAATCATTGTTGCTTGGCGGCAGAAATAGATAAGGGGGTGGTACCCATCCAGTCGGACTCCTCAGGCTTGGCAGAGTCCTACCACCGGGATAAATTACATAATCACAATCTGTTTTCATACGCCACTAGCAACTTACTCTGCCTTTGCTCGGGTGCGTCCCACACGTATTTCCTATGTGTTATGCCAGATCATTATCTCTGTATTATATAGCTCATTGGTTGGTTGCGGGAAAAGACAAGTGAAGCGGGTTCAACTGAGACAACCTACATGACAAGTTCTCGAAAGACTTGTGGAATTTGTCAACCCGCATTTGGCCAGCATGATGGACTATGGCCAGATCCCCATCGTATTAAGAGGAGAATCACACCCAGCAGCGGGACGTCGAACGAGTTCCTTAAATTAATTGGGATATGGAGTTTGTATTTTATTTTATTAAAATACTAATACGAATTAGTATAGAAGGTAAGACTTATATCGATCGAATAGATCCGTAGTTCTTAAGCTGTTATCTATTACTCCTATGCATATAAAGCAGGGATCAAGTCGGTTGGACTGAATAAATGGAAATACGCCTGGAAATATTAATAAACTAGAGACTTATCCTCGCTTTGCTCGGGTTTGTCTCTTGTTTGATTCCCCTTACAAACTTTCATCCCCTTAAGGGATGATTTCCGGGATAAAAAGTATCCAATGTCCTTCCCAGGGTCTCAAACTATCTTACCAAATTTCTTCTAAATCGATTCAGTAGATCCAGATATTACGCCCTACAACGTCACAAACTTACAAACTTTACCTCTTTATAATATTAGTATAGGTAGATAAAATTATTATACGATGACAGTTTTTATTTGCAATCCATACTATGTTTAATAAATGTGAAAGTGAAGTGTCTGTTATCTTTTTACGCTTAAACCGCTGAACAGATTTAGATACAATTCGGCAAGAACATCATGATTCTTGAAGACGGATTTAGGTTACCTTTGATCCCCGCCCCAGTTATCACGCGAGCAAAGCCGCGGGCGAAAACTAGTTTGTGATAAATAGGCAATGTTAGCCTACATTAGAGGTTTATATTGTTACCCACTAATACATTTACAATTATTATTATTTTTCAATAATTAATTATAAGGTTTTAATCTACTTTACGATCATAATTTTTAAATTAATATCTTAATAAAAAATCATTAATAGCATCTTCAGGCAGTGGTAGCCCAGTGGTAACGCGCTCGCGTGGGAAACCGAGTGAAGCTGGTTCAAATCCCGGGTCTCGCACCTCTGATATTTTCATGTGCGAATCATTTTCTAACTTGATTACCACTTGCCTTACGGTGAAGGAAAACATCGTGAGGAAACCTGCATGTCTGAAAGAACCTAGCAAGTTTTCGAAAGACATGTGAAGTCCGCCAATCCGCACTTGGCCAGCGTGGTGGACTATGGCCTGATTCCCCTCGTCATGAAGGGAGGCCCGTGCCCAGCAGTGGGACGTTAAAAAGGGCTGAATACATACATACATACATACAATAGCATCTTTAAACACCTCAAAACGGTGAGATAAATAAAAAATATAAGTTTATTTGTCAAAGAAAAGGTCATAGATAAGCGAGCTTGATCCCTCTCTTCACAAATCTTTGTGTACCTATATAAATTGGCAAAGACAAATCAGTTAATCACTTTTTTCTACTCTGTCAAGCGATATTTTTTGTTGAGTATCTATTAACGAGTCTTAGTGTTAATAAACATTTTTGGATCAGTTAGTTTTTTTTTCATATTGATAGGTAAATTCCATTCATATACTAGCGGCTCACCCTCGCTTTTCTCGCTTTTTTCGCTTTTTCACTTTCGCCTCTAGAAAAACAAAAACAAATCTATCCCACGGGAACCGTACATTTTTCTAGGATAAAAAACCCTATGTGCTATTCTAGACTATAATCTATCTCTGTGCCAATTTTCATCCAGATCCGATCAGCCGTTCTGGCGTGATTGAGTAACAAATATCCAAACTTTCACATAATATTAGTAAGATATGTTTTCCTTAAATTTTAAATAATGTTTAAAAATAAAATGCGTATAACAACAAAAATAAAGAATAACCAAAAACAGTGCAACAAATACATTGAAATATTATAATTTAATAATCAGATTAAGGGATTTGTAAAAGTAATGTGTTTATTTTAGTTAAACTTGGACTTATGTATGTAGGGCAGTAAAACAATACATAAGCTAACCTATTTAAACAAACCGAGGTTAACAGAGAAAATAAAACAAATGGTAAAACGTTACATTCTTGATAGAAATAGTGGAATTTATTTATAGCTAGTGTTCGTCCAGTGATCGAAATCCGAACATAATCATTATTGAAAGTTTGAGCAGAACATGAATAGAATATACCTGTCTATATAATAAAGCCTTTTTAAGAAAAAAATAAAAACCGACTTCTAAAAGCACTAAAAAGTAAAAAAATAACTGATTGGTAGTTTTCATTTACTAGAGATACCTAATCAGATATTTTCGAAGTCGGTGTGTTTTGATTTGTGACTGCGCTTATACTTACTGTGCCAGAGGTCGCTGGTTCGCGCCCCGTTGGGGGCATTCATTTGTGTGATGAGCATGAATGTTTGTTCTCCAGTCATGGGTGTTTATATTTATGATATGTATGTATTTAAAATTATATATGTGTAGTGTATCAACTATCTGGTATCCATAACACAAGCCTCGAACCTTGCCATGGAACTAGATGGTGCTGTGTGTTAATGTCCCAACGTATTACACACGCACACATACAATCTTTAGTGTTATTAGTGTGACGTGAAGATATATGTAAGTATAAATAGAGTGCATTTACTTTAAACAATTCTTAATCATACACAATTGTTTTTTTTTCTTCGTTTTACTTATCGCAGCAATTCATGCTTTCTGCATGACCTATAAGGTCGGTTAGCAGTGCACGCTCACTGAGTGTTAAGTCCGGCTTCTATACTTATTTCTTTACTTCTATGTGGAACTACATAGCTATACAGCTAATTAAATTGAAGACTGTAGTTTGCTATGCAGTCGCAGCTTGAAGCAGTCGATGTAGCTGCTTCAAGCTGACCGTGTATGGCCAGCCTTAATTGAAGTTATGTAATATAATTATTATTTAATAGCATATTATATTTATTACATTTATATAATTATTATGAAATTGGACATATTTAATACACCTAAGTAGTCTTAAATTTGTAAAACGTTACCGATTTGTAACTTCGGGGAGGCTTTCTCACGAGAAAACACTAATCTATAGAAATACTTCACTATTTTAAGCTTATGCAATGTTTAAAAAAACTATTAGTTATACACATATGAACTTCTGAAATTTTAAAATACGAGTAGAATAACAATAATTTAGATTTATACAAATTATTTAGTCAAATACAAATTTGACGTTTTTACCTTAAATAAAACGTAACCTTTTCGGTTTTTTTTGAACATGATAAGAAAGATTAAGGGATTTTGACACTACGTTACGTGTACGACAGTTACCTACTACCAGTTTTAATATTTTTCATGACCATATTTGCTATAAAGCATTACAAACGTCGAGAATCAAAAACCAAAACAAATCCATGAAAAAATCTAAAAATATAATGTTAAAATTAATAATTAGATTTGAATACAGTAGCATAGTGCATTTTACGCCTATGTCGGCTCGGCATCACGCGTGACGGCGCGTACACACGCGAGACGCGACGTTATCGAAGGCGCAACCAATAATAAGCAGCGGTCATTGGACCGATTATATTATGATAAGTAGTTCCATTCACGATCATACACACTTTTGCTTTAAATATTATTAATTACATAAATAGGTTTTTTTTTATGACATTCAGTGACAAACGAGCAGACAGACCATCTGATGGAAAGCAGCACCTATCGCCCATAACACCTACGGTTCATGCACTTAGGTTTTAAGTAACAAAAATGCAGAACCACAGGTGCGTTGTCACTGTGAGGACTAAGATGATATGCCTCTCGCCTGTAATTGCGCTGTCTACCTTATCCTTCGTACCGGAACACACCAATGCAATCATTGTTGCTTGGCGGCAGAAATAGATAAGGGGGTGGTACCCATCCAGTCGGACTCCTCAGGCTTGACAGAGTCCTACCACCGGTAAAGGTGTTTAAAACGAAAAACTGTGACTTTAAAAATAAAAAAACTTCGTTAAAACGAATGAGTGAACGAATATGAGTCGATACTTAAAGAGTTTCGCTATCCAACTTCACCGTCGTCCTTTCAGCTCAATAATATTAACTTACTTATAAAGCCTATAATATTGTTATCTGGATTAGACATTTTTATTTTTTACTTAAACCGATACAATTTTTAGTAATAATTTACTATCGACTTACAATGATTTGAGTGACCACATGTAGGTATTCTGCATAGGCACCATTGTGTTATGTCATCCTAGGTACCTACTGTTAAAGGTCACCATTAAAATTTCCAACATTTTTTATTTATTTTTCTTACTCTGGTACGTAACTCCTACTTTTTTAAATTTGAAAGCGCAAAAATTGAGACCTACAGTAGACGGCAAAGTAACAGACCAATAAATGTCAAATTATCCGATACGACTCGCACGCCCCTTATCGCACTTTGATGATATAATAGAAACGTACTGTTTATAAATAATGGCATAAGTGTAATAGAGGTCTTCATTTTTATATAAACACGTGTATATAGATAAATATGTTGGGACATATGTTGGGACATTAACACACAGCACCATCTAGTTCCATGGTAAGCTACGAGGCCTGTGTTATGGATACCAGATAGTTGATACACTACACATATATAACTTTAAAAATTTATAAATATAAACACCCATGACTAGAGTACAAACATTTGTGCTCATCACACAAATGAATGCCCCCAGCGGGACTCGAACCCGCGACCACTGGCGTAGAAAGTAGGGTCACTACAAACTGAGCCAAGCGTGCCGTATATAGATAAATAAAATAAATATTTCAAATAAAAAGAAGCTAAATGTTTAAAAAACATTACTTGTTTACGATATGACGTCTAAAACAGATTTATTATTTTTATTCATCTATCGTAACATTTATAATTATCTCACAGAGACAGGAGATTATAGGTCACAAACGTAATTACAAACAACGTTGTTTACACAAGTTTGAATTCACTATATTACATAACTAACTAGCGGTTCACCCTTACTTCGCTCGGGTTCGCCTCTAGGAACTTTTTAACGGTTAGTACGAAAATAGATAATGACTATATAATGTGTGTATATATATAATAGATTTTTTTAATAATACTCTAACTTCTAACAGTAAACGTACATAATACTTTCTTATTTTCTCTATTTCTTAATATTCTAAACGTACATTTGTAAAGTAGAAATGTTGGTAGGCAGTGGTTCCAAATCCTTATTTTATGTTTATCAAGACATCCATTTGTATACTCAATACAAAATAATTAACTGGGAGTCGAACTGGTGACCTTCACCGTAGTAAAACATGTAGATTACATTGCTTACCAAATAAAACCTACACCGTGAATGAATTTGCTTGAAAAATATTTTCTTTCCTTTCCTCAATTACCTTTTGTAGTTAAATTATTTTTTGTCACGTCTCTTATGGCCAAGGCGTATAATTGTAATTAATATTAATTAAAGATATAATTATGATAAGTGGGAGGAGGATATAAAAATAGGCACAAGAACGAGACCGAGTATCTCAGGACAGACCCCAGTGGAAATTGTCAGAGGAGGTCTATGCTAAGAGGCATACTGAGATTAAAGATATTTTATAAATTGTCAACATATGTTATTTGTGTTTAGTAGTTATCTCTAATTTCAGTATAAAAGTCTTTTATTTATTTATAAAGATACTAGCGACTCACCCTGGCCTCGCTTCTCTCGGGTTCGTCCCTAGTTACGTTTTAACGTTTAGTATAGATTTCTCAGAGATGAGATATTTTCCAGCAGTAAAAGTATCCTATATGTTGACCCGGATAACCAGCTATCATCATAGCAAATTTCATCAAAATCTGTCCAGTAGTTTTCTCGTGATGCGTTACCAGACAGGCAGACAGACAAAAGTTTTAAAAACTATAAATTCGGCCTCTGTATCGATAATGATTAATGACTATTTCAATAAGAATTTTCGAAAAATATTTAATGTACAGATTCGACTCAGAATTTTATTGTACAGATAGATTATATAGAAATAAATTGTATAGATGTAAGTAAAATTAATAAAATTAGAATATCGGTTTATCGCGGTTTTATATTGATATTTTGTTGCCAACGCTTCGAATATTTTACAGCAGATATGTTACGGGGCAAGTTCAGTCAAGATCTTTCCCTTGATCATCTTAGCTGTAAAGCATTCGAAAGGTTCAGCAACAAAAATCTAAATAAAACCATAAAAAAACGCGTTAAGATATTTTCAATGAAAACTTTTAAGTTTACAAACGCTACAGTGGCCTTAGTTTAATGTTGTAAGTACTTGGTTCAATGTAGAACTAGAACTAAATATTATAGTAAACGTTGTGCGTCTGCGTCTGCTATATTTAGCGTCCAATAAACATTTGTTGCTTGCTGTCTTGATATTCGAGTTACGAGTTTCTGATAATGTTGAAGTTGATTTATATAATAGGCGAAAAATGATCTAATTATGTCATACGTTATGGTTACATTCGTATAATACTAATAAGGAAGTATAATAATATACCTATATATTATAAATAACGTATCTGGTTTAGTGGTGGTGATTGAAGTGGTGCTCGGGTTCGTTGCTAGCTTGATACCCCATACAAACTTTCATCCTCATTTTCGCCCCCTTAAGGGATGATTTCCGGGATAATATTATAATATCCTATGTCCTTCTCAGGGTCTCAAACTATCTTCTCACCAAATTTCATCTAAATCGGTTCAGTAGTACAGAGATTACTCCGAACAACGTCACAAACTCACAATCTTTACTTACCTCATTATAATATTAGTATAGACTAGCGACGGGTATGTCCTTAGGTAGGTACGTTATACATAGATAAAAATAATTTTTGCGAGTATACTTTAGTAGACAGACTTATGCTTTTGCGGACTTTCTGTAGGCCTTTTTAAGACCTACAATTTTCTAGTAGATTGTTTTGATCTATCTCTTAACGTTTAGCTAGCCTTAGCCATGTTTTCTAACGGCAACTCGAAAGAAAGAGTTATTGTGTTACTCCGTTATCAGAGATTTTTCTTTAGTAAAAGGTATCCTAAATCTTGACCCGAGTACTAATTTATAACTACAAAAAATTTAGTTAAAATCGGTTCTATACTTTTAATATTTACCCTGTTTGGGTGACGAATCTGCTACCTCCGTTAAAGAAAGAGTTCTACTCGGGAGACCTCATTAGCGTATCTAAAATACAAAGACAGCTAGTAAGTTTCACTTACGTCAAAATATAGGATAGGATAATGAACTGTTCAATATTTCAAACAGTATTGATTACTTGAAGTAACTTGATGCACGCCACGTCGCAATGCCGCGGTTAACACCAGAATGGGCACAAATTCAATTAATTTACTATTATGTGATATTGTTATTATGATGTATTTGCTTGTTTGTTTGCTTGTATGTATGTATGTAGGAAATAATCTCTGGAATAATAAAAATATGCTATGAGGTAAAACATACTCGTACTAATTTCAAATCGATTTATAACAAATCATTAAAAAAATACATCTATACTAATATTATAAAGCTGAAGAGTTTGTTTGTTTGTTTGTTTGTTTGTTTGGTTGAACGCTGTAATCCCAGGAACTACTAATCCGATTTGAAAAATTCTTTTTGCATTAGATAGCCCGTTAACTGAGGAAGGTTATAGGCTATATATCATCCCGGAAAAATGTACGGTTCCCGTGGGATAGATCTATTTTTGTCTAGGGACGAACCCGAAGCGAAGCGAGGGTGAGTCGCTAGTTTATAATATTAATACAGTAAAAGCCAGAAGCAGCAGGCAGTAGAAAAAAATGTATCTATTGGATAATAATTTATATTGGTATCGTATAAATAAACAAGAACAAAAAACGTTTGTTCCTCATGATAATATCAAATTCACAGAAGCACTAAATATCTTGCAATAAATATATATCTTATTCAAGGCAGTAAGGCGGCAGTAATTAAATTAATAGATAAAAAATCACGATGTAGATAAGTGCATTCCTTTGTGACTTGTGTAGTCTATTATAAATTTAAAATACTGCTTATGCTCAGTCTACAAGGGTAGCGGGTTCAAAGTTAAAGCCAACGGCTTATTTACTTATCATTCGGTCATATCTTTTAATATAATATATTTAAATAAAACATGTATCAAAGAAAGTCTTATCAACGTTCGTCGCGTTCACGTAATGCCTTTATATCTTCTCTTGTACGCTGTAAATAAGCTCTAGTGGTAGAGTTGTGAAACTTTCGTTATTTCGTTTACTTTTTTTTTAATATATGTTGGGACTTTAACACACAGCACCATCTAGTTCCATGGTAAGCTACGAAGCCTGTGTTACGGATAACAGATAGTTGATACACTACACATATATAACTTTAAATACATACATATTATAAATATTTACGTTACGTATTACGTTTTCGTTAGTAAAATATTAGATATTGTCCGTAGAACCGTTTGCACGATAGATACTTCAATAAATAGTAGCCGCCAAATTGGTTGAATCGTTACAGCGGGAAGAATTGACGAACATCCTTACTCATAAACAACTTTTATATTATTACTTATTAGTTTTGTAATGATTAAGAAAATGAACGGTCACACAAGAATTTACTATATACGTAATATGTTTTTTGTTGCAGAATTCTTCCGCAAACTATTACAGCTGTCGCGACAGGAGTTCCATGCCATGTTCAAGCGGACTTACGGAATGATTTATGAACAACACTCTTATGTCTTCGAACAACTGTTTGAAGAATTGGAGAGGTATGAGCATTTTCACTGTGTAAAATTATCTATAGGTACTAATATTATAAAGCTGAAGAGTTTGTTTGTTTGTTTGGTTGAACGCGCTAATCTCAGGTACTATTAATCCAATTTGAAAAATTCTTTTTGCATTGAGTAGCCCGTTAACAGAGGAAGGCTATAGGCTATATATCATCCTGGAAAAATGTACGGTTCCTGTGGGATAGATTTGTTTTGTCTGGGGACGATCCCGAAGCGAAGCGAGGGTGAGTCGCTAGTCTTTTATATGTATCAGAAATAGATCTATGTATTAATAGATACAGACAGTATCTGGGTTTTATATTAAGTGTATATAAAAATACTAGCGACTCACCCTCGCTCCGTTCGGGTTCGTCCCTATTTTTTTTTCTCGTGATGCCAGACTCTCGTTTCCAGACAGACAGACAAAAATTCTAAAAACTACAGATTCGGTCTCTAATATAATATTATATGATATAATAATGATTATTTTAATATGATTTTCCAAAAGATATTTAATGTTAATTAGTTTTATTCGACTTAGAATTTTATTATATGTAGGTATAGATAATTATTTATTTTTTCCTGCCCATAACATTACCTGATGAAGTAAAAATTAGTTCGAAAAATTTAGTTTTAAACTTAGTAGCTATTAAAAAGTTTTACTATACAACTTCTGGTTCCGTCATCAACTCGTTTGACAGTATTAAACCACTGCAGTTTCATTTGGGGTTTACATTTAAATTTATATAACATACTAGCGACTCACCCTCGCTTCGCTTCGGGTTCGTCCCTAGACAAAAACAAATCTATCCCACGGGAACCTTTCTTTTTCTGGGATGATATATAGCCTATATCCTTCCTCAGTTAACGGGCTATCTAATGCAAAAAGAATTTTTCAAATCGGATAAGTAGTTCCTGAGATAAGCGCGTTCAACCAAACAAACAAACAAACAAACTCTTTAGCTTTATAATATTAGTATGATAACATATGCATAAGTACCACTTTCAAGATTTGATTGCATTCTTTGTAAATACTAAATTTAAAAAAATTTAAGAAAAGTTTTTTAAATGGTTATGCTTAAACTATACACTATACAATATTTGTTTTTAGTTTATGATCTCATAAGTTGTTTTAGAAATGATCAACCCTTTCCCTCTATTGTGCTCCAGACAGTATTGTTCTTTTTTTGTTTTCTCTAATAAGGGACCGTATACATGTTAAACTATCAAAGAGTTTCTTATTATTTATGATGGATATTTTTAATGAAAAATTTCTTAGTCATAAGCTACGAGTAGGTACTGAGTATAAAATTTTGATTTCAATATTGGACACAACTTGCATATTTGACCGATATTTAAAAAGAGGAGGTACCTACACAATTTGGGTGTGTTTTTAATAAATTAATATATCTCAATATGGATAAATATTTTTAACAAAACTCACCCCTAGGGATGATAAATTAATTATACTTAATAAAAATCACCTATGTTTTGAAATTCCTAAACCTTAAAAGCACAGATCTTAAAAGTGATTTTGAAGTCTGTGTGCCTTTTTAAAAAGAAAACCATAATTTTTTAATCTACTTACCCAATTACACCCGAGTTATTTTATTTTATTTATTTTTACTAAACAGCTGTTACCTAATATATATTAATAACTAGCGACTCACCCTTGCTCCGCTACCCCTAGATATTTAAAACATGGGGGTTGGGGGTAGGAGAGCGAAGAATACTTTACAACCTGTTCTCATACCTACCAAATATACAAAAAATATCATTAAAATCGGTCGAGCCGTTTCAGAGGTGTGAGACCACAAACACCCTGACACGAAATATTTATATATGAGACTAGTGACTCACCCTCGCTTCGCTCGGGTTCGTCTAGTTACGTTTTAACCTTTAATATAGATTTCTCAGAGATGAAATGTTTTCCAGCAGAAAAAGTATCCTATGTGTTGACCCGGATAACCAGCTATCATCATACCAAATTTCGTCAAAATGTGTCCAGTGGTTTTCCGTGATGCAGTAACAGACAGACAGACAAAAATTCTAAAAACTAAAGATTTGGCCTCTGTATCGATAATATTGTCTATTTCAATAAGATTTTCAAAAAAATATTTAATGTACAGATTCGGCTTAGTTAGAATTTTATTATAGGTATGTATAGATGTATAGATATAAACTAAAATTGAGTATTGAATATACAGGTACTATACCCGCGGAGACAAAGATTTCGATGAAATGATGGACAGTTTCTTCAGCATCCTCTACCAGAAGATGTTCACAGTGCTCAACTCGCAGTACAGCTTCGATGAGAAGTAAGTTATACATATATTATGTTCTTTATTATTAACCTGTTTAATTAATTTAAATAGGGACATACCATCGCTTCGCTTGGATGTTTTCTAATCAGATTCAGATCAGTAGTTTCAGAGATTACCCCTGTATCCAAACTTACAAACTTTACCTTTTAACTTTAACTTTTATGTTAGTGTAGCTTTTATATTTATTGAAACTATTTTCTTTAGACTTCATATATTTATACCTTGACATGTATGTATAATAATAAATAATAAATAAATATTTTGGGACATTAACACATAGCACCATCTAGTGCCATGGTAAGCTATGAGGCTTGTGTTATGAATACCAGATAGGTGATACACTATATAGCTATATATTATAAATATAAACAGTAAACACGCATGACTGAAGTACAAAAATTCGTACTCATCACACAAATGAATGCCCTCAGCGGAATCGAACCCACGACCGCTGGTACAGCAATTAGGGTCACTACAAATAGCCAAACGTGTCATCAAAAAATATGGAAGAGTTTTAAACCGTCTGAGATGTTAAGAAGGGAATGATGGATGTCGTTCTTTGCGTGTAGATGATGTTAAAAATAAATGTGTAAATATATATACTCGTATGTTGTATCTAAAACTATATGGATTACAGTAGATATCACAAAGCTAAAGATAGTTTAAAGGCCATGGGCTTCCAACATAATTTCCCTTTAAAATATTCATGTATTCAGTACGCCAGTACACGGAATAAATAGTTTAACAATAAAAATGGCTGTGGTTGCATGTTCTATATCAGTTAATAAGCCAAGAGTAAAATAATTATTGATTAAAATGTATATATAAAATATTCTTGTATAGAATATTTTACTTTATAAGTATCGTAATTTCTACGAAAATATTCGTAGAATGCCCTTTTAAGGTGAGCGAAGTTGGTTGACATTGCTGTACAGATAATAAAAGTAAACAAGAAAGTAATTAAAAATACATGTGAAGGTAATTTTGTTTGTCTCTGTTACTTTTTCAAGCTTAAACCGCTGAACAGATACCGAGGTGTGGCAAGAATATAGGTACCACTTGCAAACAAAAACAAATCTATCCCACGGGAACCGTACATTTTTCCGAGATAAAAAGTAACCTATTTGTTATACTGATGTATGAACTATATTATTGTAGTTTCATTAAAATCCAATCAGTAGTTTTTGTGTACTAAGCTGTATAAGTTATTATAGTTTTTTAACTATCCCACGGGAACTCTTTAATTTTCCGGGATTAAAAGTATCTAAAATGTTGATCGAAGATATATAAGATACCACCATGCAAAATTTCATTTAAATCGGTGCAACATTTTCGGAGATTAGCCCATACAAACAGACAAACAGACAGAGAAAAAACAAATTGAAAAAATCTGGATTTGTTCTATTTCTCTTCTTACATCCCCCTGATTCTTTTTTTTCTATGTACAGACATTCGACCTCTACAGTTTTGTTATATGTATAGATGTACTCGTAGGTTAGGTCATACAGATATTTAAATTATGTTTTTTTAGTCACGTCCTGCGATTTGATTAGAGTTGCAGGCAAATACTAGTAATAGTTTTCTAATGGCCCTACAATTATATAACTAGCGTAGCCATGTGGTTCTTCTCGCGTATCTTAGTTGTATAATTGCTTCGCTCGTAAGTTTTATATTACCCCCTGTTTTTCAACCCCCCTAATATGTCTAAAACTGTCTAAAACTTCGGATTAGAATAGTCGTCACTTAAAAATAAAAAGTTAATTTTCAATAAGATCAGATTAAATTATATTCACTGTGACTAAAAATAAAGATATTTCATTCTGCTTTTCCAACACCTTGTTTGACCCTTTGGGGGTCGAATTTCCAAAAATACTTTCTTAGCAGATAGATACAAGTTTTTAGCATTCATATTTTCGCTTCAGAGATTTCGTTTCTATATAAAAAAAAGATAGTAATTTATATTTAACCAACCAAATAGCGGAAAAATAATCTCTACTTCGCTAGAATTAGATGAATGATGTATGAAAGAACTAACTGTTGCATAATGAACTGTCCATCACACCATTAACATGACGTAAACAGCCACGTGGCTATTGAATATAAAAAGTACCATAAAGCACCATAACAGATTTAAACCTGACACTTAAAATAAAACATCAACTAGCCACTTAATAATCTTATCATAACCATTACTAGGGTTGTCATACAAATAAATTTTAAATATTTTTTTTTTATTTTAATTTCTTTTTTAATTTTAATGTAAATTCTATGTAATATCAATCAGATAAATGAAATATTTCAAATACTTATACATTATTTCCAGTTGGTGTTTTTTTTTAAATTTAAAATGTTAGTAAAATATTTTTAATAAATGTATACGTCAGACCCTTCGAAGTAAACTACTATTAACAGAATCAAGAATTATCAAAAAAACCAACAACTATAAACCCTACTCACTATTCTTTACATCGCATAGCTTTATTTACGCGATCTCATAAACTGGTCTAAGTGTTTTATAGATCTGTCTTTATAAACAGAGTTTCCTTAATCATTAGTGCAAACAAAAAAGAATTCTGTCACGTTGCTTTTAAGTTTGTATTACTTTGCAGCTGTTGTTCCTTTAAAGTAGTTCCCTGTGCGACGTTTCTTTCAGTGGCTGAGATCAATACTGTCATTCGTCATGCGTTTGCGCAATTAAAAGTTTATCACAGGACACTAAACATGGAACTATTTTATGATTCATCTTTCTTGCACTTTATTCTATTTGGCTTAGTTTGTAGTGACTCTACTTGCTGTGTTAGCGGTCGCACTTCGCAGGTTCGAGTCCCGCTGGGGGCATTCATTTGTGTGATGAGCACAAATGTTTGCACTCGTCGTGGATGTTTATATTTATTATATGTATGTATTTAAAGTTATATATATATGTAGTGTAACAACTATCCGGCATCTATAATACAGGCATCGTAGCTTACCATGGAACTAGATAGTGCATTGCCTTAATGTCCCTACATATTTATTTATTTATATCATTGTAAAGGAAGGGGTCTTTGATGTTTTTTATTAAAATAACTCATATGGATTCAAAGTATTAAAGTTTTTAAATATGACTCTGCATGCAAAAAAGCTGGCATATCATATATATGTATGTACATCTAAAAATCACATTTGTGGTTTGCAGAATAAAAGACAATAATTTATTATGACGTTTTTTACTCAAACAGATCCAAGTATTTTTTTGTTTTTCTTATTTGTATGCAACATCTATTAATTACGTCGCTGGTACTATAAAACACTAAATGTACGGTGTCGCAAAACTTCAAACGAATTGGAACTTACTCACTCCTGTAATGTCTAGAATAAAAGTATTTATTGTGCACAATCAAAGTCATTCGTTGCATGTGTCATTAGTTTCCTTGATCTCTTGATCTCTGCTGTTCACTTCAAAAAGAGAAACAGGGAATATCCGTGTGATTTAAATAAAGGTGATTTTTTTTTATAATCTTTATTGCTTTTGAATTAAGCCAATATTTATAATGTAATTTCTTTTTGATTGAGAAAATAATTATTAAAAAGTGCAAATATAGATGGGGAATTCAATGTAGTTGAAACGCACGCCATTGGTCAGACCGAATGTGACGTCAGAGTATATCATAACAGCGATTAGCGATTTTGTCGCTACAAACTAAATTCGTCATTTTTCTATGTATGATACTTTGACGTCACGCCAAGCGCGCGAAATGGCGAGCGTTTAAAGTATCCGTATCGTTATGATTTTTTAAAATTATTTTTTTTTTCTAAATTTTAGTTTTTTGGAGCTTTTTTTTTACAATTATATAACGATTTTAGCTATTGTATAATAAATTCACGCATATTTGTATAAAGGAATAGTTCTGAGAATGACTGATCCGATTCTGCATTTCTTTTGTCAAAAGGAAGTTCCAATATACCTAAGTAGCGTAGGTGATATTTTCATGAGTTCAATGTGCTACTTTAACCCAAAATGAAACACTGTACTCTTTAACAATGTTTTGTGTATACATAGTGTAGACAAAGTATCAGTTTCATATGGCTGACTATTTTTATTGGAAAATAAGTTTTAAGAATTGACAAAGGCAGAGCAATGTAAATATTATACTTAGAGCCTTTTTGTGATATGTTAACAAGTACAGCACATTAAAATTTCATTGTAATAACTTGGCAACTTTGTATTTCGCCCCACAAAAGGTATCCCTAAGCGAACATGAACATTACTTTTTCTGTCTTAGTAAGCTACAAGCTAATGTTACCTACATTAAATATACATTCTAAAAATCGTAGAAAATACTATATTTTTCATCTGAAACTTAAGTAATAATATATAAAGACAAATATTTGTAAAAAATATTCTATATTTGCTTTGGTTTAAAATATTTTTTTAACTAAGTCTGAGTTTATCTAAGAGTTGAGAAAGCGAACCACATCTAATCCCTCTAGTAAATGCTTCGCTACAAAATCAAATTAATTTAAGAGATAATATTAATTTTTTCGTAATACCAAATTCAAAAGATTGATTCTATCAAACGGATAAAACCTTTATATATCTGAAGAAGTTTTTAATGTTGTCAATCTAAACGAAATCTAAGTTTAGTAACCCTTGATTATGTCACCTAGTAAGACACAATGTGAAGTGGTATGTATGATTTTTTCTGTTCAGAATTGGCAAGGTACGACGCATATCTATCAGATTACCATAAATATAAAAATAATCCCATCGATTTAGCATGCAAGATACATTTCGCAAATCCTCTTTAATAATTCATCTATTAAACATAATAGCGAATACCGAAACGATTACAATTTCACGCATGTCCGCGCGACCCGGCTGAATACCAATGAAATGTTCGAAGACAGAAATTGTTTCTTCCGTTGATTACACGTTTACTGGAATTATTCAGTTAAGCTGTAGGCACAATTTCCTACAGGAATTACTGTTTGCTTCTGAGAAGGCTTATTCGTAACTGGTTTGTAAGTACGACGTGTTATTAATACAATCGTTCGCGTTAGAAGGATAGTGGGTTCGATTTTAGTAAGAGTTAATTTACTATTATTGCCTATTGGAAATATACTACACCTCGCTTATGTTGTACAGTTAAAATATAAAAAAAATCACTTCAAAGGTGGAAAATATAGGTAGGTAATGTACATACATACATATATATAGGTTATGTTGAACATAATTTTTGACTGTTTTAAAAAGATTTATGTTACACGATATATTTATTTTAATAATTATATTTTAATTAATATTTCAATTATTTATAGGGAACATTCAATGAACTAAAAAAAAATTATTTTTAAGTATGGCATAATTAAAAAAGTTTTTTTTCGTAATTTGTAAAAAAAAAGTTAAAATTATTTTTAGCTGTAACATATCACTTATCTTTTACAGGTATCTAAAATGTGTAAGCGAGCACATGCGAGACATTAAGCCCTTCGAGGATGTGCCGTCGAAGCTCTCTGTGCAGCTGCGACGAGCTTTCGTCGCTACACGCACCTTCCATAAAGCACTGCGAGCTGGTGCTGATGTCGTCAAGAATATGATGCAGGTATGGGTGTTTTTGACACTACTGTTATATATGCAAAAGTTTATATGTGTGTATGTTTGTCACTCTTTCACGGTAAAATGGATGGACGGATTTGGATGACATTTAGTACATAGACTATGACCTGAAGTTAATTAACATAGGTGCTAAATCTATACATATAATAAAATTCTAACAGAGTTGATCTGTGCATTAAATATTTTTTTGAAAAATCTTATTGAAATAATCATTATTATCGATACAAAGGCCAAGTTTTTGGAATTTTTGTCTGTCTGTCTGTCTGTCTGTCTGTCTGTCTGTCTGGGAACGCATCACTAAACTAAACTAGTAACAAAAATTACTGGAGAGATTGTGATGAAATTTTGTATAATGATAAATGGTTAACCGGGTCAACATATAGGATAGGCACTTTTTACTGCGGGAAAATATGTCATCTCTGAAAAAAAATATACTTACCGTTAAAATGTACCCAGAGACGAACCCGAGCGGATCGAGTGTGAGTCGCTAGTATAAGTATAAAAATTATGGTGTGACCAATTATCAGGTACCATTAGGTATAGTTAGTGCATATAAAATTTTTTGGAAAACTTTTTTTAGCAATGGCCAATATTTCTGCAATAGTTTAAAACCGTTCAATTGCATTAGGTTTATAACAAGGTATATCGTGTAACGTCAAATTGAAATTAAAGCGCGTTTTTTACTGTATAAGTTCGACACGGCCAATCCCGTGTTGCCTATCTATACTTAATATAATAAAGCTGAAGAGTTTGTTCGTTTGTTTGGTTGAACGCGGTAATCTCAGAAACTATTAATCCGATTTGAAAAATTCTTTTTGCATTAGATAGCCCGTTAACTGAGGAAGGCTATAGGCTATATATCATCCTGGAAAAATGTACAGTTTCCGTGGGATAGATTTGTTTTTGTCTAGGGGCGAACCTGAAGCGAAGCGAGGGTGAGTCGCTAGTACACTATATAAGGTAATATCGCGTACCTACTGAGTTTCTCTTTTTCAATATACCACATTATATTTTTAAACATAGTACATCTACGTTTTAAAAGTAAAAATCATATAATGTTTAATATGAGTGAATCACAATTTGTTTATTTTCACAATACGTAGTTTAAATTAAAGAATTTATGCTACAAAATGCACGAATTATGACGCATTCGAATGTGTGCATTTTTAAAACATACACAATTGAAATTCGTTTAAAATTATTCACCGATTTATTTTAAATAGCTAGCATTTAAGAATTTAATAATATTTGAGGAAACGTTTGGCTCAGTTTGTAGTGACTTTACTTGCAATGTCGTCGGTCGCGGGTTCGAGTCCTGCTGGAGTCATTTGTGTGATGAGCACAAACGTTTGTTCTCCAGTCATGGATGTTTACTGTTTATATTAATAGTATGTATGTATTGAAATGTTTAATCTTATATATGTATGTGTAGTGTATTTACTATCTGGTATCCATAACACACGCCTCGTAGTTTACCATGGAACTAGATGGTGCTGTGTGTTAATATCCCAACAATGTATGTATTCAACCCTTTTTAACGTCCCACTGCTGGGCACGGGCCTCCCTTTATTTACTATCCCAACAAATTTATTTATTTCACTTGCTCTTAAAACAGAAAATAAAAAACATATACCAAATTGAAATTTTAAACGCGACATTAAGTCTCGGTTACGTCAATCATATCCTTAAATGGCGAACATTAAGACTGACGATTTGCCTACTGACCTCCAGACTGATCAGAAATCGCATACTAAATTATGGCTCGCATGGGCATGAAGCCATGAGTACTCCATATAAATTTCAAGTTTCTATTGTCTCAATTGACATGGAATATGCAAATTTGTTGTGAATTTCGGCACTGAATTCATTAAAATATATTTTTATATACAAGGAGTAGCTTGTTGCTTACTCTTACAGGGTGTCTGAGTCAGCGTCCGTTGATCTCATTTGGCGCCAGATGACACGTTACTCGCAATTAATAATATAATTCAAATTTATTTCTATATCTACTTCTGCGTATTCAATCGTCTTTGTGAGATTAAATATTCGCGTGTACATTTGGTGTGGTGATGTCATCGCAGACGCTGTACACAACATTATTGATAATAATTATGGGACCGACCATTTTTAGGTTTATTTTTGTATATAGACTAAATATATATAAATATGTTGGGAGATTAACACGCAGCACCATCTAGTTCCATGGTAAGCTACGAGGCTTGTGTTATGGATACCAGATAGTTGATACACTACACATATATATTTTAAATACATACATATTTGATATTATAAATATAAACAGCCATGACTGGAGTACAAACATTCGTGCTCATCACGCAAATGAATGCCCCCAGCGGGACTCGAACTCGCGACCGCTGAACAGCAAGTAGGGTCACTACAAACTGAGCCAAACGTGTCGTCAAGTACCTTTTTAATTTTTATCGTGATAAACTGCAAATCTAGCAAAATTAGCAACATTGTATAATTGTTGTCATACGAAAGAATTTCCTTTGTCAAAGAAAAAGCTTCGCAAAACCATAATATGCTCATATCCGTCTGCCCACATTCCATTTATGTAAGTCTATAGGAATGTCGACCGGCAATTATGTCGTAAACGCGAGCCCTAAAGATCCCATCAAGGCGACGGTGTGTCATTGCCATCGACCCTAAGATTTCTAGATATTATATCTACATGCAACGCTCTTGCCTAAATTACTAAATTAAACTGCATCTTCATTTGCTCATAGCAGACTCATTTGATAAAGGCACGTAATGGTTATTCCAGATCGTTTGCAACATAAAAATGCTGACGACCACCCGCAAATACGTTTAAACTTAATGAAAACAGTAATCAACTGTTGTGAAAAATTGTCTTGTTTATAGTACATTATAGATAAATTATACTTTGTAATTATTACATTTTATTACATCAATCATTATTACATCAATTAATTACTATATACAAAATATATTTTTTGTGACTTTATTCTGTATCGTTACTTTGTAGTGAACTAGAATAATCTATACAGATAAATAAAATTGGAGTGTCTGTTTCTAATATTAAAATAATCGCTTTTTACTAAATGCATATGGGTGTATACACGGTACATATACCAAAACAATTTCAATTTTTGCCTGTCTGTCTGTCTGTTTGTTCCGGCTAATCTCCGAAACAGTTGGACCGATTTTGACGGGACTTTCACTGGCAGATAGCTGATATTATAAGGAGTAACTTAGGCTACTTTTATTTTAGAAAAGAGTTCCAAAAAAATTAAAAGCGAAGCGAGGGTAAATCGCTATATAATTTAAATGAATATCTTAGGAGTAGCAAGCTACTATTTATGTATACCTAAACATAGCTAACCGTGAAAACGTACCTAGGGACGTTATATTATTATATTTATTATACTACTTTTGGCACGTTTGGAAAAAAATATGAGAGTAAAATATTTAGATGCGAGCGCACACCGACAGCCAAAAAGCGACATGATGAAGTTAGCTGATAACTGTCTCTCCGGTTTCCGTGAAAACTCATAATTATATTCAAAGTAGTTTGTCAAATATTCATAAATCTATAACACGTGTTTTATATCAGTGGAGATAAAAAAAATATATATATTTATTTTTATTAATTTATCATTCCTTTTACAAACAGAGTTGTGACATACGGGATGAAATCTTTGCCTATTTTTTTTCAGTTACGCCAAAGAAGTATAACTTCTTGCGTGTCGTTTTTTAACTATTTTTTTGGATAATCCTTAATTTTATTGATTTAACAACATCCTAATACTGACTTTAAACTAAAAACATGATATTTAGCGCAAAATTTCCATTATAACGAGTTTTATATACTATTATTTTATATACTTTATTGTATTTTAAATGATATAAAGTAAATAAAAAACAATAATATTAATTTGCTAAGGTGGACTTTTCATTATTATCTCCAGAAGAGATCTCTCGAAGTTTAGATTAGAAAGGATTTTTCTAATAAAAAAGAAAATGAAAGTTTGTTGCAAAGGAAGTTTTTGAAATTAAAATTCCATAATTGCTGTTTACATAAGTCTTTGTTTATAATGCCGACTTGATATAATGTAATAGGTATTATTTATAACTCACAACAATTTCCCTCTTATAATATACACAAGGGATTTTTGTTATTTTTCGATGGAGATATTTTATATGTTAATAATGGAAGAAATAGGCATGTTTTTATTTCGTCACGTGAAATTGTTAATACTAGTGATCGCCGCGCAGTTGAAAATCAACCATAATTCATTAAGTTATATATTTATTGTCTTGCGTATATTACAATATTAATCTATTCTCAATTTGACCACAGACTTTAACAATAAACAAAAGAGTATATATGCGTGTGTGACAAATACATGGTAGTGTTTGTAATTTTTTTTTTATTGATTTAATGTATTTTTATGCATAATTTTAAAAAGATATTAGCATTTTGCACTCCTCATCTATAAGTGTGGAAAATTTCATACTCCTCCGTCCGCGCCATTTTCGTAAAAAGGCGTACAAAGTTTTTGCTTCACGTATAGATATAGAGATATATAGATTGCTCGAAATGACAACAAATATGTGTTATTAGTAATCTATAGCAATGAACAAGTAGTTTTGTAGTTATTACACAGTAGTCCTAGTAGCAGAGTTAAATGAACGCCGAAGAATTTAATCGTCTAGTATCGTTATCTATTAATAAGGAAGCGGTCGGCCTAAGGGCTATACCGATATCGATAAGATGCGAGTAATCGATTGCTATGTTTGGTTTGTTGATACATCGAGTTATAACTAATTGTTATTCAAAGTTAAACGTTAAATAAATTCATGAATAAATCTTAAATATTCTAGATAAGTTTTTTTTTTCTTTGAATTGTGTTTTCTGTAAACTTGATATCTACTTAATTTTTATCTATGTTTAAATTAAATAATATAATTATAATTATTATTTTATCTAAAAGTGCATAAAAATAAACATAATTGAACGACACGACAAGTTCAATTAATTATTATAGCGATTTTAATCCCACACACTCCCGTAGCAACGATATAACAGCTGGCGACACCCACATAAAGCGTAAATACATAAAACGTACCAAAATGTTGCGTTTGCTTTGTTACGAAAGAAAAATTTCAATAAAACGTTGGTAATAAAATTGATTAGATAGATCTGATGCCAATTCGTATGGACGAATTTTGTTAGTTGCCCTGCTTCTTAAAGACGGTTGTACAACCCCTATTTTTCGCCCGAGGCTCCCTTCATAAAAATTAAGTTATTCAGGTTTAGTGCAACATGAAAGGTCTTTTGAATTGATTTACTTTTAGATATTCTCATGTAAATACTGGGTTATAGCCTATATGTATATCAGATACTTAGATGACCTTTATTTGAGTATACGCCTGTACATAACATACGATACACATGACGACACGTTTGGCTCAGTTTGTAGTGACTCTACTTGCTGTGCCAGCGTTCGCGGGTTCGAGTCCCACTGAGGGCATTTATTTGTGTGATGTGCACGAATGTTTGTACTCGTTCTTAGGTGTTTATATTTATAATATGTATGTATTTAAAGTTATATATGTGTAGTGTATCAGCTATCTGGTATCCATAACAAAAGCCTTGTAGCTTACGATGGAACCAGATGGTGCTGTGTGTTAATGTCCCAACATATTTATTTATTTTATTTACATATCTTACGTCATTGGTCAGTTTTAGTCGACTTGGCCATGACCGAAAATCAAAACGTTAATAACATTACATTTATTTTACAATTTCCAGGTGGGTGTATCACAAGAGTGTGTAACCGCGTGGGCTCGCCTCCGGTACTGTGGTACGTGCTCTGGCCAGCAACAACCCGCTTGTAGCAGATACTGCCATAACGTTATCAAGGGATGTTTGCCAGCACACGCGGATCTGGGTGAACAGTGGGATGCATATGTTGGTGAGTTCACTGTTGATGAAATTTACATTTAAAGTTGTATAATTTGTTTTGAGGTATAGCACTAGAGATGCTGATGTAGGCTCTGTGGTAACGCGCTCTCTCCGGAAACCGAGTGAAGCGGATTCAAATCCCGGGTCTCGTACCTCTAATATTTTGAAGTGCGTATTATTTCCAACATGATTACTATTTATTTTACGGCGAAGAAAGTCATTGTGATGAAACCCGCATGTCTGAGAGAACTTACCAAGTTTTCAAAGGAAATATGAATTCCGCCAACTCAAACTTGGCCAGCGTGATGGGCTTTGACCTGATCCGCCCAATGAAGAGTGTGTGCGTAAAATTATTATTGAATAGGAATATGTTTGGATCATGATTGTTTTATTTTACAGGAATTTTAATTTATCAAGTTTTTATATGCAATTAAATTTATATTCTAGATGCCGTAGAAAAGGTAGCCGATCGCCTCCTCGGTCCGTTCAACATAGCGATGGTAGTCGAGCCTATTGATATAAAAATCTCAGAAGCAATTATGAGCTTCCAAGAGCGTAACCAGGAGATCTCACAGAAAATCTTCTCTGGTTGCGGGAAACCAGTTTTAGGAGGAGGTGGCAGCACTGGACCATTCTTCACCTCCGACAGGAGTCGGCGTTTCGCAAGATCCATACCAGACTTTGATTGGAACCACAAATCCAACGATGTTGACGATTTCGAAATCGAGGCATCTTTCGAGAGTCTCATTAACGACGACCCGTTGCTAGTCGGCCTCAAATCACCCGACGGTATAAGGAAAGCAACGGAAGAAATGGCTGAACAGTCCAAATTGAGAGAACGTTTCCTTCAATACATGAAAGGTCAAATTAAATTGGACGAATATGAAGAACATGAGAGAAGGAAACGAGATGCTGACCCAGAACCAGCGCCCGGTGGCGCGGAAATTGACTTCAAGTCATACGAATTCGATGGGAAGCGAGGATCTAAGAAGAAGAAGCCAATCAACAAAGCTGAAGACAATTATGGTAAGTAATATTGATCTTTATAATGGTTATTATTTGAATTGCACCTTGATTTTTAAATTAAATACATTTTATAATTAGTCAATGAAACAAATTTATATGTGTGTCTAGAGTCTAGACAAATGTTTACAAATAGACATTTTATGAAAATGAAAAACTTAAGTGCTATGTATTCATCGATCAAAAAAGTACTACATACACAATCCCATGCAAAAGTTCTCTTAAAACTGTCACCAACTGTTTTTAGGTAATTATTGTAGTTGAAAAAAGTATGAAACAATGTAAATTAAACCTTAAATGCAACGCTTAAAGTTGTTTTCACAAAAATGAGCGCACATTCGCAGACAATTTTTATCGCTGACTGTGTATTTAGAACTTTTTGAAGTAAAACTTCTTTACGCACGCTTGACTTGGAGGGTGAGCTGGTGAATGCGTTACGAAAAGTGTAACGTTACGGGCGAGGCGAACGCTCGTTGCCATGGTAACCGTTGTTATTGTCTGACAAATGATATATTATATTCTTTCCTTAAATGATATTCTATAAATATATAATTGTAATACGCCTAAAATTCGTTATAAAAAGTATCTCACCTATCCTAATTATTTAATAATATAAATTGAATTTCATAAAAAGTACCGATAACCTACAGAAGTTTTACTTCTTACGCGTGTACACATTCATACACGCACTCTTTAATTATATCTTTTTATAATAACTATAATATAATGTCATTACCAGGTGGCGAGTCTGGCCCAGCGCTAGAGCGTCTAGTAAGAGAGACGAGGTCCCGCATCCGCGCGTCGCGCCGCTACTGGGTGCACCTGCCCGCCGTGCTGTGCGCCTCCACCAGCGTCACCAGCACGCCCTGCTTCAACGGCTCCCACGTCGCTAGGTGAGCTTTAGTGAGATTTAGTGAATTTCAGTGAGATTTAGTCACTGGGTGAGATAAGTTTTTAGTTTTGGGATATTTTTTACTGTTTAGTTTTTAATGCGTTGGTAATAAATGGAATAATAACGAGTTAGTGGTGTTTCTTATTCTTATCGTTTAAGTATGAAATAGAAGCTATAATGTTTTTTACCTATAATAAGGAGTTAATTTATTACGTACTTATACTACAAATCGTATTAGTGCAAATTGAACTTACGCACCAAGGGTTTACACAATACAATACTTATATATAGTGATGTTAAACATTTACTTAAATTAATAATGAATCAAATCTTTGCAAGTGCTTAGTGTTGTGAGTGAGTGAGTGCATGTTCATGCTTACTTCGTTGTACTGTAACTAATTAATGTACTTGCTTGCTTAAAACCTGGATCTTAAGGGGGTGGTACTTAGTAAGCATAGCCTCGGGTAAAAGATTGTTTATTTATTGTAATATCTCCAGCGAAGTCAATGAGATGGCCGTGACCGAAATCGATCGGAGGACGTTATTAAATGTTAATGTTTTTAAATACAACTATCTTTTCGGATTATTTAGTGGATTTATTTTGATTTTTGGTTCCCGACGTTTCGAATGCTTTACAGCAATCATGGTCACGGGAGAGATTCTCGCGAAAAGATAGTTTTATTTATTTAAAAGTAACGACTCACCCTCGCTTCGCTCGCTTGGATATAGTTTTTTTTTTAAGTATTAAAACCTTCCGTGGACCTTAAGGAACGTACAAAGAAATAAATTATCCGAATTTGTCCAGCCATTCTTGAGTTATGCGTTTACCAACATTCATTTTTTATTTATATAGATGTCAAATATTCGCGTAAATCTAAGACAGTATTATGTTAATATTTTTATTAATTAACCTCCCTTACTTATATTGTACACAAATATTATTTTAAAAGAGCAACTGTTGAGTTTCTCGCCGGCTCTTCTCAGCAGAACTGCCTTCCGAGCCGGTGGTAGCTTCCTCACGGACTGACTACACTGACATTTAATTTAAATTTAAAATGTAAAATTGACGATTCAATAGTGCTTGTAAAAGTCTATTTGAATAAAGTATAATTTGATTTGATTTACCCACAGCTACACGTCGATAGCGGCCGGCGACGGCACGCCGGCGCTGGCGTCGAACCCCGAGGTGCGCGCGGCGGCGGCGCCCGCGCCCGCGCCGCCCGCGCTCGAGGCGCTCCGCTCCTACACCGCCAAGCTTAAAGACGCCTACAACGGCGTGGAAGTGCAGTGGAAAGATTCTGGTTAGTGATTAGTTTATATATATAACTAGCGAAACCCGCGGTTTCGCTCGCGCTAAAACTACAACAAAAAAAACTTTAAAAACGTAGGTTTCATACAAATTTTCATCCCTTATTTTATCTCGTTATGGGATGAATTTCAAAAAACACTAAACACGTATTTTTTTAATTGTATTGAAGAGCATAAATACCAAGTTTCAAGAGATTCCAAATTTCATCAAAATCTCTAGTGGTTTTTCTGTGATGCGGTAACAGACAGACAGACAAAAATTCTTAAAACTATAGATTCGGCCTCTGCATCGATAATATTTTCAATAAGATTTTCCAAAAAAATATTTAAGGTACAGATTCGGCTTAGAATTTTATTATATGTATAGATAAAATTGTAACTAAGCCGAATCTGTACATTAAATATTTTTTTATAAAGCAATTATTTTCTTGCAACTCAAAACCTCATCCTAATGTCCAATCATCAAGTTTGACGACACGCTTGGCTCAGTTTGTAGTGACCCTACTTGCTTGCAACGGTCGCGGGTTCAAGTCCCGCTGTGGCATGTATGTATATAAAGTTATATATTTGTATCAAGTATCTGGTATCCATAACGAAAACCAAAGCAAAAGTGTAGCTTAACATTGAACTTAATGGTGCTGTGTTTTAATGTTCCAACATATTTATTTATTTGTACAAAATCTATATAACTATTAAAAAATATATAATAAATATTAAAAATTACAATAAATATTAAAAATAATAAAAAAAATAGCATGTTGTAATTACCTGTAATTCAGTGGTAGCCCAGTGGTAACGTGCTCGCTTGGATGACTGAGTGAAGCGGGTTCAAATCCCGGGTCTCGCACCTCTGATATTTTCATGTGCGAATCATTTCTAACTTGATTACCACTTGCCTTACGGTGAAGGAAAACATCGTGAGGAAACCTGCATGTCTGAGAGAACCTAGCAAGTTTTCGAACGACATGTGAAGTCCGCCAACCCGCACTTGGCCAGCGTGGTGGACTATGGCCTGATCCCCCTCGTATTGAAGGGAGGCCCGTGCCCAGCAGTGGGACGTTAAAAAGGGCTGAATACAATTACCTGTAATTAAAAGTGCAATCATCATGTTTTTATAGTAATAATTTTTTTATATGTAATTTATTTAACTTTTGTTGGTAATTCTTATAAATAAATAAATAACCACCAGCCGAGGAGCTGCAGGCGGCGGCCGCGTCCGTCAGCGAGTTCGCGGACGCCGGCTCGGGCTCGGGCTCCGGCGACGACGCCTACGACACCGACGACCTGCCCACCGACGACGAGGACAGGAACGAAGATGACTACCCTGAAGGTATGTGTTGTGGTGGGACTTAGACATTTTCATTTTTCATATTTAATTACAGTGGTAGCCCAGTGGTAACGCGCTCGCTTGGGAAACCGAGTGAAGCGAGTTCAAATCCCGGGTCTCGCTCCTCTGATATTTTCACGTGCGAATCTTTTTCTAACTTGATTACCACTTGCCTTACGGTGAAGGAAAACATCGTGAGGAAACCTGCATGTCTGAGAGAACCTAGCAAGTTTTCGAAAGACATGCTCAGTCCGCCCGCACTTGGCCAGCGTGGTGGACTATGGCCTGATCCCCCTCGTATTGAAGGGAGGCCCGTGTCCAGCAGTGGGACGTTAAAAAGGACTGAATACATATTTAATTATCTGTACAATATAAATCTCTGATTTCTTTAATAATTCATTAAATATACATCAATACTATTATGAATGTGAAAGTGTGTTTGTTTGTTCTTCTTCCACGTCGAAACAAAAATGACGGATTGACGTATTTTTTGTGTGGAGATAGTTGGAGGGCTGGAGTGTGACATAGGCTATTTTATACTGCGGGAAATTACTTGAATCCCACGGGAAAACACATTATAATACAACCCACAACAACTCGTCATAGCTATATACGTCATATATATATAGTATATAGTCTATTTCATACTAACCGTTAAAACGTACCTAGGGACGAACCCGAGCGGAGTGAGAGTGAATCGCTAGTAAATATATATTTTACTATCGACTTAACTTGCTTAGCTCAAGTTCGATCTATATATAAAAAAAACTATGTTTATTTATTTTATAGCTTATCTAAACACTAAATTTCATCAAAATCCAGACGTTTTAGCGTGAAAGAGTAACAAACATACATATTTACAAGCTTTCAAATTTATAATGGTATACCTAATGAATTGTCGAAGAGAAATTAACTGAACACATACCGTAAACCCACTCATGCCATTACCCAATGTAGGACAAATTAAGGTCACTCAAAAAGTACAAGTGGAATAATTTTGGCATAAACACATCAGAAAGAGTATTTGACATTTTTAACCGACTTCCAAAAAAAGGAGGAGGTTCTCAATTCGACCGTATATATGTTTTTTTTTTTTATGTTTGTTCGGGCATTTTTTCGTCATTTATGAACCGATTTTGATAATTCTTTTTTTGTTGGAAAGGAGATATCCCAAGAGTGGTACCATGATAAGGAAACCAGGATCTGATGATGGGATCCCAGAGAAATCGAGGGGAACTTTCGAAAATTGTAGCGGCGACTAGTGCGTTTGATAACATTTTCATTAGGTATTTTATAGCACTACAATTTAATGAAGGTCTGGAGTCGATCTGATGATGCATCCGAAAGATAGTCGAGGGAACTCCTCAACGATTTACAGCAATTACCTGGTGTTTGGGCTTGATTAATTTGTATTGATGATACGTCTACACTAAAAATGGAAAAATAATAACTTTAAAAAAAAAAATAAAAACCGACTTCCAGGCACTGAAAAGTAAAAAATAACTAAACGGGGGTTTTCATTTAGAATAGATACTTAATCAGATTTTTTCGAAGTCGGTGCCAGCCAATACAAATCAAAGCACACCGACTTCGAAAATATCTGATTAAGTATCTATTCTAAATGAAAACCCCCGTTTAGTTATTTTTTACTTTTCAGTGCCTGGAAGTCGGTTTTTATTTTTTTTTAAAAAGTTATTATAAATAAAACTATCTTTACGGATTTTTTTTACGAATTTATTTTTATTTATTCACAACAATCAGGAAAGAGTTTTATTTAACAAACTCTAGACAAACAAAAACATATTTATCCCACGGGACCCGTACATTTTTCCGGGATAAAAAGTAGCCTATTTATTATTCTGATATATGAACTATATTATTATAAAGTTTCATTAAAATCTAATAAGTAGTTTTCGTGTACTAAGCTGTATAAGTTACTATAGTTTTTCAACTATCCTACGGGAACTCTTTAATTTTCCGGAATGAAAAGTATCTAAGATGTTGACCGGGGATATAAGGTACCACCATGCAAAATTTCATTTAAATCGGTCCAACAGTTTCGGAGATTAACCTGTATAAACAGACAAACAGACAGAGAAACAAAAAAATATTTCTCTATACTATAAATTTCTCTTCTTACATCCCCTGACTTGGTTTTTAGCATTTTTTTCTATGTACAGACATTCGACCTCTACTGTTTTATTATATTATGTATGGATATCAAAGTTCTTAAACATATGTTAATAATATAATTTCAACCAGTATAACAAAATAACAAACAATGAAACATTGTTACAGGTTCAGGAGATGGCCGATTCATTGCCGGTACCACATCGGTGGACTCAGACCGCCCTGTGTCTGAAGTGCCAGTGCGCATCAACGTACCCGAAGTACCAATATCACCTAAAAACATCGAGCCAGTGGAAAGAGAACCAGAACCAAAACTGCCAGTCGAGACAGACCTGCCAGACCTACGCGTGCCAGACCTGACAGACCCTGTCAGACCTACGGAACAACCAGTAGCAGCCTCCGCAGACAGACCTTCCCTACAAAAAGCCCTATTCACATACGCCCTACCAGTAGTGTGTGCGTGGTTCGGAACGATCGTCACTGATCTGTTTTAATTTTTCTTTCAATGACGTCACGTTTTGCACGTTTTTGTTTAAATTATTTATTTATTGAATAAATAAACGGTTGTGGTATTGAAGGTGTAATGGAATGGCGATTTTTACTTAGTTATAATATAAAATATAAAAAAAACACAACCGAATTAAGAAACTCCTTTTTGAAGAAGTCGGTTGAAAAAAAAATGGATTGCATCTTTGACATGACACGCCACGTGTCACCTTCAATACGGCACAGATAATAAATTATTTATTTAATTTCCATCTATCTATTTATGAACGTGACGTCAAAGCCTAGTCAATATGGCGCGAGCGAGGACGCTCCTTGGTCCTGTGATATCAAGTGTACTGTGTGAATCATCTGTACACAGTGTGTGTAGTTAATTTATTCCTGTCGGTGGTCGACAATAACTGGAGATTTCCTTACCGCCATTTTATTATCATATTGTTTTATATTTTTTTTATTTTATCTATGGTTTTGATGGAGATATTTATCTATTGCTATACTGTTAGTGCTTTATTGAACACTGAGTAGAAAATGGACTGAACAATACTGTCATGAAATTGATAAAGAGAAAAAGCGAACGTGCGGCCAATATCCGCCTAATATTCCAATTTGAATTTATAAATGAAATGTAAAAAAATATAATATTATTAAAAATTATAATGAAATGTAAAATGGTTATTCATATCTATATATTCATTAATTATTTCAATGAACACAGAAGACTTCTGGCCGCACATTCGTGTTGTCTCTGTCGCGCCTTTCCGCCATTTTCACTAACGGCTCGCAAAGAAACACTCGGTCTCTCTCTATACGTATGGGATATATGTACATATATACATATTTCTATCTCTCTCGGTAAGAGTAGTAAGGAAGGAGATAGAGATAGTGTGCTATCTCACATATTTGATCGTGCTTACGCTTAACAATATAAAAGTATTGAATATTTGAATTGATTTGTAATATGAGTTTTTAGTACTATTTTATAAAATTATACTATGGAATTAAAATCGATTAATTGAACTATCAAATACCAAATCCATGTCCATCTTGTTTTTTATAATAAATGGTAATAAAATGGCGGTCCCTTCATATATCTATTACCCATTAGGTCGCAGTTTAGAAAATGACAGCCAAATTGTGTATTTAATAATTGTAAATATAACTTGTAAATTATCGAGTTAGATAGCGAATGTTTCAATGTATGTATGTTACTTTCATTAAGATATAACTTCTAAACTATCGGCTGTATGAATTTGTAAATACGAGTAGGTCTGGTCTCGGATCAAACATATTTAACATGTACATATATTTTAATGCTATTTAAGTGTAAGTTAAGACTGATTTGCTTTCGATATTCTTTTTGTTACAATACGTATTTTTTTTAATTTAAAATTTTGTCATCAATTACATATGTCACTTTTGACAGGTCATTTTTTAATATTGGTACAGATTAAAAATTAATGAAATTTAAATCTAGTGAATGTACTGTGTTTTTTTATCAATCGGACTAACTGACTGACATTGATAAATTGCTTTATTACTTTTGTATTTTATTTTTAACAGCCATCGATCAAAGTACTAGATACACAATCCCATGCAAAAGTTCTCCTCAAACTGTCACCAATTGTGTTTAGGTAATTACTCTAGTTGAAATAAATATACAACAACGTAAATTGAACCTTAAATGCAACGCGTAAAGTTGTTTTCACAAGCAAACATTTAAATTAAAAGCGCGCTCAAATGCTCAAATGAGCGCTCATTCGGTGAGGACATTTTTTGTCGCTGATCGTGTATCTAGTACATTTTTAACCGATGTTAACAACGCAATTTTATTGTTTAACTTTGTTTTAAGTTGGGCTTCAGCTTTACTTTGCTATTTTTTGCAATATTTTAATGGATTGCAAAATGGTTTTTTTTTATTTAATTTTTTTATATTACATCAACCAGTGTATAGTACCTATAAATATAATATCATGGACACGCTTTTCTATATTTTTTATTATTTTTAAATAAAAAAAATATCATTTTTTTTTGTTTGTGGCAGTGGTCCATGTTATATTTAAATAGAGCTTAAGTAAACTTTCTTACATGCCATACTTACTTTTTATTATGAAACGCACAAATATTTATATTATGGATAACTGTTTATCGAATAAAGTCGCAATAGATTTTTTATTATTTCTTTTTATTTAATATTAATTTTTCATCTGTCAATGTTTAAAATTAAACGTTAAAATTAAAAAGTTTATGATTTCATCAATTTTTATTTCGCTTTTGCTTTGGCTGTTTGTTATAATACATATCGCAGTTTTTTTTTTTAATAAAAAAAATATTATGTGCAAGTTTTGGGACCAAAAGGAATAACTGAAATTAATTTTTCACTACTCACTTATAATTTTAAAGTTAACTTGCACTAATTTCAGGCATTATTAAAAAAATACATAATCTTATATTACTTTTGAATAAATAAATAATATTAATTTAAACAATTTCTTAACAATTTAGTTAAATCTGTATTTCATTAAAAAATAAAACATAATTATTTCATTAATATTCTGCTTTTAAAATGTATCCATTTAAAGGGTATTTACAAAAAATATATATACGGTCGAATTGAGAACCTCCTCCTTTTTTTGGAAGTCGGTTAAAAATAGTCTGCATATTTTAACATCAATAGTTAGATATTTTTATACGTAATTGTAATCTATAGACATTGATAAGTTTTCCTTTTAATTTACAATGTAAATACATAAGTAACATTTTAAATGTTTATTAAAATTAGTAATAAATTAGATTTTGTACAGATAATAACAGGGTACCGTCAACTGCCGAAATGGTTTGCAAATGGGTGGGGATCAAAGATGTTAAACGAATTAATATTACAAAAAATAATAACTTGATGATTCTAAGTAACATAATAACAGACGGAGCATGCAGAAAACATTGGGTGAAGCTTAAAATGTATCTATATATATATAAATATATATATATATATATATATATATATATATATATATATATCTAATGTATCTATATATACATCAGTCAATCACTTTTGCCTTTTATATATATATATATATATATATATAAAAGGCAAAAGTGATTGACTGATGTATCAACGCACAGGCCAAACCCTTAAGGCTAGAAAATTGAAACTTCGCTCACTTATTTCTCATATGACTAAGGCTCCACTATCGAAGGATTTTTTTTAAATTCAACCCCCAAGAGGGTGAAATAGGGGATAAAAGTTTGAGATTTGATCGGGAGCATATATGCAATTTGAAGTTAAATAATGCAGTTTGCATTAATGCCACAGTCTACTAATCTATACAGTCGTCTAATGAAGACGACTAGACAAAACAATCGCAAGACACGAATGAGGCGATCCCTACTGTCTTACATACATTTATATAACAGTCTGAAAACCGCTTTAGCTTCGAAACTGTTCACCTTTAAAATTATTATTTCACGACAGCCCTTGCATTTGGCGGGATTTCGTACAAGTGTGAACGCTACACACCATACTCTATGGATTTTTATTATGTGGTAATACTGTAGTCGTAAATTAAAAAAGATAGACTGCAAAAAAATTTCCGTATTGTATAAAAAATCATGAAAAAAAAGTAATATTGATATAAATTAATATTACTATCCGATATTGTCAGCTTCGTTTTTTTTATGCTCCGTCTATTTTGTTCTCTTTGTGTGCGTTTGACGTCAGTTAAAAAAATGACAATGGTATGGAATTGCGAGGGAATTTGAAATATTTTTTTTGTATCTAACAAGTTATTATTGTTGAGAACAGACAAAGTTCATGACTTTTAATTATTTTTATTCAATAGTAACCTAATAATGAATGGACTTCTAGGGACTGGGGCATATTTCCGAATGCTGGATGACTTTTCAACTAAGGAATTTTGACTTATGCATTTTTCTATAGGTCTCTAAACACCATAGGCTTAATAGTATGGACTGAGCAATACTGTCATGAAATTGACCACTCTATAGAAAGAGACAAAGCGAACGTGCGGCCAATACATGTCTGTATAAAAAAATATATTATAATGGAATGTAAAATGATTATAAATATCTTCATTAATCTTATTTCAATCAATACAGAAGACTTCTGTCCACACATACGTTTTGTCTCTGTCGCGCTTTTCCGCCATTTTTAGCTGTCCGATGGCAAGAAACAGTCCGCTCTCTTTGTCTATGCTAGACACCTAGTAACAGTACATTAAAAGTAAAATGAAAATCATGTAAGAATAATTACATTTTAAAGTTTTTGCTAAATTAATATCAATTAACATTTAGTTTGTAGAAATATCAGTCTCACACTGCCTAATTGAAACTGCCATATTTTGAATTTTTTAATATGCCAAAAATGGTAATTATAGAATTTGTTTTTAAATGAGAATATTGATCAAAACCTTTACCAAGTTACTAACAATTAATTACATCAAAATTATATTCACGATTCGTGCTTTACTTATTTGTAATAAAATGAAAAAAAAAGTTTTAATTTATAACATAAAAATAAATAAGAATAATTGTCTTTATCTTCAGATAATCTTTAAAATTAGAAATTGCTAAACTTCCTTTAAGAGATATTATGAAATTGTTAATAACTGAATGTATAACGGTAGGTAAAATGATTTTTATATACAGTTGATGTAGGCGCTACGATGTAGTCGATGTAAATAAAAAGATGGTGTAATATGTTGTTTTATTTAAATTCTTATCTACCAAAATTAATATTTAAAAAAAAATTAATAAAAATATCTTATAAAATGCTGCAGATAAATAAAATTGGAGTATCTGTTTGTAATATTAAAATAACCGCTTTTTACTTAATGCATGTGGATGTATACACGGTACATATACCGAAACAACATTTTTTACAATTTTTTGTTTGTCTGTCTGTCTGTTTGTTCCGGCTAATCTCCGAAAGGGCTTGACCGATTTTGACGGGACTTTCACTGGCAGAGAGCTGATGTTATAAGGAGTAACTTAGGCTACTTTTATTTTAGAAAAAGAATCAGGGTTCCACGAAAAAAAATTAAAACCCATGAAATTGTGAACAAAATCCGCGTACGGCGTACGCACCCGAGTAAAATGAGGGTAAATCGCTATATAATGTAAATGAATATCTTAGAAGTAGCAAGCTACTATTTATGTATAAACATAGCTAACCAAGACAACGTACCAAATAAAATTATTTTTTCGGATAATTCATTTTATTTTGATTTTTGGTTCCCGACGTTTCGAATGTTTTACAGTAATCATGTTCACGGGGAAGACTAAGGTTTTAGACGTATCAAAGGACATTATAACGATAATATTGACACTTAGTATGGAATAGATTATATATACATATAGGTATGATAAGTTAATAATTCATACTTGAGTAATTAACAATAATACGCACTTCAACCCTTCTTTCCACCCTCTTAAGGGATGATTTCCGGGATAAAAGCTATCCTATATCCTTTCAAGGGTCTCAAACTATTTCCATACAGAATTTCATCTAAATCGGTTTGACAGATTAAGCGTAAAAAGGTGACAGACAGACAGAGTTACTTTAACATTTATAATATTAGTATAGATTAATTTGCTATGAAGTTAATAAAAGTAATTTGTTTTTAATCGATTATTTGTCTACTTCAATATTATATGCCAAATACATTAAATAAATTAAAAGAGACAAAATCAATCATGTATTTCTTATATTTACATTTCCTATAAAACTCAACACTGACATAATAAAATAGACCTTACTTAGTTATAATAAGATTTAAAATGTTTATCAACAGTTGCTCTTAAATTATATATCTATCTTTGTTCCTCATCAGAGTCGTCGCTATCTTCCGTCTCGCTCTCGGAGCCGGAGTACTCCTCCGAGTCGGAGCCGAGCCAGTCCGGTAATGGCGGCTGTTCTATTATCGTCTTCCATTCATTTAATTTGTGTAAATCTGAAAAATTTTTTGTTAATATGGTTAATTTTTAGATATGAAAACTTATGTAAATTACAATATATCCATACATTTAGCACGTAACATAGATAGACCATAAACACATAGGATACTTTTTATTTTATTATTAGACCATAAACACATAGGATTTTAGTTTTGACGACACGTTTGGCTCAGTGTGTAGTGACCCTACTTGCTGTGCCAGCGGTCGCGGGTTCGAGTCCCGCTGGGGGCATGCATTTGTGTGATGAGCACGAATGTTTGTACTCCAGTCATGGGTGTTTATATTTATAATATGTATGTATTTAAAGATATATATGTGTAGTGTATCAACTATCTGGTATCCATAACACAGGCCTCGTAGCTTACCATGGAACTAGATGGTGCTGTGTGTTAATGTCCCAACATATTTATTTTTTTGTTTTTATGCCTTGCAATTTGGTTGTAATTTACTAATAATTATGTATTGATTAGTTTTTTTAACCAACTTTACAGATTGATGAACATATCATTCAATTCAGATGTGTTCGTATCGTATGTTGTGATATCGTCAAATTTAACCTATTTTAAATTATTCTTTTTATTTAAAAAAAAATATGGATAGAATGTAGAATACATAAGGGTAAAATAATTAATTTCATGTGATTTTATAGTCAATATTTTGGGAGAAAAAAATCACTATTTATCAACACTTAGAAAGTTGTCAAAAATGTTGAAAGCAAAGAAATAAATACATTATTAACACAAGCGAAGCCACGCGCAAGAGTAGTAAAAAAATAAAATAACACAACAATAACATACCCAAGCTATACATATCTCCTAAATAAAACTGTTTATCGTCCTTCTCCAAAACTCCGCCATAGAGGTACAGCACAGACCGCTGCACCGCCATCATGGCCGACATTCTCGCGCTCGGCCCAGAATGTTCTACACGAGGGGCGATTGTTACAGAAGTTTCTAGAACTGGAGTTTGTGCTGTGCCCAGCTTCATTGTGAATACTTCATCTGTTACAACTGAAAATGTAAAGCCAATTCAATTGAAATACAGTAAAGTGAAGACAGTGGTAACCCAGTGGTAACACTCTCGCTTGGGAAACCGAGTGAAGCGGGTTTAAATTCGGGTCTCGCACCTCTGTTATCTTCATGTGCGAATCATTTCTAACATGATTACCACTTGCCTTACGGTGAAGGAAAACATCGTGAGGAAACCTGCATGTCGAAGAGAACCTAGCAAGATAATAATAAATAATAAATAACTAAAATAGTTAAATTTTAAAAGGTCATGAATAATATCCATGTTCAGAAGTCGCTCGATAAAGTCTAAGGTACTCTACTTGGAAACTTTGAGCGAATAAATATTAAAATATCAACTTGAAAATTTCAGAATCCTAATCATTTTTATTGTAGAAAATAGTGAAATAACGAGAAAAAAAAACGATATTCAAAGACTTTGGAAATTTTGAAATAATTTAAACTAGTTACTAGTAATTAGAACTAAATTTTTTTTTAACTGCGCCTTGGAGGGGACTCTTAAAATATGTTAAACTACCATATTTTCGTAACAGACTCGAGAAAAAATATATTTGTTTTTTTTTGGGCCACCCTAATGTACATGCATACCTACATTCCTTTTATCCAAAGAAAAATATTCAACGAAACATATAATATTAATAATATAACATTCTCAAAGACAGAAAAAGGCCAATACTTCAAAATTCAAAATCAAATCCATAACCTTAATCAAGTAACACTATACCTGTCACAGTCTCTTCCTTCTTATCCTTCGGGTCTGGCTGTGCAGACGCAGACTCTGCCTGAGTGGGGTGTGCGGTCTGAGTCTGGGCCCGCAGTAGCACCGGGTGCAGGCGACACGTCTCCAGGTCTAGCACTTGGAGCTCATCACTCATCTCCCCTCTCAGTTCTTCTTCTGTTTCTTCTACGTCCTGTGGATTAAGAAAATATTTACTGTTAACGTATTACTTATTTATATAACTACTGATAATAAATAAATATGTTGGGACATTAACACACAGCGCCATCTAGTTCCATGGTAAGCTATGAGGCTTGTGTTATGGATACCAGATAGTTGATACACTACACATATATAACTTTAAATACATACATATTATAAATATAAACACCCATGACTAGAGTACAAACATTCATGACTAGAGTACAAACATTCATGCTCGTCACACAAATGAATGCCTCTAACGGGACTCGAACCCGCGACCGCTGGCACAGTAAGTAGGGTCACTACAAACTGAGCCAAACGTGACGATACTAAATGCTTTTGATAATAATAACGGTGTACACGACTCATATATGTATTCTCTATCATTCTCCCTCTTAAAGTCTTATGGCAACTTCATCCACCTGATGATGGGCCATAATATTACTTGATCTGTCTCAGGACTTGAACCCAATACCTCCAGATTTAAAGATAGACTATGACACAGCCAAAACATAAGGACCTACAGAAAAACTTTTTGAAGCGCAGTGAACATGAAAATACTTACATTTGTATTAATGCAAACATTAGTAATTTTTATTTTTTAATATAATACTTTCTTAAATTTACGCGAATATTTGACATTTAAAATAAAACTATCTTTTCGGATTATGTCGCGGCTTTATTTTGATTTATGGTTCCAGACCTTACCGGACCGACCGATTTTTGGGTCTCGGACGACCGAATCAAAATAGATCCTCGAAATAATCCGAAAAGATAGTTTTATTCAAAATATATTTTTTAAATTAATAAGCGCAGAACATACACTATGATATCGACGCGTTTATAAAACACAGTGTGCACAGGCCCTAATACTCACACAAACACCCCCATATATATAACCCCTGTTGCTGTGGACGTTGGCGGCGGCGGCGAGGCCGGCGCGCGCGCTGCTGCCCCCCGACAGAGGGCGCCACGACCAACTCACGCCTTTCATACTCAATTTGAACATATCTGTATGCGTTTGTGTCCTCTCTGTCCTCCCGTCCCGGACCCTGGAGAACCCTCCGTAGATGACCAGCTAAAATTTTTAATAATAATAATAAAACTAATCTATACAGATAAATAAAATTGAAGTCTGTTTGTAATATCAGAACAACAGCTTTTTACTAAATGCATATGAAATTATATATACTGTACTTATAAGAAAAACACAACTTTTAAAATTTTTGTCTGCCTGTCTGTTTGTTCTGCCTAATTTCCGAAATGGCTGGACAGATTTTAACGGGACTTTCACTGGCAGATAGCTGATGTTATAAGGAGTAACTTAGACTATTTTTAATTAAAAAAAAAATTAGGGTTCTGCTAAAAAAAAACGTACCTAGGAGCGAGGCGAGGATAAGTCGCTAATAATACATAAATATGTAACTAATTTTAAATTTACCTTTGAGATAACTATTTCTAAATGATATAAGTGAAATAAATCATGCTCAGATAACATGATTCATAAGAAATTAATAGACATTAACAAAAATTTTGACTTTAACAGTTTTTTTAATCTTCTGTCCACTAAGCAAAAATTTATATAAATGTTAGTTTTTAAATTTGAATTCACATAACTTTAAAATTTGTTTATAGTAATATGATTATTTATATCTACATACATATATTATTTCATCAGAATAAGAACTCCAAAATATAACTCACAGAATCATTCCCAGCAGGTAGCATAACACATGCAGACCTCGCACAAGGCCCTCTCCCGTTCACAACCAGTTTGTCCCACTGCCTTGTGTCCAAACAGAATGTATAAACATCATCAAAGTATCTACACTCTCGTCCGTCATCACAATAACCACCAAAGACAAACAACTTGCGCCCAAGTAAGACCATACGATGACCTGATCTGGGAGATGGACCATTAGGTGCCACCACCTGGAAAATATAAAATAGGCTAGAAATAAGTGACACAAATGCTAATAAAATAAAAAAAATGACTGTCACGGGACGCCTGGCCAATGTGAAACATATATGTTAATATTAGAATTAATAATTAATCAATACCTATAATGAAATGAAAGAATGCAGTAAATTAAGAAAAAATAAACTTTCATCAATAAAATAAAATTATTTTTCTTATTATTTTAATAATTCTAATAATTATAGAATATATATATTCATAAATAGAATAGAAAATATACTTAAGTACTTTAAATAGAAACTGTTTTACAATGGAGTCAAAAGTGCTGGCGTAGAAGGGACAGAATGGCATGACACTCTATATTCGTCACGCCACCGTTTGCGGTAACACTATGAGTCGATTTTGTTGCCAAGGCGCGCTAATAAATGTTTCACACCAAAAATAACAATTATATCTGCACAGGCTTAGACACTACATACATACAATTAATTTTAAGTACAAAAAAATAAATTTCTATTACATGTGAAAATATAAATTGTATTATAACTATATAAACTTTAATAAGAACAATATATTTCTCTTATTTATGGCATGGAGCAATCATAATTTTTTTAAATATAATAGAATATAGGCTTACTTTCTCCCATTTCTTTTCTGCAAGGGAAAAACACCACAAGTCCTTATAATGATGGAATTGAGTTTCTGTGGGACTTGTGAATTCACCACCAAACACCCATAGCTCTCCTCTAGAAAGTATATAATACATTTATGTAGAATTACATCATATTATAGATGAAAATGTTTGTTCCTTAAAACTTAGGAGCCAGGGAAGGTTACAATGTAGAAATCCTATCTCACTTTAAAATATACTTTATTGAATATAATTCAATTGAAAAATATACTTTTAATAAATATTTGATAGTAAAAATAAATTATTTTTCAGTATCTATAGGAAAATAAACTCACTTATTGGCAGGTGTAGCTATAGCTTGATGTGCGCTTCTAGGAGGAGGAGCTCCTGGCGCCTTTACTTGCCTCCAAGAGCCATTGATAGGGTTAAAGAATAACAGTTCATTATATACTTCAGTCTAGAACAAATTTTTGTATTTTTAAATTATTCATTAATTAATTCCAGCTGACTCCTCCATTTAAAAATTGCTGTTATAGAATCGAAGTAAAAAAGTAATAATAATAAAATAAATAAACATAATAATTGGTAATATTTTCTACAAAAACTTACTTGTTGTCCATTATGAAACTCCCCACCAAACATTATAAGTTCATTATTTGTAGGGTGCGGTGTAAGAGTAGCATAAGCTCTTGATGTAGGCGGTTTAGTTAACGTTTTTTCTGATGCTGCAGCACGTTTAGCCTCCTCTTTTTCAATCTGAGCAATTACTTTTGCTATATCTTCCTATGAAGAAATAAATTTAAAAATTATATATACATTTACGTTAAACGGAACATATTTTTAGTAATTTACGGTATAATAAAAATCCGGGGACCATAAGAACTAACCTCTCCTAAATTAGCAAGTTCCTTTTTAAGTTTGTTTGCTAATTTTTTCTCTGTTTTAGCAGCAGTTTTAACTGCACCACTCACTTTATTCTTATTTTTCTTTTTACCCATTGTAAAATATACTGTAAATATAATACAATTAAAAAAGTTTTTACAATATTTGTAAAAATAGTGTTGTTTTATAATGTGATTTTGACTTGTGTCAAAGTCAAACTAAAATATTATCAATACAACATTGCAACAGATAAGTTATTTAAATGTTTATTATCATGGATGACAAAAAAAATTATAATGGTAGGTGAGCTATCGTAGCATTTTGTCTAGGATTTTTATATTAAATAGTTGCTTAGTATACAATAATAATGAGAAAGTAAGCATCAGTTTTCGTAATAAACAACGCTTATATATTATTTACAGGTTTAAAAATTAGGATTTATACATAAACTTTACACTGTAATATAATACTGAGGCTGACCTATAAATCTTTTTCAACCTAGCTGATACTTTTATTTAAGAATGGTAGAAAAATATTTTTTCAATTTTCTTACACTGTGAAAGTATTCTAATAATAAGCCAAATTTTCAGTTTGAAAAGTACAGTTCTCCAATGTAATAAGAGAATATCATATATGATTTTATATATGTATATAGTGCTTATAATAAAACTATTTATTATATAATAATACTATTGTTAAGAGTTAGTCCATATAAAATAATTAGTTGAGATGTTACCTTTGCTGAAGGATAATATAGTAATCGAATTAAATTTCAAAGATTAATTCAGAAAACTAGTTGTAAAAATACTATATAATAATAATTTAAAATATTATATATCATAATAATATTCTCTGATAAATTATATACCTATATTTAAACATTATAAACTTAAATTTAATTTCCAAGTTCCAACAACCTGTTGATAAAAGTGTTTGGTTAATGCTAAGTTCTAAAAAAATATTACTTAAAAGAGTAATTTCAGTAATTAAATTGATATAATAAATTGATTAAATCGAGAACAATTTTGCTAACAATTAATATTTATCTAAATAAAATCTTTCCCTAGAAAGAAACTTCTTGATTTCATAAAAACAGGCAGTTTATGTCGACTATGGTTAAGTTAAAACAGTCTGTTTAGTGTTATTATGCCACCTTTCAGGTTTTTAGTGATAAGCAAAATCTAAACGCATTTTGCCAAGCACGAAGTTCAGTTAGTCAACTGTCGAGTCAAAAGTTGAAGTGTAATAAATATATAATTGAATATATTTATAACAATATGTAATGTAAATAGAATCAGTTAGACCTAATCAATTTTTAAGTTTTCTTTAATTATAATAGTGATATTAAATGAAACCTATCAAAATGAATAAAATGTCAACCCCTGGTACATCGGTACGTACTTTTGTTATACATATTTATTTTTCTAACAATTGCAAATTACCATAAGATAAGAGCAATTTCTCTTTCTTGTATTTTTTATATTGTTCCGAGATTGCTAAATTGTATTAGTCTACCACAATTGAAATGATTAATCATTTTCATAATCAAACACAAATTCAAATATATATCTATAATATAAATATTTTAGGCTTCTATACATCAAATACAACTAGAAATAAAGTTCAATGTCCTTGTGTTCTTGTATAACATGTTTTTTGAGATACAGTGCAACCTTAATATAACGTACCTCAATATAACGACTTCCTCGATTTAACAAATTCTTCGTAATCCCCTTGAATTGTCCATAAGAGTCAATATAAAATATACCTTTACATTGCGAACATTCTTTGCGTACAACCTCTTTATAACGAATTTTCAACTATCAAGAAAAAGTATTCATACCTCTAATTAACGAATTTTGCCAACCCAAAACCTTTACATAAAGTTTCCACCAATAATATAACTCTTAATCTTATAATGTCATTCATGTCTCGACATGTTTCGACACGCTTTTGTTTGTACAGTAATCGTTGTTGTTTTGATGGAAAGTAATGTAAACACCTCTGCTCGTCACTATTGTTAAAGATTTAAGTTAAAATGGCTCAAAAACGTAAAAGGTGTTCCTTATCGGTCGCTGAAAAGTCTTTTACCTCTTTATAACGAATTTTAGACCAATCTAACCTCAACATAACAAACCTCAGTTCAACGAATTACTTGATATTACGAATATTTTCTTGTTCCCCTCCGATTTGTTATATCGAGGTTGCACTGTATTTGCATAAGAATATGCAATATCCCTGTTTAAAAAATTCCAATAGGATCCCATCAAAAGCGACAAAAGCCACATTGAAACCAATAAATATTTATCGGTTTCTGTGGCTTTTGTCTCTTTTGATGGGATCCTATTGGAGTTTTTCAACAGGAATGCACCCAGACATTGACCTATGTATGTCTTTCATTTTTATATGTAAGATATATTATGCCTAATTTTAGTTATAAATAATTAAACATATAGTCTTGTTATTATTTTAGCAACCAGCAGCATCAGTCCAAGAGTTCAAAATTAGAGTACCGAAAAATGTAAAGAAGAAATATCATGTGATGAGGTTTAATGCCACACTTAATGTTGATTTTGCTAATTGGACCCATGTTAAAATGGAAAGAGAAAACAATATTAAGGAGTTTAAAGGAGTCGAGGAGGAAATGCCTAAGTAAATTGTAGTAAAGTAATTTTTAAGACAACTTATTTTAAAGTAGTTGTTATAATTGTTGTACCGGTGGTAGGACTCTGTCAAGCCTGAGGAGTCCGACTGGATGGGTACCACCCTCTTATCTATTTCTGCCGCCAAGCAACAATGATTTCATTGTTGTGTTCCGGTACGAAGGGTAAGGTAGCCAGCGCAATTACAGGCAAGAGGCATATCATCTTAGTCCTCACAGTAACAACGCACCTGTGGTTCTGCATTTTTGTTAATTAAAACCTAAGTGCATGAACCGTAGGTGTTATGGGCGACAGGTGTTGCTTTCCATCAGGTGGTCTGTCTGCTCGTTTGTTACTGAATGACATAAAAAAAAAAAAAAATAATGCCAATAAGGAAGAGAAAATGAATAAATAAGATCATGTTATTGTAAATTTATGAATACAGTTAAAACTCTTTACTTATAAATGAACATCCCTATTTAAAAACTCCAATAGGATTTCATCAAAAGCGATAAAAGCCATATAGAAACCGATAAATATTTAGTGGTTTCTATGTAGCTTTTGTCGCTTTTGATGACATCCTATTAAACTTTTTCAATAGGGATATTGAATGAATAAATTAGATATAATAAAAGGTTTTTTAAAGTAAAATGGTTTTAGAATTGTGTCATTAGTTCAGCCAATACATTAAAATGTATTATAACAAATTAAAATTAAAATTGTTTACATAAATTTAAATTAAACATAATACTTCTATTAAATTATTATTGTTTATTATAGATTTGGTGCTGGTTCAGAGTATGGGCGTGATATGCGTGAAGAGGCACGTCGTAAAAAGTTTGGTATAATCTCTCGCAAATACAAACCAGAAGACCAGCCCTGGATATTAAAAGTTGGTGGAAAGACTGGAAAAAAGTATGTTTTTTTATGATTTGTCATCTAAAAAATTGCAACTTTATTTGTAAACATGTGTTGGTGTTTCTATAATTAATTTTAAACTAAAGTTCATTTTCAACAGCATTTTGGCCTATCCTGTCTCGGAAAAATGTTTAAGTTTTGCTATTTTTAAGGTTGATTATTATTGAAGTCCTATAGGCATGATCACTCTGTGACCAAAGCCCTTTTAAATAAAGAATAAAAATCTGAATAAAAATACATAACCTAAATTGAGTGTCTCTTTTTAAAGTTAGTCAAAATAAAGTTTTTTAATGATTATATTATATTGTTAAATGTATAAAATATTATTTTACTCTATAGTTGAATTAATAACTTATAAGTAAATAAACATTAAATACTTTGTTTCAGATTCAAAGGTATTAGAGAGGGTGGTGTCTCGGAGAACGCTGCATACTATGTATTTACACATGCTGATGATGGTGCCATTGATGCTTATCCATTGCAAGAATGGTAAGTTAAAACCAAGAAGGTTTAAATATAAAGAGTTTTCGAAATATACTTCTTTTATTTCAGATTATAGTGTGACATTTTTTAAATAATGTGTGTATTTTTACAAATGCTAAATAGAAATAAGTAAAAATTAATTATGTCCAAATACTGAGTTGTGTTTAAGCCACTGCATGTGTGTGCGTGCGTGCGTGTGTATGTATCTTATTTCTTTATCCGCGAAAACATCTGAAAAGATAGTTTTATTTAAAATGTCAAGTATTATAAAAATAAACTTTTTTCAGGTACAATTTCCAACCTATACAACGTTATAAGGCTCTATCTGCTGAAGAAGCTGAGCAGGAGTTTGGAAGGTTAGCTCATTTTAACACTCGTGCCTAGGTCTTAATCGTTCATTTTAATGCATACATAACACAATAAATAAGAACCACAATAAATTTTATATCAATATAGGGTTACCATATCATTACAATGTCATTAAAGTAACGGGACACCAAGTTTCAAATTAGATCTGTGGAATTTGGTCATATCCTTTCGCCACTTACAAAAAACTGATAAGGACACACACACGTTTTTTTTTTAAATATGATAACTCAAGAAAAAGGATTTACCATGTAATCTAACTACCACAAAAGCAAACTTTTTAAAGAATGCGGTGTCTATGTATGTGTTTTCCTTTATTTTACATCATATTGAATAGAAAAATCATAAAATAAATTTTAGGACAAAGACATTTTTTCTTTTTGTAGAGTGTGTGTGTGATAATCTATCTCTTTGCCAAATTTCACCCAGATTCGTTCAGCCGTTCTGGTATGATTGAGTAACAAACATCCATCCGAACTTACGCATTTATAATAGTAAGATATGTAAATGATAATAATAATTTTCAGACGTAACAAAGTAATAAACTACTTCTCGCTGATGTTCCGCAAGCGCATGCGCGGCGACGACGCCGCCGACGACGGGGAAGACCCGGACGAGAAGAAGACCAAAAACTCCAAGGCTAAGAAAGGTTACTAAAGGAATTAACGTTGTATTTTTTTATATGGAAACATCGATCAAAAAAGTACTAGATACACAATCAGCGATAAAATATGTCCTCACCGAATGAGCGCTCATTTGAACGCGCTTTTACTTTATTTTTTTTGTGAAAACAACTTTAAGCATTGCATTTTAGGTTCAATTTACATTGTTGTATATTTAGTTCAACTAGAATAATTACCTAAACACACTCATTTAAATGTTCAAGTGAAGTGGGTTCAAATCTGGATCTCGCACCTCTGATATTTTCATGTGCGAATCATTTCCAACATGATTACCACTTGTCTTACGGTGAAGGAAAACATCGTGAGTAAACCTGCATGTCTGAGAGAACCTAACAAGTTTCCTAAAGACATGTGAAGTTCACCAATCCAAAGTAGTAAACCGGAAAATATCGAGACAATTATAATTATAATAAATAAATATATATCTTTTTAGATCTCAAGATATCAGAAATGGACGAATGGATAGATTCGGACGACGACTCGTCGGACTCTGAGGGCGGGGAGAAGGACAAGGACAAAGAAGACAGCGACTCTGGAACTAAGAAGAAGAAGAACAAAAAAGGTAATTGATATACAAAAGCTCAAGATACATAATTCTCAAAGTGTACTCCAAAAAGAAGCACACGATTCGAAATTGTGAGCTTTTTACAAACCTGTTTTATTCATTGCGTTTCAGATTAAAACGTACATTGTTTCATTAAAAAAGGTACTTTATGTGGTGTGCGTAAGTTCGAGTTTGTGTTTAGATAATTGGCTATTTGACAATTCTAACGATAAAATATTTAATCTGTTGGAGACAGTAGCTTATGGGTCCACAATAATTATACAATATGTTTTTTGCATTAAAATAAATTGTAAATATTTCATTTTTGAAAAATAAATTTGAGTTTTTTTATCTGTGGATTACAAATACTGAAACGCTGGCGGCCATGTTTGTGCAGCGTGTGACGTCACCTTTCACATAACAAAACATCGTGTGTTTTATCGTTTGCACTTTGCTGAGAAGATCACTCTAAAATATTTTAATTAGTGCTTGTGAGAAGTTTAACGAAATGGAGCCGGGTTACACAAAAGCTGATAGTGCAAATTTACCAAAAATAGATTCATTTATGGTTGCAAATTTTTTTGCATGTAATCCTGACTTTTGCTCAGCCGAGTTTCGGAATGTAAAAACTTCCGTGTAAGTACCGAAATGAACAAAGTAATTATGTATAATTTATTGGTAAAAGTTAATGTGTATAGTTCTTAAGTCAAGTAGTAAAAATTTTATAAAATAATTTTAAATTACTTAAAGATTATGTTGATAATTTTAGATCTTCGCGACAGTCGTATGGTGAATAATAAAAATAATACTTTTAAAATTACTAAAAATAATGTCATAAAAAGAATTGTTTTTATGACATGTTTTATGTACAAAATACTGGATTAAGTTTAATTTATTTTCAGTAAATCAGAGGCTAAATTGATTGCTTTTATTTAAAAGTATTTACTTACATCGAAGTGATCTTCACAAAAAAAAATTGCAGATTTATCAGATGTAAAATTCAACTCTCAGCGTGCTAATTGTAACCACTGCTTTCGACGTTTAGGACATTTAGGGACGTGTATAAACAATTTGTCAGGATATTTAATTGTAGAACTTTTACACATAGGTACGGCACACGTCTTGTAGCTTGTCATTTTCATAAAAAATATATATATATATATATATATATTAACTTATATGAGCTTACCAATGAAAAAGCTGCAAACTTGTAGCTTAAAATATGTTTAAGAGTTGGAGCATCGTAGCATGGAAAATATATAACATGTTATATTCTCCATGCATCGTAGTTAGCTTTACTTAGTTTATTGAGATATGACGTCACAGCCAGGAATGTCACGTGATGTGCTGTTTTCGCGCGACTTTCAAATTACTGAAAGATTAATATATTTTTTTCCGAATAAATAACGCTTTTTTCAGAAAAAAATAATTGTAAGAGGTATAAAATGAACCTACGTATGTTTTAAAATATCTTTCCGAAAACTGTCAAATAGCCAATTAAAATTTTCGACTTCTGGATTTTATTATATATATCTAGTTTCTTATGAGCTGTTTGTTATATTTATTGAAAATTAATCATAATAAAACTCATATTTTTAGCTCCACCAAAGAAGAAGAAGAAAGTAGAGGATGAAGCGTATGAAGAGAGTGACGATGGAGATGAAGAAGGCCGAGAAAAAGACTACATATCTGACTCATCTGATAGGTAATATCTATACATATAATAAAATTCTAACTGAGTCGAATCTGTACATAAATTTTTTTTTGGGGAAATCTTATTGAAATAGTCATTATTATCGATATAGTTTTTAGAATTTTTGTCTGTCTGTCTGTCTGTCTGTGATCGCATCACGAGAAAACAACTGGATAGACTTTGATGAAATTTGGTATGATAATAGCTGGTTGTCTGGGTTACTGCGGGATTTCTCATCTCTGAGAAATCTTTATTAAATGTTGAAATAAGTCTCTCTTCACTCGTGTTCGTCTTTAACCTAACCTAACCATACACTTTTCCGGGATAAAAAGTAACCTACGTGCTATTCCAGACTATAACCTATCTCTGTGCCAAATTTCATCCAGATCTGTTCAGCCGTTCTGGCGCGATTAAGTAACAAACATCCATCACACATCACAGATCACAAGTAAATAATTATTTAACAAAATTGGTATATTTAAACTATATATATATATATATATATATATATATATATATATATATATATATATATATATATATATATATATATATATATATATATATTATCACACATGGATTTTATAAATTAAATTACACTTAATACATTAAATGATTATTTATTACACATTTAGTTTTTAATTTATGGAATAAATGTGGGAATTTGCTTACGACGATTAAAAAAAACTAACAAAAAATATATGAAAATCAATAACAATGTTACATATTGTGTGCAGAATGTAGATCCTTTAGGGTTTCCATTCACATTACATTATATATTACACTAGCAGAACCCGCGGCTTCGTCCGCCTTCAATCTACAAGAAGAAACTCTTTTCCTTTGTTATATAGTGAGTCACCAGTGCTTCGCTCGGGTTTGTCACTATGTGTTTGTGTAATATTAAATTATTTGGATATTATTCATATAAAAATACTAAAATTGAAATAAAAAAATTGGGGGTGCGAGTAGCAGGTTGAAAAATACTTCGTTTTATTATCATACTTACTTAATATACAAAAAAAAAATCATTAAAATCGGTCGAGCCGTTTCGGAGGAGTGCGATCACAAACACCGTGACACGAGATATTTATATATTAGATTACATTATGCATACAACATTGAAGAATGTAGCTCCTTTAGGCTCTATATTCTTCAACAGAGTCAACGGACATAATTCAGTAACAATTGTTGTTGTTTGTCTTTTGGAAAAAAATTTACTACAGGAAAATCTTTCATTCCTACGGGAAAACACAATGACTGGTACTATCGAGTCGTCCTCAGAAATTTATATGGCTAAATTGTACATCTTAAAAAGGTCTACAGAAGTACACTCGCAAGTATTTTTATCTGTGTAAAATGTATCTAATATCGTATAATATGCACACAAAAAATATTTTAAAATTAAATAGAATATTAAAATTAATTATGGGATATGAGTAGTTTTAAGTTATTTTAAATTAAAAAATAGTAAATGCTATTTGATATTTTTTCAGTGAATCCGATCACGAGAATAAAACGAACAAGGAGTTGAAAGGAGTCGCAGAAGAAGACGCTTTGAGGTTTGTATTGTTGCTAGTATCGTGTTTTATTTTAAAAGGAAAAAAATAAACATAGAACTTCCTTTCTGGAAGTCGGTTAAGTAAGAAATAGTAGAAATTAGAACTCGAGACGGCGGCTTGTATGTAGGTATGCCACTGCTATGGATGGGTCTCCCTTCAATATGAGGGGGATCAGGCCATAGTCCACCACGCTGGCCAAGTGCGGGCGGACTGAGCATGTCTTTCGAAAACTTGCTAGGTTCTCTCAGACATGCAGGTTTCCTCACGATGTTTTCCTTCACCGTAAGGCAAGTGGTAATCATGTTGGAAATGCAAAAAACTTAGCAAAAGTACTTTTTTTATATAATATTAGCAGTACTGGCGGCTTCGTCCGCGTTCACACTTCCCATCGCTACCAAACTCCATAGGATCACCCGCTGGGCTAATCTGAAGATTGACAGAAAATTTCATAAAAAAAACCATAGGAAACACACATACACAAATCTATTTTTATGTGTATAAGTTACAGGTTATATTTTTTTTGTTCTAGGAAACTGTTAACGTCAGACGAAGACAGTGAAGAGGAGCAAGAGCAGAAGCAGGAGTCGGAGCAAGAGGACGAGCCCACAAAAGATGGAGAAGAACGTGCCAGCAAACTCACTAAGAAGAAGAAGAAGCCCGATGAGAACAAAAAAGGTAATTTTATCTTCTTTTGCCGAAATGTACAAACTGTAGTACTGTATATTCGGAGAGCATTATTCAGGATATGAAATATCCATGTTTATAAAAAAATGGGTGCGTGTAACCTTTACGCGCGGTTAAAGTAAAACTTCTTTATAATAAATTTTGAAACTTAAATTAAAACAAAATTTTGAAAATTGGCATCAAAGTATCTTACAATATTTGTTATAAAAATGTTTAAAGTTAAAATTAATAAATATATATATATATATATATATATATATATATATATATATATATATATATTTTTGTGTGTTTTTTAAGGTATATATATAGTATATATATATATATATATACCTTAAAAAACTAATATATATATATTATGGGTCTCTATTTTCATATTTAAATCTTTTTGTAACTATTGCCTGAAATAAACATATATATATATTTAGTATGTATATATATTTATTTAGTATAATTCAAGTTTAAAAATGTATGTGGCTCATTGGAAATTTTAACGGATTTGTGTTTTTACAATATAGATTCGAGCAGTGAGTTTAGTTCAGACTCGGACACTGACCAAGAGGGTAGCTCCAAGAAACCAAAGAAGAGCAAGAATGGAACTGCAGAAGGCAAGAACCCACCGAGTGCAACCAAAAATGGTTTGTTTTTATATGTTTACTTTTTAGTTATAATTTCAACATTGTCATTAGTAATATCCGTTATATATCTATACTAATATTATAAAGAGATTTGTTTGTTTGTTTGAAAAATTTTTTTGCACTAGCGGCTCATCCTCGCTTCGCTCGGGTTCGTCCCTAGGTACGTTTTAACGGTTAGTATGGAATAGATAGACTACATATTATATTACTGCTCCGCTGCCTTAGGAAGTAGCAGAATGACATATATCCTATAGCCTTCCTCAATATATGGGGTATCTAATGCAAATAGAATTTTTCAAATTGGATTAGTTTTTAGAGATTAGCGCGTTCAAACAAACAAACATACTACAGCTATCATCATACCAAATTTCATCAAAATTCCCAGACAGATAGACAGACAGTTTAACAGACAGACAGACAAAAAATCTAAAAACTATATATTCGGCCTCTGTATCGATAATAATGACTATTTCAATAAACATTTTCAAAAAATATTTAATGTACAGATTCGACTCGGAATTTTATTATATGTATAGATAACATAACGTTGAGTAGTTTTATAAGATATGTTTTATTTGACGACACGTTTGGCTCAGTGTGTAGTGACCCTACTTTCTGCGCCAGTGGTCGCGGGTTCGAATCCCGCTGGGGGCATTCATTTGTGTGATGAGCATGAATGTTTGTGGCAGTCATGGGTGTTTATATTTATAATATGTATGTATTTAAAGTTATATATGTGTAGTGTATCAACTATCCGGTATCCATAACACATGCGTCGTAGCTTTCCATGGAACTAGATGGTGCTGTGTGTTTAATGTACCAATATATTTAATATTTATATATATTTATATCTTCCAGGCAACAGCAGCGCGAGCACGTCGCGCGCCGGCACGCCGGTGCCCGCGCCGGGGCACGCGCCCGCCAAGCGCCCGAAGCTCGACCCCGCTTACAAGTTAGTACCACATAAATACCTAGTATTAGCGATGGGCGATTGTTGTAAAAAAAAAAACCGAGGTGTCAAGGGACACCCGGATGAAACGAAGTTACTTTCGATTAAGAAACACTGTCAGGATTCATTATTATTATTATTTTTTATTATTTATTATGTACAAAAAACCTGTATACACTCAACAAAAATAATCGTCGCGACACCACACTGTTCAATGCGAAATAGAAATGAAAATATCTGGCTTGCTTTCTATAAGAGAGAGAGAGAGAGAGAGAGAGAGTGATAGACAGAGAAACATGCGCACGCCGCACAGCTTACAAAAAAGTGTCGTTACAACTTTTCGTGAGAATTTTTTCCGTCTAGCTTCTTTTCACAACGCGCGATAAGGAACTTCGTTCCAATAATCGACTGAATCGAAAATTGTGCTATTGCGCATTCGATTGTCGATTTAGTAGTTCCTCACCATGATTATTCGAATAACAATCGACAAACTACTAAACTGTACGCACGACGCACACTACACGTGCGGTGAACCGCGAAAGTCTTTTATTTTAGTCATACTTAGTTAGAAACTAACATTTCTATCGATTCGTAGTTCGTTATAATCTATGAAAGGATCAACTTACACTACGACAAACGAATGGATGGTCCCACAATCGATGGATTAATTACTAGACAGACAAATAATCTATTATAATTCGCATAATAATTGCAGTCGTAAGTAATGGCGCATGGACTGTTGATTTTATTAATCACTTATTTAGTAGTACGTATGAGTACAGTAATATAAGTGCGCTGCGATACAAATTAGTAGTTTAACTTAACACTAAACCACTTCAGTCGTTAGCCTCTGCCTCACGCGGTTAATAACAATCGAGTAACATCGATTTTTATCGACTTTTATCGACTAAACTGAACAATCGACTCATTCTATTAGTTTTAGTAATAATCGCCCATCGCTATCTAGTATACTTATCGATATCTTGATTGCTTCGATGGTCCCGGGTTCGAGTCCCGGCTCGGGCCAAGTTTAGTTATTGAGTCTGTTAAGAAAGTGTCAGTAACAGCCTGGAGTACTGAAGTTGGTGGTGTAAGTGTTCCATCCCTGTGTCGAGGTATCACATGAAATTATGTAAAACTCTCTCATTGCGAGTATCGAAGTATCTTCCCACCGGAGTGTGAGAGTGACAGGAATAGAGAGTGCACTTGTGTCTGCGCTCTCTCTCTCTCTCTCTCACACGCGCTGCACTATTATATCTATTGAAATACGTCAAGAGAACATTCTGTCACAATATTGTAAGGTTTTTTATGTGTGTGATACATAAAAAAAATTTGAACCTCAGTCGAAGTTTAAGAACTCTCCATGATCTTTTTTTTTCTAGTCTGTTTGCAATAGCAATGTTTGCTGATTAAATTCTTAATCTATACAGATAAATAAAATTGAAGTGTCTGTTTGTAATGTCAAAATAACAGTTTTATTTTAAATGCATATGGAAAACACATTTTTTTAAATTTTTGTCTCTCTATCTGTTTGTTCCGGCTAATCTCCGAAACGGCTGGACCAATTTTAACGGGGTTTTCACTAGCAGATAGCTGATATTAGGAGTAATTTAGGCTATTATTTTAGAAAAAGAATTAGGATTTAGCTCAAAAAAATCAAAACGTGTCTAGGGACGCACCCGAGCGAAGCGAGGGTAAGTCGCTAGTTATATGTATATGAAACATTTTAAAAATTGGGACATATGGTAATAAAGTAATTCTTTTGCAAATTTCGAATATTTGGCAGAGTTATTAGCAATACCAACATTGCAAAAAAAATTTAAATCACATCAGACTAATGAGTAATACGTTTCCAGCGAGTGCGGCGTGACAGAAGAAGCAGTGAGGCGGTACCTCGCGCGCAAGCCCATGACCACCACGGAACTGCTCACCAAGTTCAAGTCCAAGCGCACCGGCGTCAGCTCCGACCGCCTCGTGGAGACCATGACCCAGATCCTCAAGAGGATCAACCCTGATAAACAGAACATCAATGGGAAGATGTATCTGAGTATCAAACAGTCGTGAATGAATTGCTTGTAAATAAATAAATATGATTGTTTGAATCTGTGGTTTTTTTTAATAAGGGTTTTTTTGTTTATGGTGTAGGCACAAATATATATACACACAAACATAAACAGACATCTTTTTTAGACTTTTATATTTTTAAATAAGACCTTTTTCATTTACTTTTTATAAATTACGTTTGTGACAGATTCGAATAAAAAAGAAGAAAAGTATTGACATTAAAAAAGGCATACAATATTAAGCACGAGTTTTTATTTTCTATTTTTAATAAAATAGATTAATCAATCGAATATTGCTGCAACGGCCATAATGGTTTGATTGGTTCGTGGGAAGTTATTTTGTAGATATAGGTTATTTGGAATTTTATGATGCATTTAATAATATTACGGCATATCGAAGACAAATCAGATCAGAATATCACTGTGGTGTATTGTACAGCAGTAAAATAAAGTACTACCTGTATCCATGGTAACAGAAATGAAAACAAATATTAAAAATAAAATTTAAATAATCGTATGTAATTTATTAATAATTATTATTAATATATTTTTTCTGACGTTGACAGTTTTGATGGTTTTATTGATTTTTCTATAGAAATTGAGGCCTATCTCATTCTCATATTCTTAAATAGCAGTTAGGTTAATAAGCTTATCGCAACTTTCATAGGAAAATATTCGAACCTCTGTAGTCTATACAGATAAATCTTATATATTTAAACGAGCAATTCTTGTATATTTATTTATTTATTTATTTATACCGGCGATCTCGGAAACGGCTCTAACGATTTTGCTGAAATTTGGTATATGGGGGCTTTCGGGGGCGAAAAATTAATCTAGATTAGTCACATGTCTGGGAAAACGCGTGTTTTCGAGTTTTCATGCGTTTTTCTTATGCATTATTCTACGCAAAATTTAATCGCGACATCTATACAACTGTCTCAGTAACACTTAGTCACTAAATGTAAAATTATTTTTAAGCCAAATTAAAAAGAAAATTGTTCTTATAGCGACATCTATACAACTTTCTCAGTAACATAGTCACTTAATGTAAAATATACAATCTTTCAAGAACTCCGAGCGAAGCTCGGTCGCCCAGGTACTAATATTAAAGCGTCTGTAATGTCAAAATCTTTACTACATATGAAATTATATACGGTACTTATAAAAAAAGCATGATCTTTAAAATTTTTGCCTGTGTCTGTTTGTTCCGGCTAATCTCCGAAACGACTGGATAGATTTTGACGGGACGTTCATTGGCAGATAGCTGATGTTATAAAGATTAACTTAGGCTACATTTATTTAAAAAAATAATTAGGGTTCTGCTCAAAAAAATTAAAACCTGCCTAACGAAGAACCCGAGCGAAGCAAGGATAAGTCATTCGTAAGAAATATTTTACGAAGAAAATGAAACAAACAATTGAAATAAAACATATACCCATATGAAATAATAATATATTCATGAGTAAAAAGTAAATTGTTGCTGCATTAAGTAGATCTTGAGAAAATTTACAATAAGTATTTTATTAAGAAGCCTATTGAAATTTAAATGACTGGCAGTGTATAATAATACATAGGTTAATATAAATTATAATAGCGTCATAATATTACTATTATTTCTTATTATTACCAACATTTTTTAAACTTAATTATTTATTAAGTTCACTACAATTATTCTTATATAAATATATATAAATATATTGGGACATTAACACAACACCATCTAGTGTCATGGTAAGCCATGAGGCTCGTGTTATGGATACCAGATAGTTGATATACTATATATTATATAACTTTAAATACATACATATTATAAATATAAACACTCATGACTTGAGTACAAACATTCGTGCTCATCACACAAATGAATGCCCCCAGCGGGACTCGAACCCGCGACCGCTGGCACAGCAAGTAGGTCACTACAAACTGAACCAAACGTGTCACCAACATATCATATTACAATCTCAAAATAATTTCTTTGAATCTTATTTTAAAATGATAGATCTTATTAAAGTATATTTGTACATTTTATTAACCGACTTCCAAAAAAAGGAGGAGGTTCTCAATTCGACCGTATATATTTTTAATTAATTATTCATAGTTTTTTCTCAGACTAAGAAATAATATAGACTGTCATAGAACTAAACATCTTTCTTTATAAGGCAATAGAAATAATCCTTAAAAAATATGAAATAATAAAAAAAAAAATTATTATTTATGAATATTTTATTTAGAAATTATTCATTTTTTTTTCTGAAAGTAAAATAAACATAACGTATACGTGTACGTATAATTATTACGTATGGTAAAATCAAGAATAGTAGCATGAACAGTGAAACGCGCCACTTTGACTATGACATTTTTTTAACGGGCTCCATCTATATAATTCTTTAGTCTGAGATTTTATTAAAACTTAAAATTCGACATTATGAATTGATTTGTTTATCACAGACGTAAATGTTATTACAACACTTTTTAATTTAAATAGCTTATGAAATAAATCTTAAATTGTAAACATTTAATGTTCTTCGATATAATTTTACCGTAAATTAGACGAGTTATTAGAGAGTACAATTAGTATTAAGGAGGAGCAATTCAACATTTTTGAACTCTATTTAAAATATTAACAAGGGTTAAATTTCTCAAGCGGCTTTTTTCGGAACTAATGACAGCATGGAGGATAGAGTTAAGGATAATCTTGTATAGGACACAAGTTGAAAAAATGTCCAGTGGCGAGCAGCAAATTGTAATTCAGAAACTAACCGCTATAGCGCTAGCGTAGCAAGTAGAAGTGATATGAATATATAGCAATTTTAAACGGAGTGAAGTGTGCGGAATTTAAAAATTTAATATCTCTTCTGACCAGTGTAGATAAGAAAAGTGCAGTATAAAAAACCTCAACTATTTACGTAGTCCAAAATATTTTAGTAAATATAACCTGTTAAAATGTTTTGAGATAACCTAGAAAGAGATTTAATTTTTATATGCTTTTGATAATAAATAAATATTATTTCGTGGTTTTATAGTTTCTACTGTTGTAAACTTTAAAAATCTATGCTAATATTATAAAGCTGAAGAGTTTGTTTGTTTGTTAGTTTGGTTGAACGCGCTAATCTCAGGAACTACTAATCCGATTTGAAAAATTCTTTTTGCATTAGATAGCCCTTTAAGGAAGTTTATAGGCTATATCTCATTCCGGAAAAATGTAAGGTTCCCGTGGGATAGATTTGTTTTTGCCTAGAGACGAACCCGAAGCGAAGCGAGGGTAAGTCGCTAGTAATTGAATAAAAATGGTGAATGTTTGTTCAATAAAAAGCTGTCGAACTGGCATCTACTTGTTTTCTGTGGCGCCACCAATTTGATGCTTGTCAGCGGTCACTTTTTATACACAGAGATTGTTCTCCTTACCTTTACCCTCCAAACTACGTAACGTTGATTAAACGGAAAAACGTCATTTTCAAATTTTTTTGATAAAGATTATTACATAAAACGAGTCATTTATCAACATATTTTATATGTATGACACTTTAAGAAATTACAAGAAAAAAAGTAGAAAAAAGACATTTCTTGTTAGAAATGCCTCCATTAAAATAACGCACCGCCTTAATCGTCTTAACTTATATGTAAATATTATATGTAAATATAATACTTAAAAAAAAGAAAAGCTGTTTACGTTATACGTACGTTTTACGTACACATTTATTGTATCTATATGTATAAAAACTATATAATATAGTATTTTATTTGTATGATATTTTCAGGTGAGTTTTGTTATTAAACCTTAGTAGTGGCTCTCTGGCTTCACCACACTATGGCGAATTGATTTCTGAATTTACTCCTTTCTTTAGAAAATAATAGTGTTAGGTAATTAAGGATTTTTCATTCTCCTGAATGCAATTTTCTTCTACATCTTCTGTTTTTCTGTGAAAAAATATAGTCATTGATTATTTTATTTTATTATTGAATTGATGTAGAGGAGGACCTCAAAAAAATTAAAACGTACCTAGGGACGCATCTGAGCAAAGCGAAGGTAAGTTGCTAGTTACTAGTTAGTCATAAAAATAAATTAAGTGAACTATAACTTATAAGTATTTATTAATATGTTTTTTTAATTAGATCGGTTGTCTTCATACATATGGCAAATGGCAACATTGTATTTCATAAAATAATTTCAATTTACCCGCATAATGTGTGACTGTTGACGATTTTTTCACCCTCCTCTATGGTTTGTGGCATCTGCCTTCCATTTGTCTCTGGCAGCAAAATTCCCACAGTACATGCAAATAGTGCTATTAGTCCCAATATGAGTAGTGGTAATCTTTTCCAAATTCTTTCCTGCAACAAAATAATAAGTTTATTAACCCGTCGAGGACCGCATACACGCCGGCGTGTGCAATAACAATTGAATTCTCGGAAATTCGCACGGATTTCTTGGAAATTATCCTGGAGAGATTAAAAGCTTAATTTTAGGAATTAAGGGACTTTGGTCCTTTTTTCGTGTTTTTTTTATAGATTAAAAGGTGAAACCTCGATGTCTGACTTCTGATGTATGATGATAGTGAACTGGATGTAATGCTAAGATTATATCTCTGAGATAAAAAAAAAAATAAACGAGAGTATTGCACAGTGCCCCCCTGATATAAAATCTTCTAAGACCTTCGCGACTACGTAGTATTGCTCAGTTCGAAGATATTATGTGTAAGAATAGTTTTAAAGTAGCACAGTTATTATACGAGTATTATGTACTTATGTAAATAAATAAATATAAATATGTTGGGACATTAACACACAGCACCATCTAGTTCCATGGTAAGCTAATGAGGCTTGTGCTATGGATACCAGATAGTTGATACACTATACATATATAACTTTAAATACATACGTATTATAAGTATAAACCATGACCATGACATAGTACCCATTCGTACTAATCACATAAATGAATGCCCCTTACTCGAACCCGCGACCGCTGGCATCGCAAGTAGGGTCACTACAAACGTGTCGTCATGTAATGTAAAAGTTAGAGTCAGTACTTAATGTCTTCCTGACCGATTTTGGCCACAGCGACACATCTCACAGAGGCTAGTATCTGCGCAGGAGATATTATTATACACAAGTATGTGCACAGATAGCAATTCACTCTATCCTTAATCTCAATCTCCGGCGGACGACAATTCAACACGACCAGTGAGAGATCAGATGCAAAATGATGTTTTACGAAACACCGTGAACTTTCAAAATCTTGATTGGTATTGAGAATATCTTAAAAGACAACCTATAATAGGTATCATATCGGGTTTCAAACCCATGACCTTAATATTAGCAGACGTAAATATTAGTCACTAGACACTAGTGACTAGCCAAGGCGATATAAAAAAAAAAAAAAATTAAATCGCCAAACAAATAATAAAATATAATTGTCAATGTATAAAAAGGGCACGGGCAATTAAATCCTGTGGATGTAAACATACTTACTGAGTACACAATAAACGGCGACACGAGCGTCGCCACGTACCCGCTGACGTGTATGAGCGAGGAGCCGGACGCGCGCACCGGCGTCGGGAGCAGCTCCGCCGACCATTGAATGGCGGCGTTGTATGACATGTTGATCATGAACCGAGCGAATATTGCTAGCGTTACTTGTGGTATACCTGTGGTTCAGTCATATTGTAATTATTATTTATTTTTATTATTATACTTAACTAGCGACTCATCCTTCGCTTCGCTTCGGGTTTGTCCCTAGACAAAAAGAAATCTATCCCACGGAACCCGTACACTTTTCCGGGATGATATATAGCCTATAACCTTCCTCACTTAACGGGCTATCTAATGCAAAAATAATTTTTCAAATCGGAGCAGTAGTTCCTGAGATTATCGCGTTCAACCAAACAAACAAACAAACAAACAAATTCTTCAGCTTTATAATATTAGTATATATAATAGCAACTTGCTACTATTACTCCCTTCGGACGGCGTGTTGGTTTTGTTACACTGCTTAGAGACATAATCCCATGCAAAAATTCTCTTAAAACTGTCACCAATATTCTAGTTGAAATAAACATACGACAATGTAAATTGAACATTAAAGACAATACTTAAAGTTGTTTTCACAAAAGAAATATTGTCTCTGATTGTATATCTAGTACTTTTTTAGCTACTGTTAGGCACCTAGGAGCGCACTCGAGCAAAGTGACTAGTTCTTTAATATATTTTACTAGTGACTCACCCTCGCTTCGCTTCGGGTTCGTCTCTAGACAAAAATAAATCTATCCCACGGGAACCGTATATTTTTCCAGGATGATATATATATTTATTAAGGCCTATAGCCTTCCTCAATTAACGGGCTATCCAATGCAAAAAGAATTTCTCAAATCGGATAAGTAGTTCCTAAGATTAGCGCGTTCAACCAAACAAACAAACAAACAAACTCTTCAGCTTTATAATAATTAGTATAGATAATACAAAATAACATAATTACCTCTGGGCACAATTGTCGCAACGAGTATTAACAGTCCCGATACAGCCATCGGTCCACATGTCAGCACTCTTCGACCCCATCTGTAAGTTAACCATAGTACATTATTACTATCAAGATTTAAATAAGAAACACTTATAAAATATTTACATGCTGGGGCATTAAGTACCATCTAGTTCCATGGTAAGCTATGAAGCTTGTGTTAAGGATACCAGATAGGTGATACACTACATATATATAACTTTAAATACATACAAACTGAGTCAAACATACGGTCAAAGCATATTACATCACTTTTTATTTTAAAATATTTGTCACGTTTTTTTTTAAAAAACGTTAAGGAACAGAACGAAAAAACCAAATAGTTAAGTACATTCAAAAACAAAATAATAACTTCTAATCAAACTTACTTGTCCAATACAAAAGCCAACAACGTGACCGAAGGTATCTCAGTCGCGGAGGTCAGCGTGAAGGTGATGAAGAAGTCCAGCCCCAATCCCTCAGACATCCTCACGAGCCCGTCAAAAATCACCGCACAGGCCATGTACACTATTACCATAAATATCACCATCTTTCTTAAGGGAGCACTCATGAAGAGATCTTTTACTGATTCATTAGTTTGACGTGTTCGGCTGGCCGATACCTGGAATATTTTTGAGATATGAACGAAAACTTTAAATTAATAACTTAACACCAATAGAACTTTTCTATCGAATTTTAGAATAAACCCACGGAAATGAGTACCTAACCAATTATTTAAGCTGAAAACTTATTATTACTGAAATAAACTGAATACGACGTTATAGTTACTTATACCTTAAAGGTCTTTGAGGTATTACCTACTCATTAAAACTTGGAACAACTCATCTATACATATTACAAAATTGTAACTAAGCCGAATCTATAGTTTTTAGAATTTTTGTCTGTCTGTCTGTCTGTCTGTCTGTTACTGCATCACGGGATGATGATGAAATTTGGTATGACGATAGCTGGTTACCCGGGTCAACATATAGGGTACTTTTTACTGTGGGAAAATATCTCATTCCTGAGTTAAACGTTAAAACGTAACTAAGGTCGAACCCGAGCGGGGCGAGGGTGAGTTGCTAGTATAAAATAAAAGAAAAACTATTCTAGTGTAAGTTAAAAGTTGAGCTACACTTTTAGCTACAATGTCATTATTTAAATTCAGAAATTAAATAAATGTAAACGTAAACTCACAATGAAGTCATCCATAACGTCTTCCGGTATTTTAGTGCCATTGACTTTTTCAAATCTTCTTAACACCTTTACTGCATCATTGACTCTGCCGCGGGATGAGAGCCACCTGAAAGAAGAATTAGATATAAGTTCCTGATACGAATTTGTAGATACTTATATAAAAATATGTCTTCAGATATTTAGCAATTAAATAAAACTATCTTTTCGGACAATTAAAATAAATCTGCCTAAAAATCCGAAAAGATAGTTTTATTTAAAATGTCAAATATTCGCGTAACTCTAAGAAAGTATTATTTACCAACATAAGCCACAATCATCTTACATTTTTTAACAGTATTTTTATGATTTTTTTAACTACAGGTTTGTTTTTAAAACAAACATGGCTTCCTTTGTCTTTTTAACCATTTTAGCTGTATTTTTTGTATGTTACGATTCATATTTTTATTTCCTTAATGAATCTAGCTAGCAAATGAATAGCTCATTAATATATTCAGAATAAAAATAATATATTATTTAAGTTAAAAATATACTCTTAAGGAAAAAATCATTACTTTGAAGTGATTTATTAACTAGTGTTCTAGTAAAACGTAATTATTATTACACTAGCGGCTCAGCCTAATTTCGCTAGGATTCGCCTTTAGGAAAACAAAAACAAATCTTTCCCACGAGAACCGTAAATTTTTCCAGTATAATATAATAATACATATATTCCAGACTAATAATAATAATAATGTCCTCCTGACCGATTCCGGCCATGGCGGCCAACCTCATTGAGACTAGCCAACTGCGCAGGAGATAGTGCACAAGTGTACGTGCAGACACAAGTGCACTCTCTATTCCTGTCACTCTCATACTCCGGTGGGACGACACGAGACACGACCGGTGAGAGTTAAGGCGCAGGACCGACGCGACACTTACTCTCCGAGGCACGGGGGTGAAACACCGCCAACTTCCCAACTCCGGGCTGTTACTGAGGCTTACTATACAGAAAGACTCAATAACTAAAATTGACCCGACCCGGGACTCGAACCCAGGACCTCATGATGTGCAGCCGTACATGCTAGCCACTACACCACCGAGGCATTCCAGACTATAATCTATCTCTGTGCCAAATTTCATCCAGATCCAGAGTAACAAACATCCATACATACTCACAAACTTTCACATTTATAATACTAGTGTAAATACAGATGTAGAAAAAACTCTCTTTTTAAATATGGAATCATTTTAGCAACTCACCTAGCACTTTCAGGGACAGTAAAAGGTACAGCAATAACAATAAGTAATGGCAAAGTTGTAATCCAAAGCAGTTTCCTCCAGTCGCCCATCCAGAGCGCCAGCCACGGCAGCATGAGGCAGCCGCCACCAAAATACAAAGCGATGGAGAGGTTTGCTATCCATGTACGGTATCGAGGTCCCACATATTCTAATACTGAAATATTTTAATGTACATGCGTTTTAGTATATTTTTTATCGACTTCTAAAAAGAAAGAGGTTCTATGATCGTTTGTATGTTTTATGTATGTTCACCGATTTTTTAGAAACTGGATCGATTTAAATTGTATTCTATTAAAATCCATTCGATGTGGTTCTTAAAGTTTTCTTTGACATAGAGTATAAATAAATATGTTGGGACATTAACACACAGCACCATCTAGTTCCAAGGTAAGCTACGAGGCTTGTATTACAGATATCAGATAGTTGATACACTACACATATATAACTTTAAATGCATGCATATTATAAAGTATGTATGTATTTAAACCCTGGAGTACAAATATTTGTGTTCATCACACAAATTAATGCCCCCAGTGGGATTCGAACCCGCGACCGCTGGCGCAGCAAGTAGGATTACTACAAACTGAGCTAAACGTGTCGTCAAACCAAGAAAAAAACATGATTAACTGATATAATCTTACTACATTTAACGAAAAATTGATGTACTAGATTAAGAATCCTGAATCAGTATAATATTGATAATCCGTTGCTGCGTAAAGGATAGACAAACTAACAAACATGTCTCGCATTTATAATATCATTTAAATATTCTAAATTTAAGTAACTGCATGAAAGACGACGATAGCGATTAACTCTAACTTATGTAAATTGTACATAACTCCTAACTTAGGCAAAAAAAAAAAATTTAAACTAGTGAGTCACCCTCGCTTTGCACGGGTTCTTCCCTAGGTTGATTCCTCATACAAACTTTCATCCCCATTTTCACCCCCTTAAGGGAAGATTTTCGGTATAAAAATATCCTATGTCCTTCCCAGGGTCTCAAACTATCTTCTTACCTTTCATCTAAATCGTTATTCGTTACAAACAAAAATATAAATCTTTCCTTTTTATAATATTAGTGTAGATGATTTTCTTTATATATTAAAAAAATATACTAAAATATTATCTTACCTAAAATATACATAACCATAAAGCAACTATCGTAAGCAGTGCCCACTAGGAACCTACAAAATGCGAAATCCCACACTTCCGTCGTGTATATGCTGGCTATACCTCCAATTAACGCCATCAAGTTTGTTCCTGAAATTAATTTCCCATGTGTACCTGGCCTTATGCCTTTTATCTTTGACTAGCGACTCACCCTCGCTTCGCTTCGGGTTCGTCCCTAGACAAAAACAAATCTATCCCACGGGAACCGTACATTTTTCCGGGCCTTATAACCTTCAAAAACCTTCTTCAGTTAACGGGCTATCTAATGCAAAAATAATTTTTCAAATCGGATTAGTAGTTTCTAAGATTATCGCGTTCAACCAAACAAACAAACTCTTCAGCTTTATAATATTAGTATAGATTCTAGAGGCCAAAGGGACATTGAGACAGGTGCGAGATGTATGAAAATGGTCAATAATGAAAATCGGTTTAGAATAGAGAATATGCGTGATTTTTTTAAATTTTTATACAATAACTAACATCGTTATATATTTGTAAAAAAATATCCAGCTCCATAAAAACTAAAATTTAATACCTATAAAAAGAATAAAAAATATCATACCTATACGGATACTTTAAACGCCCGCCATTTCTCGCGCTTGACGTGACGTCAAAGTATATAGAAAAATGACGACTTTGTAGCGACAAAGTCACTTATCTGTTATGATATACTCTGACGTCATATTCGGTCTGACAAATGGCGTGCGTTTCAACTACTTTGAATTTCCCACCTATATTTGCACTTTTTAATAATTATTTTCTTAATCAAAAAGAAATTACATTAAAAAATACTGGTATGGGCTTAATTCAAAAGAAATAAAGATTATGAAAAAAATATTTCACCTTTATTTAAATCACACGCATATTCTATATTGGCATGGCATTATAAGTAGATACTATTGTGAAGTCGGTCAAAAAAAATCCTAAAATCGTTAATTTGATGCCTTTCACATTAATAATAAAAATATTAAACTAGTAAGTATTTCGATTATATCAATGAATTGCGATCGACTTTACGTGTTTTTATATGAGGTACCTATAAGATTATTATAGGCAGTGGTAGCCCAGTGGTAACGCGCTCGCTTGGGAAACCGAGTGAAGCGGGTTCAAATCCCGGGTCTCGCACCTCTGATATTTTCATGTGCGAATTATTTTCCAACATAATTATCACTTGTCTTAACAGTGAAGGAAAACATCGTGAGGAAACCTGCATGTCTAAGAGAAACTAGCAAGTTTTCAAAACACATGTGAAGCCCGCCAACCCCCATTTGGCCAGCGTGGTGGACTACTGCCTGATCCCCTCATACTGGAGGGAGTGTCCAGCAGTGGGACGACAAAAAGGGCTGAAAACATACGAATACAATACCTATAAGATTAGAATTAGAAGAATATTTCTTTAGAGTGAATTGTTTATAACGAGTTGTTGTTTATTTATCTAATTTTAATAAATTCTTACCAACCAAAGCAGGCACTCTGCCATAATAGTCCGCCATCCATCCGAAGAAAATACCGCCAGTGAGAGATCCAGTGAAAAATATCGTTTGTGCGAGGGGAGCATATCCTGCATATTCACACACCCAGCCACGCTGAAAAATTTACATTTAAATCTATACATACTTTACTATACATTATTATAAAGAAGAAAAAAATGTTCGTTTGTACCGAATAATCTACTAACTACTGAACCGATTTAGATAAAATTTGGTAAGAAGTTAGTTTGAAACCCTGGGAAGGTCATAGGATAGTTTTTATCCCGAAAATCATCCATTAAGGGGGTAAAAATGAAGATGAACGTTTGTATGGGGAAGTGAGGGTGAGTCGCTAATAATAAATATTTTGAATAAATAAATATAATGCGGCATATTACTCTCCTTTCTATTTTGTATTATATTATAGTAATCATAAAAGTTAGTTTAATACCAAAATTACGCATTTAGTTAACTTACTATTTGTTATATTGTAGCATGCTATATCTTCAGATATCTCTTCTATTATTCTATTATTCACGCTCGCTTCGCTCGCGTTCGTCCCTAGGTACGGTTTTCCGGTTAGCTATGTTTAGGTATACATAAATAGTAGCTTACTACTCCTAAGATATTCATTTAAATTATATATTATATAGCGATTTACCCTCGTTTTGCTCGGGTGCGTAGGCCGTACGCGGATTTTTTTCATAATTTTAGTGTTTTAAATTTTCTTTGCGGAACCCTGATTCTTTTTCAAAAATAAAAGTTGTCTTAGTTACTCCATATAACATCAGCTATCTGCCAGTGAAAGTCCCGTCAAAATCGCTCCAGCCGTTCCGGAGATTAGCCGGAACAAACAGACAGACAGACAGACAAAAATTGTAAAAAATGTTGTTTTGGTATTTGTACCGTGTATACATCAATATGCATTTAGTAAAAAGCGGTTATTTTAATATTACAAACAGACCCGCCAATTTTATTTATCTGTATAAATGATGTCTACGCGATATATTATTCAATTCGATTTGCTTGTTCAATGGGCCAAGGAGCACTATTTGGGCACGAAATATATTCTTAACTAGCGGTTCACCCTCGCTTCGCTCGGGTTTACCTCTATACAAACAAAAACAAATCTATCCTACGGAAACCGTACATTTTTCCAGGATAAAAAGTAGCCTATGTGTTATTCTGATGTATGAGCTATATTATTGTAAAGTTTTATTAAAATCCAATCAGTAGTTTTATTGCGTGAAAAGGTAACAAATATTTATACATCTATATATCCAGACATCCAGATTCCAGACATCATTTCAGACAAATTTTCGCATTTATAATATTAGTAGGACTCGAACTAATTGTTAGATATTACGTTTACGTTAAGAATTCATTTTGTCACGTTAATAATAATATTTTTGTTGCAAGTTCAAATATTCATCACTTTGACCCTTTAATCTTTGATTCCTCAAATCAAACTACTGATCAGAATTTGAAATTTTTTTGACTAACAGGAAGCTACATTACCGCCAAGTGCTATGGACTGTTTTTTATTCCGGTAAAAATATGTTTACTGTCAAAAATCACAATAACTTTACCTAAAATGGTAAAAAAGCGCTCGTTGAGTTAATATTTTAGCTATTGTTTAAATATATAGGTTTATACTTTATTTATACTCTTTATATCATCTATTCTAATAGTATAATATTGCATGCATAGCTAAGATTCATGATCATTTAAGTACTTGTAAAAATTTAGTTGAATAAATTTAATTTTATTTAATTTGATGTTGAATTCGCCGAATACATTTTATATTCAAATTTAACCTCACCTTTTTACGCGCATTCATGTCTCATACAATGCGAAGGTCAATGTTAGTGATTCAGGGCTAAATAGAAACACGCACGCGAGGGTGATAGTAACCATGGAATAAGTAAACATTGTAATTTTTAGGCAATGGTTGCTCAGAGGTAACATGCCGGCTTGGACCAAGTGATGTGGGTTCGATTCCTGGGTCTAACTTCTGCTATTTCCCAATACGAATCAGTGAATGAAAACGTCGTGCGAAAATCTACAAGTTTAAAAAAACCTAACTAGTTTAACAAGGACATAATATGAAGTTCAATAACCCGCACTTGGCCAGCGTGGTGGACTATGGCCTGATCATTGTATGTAGGAAGACCCATGCCGAACGATAGGACTTTAAAGTGGCTGGATCAATAAAATATTATTGTAAGTTTTTAAATTAAAGTTTCATATTTCAGTTAAAAAGATAATAAAAGTCGATTAAAGATTACGTGGTTTTATTTAGGCATTACATCCTATATCTGTTTCTAGAATGATTTTCATTGTTTGTTACGCAAAAGTGTGAATCATTTGTTTTATCTACAACAATGGCTAATATATTAGCATTTACTGCAATAAATTTGATAAAATTAATAGAAACAAGTCACTTTAGAGTTCAAGAAATAAAAATAAACGGTGCAAATATTATGGGACCTTATTCAATCTTGGATTTAACAAGACGTTATCAGTTTGCAAAATGGCTTCTCGACCATTAAATTTAAAAAAATTATAATATTTATAATGAGAGAGAAAAAAATGATGTTATATTTAAACCCCTTTTTATTTAGTAAACGCTATAAATTACTTCCGTTAATAGAAACGGAAGTCAAAGATTTCCTTTTTTGCCTTTTATACAATTTCAAGCTTTATTTTTGAATAGAATTGGTTTTTGTTGAATTTATTATTATTTATTAAAATATTTAGAGATTTATTATAAAATTTTAGGTACACTAAAACTATCATTAGATATCATTTTTAAACAAAAATGCAGTATTTGAGTATGCGCTAGTGGCTAGACCAAATCAGTCTGATCAGAAGTCAGAAACTAACTACGTTGAATTCATCATATTTCGTTCTAAACTATGGATAAGGTTAACATCTATACAGATAAATAAAATTGGAGAGTCTGTTTGTAATATTAAAATAACCGCTTTTTACTAAATGCATATGGATGTATACACGGTACATAGACCAAAACAATATTTTTTACAATTTTTGTCTGTCTGTTTGTTCCGGCTAATCTCCGAAACGGCTGGACCGATTTCGACGGCACTTTCACTGTCAGATAGCTGATGTTATAGGGAGTAACTTAGGCTACTTTTATGTTAGAAAAAGAATCAGAGTTCCGCGAAAAAAAAAACCCATGAAATTGTGAACAAAGTCCGCGTAGGGCGTACGCACCAAGCAAAACTAGGGTAAATCGCTATATAATTTCAATTAAATGAATATTTTAGGAGTAGCAAGCTACCATTTATGTATACCTAAACATAGCTAACCGTGAAAACGTACCTAGGGACGAACGCGAGCGAAGCGAGCGTGAGTTGCTAGTAAATAAAAAAAAGTTTAAGGGTTGTTTGTGAATATTTCACATTCTCATTTATAAAAGTAACAAATGAATAAACGAAAAAAAATAAATAATAATAAAAATAAATAAACGAAAAAAAATCTGAAAAAAATTTAACCAAATGTTAGGAAAGGATATCCCTATAGGTCACATTGAAAGAGTTCCTATTTTACAAATGTAAGAATAACCTAAACAATTTATTTACGAAAACTACGTAATATATATACATCACGATATATTCTTCATGATACATCACGATTTTACAACTGTAATAAGATACAATGTAATGCAGCAAAGTAATATAGAGTAAATATAGAGGCCAATGCACTTTTATAGTATTACGATGGTGATAAATATTCTAGATATCTTAGATTAACTAACGACCCTGGTTCTGTGACGTGTCGATCTAGAGATTTTTGTCCAAGTCTTGAAACTATGCTTTTCGAAAATTTACGAATCAATTGACATTGTTCGCATACATGCTATTGTCATAGCGTTAGCTACTGCACCATTTCCAGCTTCCGTAATAGATCTATTATTAAAGATAAGTTACTCTTAGTACAACCTTTTTTTTAATGTTGGGAAATGCATTTATACCATCTGTAGACATACAGGTGGTTATGTAGGACTCACCGGCTAGAAAAGTCAGTACTACCCACTAAATCCACCCCCGTCTTAATAGGAGGACATCGCAGGATTGCTTACGCACTCAACCACGATGCTCTGACGGCAGGTTCTGCCGAAGCAGACTACAACAGCCATGGGGTTGCTCCACGGACCATTCTGCTATCAGAGAAGTACTAGGAGCACACCCGTCGATGGGCGGTTGACTCGCATGGTGCAACGCCCACCGACGTGGACCATTTCCCTGTGCTTTTTTTGGCTTCGCGCGTGGCTGAACTGCCGAACGCTAATGAGCCCCCCCACCAAAACAAGGTGAACGCACGTTAGGGGGGGACTCTTAGTACAACCTGGAGGCAGCTTATTTGAACAATTATAATACTTAAGTTAATAGAAATGCTTACCTCACTAACAATCGTTGCGTAAGGAATATCCCCCAATTCGAATTCCCAGCCATTTTTACAAGGAACTACAGGTGAGTCGCTCGGTATACTGTTGTTCACCAATACTTGACTCCAATTCGCGTTGTACATAACACATTTATCCCATTCATCTCCAATTGTTGGTGTCGTTAGATTCCGCCTATAAAATTGAAAACGAAATCTTAAATACTGCTTCGCACGTTTAGTGGTAAATTAACTACTGCAGATCCCGAAGTTCTGAGTTGGTTCCCCAGACACAGGTTCGGACAAAATGTGTCTTGGAGTTTTTCTGCCAAGAAAATGTTGCATCGTCCAGAAATTAATGTTGAGTTCCTTTTTTACATCAAGTAATTTTTTAGTCAAAGAGCAATTTTTAAAAAAAGTAGTAAACAGTGATCCTTCAACTTTATAAAGGAGTGACATACTAAAATAGATAGGGGAAGAAGTAACACAATAAAGTTAGTAGAACGCTAGCCGACTCGCAAGTATGTAAATATTAGTAAATAAATAATTGCTTACCTTAGTTCTACATCCAAATGCTGTAACTCAGGCACTTTGCACCAATGTCTCTGAGGGGTCGCGGTTATAAACATCTGTACGAAATAAACGAAGGCGAAGAAAATGCCGAATGGGGCCATCCCGAGGAATAATAGTTTCTGATAGCGTCCCAGCTCTCCGACATACATAAGTACAGCTTCCAATGCGTCGCTCTCATCATTGCTCTTTTTATTTTTATTTAGATCTTCTTTTACGTCCTGTAACAGAAAAAATAGATTTTTTAACTAGTTTACACATGAAAATTATCCGAAAGGCTTATCTTCAAGTGACTAGTTCATAGTACTATAAGTTCATTAAAATAACATTAATTTGCATGGCAGCCATTTTGAAATTTGCCATCTTGGTTTTTTATTATTTGTTTTTATACCACTGTGAAAATTTCAACTCTCTCCCTATTATGGTTCATGAGATATAGCCCTCTGACAGACGGACGGACGGACAGCGGAGGCTTAGTAATAGGGTTTCGTTGGCACCCTTTGGGTACGGAACCCTAAAAAATCTCTCAATGCTTGAATGAAAATAAAAAATAAGATAATTGTGTTCGCTGTTGCAGGTTAGATCTCGCAAAAGATAAATAATACTTGCCTTTTGATTTTTATCATTATGTTATAGAATCATAATTTGTTATTCCCAAATATTTGTAGATTTGAGACAACAATTGTAAAATAACATTTTATCTATCGATATCGCTGATAGTAAATTAAAAAGATAATATGGGAAATATATCTATACATATTTTCATCTGTTTCTAAATTTTCTATAAGTGAAAACTATTAAAAAGCCATCTTTGTTAAAACCCAGTATTTGAGATGTTTGTCTTGATGAACTCGACATCTGACCATAAAATTTCATCATCTAATCTTAACACGTAGGTACTCGTAATTGTTAACACAAATTTCCTTGTTCTCGACGTATTTTACAGAAACATAAACGAAAAATAATACCAAAAGACGTTTGATTAAGAATTACTTATTTTTAACGATAAAGGTCAAATAATAAGGTTGTTCTTTTAATTATCTCCCCACAGTTTATCTAATATATTTAAACGAGCAATTCTTGTACATTTATATATTTATTTATACCGGCGATCTCGGAAACGGCTAACGATACGGTATGTGGAGGCTTTCGGGGGCGACAAATCTATCTAGATTAGTCTCAAGTCTGGGAAAACGCGTGTTTTCGAGGTTTCATGCGGTTTTCTTTTGCATTATTCTACGTAGAATATGTTCGATAATTTCTTACACTCAGGTATCGTGGTCAAGCGACCAAGGTGCAAGATTAACAATCATAGGTGTGTCCGAGTTCGAATCTCGATCGGATACAAAGTTTTACTTTTTTTTTGTATTTATTCAAGTTTTTAGTTTTTTTTTATCTAAAAAATACCATATAACAAAAAAAAAAACTCCGAGTGAAGCTCGGTCGCCCAGGTACTAAGTATAATATACAAACTATAGAAAAAAATCATTAACAGTAGTATTTCCATTGGTTATGGGGGTAATTTTACTCAAAGCTATCGATACATACGAGTATAATAAATCTGTTGAGGTCGATTACATAGAAAAAATTGCTAAAAACCGAGTCAGGTGGATGTAAGAAGAATAAAAACTTTTTAGAAAAAAATAAAAACCGATTTCAAAAAAGCACTAAAAAGTAAAAAATAACTGATTGATAGTTTATAAATGACGGGGTTCTGAAGTAACAAACATAAAAAAATACAGTCGAATTGAGAACCTCCTCCTTTTTGAAGTCGGTTGTAAATAGAACAAATCCAGTTTTTTTTTAATTTTTTGGTTTCTCTGTTTGTCAGTTTGTACGAGCTAATCTCCGAAACTGTTGAACCGATTTTAATGGAATTTTATATGGTAATAGCTTATATCCCCGGTCAACATTTTAGATACTTTTCATCGCGGAAAATTGAATAGTTCCCGTGGGATAGTTAAAAAACTATAGTAACTTATACAGCTTAGTACACAAAAACTACTGATTGGATTTTAATGAAACTACTATAAAGTAGTTCATACGTCAGAATAACAATTAAGCTACTTTTTATCTCGGAAAAATGTACGATTCCTGTGGGATAGATTTTTTTGTTTGTCTAGAAGAATATATTTTGTGTCCAAATAGTGCTCCTTGGCCCATTGAACAAAAGGATTGAATTGAATGAATTGTAATACATACACGCGAAGACTAATAGAAAATTTTGTATCTTCCACTTTTCCCGATTTAAAACCTTAGTGTGGAATAATTAAATTTTAAGTGATTTTGGAAGAAAAAAAATGATTACTTTTTAAGGGATGCGTAGTGTACCTTATTAAGAAGTAATTAGCACCGGTTCTTAATGACCTATATATATAAAGTTTTCCTTGCTAGAGTTAAAAATTTGACATACATTTCATACAAATTATGTCAAATTCCTATCGATAGTAAGGAAAACCGTAGACATATAGGTTATTGATAACAACCATAAATCAGTCAAAAAGGATATTGAGTGAAAGTTAAAATTACGGTTAAGTACTTAAAAGATTTTCAATTTAAACGTCGAACCGATCTTTAATTTAAATATGGCGTTTTTCATTATAAGATGAATTCATTCTGTTCTTGCTGCAATAGAAAATTATTTAGTGAATGAGTCTTTTATTTAGTATATGGTCAGTAAACGACATGACCATACGTCTTATGTCTATATATGGCGAAGCATCAGATGTGCGGAGAAAGCAAAAACATTATTGTCTACATAAAAGCGGAGTGTCTGGTTAAGTCACTTAGTTATAGGTGAAAACAGGACACTGGGAAATGCTATCTTTTACATATCCTTATGCGATAAAGCTTTATGCTATTTTCTAAGTATTCCTTAAAAATTAAAAAGATAAAATCATATTTCTTTAAAAAAATAGTTGTGTATGAATTTGTTCGGACCTTCTTTTATTGATAGGTCTTAGGTTCCTGATAAAATGTTATTTTTATAGCCAAACAATAAGTGATACATTAGTTATATCTTATATGCAGTCCAAAATAAACGTTTACTAATACTACACCTTATTTTTTTTAAATATAATAAGTTAAATGGGATGGAATATATTTAAATATAAAAAAATGCCATTTATGTATAAAAAATATTTTTATCGTAATTAAAACTAAAAGTCATTCATTACATAATAAAACATGTAAATGATTTTTTTCAAAATTATTACAAAATGAATATATGTATATTTATTATTTTTTTCATTCTTAAATATAAGATAAAGTCAAAATACCTCAGTATCCTTCCGATCTGTCGATAAATCATTAAGAATCATTTTCTCTCACATGAATTCTTTTAACTTGACGATTTTTGAACGCAATCAATACATTTAGGCTTTACTACGAGTATATGGTTCTAAATGTGATTAGCAACTGAATGTTGATGTAGTATTGCGGACATATTTACGTGTAGCGTGATAAAAACTATCTAATCTTATCACCATAGTTTAGGGAGACCATTGAAAATACTTTGTTAAGCTGACATTGACAACTGATTGGTGAATGCATTAAAAATCATTAAGCAACAGTAAGAGTAGAAAATGGTTAACTTTTCTGCCGGGACTTCTCAACAGAACTGTATTCGGAGACGACGGACGAACTGAAAATGTTGATATGTTAAAATAGTATTGTATGATACTTTCTTAGAATTACGCAAATATTGGCATTTTCAATATGTGTAAATGATTGTAATAAGTATATAACGCCTTTAAGACGTCTAAAACCTTAGTCTCTCCTGTGACCATGATTGATGTAAAGCATTCGTAACGTCGCGTCGGGAACCAAAGTCAAAATAAATTGGCGAAATAATCCAAAAAGATAGTTTTATTTAAATTAGTATTGTATGTTAATATATGCAGTTTTTTTAGCGCCCCACTGCTGGGCACGAGCCTTCCCTCAATACTAGGGGGAATCAGGCCATAAACCAACACACTGGCTAAGTGCGGGTTGGCGGACTTCACATGTTTTTCGAAAACATACTAAGTTCTCTCAGACATGCAGGTTTTTTTCGTGATGTTTTCCTTCATCGTAAGACAAGTGGTAATCATATTGAAAATAACGATGTTAAAATAGTAGGAGAGGTAGTTTATTTGTTTCATTGCAATTTTATTTTAGAATGAGACATTATTTCCGAGTTGCTGGTAGAAAGATAAAAATTAAATAAAAAATTTAACCACACAATAAGTGTGTATAAGTACTAATGTTACATAAAGAATTTAACTTTAAATTAGAATTATTTGTTAAAATTTTCTTAACTATATCAGAATAACGTTGTAAATTTAGGGAGGACATAATTTTCCTCACTTAAACTCTAATTTTTACGTCCTGAATCCTGGCTAACTTAGCCAGCCTAACTTCACTCAGAAACGCAGAAGTTTCCTCGGAACTTCTGCCGGAACTGCCTCGCATTCTAGGATTACGTGGATGACTCATTCTTCAGCACTGAAACATCCTAAGCACAGAGGACTCTCAGTCCAGCCGGTACTAAATAAGTGTTTGTTTAAGTAACAATGACCCGTAATTGTCCCTATTATTATTTTTAGGTTGGCTTTGTTGAGACTTAGTAGATGTTTTGTCAGTCGCAGCTTTACTGCAGGCAATGCTAGTTTAGATTGCCTGCATTGTGTGGTTAGCGACCGTCTATGGTTCAATAGTTCTATAGATTTTTGGCGGATCCAGGTTCGAACTTGTGAGAAAGGTTGGGAAAGAAGTGGATACGGGCCGACCACTCTCATCTCAGATTTTCTCTTTGCAAGTTCATCTACTGCATTATTACCGAGAGATCCATATGTTTTTTAATGTGCAATAAAGAATATATATTACTAGTTTGCAGTTGGTTTCAGAATAACGTTATTAATATACATTTCATTTATACTAATTCAGATAATATTTCAAAAGATATTTTCTAGCGATTACTTGGAATAAATTATATAAATCTACTATTATTACTTAACACATATCTTTTACTAGCGACTCACGCTCGCTCGCGTTCGTCCCTAGGTACGTTTTCACGGTTAGCTATGTTTATACATAAATAGTAGCTTGCTACTTCTAAGATATTCATTTAAATTATATAGCAATTTACGTTAAGTACGTACGTTATTGCGTACGCCGTATGTTATCATATTTTTTTCGCGGAACCCTGATTCTTTATCTAAAATAAAAGTAGCCTAAGTTACTCCTTTATAACAGCAGCTATCTGCCAGTGAAAGTCCCGTCAAAATCGGTCCAGCCGTTTCGGAGATTAGCCGGATCAAACAGACAGACAGACAAAAATGGTAAAAAATGTTGTTTTAGTATATGTACCGTGTATACATCTATATGCATTTAGTAAAAAGCGGTTATTGTAATATTACAAACAGACACTCCAATTTTATTTATCTATATAGAATAGATATATAGATTAGTCATCACCCTTATCGACATTAATAATGTAATTATTAAATATCATATTCGATAGTAAAACCGATTGTTATGTTATGTTAATATGAATAGATGCTTATTCTAAACGAATTTATATTATTACATCTACCTTTTATAAATAAAATGTAATATTATTTCATTCGTAAGCGCAACGCTGGTTATCGGTTGGACGATATATATTTTTTTTATTTTTTTTTTATGGGATTCAGTGACAAACGAGCAGACAGACCACCTGATGGAAAGCAGCACCTGTCGCCCATAACACCTACGGTTCATGCACTTAGGTTTTAAGTAACAAAAATGCAGAACCACAGGTGCGTTGTCACTGTGAGGACTAAGATGATATGCCTCTTGCCTGTAATTGCGCTGGCTACCTTATCCTTCAAACCGGAACACAACAATGCAATCATTGTTGCTTGGCGGCAGAAATAGATAGATTTGGCTTATTTCTTTTTAAAATTTTCATAATGGTCCGAATAAGATTTATACGGACAATAAAATTGGGAAGTGTGCCCGGAAAATTATGAAATCTGGGTAAAACTAAAAGTTGTCTTCTATATGACATTTATTTGATCTCAAAGATTATGCACAAAATATTGTTTAGACAAGACTAGATGTGTCAGGTCAGCTAGTATATAATAACTCAGCCTCTTTAACTCCTTACTACTGGGCACGGGCCTCTCCTCAACTTGTGGGGTATTGGCCATCATGTTCACTAAACTAGGCTAGGATTTTAAACGTATTTGGAAACTATTAAGATTCTCTTAGACAGGCAGTTTTTCTCATGATGTCTTGCTTTACCTTGTTAGCAAATGATAATTATATAGAAAATGATTCGCATGTGAAAATTTCAGAGGCGCGTAAACGGGGTTTGAAACCGCCGGAACAAACAGACAGAAAGACAGACAGACAGATAAAAATTTTAAAAATTGTGTTTTTTTTCAAATACCGTATATAATTCCATATGCATTGAGTAAAAAGCTGTTATTTTGACATTACAAACAGACACTTCAATTTTATTTATCGGTATAGATAAGAAAATAATGTTTTGAATGAATGAAAATACATAATAATCTTCTTCATTGGATTAAATTTAAAAACAAAAAATTTAAATTATTTTTTTATTGTCGAAACATGCAAACGAAGACGTAAACGGACGCTAGATAGTTCGAATAAACGTACCTAAAGTAAATACAATATCTACCTAGCTAATGATAAAAATACTAATTTCTCTTCATCATCAAAATCGTGATTTTTAGTGGTAGATACCATGAACATATCTAAAGCATATCTAATTCTAATCATAGTTTTAACTAAGACTCCTTTGAAACAACGGGAACATCCAGGTTAGAATGGTTGTATTATTTTTAAGGAAGTTGTATATATTTTTGATACGGCTGACAAATTAGTCAACCGTTGTTAAAGGTTAACATGCATGATAAAGAACTCGTTTAAGGTCCCAACTCTAAAAAATAGAAGGTATATTGTAAAAAGCAAATCTAAATTAGTAACTACTAATTAACAAGCTTGATAAAAATAGCAATGATATTGCAAAAAGAGTGTCTAATTACTCAATTACGCCTTAGTTTTAAATTTCTAACTATTGACTAACCCTCGCTTCGTTCGGGTTCGTCCCTAGGTTGCTTACGAAAACAAAATTAATTAATTAATTTGGTTTTAATTTTTTTTGGACCCTATTTTATTTTTCTAAAATAAAAGTAGCCTAAGTTACTCCTTATTACATCAGCTATCTGCCAGTGAAAGTCCCGTCAAAATCGGTACAGCCATTTTAGAGATTAGCAGGAACAAACAGACAGACAGACAGACAGATAAAAATTGTAAAAAATGTTGTTTTGGTATATGTACCGTGTATACATCCATATGCATTTAGTAAAAAGAGGTTATTTTAATATTACAAACAGACACTCCAATTTTATTTATCTGTATAGACTAGCAACCTACCCTGGTTTTACTTACCTAGTTATAAAATAACAAGAATATAGGTATATTGTACAATCATATTATATACCTTCTATAATGTACATCTCTCCGTACATGCATACATATATAGTTACACTTATATACACAATCTCAAATTGTTCGACTACGACTTAAGCGCCACCTATCTATACTAATATTATAAAGCTGAAGAGTTTGTTTGTTTGTTTGTTTGGTTGAACGCGCTAATCTCAGGAATTACTAATCCGATTTGAAAAATTCTTTTTGCATTAGATAGCCCGTTAACTGAGGAAGGCTATAGGCTATATATCATCCCGGAAAAATATACGGTTCCCGTGGGATAGATTTGTTTTTGTCTAGGGACGAACCCGAAGCGAAGCGAGGGTGAGTCGCTAGTCGTTCATACTTAGATACCTACATAGTACCTGGGCGACCGAGCTTCGCTCGGAGTTCTTGAAAGATTGTATATTTTACATTAAATGACTAAGTGTTACTGAGACAGTTGTATAGATGTCGCGATAAAAACAATTTTCTTTTTAATTTGGCTTAAAAATAATTTTACTAAGTGTTACTGACAGAGTTGTATAGATGTCGCGATTAAATTTTGCGTAGAATAATGCATAAGAAAAACGCATGAAAACTCGAAAACACGCGTTTTCCCAGACATGTGACTAATCTAGATCAATAATTTTCGCCCCCATATACCAAATTTCAGCAAAATCGTTAGAGCCGTTTCCGAGATCGCTGGTATAAATAAATAAATAAAGATATAAATATACAAGAATTGCTCGTTTAAATATATAAGATTACTACAACAGAAGCCATTGCGCGTCCGCAAACATTTATCGCAACGTGGACAAAATTAGTGGGAGAGCTTGTGTTTCACCTGAATGTATGTATGATTGATCTTACCCTCCCCTCCCTCGTAACTACTAAACGGCTTGCGGTTGGAATCGTCTTGTTAATGTGCGTGTTATTTAATTTAATTTAATCATTTTTATTTCAGGCAATATTTACAATAAGATCTTAAATATGTAAACAGAGGCCCATAGAATATATACCTTAAAAACTAACATATATATATATATATATATATATATATATATATATATATAGTATATATATATATATATATATATATATATATATATATATATATATATATATATATATATATATATATAACACGAATACGCTATAGGTATATTATATAAAAAAAATGCCGTATTTCAGGCGCGGATTTGTGTGTCTTAATTTTTTGTACAAATCTATACCTATTAATAATAATTTGAGATAAGAAATTGTGAAATAAAATTCCAAATTTATAACTGGCCAAAACTAAAAAAGTGATAAAAAAACCCACTGCGTAAAATGCTAACTAAGAAGAAAGTAACATGTAAACGAAACAAAATAGTAGTGATAGTAATATAGGTACAGTCAGACACATACACGCAGTTAGACTTGCAACAAGTATAACATCTTACTAATATTAATAAATGTGAAAGTTTAGATGGATGTTTGGATGTTTGTTACTCATTCACGTCAGAACGGCTGAACGGATCTGGATTAAATTTGTATTGTATTGTATTCAGCCCTTTTTATTGTCCCACTGCTGGGCACGGGCCTCCCTACACTACGAGGGGGATCAGGCCATAGTCCACCACGCTGGCCAAGTGCGGGTTGGCGGACTTCACATGTCTTTCGAAAACTTGCTAGGTTCTCTCAGACATGCAGGTTTCCTTACGATCTTTTCCTTCACCGTAAGGCAGGTGGTAATCAAGTTAGAAATGATTCGCACATGAAAATATCAGAGGTGCGAGACCCGGGATTTGAACCCGCTTCACTCGGTTTTCCAAGCGAGCGCGTCACCGCTCGGCTACCACTGCCCTGAATTAAATTAGTGTATTAAATTTGGCACAGAGATAAATTATAGTCTAGAATAGCATATAGGCTAACTTATCATCTAAGAAAAATGTACGGTTCCCGTGGGATAGATTTGTTTCTATTTACTAAAGGCGAACCCGAGCGAGGGTGAGCCGCTAGTATGTAATAAAATGTTACATTTAAATTGCGATGTAGTCAAAAATATTTTATTATTTAAGTAAGCACGATTACGCCACCGCATAACCGTTACACCTACCTTAGTCGCCAAACGCTTTGTACATTGTGTTTAGTTTGAACAAACATTTATTCGGTATTCGGTTAAAGTCAATAAATATTCAACAGCAAAGTATCAAGAGATTAAAAAAAAATTATAGTTTAAGCTAATCTCTTATTTCCTGACTAGGTATATAAAATTTTATATAAATTCAATACTCAGACCATAATATGTTGATTTCCTACTAAGTACTTATCTTAATCAAAATGTAATTTCAATTAATGCAAAAATTTTCCTAGTTAATTCTGAAATTTAGCTCCTAAATAAAAAAAAATTAGCTCTTAAACTATGAGAGTAAAATTTTTACGATACGCGCGCACACCGACAGCCAAAAAGCGACATGATGAAGGTAGCTGCATTCCTTTTACAAACAGAGAGTTGTGACATGCGGGATGAAATCTTTAGCTATTTTTGTTCTGTTACGTCAAAGAAGTGCAACTTCTTACGTGCGTACATAAGTACAAACAAACGGTTTTTTTTAAAACTAGAAACCCACTAGGAAATCTTATTTCGGGATAAGTCGTATCATTTTCACCGCATATTCTTCTCAACTATGAAAATGCTATATGTTAAAATTTATCAAACCCCAATTTCCGTTAAAAAGTGTAGAGATTTTTTAAATGTGATTTCCAAAAAATTTCCAAAAAATTTCTATATGCCTGTGAAAACCCCGTTAAAATCAATTTAGGCATTCAAAAAAATAACTGATAGCTCTGAAAATTACTAGATTTTGAATCACGCAATTGGGTATAGAAGTTTCTAACGACGAAGGAGAGCTCTAAATGTAAAATTTTTGAAAATTCATCTTCTAAATAGGTATATATAGTACGTAATTCTTGAATTTTTAGATAGATTCTTTTTTTTTTTGATAGTATATATATTTTGTGTCTGAAATATAAAGCATTAAAATATAAAAAAAATATGTTAATTGTCAATAAACCATAAAAAAGTGACGTTTTCTTCACGTTTTCATGAACCTGACGCACAGATTTCACAGATAATTACCAAAAGTAAACAAAAGATGGATGTATGCCAGAAGTTCGAATGTTCTTAAAATATGCGTGGATAATAGCACTTTATTTCGTTTCTGTAGTAAACAAATAAACTTTAACTCAATATTTTGTGAAAACAAATAAAATAATAAGTAGTAATATACAAACAGTCTAAATCATTTGTTATGTATATATAATTAAGTATACTTGTAATTTTCTTTATTGTTAAGCTTTTACTTTTTACTAAATAATGATTAAAAAATAAATAAAAAAAACAGTCTAATATGATATACATATGTGTATTAAATGCGAAAGTTTATTTTATTTGTTCATATTTGTTCAATTAACACTAAAAAGTAAAACCTAACTGATTTGTAGTTTTCATTTACTATAGACCTAAAGAAGAACCTAACCTAACCTAACCTAACCTAACCTAACCTAACCTAACCTAACCTAACCTAACCTAACCTAACCTAACCTAACCTAACCTAACCTAACCTAATCATATATGTATTTTCGAAATCGGTGTGCTTTGATTTGTATCGGCTGGCACCAAATAACGTAATTTTCTTATATAATTTGCCTTACCGAACGTAACCGGAACGGAACGGAAGGTACTGTAACCGGACCGTAACCGTGCCGTGACCAGACCGTCACCGGACCGTGACCGGGCCGTAAACGGACCGTGACATTGGACCGTGACCGGACCGTAACCGGACCGTTACTGGACCGGAACGGAACGGAAGAGAAGAGAAGACGTCAGACGAAGAAGACAGACGAAGAAGGAAGGCGGTGAAGAAGGCGAAGAAGACAGGCAAAGAAGATTGGCGAAGAAGACAGTATTTTTGTTAGGTATACGAGTTGTACTCTCTCCTTCTAACTTTGAAAAGATGGAGTAGAAAAATGTGCAAAAAGTTGCGGTAGTGGAGCTTTATATAATAGTACCTGGGCGACCGAGCTTCGCTCGGAGTTCTTGAAAGATTGTATATTTTACATTAAGTTACTGAGACAGTTGTATAGATGTCGCGATAAGAACAATTTTCTTTTTAATTTGGCTTAAAAATAATTTTAAATTAAGTGACTAAGTGTTACTAAGACAGTTGTATAGATGTCGCGATTAAATTTTGCGTAGAATAATGCATAAGAAAAACGCATGAAAACTCGAAAACACGCGTTTTCCCAGACATGTGATTAATCTAGATCAATTTTTCGCCCCCGAAAGCCCCCATATACCAAATTTCAGCAAAATCGTTAGAGCCGTTTCCGATATCGCTGGTATAAATAAATAAAGATATAAATATACAAGAATTGCTCGTTTAAATATATAAGATTATTTATAACATAAAGCCAAAATTTTTTTTTGTAGTCTGAACGCGGGTGAAACCGCGGGTTCTGCTACTATATGTAAAAAATTTAATTCAGTTAATTTAGCAGATTCATTTTTAATGTACTCGAAGTTCGTGGCAGACACGAGATCTGTGATTTTTTCTCTAAGATTAATTGGAAGGTTATTAGGTTTTTATATTTATTTTCTTTCTTAAGTTAGTGTCTTATTTTTTACATTCGACTAAATAAAATAAAAATCAAAAAAAAAATAACAATTCAAAAATATTTTTATAATATATCGACACTTCTTAACCCTAACGTTTTCTAGAAAAAAGTGCTAGTTAGCGATAAGAATTGAAACCGCTTTTTGTGACTCATACGTATTTATCATGCTAATATTATAAAGAGGAAAAGTTTGTAAATTTTTGAGTTTGTTTGTAGGAAGTAATCTCTGGAACTACTGAACCGATTTAGATGAAACTTGGAAAGAAGATAGGTCAAGGGATAGTTTTTTTCCCAAAAATCATCCCTTAAGAGGGTGAATTTGGGTATGAAAGTTTGTATGGGAAATCTACCTAGGGACGGACCCGAGCGAAGCAAGAGTGGGTCGTTAGTATTTTATATCTATACATATAATAACACTATAGCTGATCGTTGTCTGTACATGGAAGATAATTGAGAAAATCTTTTATTGGGGGTCTCTATTAACGCAATTAACAAGAATTTTGTCTGTTTGTCTGTGCGCTTGTTCGCGCTAATCTCAAAAATTTTAATAACTATTGTAAAAAATATTTCATGTGTATATTTGATGATATTTCGCTAAGATACTGTTTTATTATACGAGTATGTATATGTAACCACTACAGATTCAATATCTAATGTTTAATTCTTCAAGAATCAGTTACGTAGATATAATAAGAATACATTATAAAACAATAGATTATCTACATAATACTGATTAATATTCGGTATAAGTCGGATCCAAAATATATTCACGAACGATGAACTGCGCACTCGCTATAACGGGCTTTGATACTTGAGCTTGATTTATTCCATATAATATGAAACATACTGTATTATTTACATGCAACGCTTTGCCAAGAGCTTATATATTTTGCTATCCATTAGTTTGAATGGTATCTTTTAGTTATGATTTACTCTATCAGTTCTTTTATATTAAAAGTTTAAATATAAATAAAAATTTAAAATTTAAATTGATAAGCTATTCAAAAGTTTTAACCATCATTTTTGACAAAGCCAGAAATGCCATTTACCGAAGTATATCTCTTATGGTAACTGCGTTCCATGGTTAGTCATAGGTATCAAGTGACTGACTGACTGACTGGCATAAAATTAAAATCAATAAAAAATAATAGGTAAACCCCGAAGTCCTAGTGTACTTATTAAAAAACAGTCTAGTGCGATTCGCACGCCAGTGCCAAGTTTCGTACCCTCAGTGGGCGAAATTCAACCATAATCATTATATAAAAAGAACAAACTGTTTCCAAAATTTTCTTATACATAAATAAATATGTTGGGACATTAACACACATCACCATCTAGTTCCATGGTAAGCTACAAGGCCTGTGTTATGGATACCAGATAGTTGATACACTACACATATATATCTTTCAATACATACATATTATAAATATAAACACCCATGACTGGAGTACAAACATTAGTGCTTATCACACAAACGTATCCCTCAGCAGGACTCGAACCCGCGACAGCTGGTGCAGCTAGTAGAGTCACTACAAACTGAGCCAAACGTGTCGACAAATTCATAACACTAAAACTTCCTAATAGCTACTAAAAAAAAGGATAGAAAATCAGCTGACAAACAAGAGAAAATGGTACTGAACTATTTTGTCTTTGCCAATTTATACATATGTACCTATATATAGGTATATTTATGCTACGGTACTTCAAACTCATTATTGATTAGACCCAGATAAAACCCTATCATTAGGCTTCCGTTGTTTTTCGTTCGTAACGGAAGCACAAAACAGAATATACGCGAAACTTTTGTTTGGGCTATAAAACAAAGCCAATAAATATGTAAATTAGCGATGTACGAGTCGTATTCGTGATAAGCGCCTAAAAAGGAAATTTATTACATTCTATGTGATTAGTAAAATTAAATGGTAATAAGTCATTGAAGTTTCATGGTCACTGACAATATTATTGTGATGAAAAGCGGGGCTATTTACCACTTTTAGCGCGCACTTTTGAGAGTTCCTGATATTTTGGTACTGTTACAAGCGCCATGGTCACGGGTATACTGGCGTGCGTCGTGACTATGGCCGTGACAGTGCCGAAATATCGGGAACTCTCAAAAGTAAGTGATAAAAATGGTAAATATGCCGCATTTCATCACAATAATAAATGTTAATAGTTATTTTATTCCTATATATAGATTACATATATACATATAAACCACATTGTTAAGAATGACATTTTGCAATACACATTTTAGGTCAAGTGAAAACATCGACCTACACAACAGTGAAACATCTGTATTGTATGAATTAATAAGCAATTGTATAAAAGCTCCACCCATAACATTGAATACTTTACCATCTAGGCCTTTAAGATAACAATAACATACACTAACATTACTACATATTTTACTAGATACTTATTCCCGCTTCCCTCGGATGCTTAAAAGTAGCTTATGTGTATTACTATCTATTAGTGTACTAAATTTCTCACCCCACTTCGGTGGGCGGTGTACCATGCCGGTTGCTCCTGGTACTTCTCTGATAATAGAGTCTGCTTCGGTAGACCTGCCGTTGGGGCATCGTCGTGGTTGAGTGCGTAATCGATCCTGCGACGCCCCATTAAGACGGGGGAGATTCGGTTGGGTTTTAGTGGGTAGTATTGGTTTTTATAGCCAGTGAGTCCCACGTAACCACCTGTATGTACACAGGTGGTATGCGTAAATGCGTTTCCCGACATTAAAAGACGATACAGTGAAGGATATTAAATTTCTGATATAGATATCTATGAATAGAAACATTATTAATATTTTAGTGGTCTAGTGACAAGCTGCTCAGTGTTGGGAAAATGACGATGTTTGACCCCATGTCTCGGAGAACACATAAAATGTCGGTCCTGCGCATGATTTATCACCGGTCGTGTTGGGCTCAACTGTAATAATTCATTAGTACACAATTTCAAGAAGCCACCTACACCGAATATAATATAATAGAAGCACATTTAAGTTTTAAGCTTAAGAAACGTACTAATCCGTGGTCGTTGGCTTTTTTTAAAAACTTGAACATGGCGATATATTTTTTGTACATCTGTCAACAGCGTTTCGTATTAACAATAGTTATTTTTCAAGGCTACCAGTCTTTTATCTTAATTGCATTTCATGCCATTAATTTTCTACATGTCACTAAGTTTTTTCTAATACCAAAAAAAATTTAAGCCAAGAACACGTCAAAAATTTTGCACGGTCGTCAATGTTTTCATTAGGCACGCTGTCGTAGCCGTGTCGCGCATGTCTATTTTACTGTCGGGCTTGACATAAAATTATATTACTTAGGTACTCTTAGCAGCCATAAATTCTTTGTTTATATGTCTGTAGGAATAAAGTTTTATTATTTGATATCATCGTTATTAATACCATGATCGTAGCAATTGTTTAATTTTTTAATCATTAGATGTACCTACGCCTTACTTACTCGTGTCTCGTAGTCGTAGATGTGAGATGAGTAAGTTCACAAAGAAATTCGGGAATGTACAACTTTTATAAAACTAAGTCTAACAAGTGATCGAATTCCGTTTTTAATCTTGAATAAATAGTTATCATAATGTCACTGATATGCTAAAATAAAAATAGGCATAAGTAAGTATAGATAATTATGTCGCACGTATCTTCATAACGTACTCGTACTCGTACTTGCTATATTTTGTTATCTGTTTGTTACCAATCGGCCTAAATATAAGAGTATGATAAAGCTATATGTTATTTGGTATAATGGCTTTATGAAATACTAGCAACACACCCTCGCTTCGCTTAATCTATCCCACAGGAACCGTATATTTTCCGGTATAAAAAGTAATCTATGTGCTATTCCAGACTATAATCTATTTCTGTGCCAAATTTCATGCAGATCCGTTCAACTATTCTGGCGTCATTGAGTAACTAACATAAATCCAGACGACAACACGTTTGGCTCACAATCTGTTTGTAATGACTTAATGTAATGTACTTGCTGTGCCAGCGGTCGCGGGTTCGAGTCCCGCTGGCGCATTCGTTTGTGTGATGAGCACGAATGTTTGTACTCCAGTCATGGGTGTTTAGTTTATATTTATAGTGATTCCTTATTTATGTGTTTGTCTCTGTCGTGACGCATTTCCGTTTTATCGAGTTTTGAAACACAACGTTTTTAAAGAAGTTTCACTTAAAAAACACAACACCGCGAAACGTTGCCATGTATTGTAAAATAATATATGTCAAAGATGTATTTTTATTTATGTGCATATATGATAAATTACTGATTTGTTTTGTTAAGGAAACTAAACAATAATGTTGTGGAAAAGTAATTACTCTTAATGTATTCTTCAACTGTTGTGTACTAAACATACGTGTAAGAAAAATGGATTTAACTTGATATCTAGTATATAGTATTATGTGATCTGTGTTGATACTAATTTACAAAAAAATAAAAAACCTTAACCAAATTATATTGTTTATGGAATTCGGAGGGAAATATACATCATCGTGTAACCCAATCTAGGCTATTTTTTATCGACGTATCAAACAGACAAAAGGAGCAGGGAAAACCCATCGATAAAAAATTACTTTGGCATAATATCAATGTAGCCATAGTCAAAAGCTAAGTCATGAAAAAAATAAAATAAAATACCTGTTTTGAACTTTGACCATGACTTTACAGATGTAAAGTTTTATGCGTTTTTTTAATTGTAACAATAACTGTTAACTAACAATTACTGTTTTAATTGAACTTGTAATTATAACAACGGTACAAAGGTAAGTCTTATATATCGCTTACAGTAAGTATCAATGTAAATAGCTATACCTACTAATATTATAAAGAGGCAGAGTTTAATTGTTTAAACACTCTAATCTCAGAAATTAATGATCCGATTTAAAAAAATATTTTTGCATTGGATAGCCAGTTTATTGAAGAAGGCTATAGGCTATATATCATATAGTATATAGTCTATCTATTCCATACTTAGAGTTAACGTACCTAGGGACGAACTAGTGATATTATTTAAGCTTATTGATTTGTTTGTTGCTTATTTTATTTAGTTTTATATTGTTTTGACCGTTTTCAAAGAAAACAGAGATAGATATGAACAATAAAAATATGAATGTAGGATATTATAAGTTATAAATTAATGACAGAAACTTAACATAAATATACCTATATACATTTTAGTAAATTTATTTAATACTTGGTTTTTAAAGTACCTATATACATAAATAGCAAATAGAAGAACTCTTTTCGTTCTAAGAATACAAATGTTAAATTTTATCTCAGAATCTTGTGACCTCATTGACACAATGACGAACGTAATTCGTTACCTGCGAAGTACCTACTCTTGCGCCTGTACCTAGCAATTTTCCTTGTATATTATGTAGGAGTAGGTACTAGTAACTTAATCTGGCTTCGCTCGAATCCTTGGTAGACTTTTGCCTTTATAATATTACGACTTGCACTCCTTAGTTTGGCGACTTGATTACACTTTTTCTTTGCTTTTTGATATATATGAAATTTATGTATGTATATATTATACAAAAGATAATGAACTTTATCAAAATTAACTAAACGATAATGCATATGGACGCGTATAGCAATATTATTTTATATGAAATATCGATATATCATATACTGTTGGTTAATAGATGCTGTACAACCAACTCGCCCCGGCTTAACTCGGTTGTTAGTTGCAACTTGCAACATTAGGTATCTACTTACTTTAAGATTATTTTATTGAAGTGAACCTTCTTAGCGCACATAAGACTAAAATTTTAAGGTCGCGTCACGAGAAATCGTCATGAAAAACCGTCACGGTTGCAACAGTAACCGCTTGCATTAGGTTGCCATAGTAACCATATCATACTCTTTTCGCTGCTATCTTCAAAGATTACTAATTTTACTATTTGTTTTCAAATATGCAAAATATTTATAACTAGCAGCTCACCCTCGCTTCGCTCGGTTTCGTCACTTAGAGTACATGCGATAGATAGAAAAAGATAAAATATTATTCTCTCCTCTTCGTGTGATATTCGTTTAAATCATATTTTTGTCAGAGTGTAAAATTAAAAGTTTTTATCAGTCTTCCAGATTCGAAATATAAATAACCTATGAAATTTCACTTCTAACATATTTCCAAAGATTTTTTTTTTATTAAATTCGTCAATGACTCACATTTTCTACTGAACTCAAAAGGCAAGTATTGTTTATGGTCATACATTTTTTTACATTTTGACCTATGATAAGTTAAGGTTTACCTACAACAATATTATTGTTCCACAGCTTTATTGAATAAAAAGTCTCGATTGAACTATATATAAGTATATTTTTTTTATACTAATGAAAAATTTTCATTTCAACATTTACATACATATTTTCATTGAAAATATGTAAATGTTCTTTATATGTATGTTTTCAATGAAGTTTCATTTAATTTCCCATTTTGGAAAAAGAATATCGTTCTTTTATTCTGAGAGGCATTGGATTTTTTGTATATACAAAAAATCCAATGCCTTTCAGACTTGTATATATGCCAATTACAAATGCTTGGCTTAGCTTTGGCTTTGCTTGGCATATGCCAATTACAAATTATTATGGTTAAAAAATTAAAGGTAGGAATGTTACTATTTATGCAAAACCCACAATATTTTTAAATCCATGCTTTTATTGACAATAAAACACTATCATCAAGAATCTTACATTTGTATTTAAGTGTGAACATACATTTTTATGATTTTACAATTGAAATCATGAAGGACACAGATTAAAAAGATCTTTACGTTTTTAGAGGTCCGTTCGGTTTTGGCTAACAAATTTAAAAAAAAAAATACTAAAAACTGAGTCTACAACATAAATAACAACTAACATAAATCTTAGGCATCTAATTTATATAACCTGTTATGTATATATTTTTGTTTTTCATTACATATGAATTACATATGGGTTTTCATCGTCAGAAAACAATGTTTTCAATAACAGTAGTGTTAATATTTTTGTTCAGTAAAGATAAATTGATTATTGAGTAGTTAGTACCTAGCCGTATTATGTATTTCATGTTTTTTGGTACAGTCTGAAGGTACGGAACATGTAGGTGAACTGCGTTTTTATTTTAATAGATCCGTTTCCTTATTTCAGATAATATTCTTAAATTGGTTGACGAAGAACTTAAGATCATTATTACTTTATCTACACGCTAAATATAAATTATCAAAAAGGCAATCAATCTTTGAGAAACAAACATAATATGTGGTCTATCTGTTAGATAAAAAAACTATTGTTTTTTTAGGGTTGCAAATTTAGCACTAGTTCATTGTATTGTACTTACATATAAAAAGTAAATTTAATGTGCTAATCATTTTAGAAAAAAAGAAATAAATAAAATAATAAAAAAATATATATATTTTTTAGAAAAACAAAAACAAGTCTATCCCACGGAAGCTGTACACTTTGCCGGGATAAAAAGTAGCCTATGTGCTATTCCACACTATAATCTATGTCTGTGCCAAATTTCATCCAGATCTGTTCAGCCGTTCTGGCGTGATTGAGTAACAAACATCCAAACATCCACAAACTTTCACATTTAAATATTAGTAAGATTTCTTTAGAGGACTATTCTATCGAGCATTCAATTTAAAGTTTCTTTTTACAGTACTCTGGTATGGGAAAAAATATTACTATTATCGTAAAACACTTTTTTTCATGTTTAAACTGATATCAGTCCAGAACACAAGCATTGTATGCCAAATTATACTTAATCGAGATTTATTCTGAATTTTACTCCTGAAAATGTAACAGACACACATTTTTTCTTTTATTATTTTAGTATATAAATACAACTACAATAAGTGTAGGTCAATTGGCAATATTCTGGAGAATACATGTATTCTGAATACCGTTTGTTTAATACTTTCCGAAATTGATGATCACGAGTTCAATTTCACGGTCGATTTAAATGTCGTAAGGGTTTTATATCTCAAGTTTCGAGAGACTGGATTAAAAATACGTCCCCACTGTTACCCGGCGTGTTTTAAAGTCACACGTAGTAGGTATTCCATTAAACATTATAAAGACGGCACGTTGACTTAGTGTTTGTGTAGTGACTCTGCTTGCTGTGCCAGCGGTCACGGGTTCGAGTCCCACTGTGGGGAATTCATTTGTGTAATAAGCAGAAATGTTTGTACTCCAGTTATATTTATATTTATAATATGTACGTATTTAAAGTTATATACATATGTGTAATATATCAATTATCTGGTATCCATAACACAAGTCTCGTAGCTTACCATGGAACTAGATGGTGCTGTGTATTAATGTCCAACATTTTTATTAAAAAAAGAAAAATATAATATTAAAAAGCTTAATTTATAACAGAAAATCTTGTACTGTAATAAATAAAAAAGATATGAAATTACTAAACGGTTTCCATCGTTGTAGGTAATAAATATGTTAAATATACATTTGTGAACTTTACGTGACTGCGAGCCAAACTTATTTTTAGGTACCTATCTAAATAGTTGTTACTTGATTATGAGTGAATAGTCAGTTTTGAAGGATCATATTTGTGTTTTTGATATAGAGCCAATTTAACTCTAGATAATATATTATGTATTGCTTCGCTCTGATGCATCCCTAGGTATGTTTTATTTTTATGAGCGGAACCCTAATTCTTTTTCTAATAGTCTAAGTCTGTTTGTTCCGGCGAAATCTCCGAAACATCTGGACCAATTTTAACGGGACTTTCACTGGCAGATAGTTGATATTATAAAGAGTATCTTAGGCTACTTTTATTTTAGAGAAAGAATTAGGGTTTCGCTCAAAAAAATTAAAACGTACAAAGGGACGCACCCGAGCGAAGCGAGGGTAAGTCGCTAGTGATTTTATAAGGACCAGTTTTAAGGATTTTACAACTAGAAAAAAAAAACTATTCAATTTTCTTGTTGATGGCTTCATAATGTGCCAGCTTAGAGCATAGACTACTTCGCAAATCCCAGGAAAATAAAAAAATAAAAAAAAACATCAATTTATTCAACTTATGTAGTTAGTGGCTTTTAAGAGTGCCGTTAGAGCACAAATTACTGCGCCAATACCGCGTAGAATGGAGCAGACATGTTATGTTTGACCGTTAAACAAGACAAAAAAACTGCATCTAACTGATTACAGTATATGCAGTAGGAGGAGCGATTCGTTGTAAAATCAGGACCTTAACATGTGTCCAAAAGCACAGGCATAAAATAAAAAAATATTTACGCCGCAAACAAAATATGGAACAAATGAAAGTTACTTAAATCCTTGGCGGTCATTGACTTTAAAGTTTAAGTCCGCCCGCGTTCAGATGACCAAAAACCAAAATCTTAGGTTTTACATATTTGTATACTTTTAAATTATAGTTTTTGTATTTTTTCTCAGAAATGAGAAATTTTCCCGCGGTAAAAGTTATCCTATATGTTGTCCCGGATAACCAGCTATCACCATACCAAATTTCATCAAAATCCCTCCAGTGGTTTTTCTGTGATGCGGTAACAGACAGACAGACAGACAGACAGACAAAATTTCTAAAAACTATAGATTCGGTCTTTCTATCAATAATAATGTCTATTTCAATAAGATTTTCCAAAAAATATTTAATGTACAGATTTGACTCAGAATTTTATTATATGTATAGATTTTACCGACCAATGTCTTTCGTGTCTCTCCATTCTACGTGACATTGGCGAAGTAATCTGTGCTCAAATGGCACGCTTTGAAGCCATTTACAAGATAATTGAATTGAATTCTTTCCTTATTGTAATGGCTAAAGTGGTACCTAAGTGTGATGCACAGATCACATTTTATAAAATTTGGTTTGGTGGCATAAGAGCGAGTTTGGTGTTCTTTTTAACCAACTTCCAAAAAAAGGAGGAGGTTCTCAATTCGACCGTATATATACTTTTTTTTTTTATGTCTGTTCGGGCATTTTTTCGTCGTTTATGAACCGATTTTGATAATTCTTTTTTTGTTGGAAAGGAAATATTCCAAGAGTGGTACCATGATAAGGAAACCAGGATCTGATGATGGGATCCCAGAGAAATCGAGGGGAACTTTCGAAAATTGTAACGGCGACTAATGCGTTTGTTAACATTTTCATTAGGTATTTTAAAGCACTACTATTTAATGAAGGTCTGGAGTCGATCTGATGATGGACTCGAAAGATAGTCGAGGGAACTCCTCAACGATTTACAGCAATTACCTGGTGTTTGGGCTTGATTAATTTGTATTGATGATACGTCTACACTAAAAATGGAAAAATAATAACTTTAAAAAAAAAAACGACTTCCAGGCACTGAAAAATAAAAAATAAGTAAACGGGGGGTTTCATTTAGAATAGATATTTTCGAAGTCGGTGTGCTTGGATTTGTATTGGCTGGCACCGACTTCGAAAAAATCTGATTAAGTATCTAATGAGTTTGTGATTAAGTCTCTGATTAAGTGCCTGGAAGTCGGTTTTTTTTTTTTAAAGTTATGTATTGTTAGTAACGATTTCGCTTTACTTTTAATATGAGATTAGTATTATAAATAGTACGTACATTGTCCATTGTAAGGTTTTGCTATTTTGATGTCTAATGAAATAGTTATTAATTGATTATTATGGCCATATTGACGACGCGAACGCGTATATTATGATACCTTTATAAATCAGACAGTTAAAAATTACGGGAATGGTAAGGCCGAAAAAAATAATGATAAAAATAGTATTAAAAATAGAAAGAATAAAGAAAAAAAGAGAGGATTGGTCGGCGGGGAGTTGACATAGGTGGACATGCTTTCCGTGATTTTAACTGGAGCAAAGAATGATGATGATGTTCTCCTGACCGATTCCGGCCACGGCGGCCAATCTCATTGAGACTAGCCAACTGCGCAGGAGATATTATAGTGCACAAGTATACGCGCAGACACAAGTGCACTCTCTATTCCTGTCACTCTCATACTCCAGTGGGACGACTACTCGACACGACCGGTGAGAGTTTAGGCGCAGGACCGACGGCTTTACGTGCTCTCCGAGGCACGGGGGTGAAACACCGCCAACTTCCCAACTCCGGGCTGTTACTGAGGCTTACTATATAAAAAGACTCAATAACTAAACTTGGCCCGACCCGGGACTCGAACCCAGGACCTCAAGATGTGCAGCCGTACATGCTAGCCACTACACCACCGAGGCAGTGGAGCAAAGAATAAGAAATTGTTGAAAATAAGTGTTTCCTAATAAATTGTAAATATATAAGTTTTGAAACATGATCCTGACTTTTTCTCAGATATCCTACAATATATACACAGATATTATATACCTAATACGAATGTTATTCACCCCAAATCAAATCTGCCACCAATAGTCGCTAAACTGGTACTCTGCCACCGCATTGAACAGTACAGATACTCGTAATTACGCGCAAAAGTTTTGTCAACAGTTGAGACTCGTACATACGTAACAAACGATTATAATATATATATATATATATATATATATATATATATATATATATATATATATATATATATATATATTACTTATGTAGAAACAATTAAAACTTATCTATACTTATAATAAAATGGTAACTAAGCCGAATCTGTACTTACTGTCTGTCTATCTGTCTGTCTGTCTGTCTGTTACCGCATCACGGAAAAATCACTGGACGGATTTTGATGAAATTTGGTATGATGATAGCTGGTTATCCGGGTCAACATATAGGATACTTTTTATTGCGGGAAAATATCTCGTCTTTGAGCTAAACGTTACAACGTAACTAGGGTTCGTCCCTAGCGGAGCGAGGGTGAGTTACTAGTTTTGATATAAAGGTTATCGGCAAGGCTATCGGCAGACTGTAGAATTTTTAAAACATTTGTTTCATTATATGACTTATATAATTTATTGATAAATAATGTAAACTTATATCTGCTGTATATGTATGTATGTGTATTTTTCAAAACCATTAAAGTTGACTTAGGACGTAAAAAATAATACGTTCTAAAGTGAAAACTATAGATGCCTAATCAGATATTTTTGAAGTCGGTGCCAGCCGATACAAATCAAAGCACACCGATTTCGAAAATATCTGATTAGGTATCTAGGTATAGCAAATGAAAATTAACAATCAGTTATTTTTTACTTTTTAGTGTAGAAGTCGGCTTTTATTTTTTTCTTAAAAAGTTTTTTTACGTTGAGAAATGTACCAAGGATGTAGATAACCTACTTCAATTTTGTATAATAGAACTAGCGACTCACCCTCACTTCGCTTCGGGTTCGTCCCTAGACAAAAACAAAGCTATCCCACGGGATCCGTACACTTTTCCGGGATGATATATAGCCTATAGGCTTCCTCAGTTACCAGGCTATCAAATGCAAAAAGAATTTTTCAAATCGGATCAGTAGTTCCTAAGATTAGCGCGTTCAACCAAACAAACAAACAAAGAAACAAACAAACAAACTCTTTAGCTTTATAATATTAGTATAGATAATTAGGATCAACATGTATCTGATATCTGTTTATAAAGTAATACCTGAAAATTATACTAAGTTATACTGCAATAAAAACCACATATGAGTGCGCCACCTATAATTTACATACCTATTATCATTAACTTAACTATAAAACGTACATGTATACCTAGACTTCATTATTCTTAAGGTAGTATTTATAAAGTTTAAAAATTATAGACCTCTACAGTCACAATAATAAGATGTAAAACATTATAGCCTTTTTGCACACCACTTAATTTACCGACTTCAAAAATGAGGAAGTTTTAACGATAATGCGTAACACGCACAAAAATACAGACGAATTAAGTACCTCCACCTTTAAACCTGACTGCGACGAAGCCCAGAGGAGAGTTATATGTTTGACCTGTATGTAGTATTCAGCCCTTTTTTATACGTCCCACTGCTGGGCACGGGCCACCCTTCAATACGAGGGGGATCAGGCCATAGTCCACCACTAGTGCGGGTTGGCGGACTTCACATGTCTTTTGAAAACTTGTTAGGTTCTCTCAGACATGCAGGTTTCCTCACGATGTTTTCCTTCACCGTAAGGCAAGTGGTAATCATGTTAGAAATGATTCGCACATGAAAATATCAGAGGTGCGAGACCCGGGATTTGCACCCTCTTCACTCGGTTACCCAAGCGAGCGAGTTACCATTGGGCTTGTTACCACTGTCAGTTAGACCTGTATGTATGTATGTACATATATTCGAACCCATATTCCATTGTAATAAAAGAGCTTAACCGATTTGACGATTAATACAATTACGATAGATTCTTCTTGTTAACGCGAATGTCATAGGGTACTATATTATGGATATTATTAAAAATTAAAATGGCGCAATTTAGGCGCCGATTTCTGAGTCTTTAAAAAATAATTTTCTTCCAAACATATCGAATCAGTTATCAAAATTAACATATCTAAAAAGCGATTACAAAAATATAATTTATTGAATTAAACTTTTTGTTTAAAAATAATTTAGCTTACCAAATTCTTAAATAAAACTCCAATTATATATCTAACTGTCTAAACTTAATAACTAGAAAGCTATAAATTAAAACTAATTACAAAAAAAAACACAGTTTTTTTAACTTTATCACATAATTAAGAAAAAAATTAGAAAGTTAATTAATTAGGTGTCGAATACCTACTAACTTTGATCAGAAATTCGCGCAGAGTCAAACCAATAATTCGCTTCAACTGGTGAAACTAAACGACATATATGTCCGTCCATATGTTTGCGATCAATGGCCTCGTCCTGATTGCAATTATAAATATAAATAGTACGTTACATTTGTATAACAACCATCTGGCACAGTCCTATCATTTTTGCTATGATAATAGATCCTATATTCGGATTCCTAGTTGATGATTAGAAATATTGGTACAGTTTTATCAATTATATCAGTTTCTCGATAAAAAGGCATTGTCACATTATATAAGGGATGATCCAGATTTTAATGCCGATCGCAGACGTTCTCGGTCCAAAACCGGTCTGGTAAAGTATTTTTATACAGGAACCGTTGCCGTGTGATTCGACCGGTACTTGACTCTTAATGATAGTGTGAATGCACCCATTATTTTTTGCATAAAAATATTTTACCAGATCAAAATTCGACCGAACCATAATCGGTACTATAGTGTGAATCGGTCCTTAAAATATTTTACCAGACCGATATCGGAATGAGAACGGACGGACTTAAGACTGCCATGCATTAGAGTCAAGTAACACCATAACTGGAACGTTATTTAAATGAAATAGGTATTTTTTTCTGCATAATGCCGACAAATCACTTTTTATATTTATAGTTTCACTATTAGCTTCATATGTATTTTACTAAATACCTAACCGTAAACACATATAGAAAGTTGATTTTAACCTACTTCGAAATTATTGTAGACTAGTGACTCACCCTCGCTTTTCTTCGGGTTCGTCCCTAACAAAAACAAATCTTTCCCACGGGAACCGACCATTTTTCCGGGATGATATTTAAACTATAACTATCTAATGCAAAAAGAATTTTTCAAATTGGATTAGTAGTTCCTTTTTTTTTTTTTTTTTTTTTTTTTTTTTATAGTTGGGGAATGCATTTACTTATACCACCTATCCCCCAGGTGGTTATGTGGGGCTCACCGGCTAGAAGAGCCGGTACTACCCACTAAACCACAACTTTCCCCTCCCCTCCGCCTTAGTGGGACGCCGCGGGATCGCTTACGCATAACTACCTAACTACCGCGACGCCCCGGCGGTAGGCCTGACGGCCACCAAACCAATGAGGCTGCTCCACGGTCCACTCTGCTGAACCAGAGAAGTACCAGGAGCAGCCCCATTAAAACCTCACCGCCCACCGAAGTGGGCACCCCTCAATCAGCTGCAGAGGACAGGGAGAGCGGCAACGACACACCGACACTCCTCTTCCCCTGCAGCCCCACCGCGTCTGCCATCAAAGACGGTGGCAGCCTCGTCAAGGCCGCGGGGGGCAGGGAGAACGGCGCACCGAAATACCGGCACTCCTCTCCCACCGCGGCCTTCCCCTCTACCGGTTACGAGCCTGTTTTCACAGTCCCGCAACCGGTCCCCAACCTCCGGTCGCGAGACCGCCGAAGCGGCCCCGCTCCCGGTGGCCGCAACTCCGGAAGCCGAAGCCTCAACGGAGAGCGGCCCCGTCCTGCCTTGGTCCGCGCCGGATTTCTCCGGTACCACCCGCTGGGTCCAAGCGGGTGGCGTTCCCCGATCCGCCACCTGGGGACGCGCCCGGTAGGAGTTGGCTCTCCAGTTCCTGCGATAAGTGCGTTCAACCAAACAAACAAACTCTTCAGGTTTATAATATTAGTATAGATTATATATAACTTAAAATTTATTACATAGCGACTTACCCTCACTTCGCTCGGATGCGTCCCTAGGTATGTTTTAATAATATTAATTTTAATAATAATATATTATTATACCTAATATTTTTCTAAAATAAAAGTACCCTTAGTTGCTTCTTATAACATCAGCTCATCTACTAGTGAAAGTCCCGCCAAAATCAGTCCAGCCATTTCAGAGATTAGACGGAACAAACAAACAGACAGACAGACAAAAAATTTAAGAATTGTTTTTTTTTTTAAAGTAGGCATCATATATAATTTCGTATACATTTAGTAAAAAGCTAACATTTTTATAATACAAACAGACACTTCAATTTTATTTATCTGTATAGATTATTCAGAGAATGATACGATTGACCTGATCTGCTGATGGAGCCCGATGGTGTATAGAAGAATACTTCAATGTTTACTAGTAAACCGCTCAAATTAGGTGTTATTCCTTTTACTTCGAAAAGTTTATAGGCCGCAATTGAGTTTAGAAAGATGGAAATTAGTATATTTTAGTGAGTTAGTTACTGGCAAAAGTACCTATATTGTGTATAATACATTTTTATTTACACTTATAATTGTTGAAATAATATTTTATGGTACAGATAATATATAATTAAAAAATAACGTTCTTGTACCTCAAGATACTTTTTAATAGCAGTAAGCCAGCATTATAACATTGTAAATAAATGTGTCGAGACACATATTATGTAAAAGAAATAAGTATGTGTTTTAAAAAGACAAGATAATACTATCAATGGAACATACATATGTAGACACTTCGATGGTCAAACGTGTTTGCCACAGCTGTGCCACAGAGTAATTTGCAGGCATGTCAAATGATTCGTCTTCTTACATACGGCATCTCTTCGCAAAGTCTCACGAGTTTGTAACATGCCGAAGACAAATTGTTACAAAGTTTTATTGTAAAATATCAATATGGTTACCACGAGGTAGTATCATGTCTTACGGTGAAGGAAAATATGATGTGGAAACCTACATGTCAGCTGAGAGAACCGAGCAAGTTTTCGAAAGACATGTGAATTCCGCCAACCCGCACTTGGCCAGCGTAATAGATTATGGCTTGATCCTTTTTTTTTTTTTTTTTTTTTTTTTTTATAGTTGGGGAATGCATTTACGCATACCACCTGTCCCCCAGATGGTTATGTGGGGCTCACCGGCTAGAAGAGCCGGTACTACCCACTAAACCCCAACTTTCCCCTCCCCTCCGCCTTAGTGGGACGCCGCGGGATCGCTTACGCATAACTACCGCGACGCCCCGGCGATGGCTTGATCCTCCTCGTATTGAAGGGAGGCATGTGCCCTGCAGTGGGACGTTAAAAAAGGCTGGATACTACATAATATGCCGCAGGCATGTATGTGGTCTTTGTCTTTTTACAAACGGCGCTGTCAATTTGTAAACGCTCGCACGTTTGTAACATATTGAAGGCAAATTGTGCAATGTTGGAGTTGATTTTAATTCTTTCTTTAATAAACAGCAGTGCCATGTAAATTAAAAAAAAATCTTGATAAATTGTTTATAAATATTAATTGTGTCGTTTATGTTTTACACATAATTGGTGTACATTTTTGCACTCGTCAGTTAAAATATAGATAAACTAACAGATACGTTATCATTTTAATAAACCAAAGTCATTTCTTCTAAGTAATTACAAGAAAACAATTTGTGTATTTAACTTCATGCTACTAAATGAAACTGTAAACCATAGAACCAACAAAAATTTTTTTGTGTAGGTATAGATGGGCATTATTGTAGTAACTGCCACATAGTAAATCAAACTGAGAAAACAACTTTGATCTACAGATGTAATTTTATTGCAATATGATCAGGATAAGACTTACTTAGCAAGATTACTTGGAATATATTTCTTATCACGAGCTCCGTAAATTAGAAAATGTATACAAAATTAAATAATTTTTATCAAGACTCCGATCAAAACGATCAAATCAAAACCGAAATGTATGTACATATGGATATGGATGTACATATATTCTTATAACGAATAGATAACCACTATAAAAGTATTATTTGGAATTCCCCGCATAAGGCGACGAAAAAGAGATCAGAAATAATAAGTAGGTACACATTCAGTAATTTTTGGGAAGTGCCAAATTAAAAAAAAAAACACCTACGCGAAACTTCAGCAGATCTCTATCACATGTAATGAGATTGTTAGATTCACTTAACATAACCAGATCCGTATTTATTGCGTGATGCACGAACAAAAAATATGATTATAGAGGTTAACTCTCAATAATAACCCTCGTTGCAATTTTGTGTTAAGCTTAGAGTTCTTAATTTGTTTTTAAAATAAAAATTCTAATGAAATTCTTGATTCTTCTACAAGAGTCAGGTAACAGTAATCTTAATGTATTTACTTTCCCGCTCGTACACACAAATACATGTATTATGTAAAGTGAAAAGTCACACCGCGCCGATCCCTTGTTAAAGAAGGGCAAACTAACAAATACATTTTATACTCGTATTTTAATTTTATTTTTATTTAAATAGGCAGTCAAATATACAAAGTATTTTATTTACTCACTAGCGACTCCCTAAACAAAAACAAATCTATCCAACGGGAACCGTACATTTTCCGGGATGATATATAACCTATAGCTTTCCTCAGTTAACGGGCTATATAATGCAAAAATATTTTTTCAAATCGGATTAGTAGTTAAGAGCAACACAGCCAGAGGTCCCATAAAAAAACTAAAATTTACTTAAAATTATTTAATTAAAACTATACTTAAAATTACATTATAATGTCTAATGCTACGCGATGTAAGAAATAGAATTGAATAAAGAAATAATTTTAATATTAACGTGAATTTCTATTGAACAAATAAAAGTGTAGAGTTACGTTATGACGCAAACCCCTGCGAACGGAATACTGACTCCGCTCCTCATGTCACCAGCGTACTGCGCGAGGTTAGCGCTCCACCTATAGCCGTGCACCATAATAAGTTCTTTAGATTAGCGCGTTCAAAACAAACAAACAAACAAACTCTTCAGCTTTATAATATTAGAATAGATTTAAAATATTATGATACATGCATATATACAAAAAATTACAATGTATGTATAATCCAATTAAAGGCTAACTTAACATGTTTAGTTTTAACGAATTTATTAAATTATGTAAAAAGTTAACACAATAGCTAACTAAGATTATCCCAGGGCAATTCGTTTATTTCTATTGACCGAGAAGTGTTTGATGCTAAGTGGATATTCACGGCGTATATAGATACCACTTTCTTACTCGTTTCACTCTTTACTAGCAGTAATAAGGAGTTACTATTTTCTCAGTGTCCACTACGCGAATGAATTAGAAGAAAATCAGAATATTTTATCCATGGATAACCTAGTATATAGTAACCTTAGTGACTAGGGTTCAAAGTCATTTTTGTTTTAACGTTAGGAAATGCATTTAGGCATACCACCTGCATACATACAGATCTAGAGGTGGTTATGTGGGACTCACCGGCAAAGTCAGTACCGTCAGTACCAGTCTTAATGAGGCGTCACAGAATCGATTACGTACTCGTATTCAACCAAGACGCCCCGACAGCAGGCCTGCCGAAGCAGACCACAACAACTACGGGGAGCAACCCGCATCACGCATGGCATACCGCCCACCGAGATGGGCCTCCTCCCAGTTCGTTTCTTAGCCGGACGCCAATGAGCCCCCTTTCTCATTGGGGAGGACATACCTACAGCCTACAAAACTCATAGGTCACCCATACAAGCGAGCGCAGCTAACGACGATGTTTGACTTAAGATAAGGAACCCCGTGGGCCCGTACAAATGATCCACCCTTGCAGTACAGTAGGATCTTAACACAAAAATTTGCAACAGCCCGTTTCTGATTTACTGCGTTTAACCAGGATTTAAAACTAACATACTCACTACCCAATTTAACATTTGAAATAGTATTACTAAGGAGATTATAAAGGTCAATAATGTTTGCTTGAACTTTCATTTTTGTTCTCTGTACTTGCGTGTTCAAATAATATTGTTGATTCAGAAAATAAAATATAACTCTGCGTACATTTTACCTCACAAAAATTACTACATATTATGTATTCACCTTCAGTTTGAACTTTTATTGTTTACTAGCGAATCACGCTCGCTTCGCTCGCGTTCGTCCCTAGGTACGTTTTCGCAGTTAGCTGTGTTTATACATAAATAGTAGCTTGCTACTTCTAAGATATTCATTTAAATTATATAGCGATTTACCCTCGTTTCGCTCGGAAGCGTATGCCGTACGCGGATTTTGTTCACAATTTTATGGGATTTAATTTTTTTTCGCGGAACCCTGATTCTTTTTCTAAAATAAAAGTAGCCTAAGTTACTTCCTATAACATCAGCTATATGCCAGTGAAAATCCCGTCAAAATCGGTCCAGCCGTTTCGGAGATTAGCCGGAACAAACAGACAGACAGACAGACAGACAAAAATTGTAAAAAATGTTGTTTTGGTATATGTACCGTGTATACATCCATATGCATTTAGTAAAAAGCGCTTATTTTAATATTACAAACAGACACTCCAATTTTATTTATCTGTATAGATAAACGTTATAAGGGTCTGGAGCGGCCAAAGTAAATAATGCTCGCTAGCATTATAAAAGCCAAAATGAGTGTTTATTTGTGTATTTATTTTTTTATGAGTTTATACTATTACAGTATTAGGTAAACAAGATGTTAAAATAATTATTTATCTTAACATTTAATAAAATAGAAATGTGTACCAAGTCGCAAATTAATTTATCGTTAAAAAATGTATGAAAGAGATGCTTGAAAATAATTTGAGTTATATTAACAGTTATTATAGTTTAGGGTATATAACACTCAAATGTATATAGTATACTTATATGTACTACACTTTTATTTATTGGCTGGATTGATTTTCATGAAACTTGTTTTTATTTTACAGTTTTTTATCTGAATAAAAAATATTAGTTGACTACTTTCAGTCAGTATGGAAACAGTCTGAACACCACATTTTGCTTGTATTTCTTTATTGATAATGTTCAGGGAATAAATAGAAATACAAACAGTACATTAACTAGTCTATACATGGACAATAAAATTCTGAGTCGAATCTGTACATTAAATTAAAGTAGGGTACTAGTAAGGTAAATATTTTGTTGGAAAATCTTATTGAAATAGTCATTATTATATCGATACAAATTTTTGTCTATCTGTCTGTCTATTTGGGAACGCATCACGAAAAAACCACTAGACAGATTTTGATGAAAGATATGATGATAGCTGGTTTTTTTATGACATTCAGTGACAAACGAGCAGACAGACCACCTGATGGAAAGCAGCACCAGCAGCAGCTGGTTATAAGGGTCAGCATATAGGACACTTTTTACTGCAGGAAAATATTTCATCTTTGAAAAATTTATACTAACCATTAAAACGTAAGTTTTAAATAAAGAAAAAGACCTAAATCACTATGTTCTTTTGACTTCAAGAATTTAGTACCTAATAATATTTATAAATTATATTTTCAATGGTTGTTTCATAAGAAATATTTATAGGCAAAGATCAAATGTCGATTCCGCAATTTTATTCTTGTAAAGCGGTGTTTTGTTAACCCACATAAATGTACTAATTAGAAATCACGTAAAAACGATAACATCAACTTACCATTTTGTTTTTTTTTTCTTTATTTCAGTACACATCCACCTTTGTCTGAATAACAAAAGCACCTTTGTCACTGATTAAAAAAAAAAACTTTTTTGAATTTTAGGCATCCATTGTACCATGCGTCCGACCGACACGACCGTACGTACTCGTACTGCGATACCGAACATGTGGATATATACAAATGAATAAAAATAATTAAAATATAACCTAATCCCTATCGTAATAAAGTCTAAAATATTATAAAGTAGCCTTTTTGTTTGATATTATCACATAGGAAGATGTTTTCGATTTCTAAATTAAACTTAACTTCAGTAGTTAATGGTCACTTACAGCATACTATTAATCACTAATGTTATCCTCCGACTTCGCACGTATAGTTAAATTATATAATACCACAATTCACATAATACTATGCTAGTCTATACATATAATAAAATCGTAACTAAGCCGAATCTGTACATTAAATATTTTTTTTTGAAAATTATCGATACAGAAGCCAAATCTATAGTTTATATAATTTTTGTCTGTATGTCCGTCTGTCTGTCTGTTACCGCATCAAGGAAAAACCACTGGAGGGATTTTGATGAAATTTGGTATGATAACAGCTGGTTATCCGGGTCAACATATAGGATACTTTTTACTGTGGGAAAATATCTCATCTCTGAGAAATCTATGCTAAACGTTAAAACGTAAGTATGGACGAACCCGAGAGGAGGCGAGGGAGAATCCCTAGTCTTATATATATAATAAAATTGTAACTAAGTCGAATCTGTACATTGAATATTTTTTGGAAAATCTTATTGAAATAGTCATTATTTATCTATACAGAAGCCGGACCTGCTGTTATTCTATATGCGCCGATGTGTTACTGTGATGGATGATATAAGCTATAGGTATTATTGTAAAGTTCATCAAAATCCGTTGAGTAGTTTTTGCGTGAAATATTCACAAGTATCCAATTCATTTACCCATCCTCACTTCATCCACGTTTTTCGCGTTTATAATATTAAGGAATATTATCTGTTTTACAAACAGGACCGCATCATGCCCGGCTTAATAGCGACCAAATAACTATGTAAGAGAAGTAGCATACAAAATATATATTGTATAGCATATATATTATCTGTCTCAGGATCAGTAAACAAACAGGAATTGTTAAATTGATTATTTTATATTATTATCGGAGCTAATATTGGATACTTCCTTCCTTCCTCGTTTGAGCGAATTTTTACAAGTTCTGGTCATGTGAAGTAAATGTTTGTTAAATAATGTGACTTTTTTATTTAAAAAAGTTAATAAAAAATAATATTTTGTCTATGAAATAAAAAAGTAAATACAACGACTACATATAACATGAACATATAAAAAATACAATTTGCATAATAATATTCGAGAATTTCATTCTCTATATCGTTTTAATGACATAACTATAATATCCAATTTAAAAAGTTATTAAAATGTATGTACCTATTCTAAACTCTATTTTTCCTGTTTGTAGATTTTTTTTTTTTTATGAAATTCAGTGACAAACGAGCAGACAGACCACCTGATGGAAAGCAGTACCTGTCGCCCATAACACCTACGGTTCATGTACTTAGGTTTTAAGTAACAAAAATGCAGAACCACAGGTGCGTTGTCACTGTGAGGACTAAGATGATATGCCTCTTGCCTGTAATTGCGCTGGCTACCTTATCCTTCAAACCGGAACACAACAATGCAATCATTGTTGCTTGGCGGCAGAAATAGATAAGGGGGTGGTACCCATCCAGTCGGACTCCTCAGGCTTGACAGAGTCCTACCACCGGTAGGATATGATTAAAATACGACCGGTATGATTAAAAACAAATTACTTCCATTTAAGACGTCATCTAAAAAGAAATCTTAAGTACTATTTTTGTATACTTTAAAAGCAATATTAAAAAAAATATCATTCAACGCTTATCAACCGTCAACAAAACGGCATAAACTGTTGGAAGTGAAAACAAAATCATAAAAATATAAACTAAATAGGCACCTCGATGACTACCACGAGGCTTTAAGCGCAGTGCGGCAAATGTACGGACCGACGGAAAGAACTTTTATCGACTCCTTGCTCCTTGACCTCTAACTAAAAGCTACATACATATTAACCGGCTTTGAGTAATGCTAAAACATTTTTACGCTCTGCCTTATAACTCGTTTTAACTTATTAAGTTTTTTTATTAAGTTTTTTGTTCTATTGTTTTAGAAAACTTTTAAACTTTATTCAATTAGACGTCGATATTGTCGTTCATGGGTTTCATTTTGCTAAGACAAATGTAATCATTTGTAGACAATAAGTACCTATAGTATGTGTATTTAGCCCTTTTTTTAACGCCCCACTGCTGGGCACGGGTCTCCCTTCAATACGAGGGGTATCAAGCCATAGTTCACCACGCTGGCCAAGTAGGGGTTAGCAGACATCACATGTCTTCTAAAACTTGCTAGGCTCTCTCAGACATGCAGGTTTCTTCATAATGTTTTCCTTCACCATAAGACAAGTGGTAATCATGTTAGAAATGGTTCGCACATGAAAATATCAGCGGTTCGAGACCTAGGATTTGAACTTTCACTCGGTTTCCCAAGCAAGTGCGTTACCACTGGGCTACCACTGCCTGTCCCTATGATATAGTAGTTATCATATATTCACTAATCTGCTATTCTAGAAGACCAATGTGACCTACCGAGAAAAAAAAAATCTATGTCATACTCTCGCCCATTAACAGTATCTGTGCATGAAATATTTATTCGCATTTCTGCTTTGAGGAAGGAAGCCAAATCAATAAACATAGTTTCGTTTTCGTTTATTAGTATTATTAGTATTAGTAAGTATATTTTTACAATTATTATTCTTACTACAGGATAATTTAACACACTTGTTAGTACGTAAACGTAAAAAGCAGATTCCTCTGAATAGCGCGCTTTCAACGAAAAGGCAAACTTACAAATATTTTAAATGAAATCTTCTTTCACGAGTCTTTACTACCTTGAGCTTTGCAATTTGCTACGGTCGAGCTTTAAAAGAAATTGGAGTTAAATACGAATACATATTTAATTTGATATAACCTTTGAATATTTAAAACTCTTAATAGCTCCTGAATCATGAATTTCAGTTCCATCTTAACTAATATAACCTGTTATTATGATTTCCTCTACTTTAAAAATAGCCAAAAAATTTCAAAAAAAATAAAGATTTAACTAGACTATATCAAAAACATAAAAAAAATAAAAAATATAATTTATGGATAGCCAAATGTTAAAAAAACAATTTGAACAAACTTCAAAAACAGAGGAGGTGTTTAATTGGAGTACGACTTTTTTGAGTGTGTTAAGCAAGATGCCCGCAACCTCGTTCTATCTTGCTGCAGGTTTCTTTTACGTTTGTTTGCGGTTTCCAGTCTAGCACGTGTCGGTTCCATCAGCCATGGGTGCATTTGGAGGCATGACATCAATTTCCACTTCAACATGATAATTCGACGTATAATGTCGATTACAGCAGTTCTCTTGCGAGTGATAATAATTATCAATCACTTTCATGATCAATCATCAATCACAATAATGATCAATCTTTGTATCCGACCAGGATTCGAACCCGGACACCTGTGATTGTCAATCTTGCGTCTTGGCCCTTTGACCGCTGACCTTTGACGATGCTTATGCCTGAGCTTAAAGAAATTATCGAGCATATTTTGCGTGGAATAAAGCGAAATAAAACCGCATGAAAACTCGAAAACATACGTTTCCTCAGATATAAGAATAATCTAAATCTAGAAAACCCCCACATACCAAATTTCAACAAAATCGCTAGAGCCGTTTCCGAGATCGCCGGTATATATAAATATACAAGTATTGCTCGTTTAAATATACCTATTAGATAATAATTCAATTTAAGCAAAATGACCTTTGGCATTTGGACTCATAGTAGGTACCTATTACCTTACATAAAAAAACATAACATCTCTACGTAGTAAGTGTTGGCTCATGTTTGTATTCAGCCCTTTTTAACGTCCCACAGCTGGGCACGGGTCTCCCTTTAATACGAGGGGAATCAGGCCATAGTCCACCACGCTGGCCAAGTGCGGGTTGGCGGACTTCACACGTCTTTCGAAAACTTGCTAGGTTCTCTGCAGGTTTCCTCACGATGTTTTCCTTCGCCCTCATTGTTGGCTCATGTTTGGCCCAATATATCGTATTAGTATTGCGATTCAGCGAAGGAATGCAACTAACAATCTTCTAACTATGGAATAGTACAGATATAACCTGTATAAATATTTATTTATGGACATAGTTTCACTGTTGTAAATAATCTTATCGCATGTGTCATTGTATCATAAACTGACCTATCTGTTGAGCCATACCAAGCGGTATGGAAGGAGTACGAGGCTCGAGACCTACTTATAATAACTGATTTAGTATTTTTTATCCAGTACAGTTTCGGAATTTTAGTATACTAAGGTTAGTATATTTTATACATAGATGTGTGTGTCACGCCAGTAACGCATAGCAAAGAAATAAAGCAAAGTGGACCATAGCTTTCTCCTTTCTGCACTAACGAGATTCTTAATGCCATATACATATTTTTTAATAACTTGCCGCCGGGCTCCAAAGCCAAGTTGATCAGATTATTATATGTCTTATACGTATACAGGGTGAATTTTTCAAGTGGGCGTGCATAGCTAAATCCGAAACTATAAGGAATAGCGAAAAGTACTCAAAGGAGTCTCGGGCCCGATTTTCATGAAAACTAAAACTGCATCATTGGATTTTTGAAAAATCAATTTTCCTAGCCAGGAATCGAACCTGTTGATTTTGGAAAAAAAACACATTTTGTATAATTACACCATTCGATAGTGTTGCTAATAAGGAACGCATTCTGGGAAGTCATGACATACGGCAAACTTAAGGAAAGAGCTCATTTTTAACAAAATAGCGTCGCAGGATTGCCTATCCTGCGACGCCCCATAAGATGAGAGGGAGAGGTTCTGTTGGGTTTTACTGGGTAGTACTGGCTTTCTTTACGCGGCGAGTCCCACAGAACCACCTGTATGTATACAGGTGGTATGCGTAAATGCATTTCCCAACATAAAAAAGGCACTAGGGACGCAATTGATCGAAGCGAGGGTAAGTCGCTAGTATTTTATATTTCCAATAATATTACACAACCTCCTTTTTTTTGAAAAAAGTATATAGCATTTGTTTTTATTACTAATTGAAGATTGACATTAGTTCGTCAGCATGCAAGTAGGCAAAACACAGGAAACCGCCAATTAAGCCAATAGCGGACAGCAGTCAATGACCACGTGTACATAATAAAATAAATACTTAGGTATATGTAATTAAAATGTACATAATTATGTAATGCTGAGTCAAAAATATTATTTTCACAGATTCACCTATCTTTTTCAAATTATTAATAGTTTGAAATGAATTTATGGTTCAAATTTAATAGAAACTTTTTATTGAACGATAAATGAAAAGCGTATTTTTAATTACGAAAAAAACAAAGGAAGGAAAGGGATTTATGAATTTCTTTTTTTTTTTGGAAGGAAGTACAAATTGGTGCTGCTCTTGCATATTTTTAATTACCTATAGGTACTAGTATAATATAAATAGTATAAGTTATATCAATACACAATCATAACTTAGATATATCATATTATGTTTATTACGGTCATTAATGTGTGTTACAGTTAAAAATAAGCAAAATTTTAAGAAATAGAAATAAAAAACCTTTTAATCATTAAAATAAAATATTTATTAATAATAAATAAAGTATCATTTGTTATTTCCATTTTATTGTTAATTACATTTACAGTATGCTCAGTTTTAATCGTATATCATCTGATCCGGCGTGTGGTAGCCATGTCCTTTTGCCTAAAATGAATAGTAAATGCATATTGTGGTTAATTTAAAAAAAACTGCAAACTTAGGTAGGTTTGACGACACGTTTTTCTCAGTTTGTAGTGACCCTACTTGTGCCAGCGGTCACGGGTTCGAGTCCCACTGGGGACATTCATTTGTGTTTATTCTCTAGTCATAGGTGTTTATTTTTATAATATGTATTTAAAGTTATATATGTGTGGTGTATCAACTATCTGGTATCCATAACACAAACCTCGTAGCTTACCATGGAATTAGATGGTGCTATGTGTTAATGTCAAAACATATTTATTTATTATTTAGGTTCATGGGGCTCAAGCTCAAGCAAGGGCTCTTAACCAAATCTTATCAGCTTCTACCTTTCAGCCCTGAGACAAATGGCAACCCCAGGCCAGAGCACACACAGAGAGCTTGATGGTATTTATTATTAATAATTTTGTTTTTGCTGCTATGTTATATTATTCCATGAAAAATATAACATGTAAAAAAATTAAAATCTCGCAACGCAGATCTTCTACCGCAAATTTTTTTGAAATCTAATATAAAACCAAGTCGGTTAACTTATTCAGTGCCTATCTATGGAAGCATATATCCAACAACTTTGTCATAATTTTTTACGTAATTAGTTAAATAACAACATTTTATAGAGACCGTATTAATATTACATATCTTTATTTCTTTAATACATAGAATGACTTGGCTATCGCACATGGCAAATAACAAAATTACCTAATATTAGCGTTCTGAGCGCATTATTTATGTTTGTGTATGCATACATTTGATCCGCTAGCAGAATATTTAATTAGGACTATTTTAAATAGTAGATTTTCTTGTGTTATGTTTCCGACCGATAAACTACAGGTTCAAATTGAATGTAATTTGGGAATATACCTAGTTATATTATGTTCTCTTAGTCATTGAAAATTCAGGCTTCTAAGTAGTTTTATCCACAACGAAGTTACAGAAAAATGGCTTAGAAGAAAAGCATGTTACGGCTGTGCCCTTTTTTGTTTGACTTGGCGATTCCATATAAATGTAATATAAATGTAAATAAATATGTATTGTGTTCACGAATAATATAACTAATAAATGTTATACAAACAAATATCTATCTTAAATTTATATAAAAATTATTATTATTCATCATATATGTATGTAGTGTATTGAATTTCACATCCTATAATCGCTAACATATAACTTTTGAAAATTGTATTAAAATGATAAAATCGTTATTTCATATATAGGTAATCAGTACGTGGGCGACCGAGCTTCACTCGGAATTTTTGGCCAAAAGTACAATTTTCTTATTAAAAACAAACTAAAAACTTGAATAAATACAAAAAAAAACAAATGTAAAAACTTTTTATCCGACCGGGATTCGAACCCGGTCACCTGTGATTGTTAAGCTGACGCCTTGGCCGCTTGAGCACGATACTTATGCGAAATTAGCGACCATATTTTGCGTGGAATAATGCGAAAGAAAACCGAATTAAAACTCGAAAACACGCGTTTTCCTAGATATAATACTAATCTAGATCGATTTTTCGCCCCCGAAAACCTCCACATACCTACAAACAGCGAAATCGTTAGAGCCGTTTCCGAGATCACCGGTATAAATAAATAAATATACAAGAATTGCTCGTTTAAAGGTATTAGATTAGACTGTATATCATTTAGTTTTTATGATCTGATATCCATTCGATCGATTAAAAAATATATTTTTTCCACAATTAAAAGTATTACCTATGTGAGTGAGCTTTACAGAAAAAAACTATGAATATAACCCTGATTGCTATTTTTATACGTGTGAATCAAGTAACAATACAACTGCAGTTCGTAAAAAACAGACAGACACAACATTTTTCACAACACAACCGTCTTTAAAATACAAGGAAGTACCGAAGTCGGAGTTTTTGTTATCCGATAATTTCGGTAACCATCCAAGTGATCTCATATTATTTGAGAACATCCCAATCCACACCTCAGAGTGGTATAATAATTTTCAGAGCTATTTTGATAAAACAAATATAAAAAATGAATTTTATTTATTGGTTATGTGGGCTTTGATATATTACAAATTATACTGAGCTCTATACAAAGTAGTTGTTGCAATTACAAATGCTTCAATTTTATTTGTAACGATAGAAATATATGAACTTACTTGGCGAAACAAGTGTTACTAGTTAAATCATTCAAATCCTCCATAGTTTGAGGCATCCTTCGTCCTTTAGTCTCTGGCAACATCAGAGCAATAAGAGATACAACGATACCTATCACTCCCACTATGATTAAAGATAGACCTTCCCATACTCGATCCTGTAAGAGAAAATTATTTATAATTTAAATTTATGAAACTAATTGTTTGAATTAGCCCGCGAATCCACGCTCATGATAAGCAGCTGGTGGGGGTAAAAGGTAGTCTATGTGCATTGTGCGTCCCCATGATACGTTATAATATCCTCCTATCCTATTATCATCTTATCCTTTCGATTTTCAATGATATCTAAAAGATAACAAGCAGAAAGACTTTACTTTCAGATCATATATATATACCTATATATACTACTAGCGACTACATATATATAATACTAGCGACTCACTCTCGTTTCGCTTCGGGCTCGTCCCTAGACAAAAAGAAACCTATACTATGGAAACCGTACACTTTTCCGGATAAAAAGTAACCTATGTGCCATTCCAGACTGTAATCTATCTCTGTGCTAAATTTCATACAGATCCGTTCAACCCTTCTGACATGAAAGAGTAACAAATATCCATCCACCCATCCGTCTGTCCATCCCTCACAAACCTTCACTTTTAAAATATTTATATGGATAAAATTAATATAACCAGCTGTGAGACAAAATATAAGCAAGCAGAAAAAAGGTTCTTTCATATAACAGTTTCAATAAGTGTGAAAATATTTAATATAGATATTAGTGATATATACATTTAGTTACTAAAAAAATATCTATGTATATATATAATAAAATTGTAACTGATTTAAATCTGTACATTAAATATTATTTGGAAAATCTTATTGAAATAGTCATTATTATCGATACAGATGTCGAATCTATAGTTTTTAGAATTTTTGTCTGTCTGGGAACGCATCACGAGAAAACCACTGGACGGATTTTGATGAAATTTGGTATGATGATAGCTGAGTATCTGGGTCAATATATATTATTTTTACTGCGGGAAAATATCTCATCTCAGAGAAATCTATACTGACCGTTAAAACGTACGTAGGGAGCCAAGTATAACATAAATATGTTTTCACCGTTTCTATTTGTAAAAGTTATTATAATAACAAAATCTTTAATCAAATGAGACTCACAGAGTAAACAATAAAGGGCGAGAGTGTGATAGCAACAAACGCGCTGATGTGGACGAAGGAGGCGCCAAAGCCTCGTACAGGCGTCGGCATCAGCTCTGGTGTCCATTGTATGACCGTACCGTACGCCATGTTGTTGAAGAATCTTACTATCACAGCTAATGTTACTGATGCTACACCTATTAAACAATATTTTATATCATTAGGATACTTAAATTAACCACAGTTTATTAATACATACAGTCGTCTAACGACGGCGTCTAGAGTGTACACCAGCGGTTCCCAAAAGGGTAGTGTGAAGACTGTCAGAAATGAAGCCTAATTTATTGCAATACATAAATATGTGAAAAAAAATCATTCATCACATTAAATAGTTATATTTTTGGTATTAATATTTTTCATTTATGATTTGATTTTACAAGTCAAATAAGAAAGTATTCTAACTACAACGCAATCAGTATCAAAATGGGGATCCGTTAAAAATTATAATTAATTAGGGTTCAGTGACCACTAAAAATTGGGAACGACTGGTCTAGAGAGTAGACTAAGCAATAGTGCGCAAGAATCACGTGTGAGGTACAGCCGTATGTCATATTTACATTTATATGACAGTCGGGAAATGGCTTTAGGGTTGATGGGTATAACTTTAACTTGCCACGAGATAACACTAAATGCTTTATTGAAACCGTTCGCCATGATATTACTGGTAACCTTTGTGTTTAACATCATTTAGATTGAATTGAATGGATAATCGCTTACTGTATTAATTTTTATACTGTGGTTTTAATAAAATGCATTTGGTGACATCAGCACTACCACTTATATAAAATGGCTGTTTGACAGGACGGTAAGCTTTCACGTCGTAAAGCTCTCTAAGAGATTGCTTGAATAGATGTCACTAAATTTCAATTTTACAGCACTCAGTAGCTTTGTATTGGCAGATATTTTAATCGGACTTAAGGTTTATAATGCAAAATATTTACTAGGTAGTAATTTTAATGATATTGTTATTAGAGTTCACCCAGTGGTCGAAATTTGACCAAAATCATAACTGATTTTTCAAGTAAAACTTCTTTACGCACGCTTGACTCGGGGGGGGAGGGGCTCGGGGGGGGGGGCTAAAGCTCGCTAATAGCTACTAAACAAAAAAAGTCGTTTAACCAACAGAGAAGAAAACTAAACTGTTTCGTCTTTGCCTATTTATACATAGAACAGTTAGTACGAAAAAAATGGCAATTTAAAAATAATATTAATAATAATATACCTCGTGGAATGAACGCAGTGACTAATGAAAGCGTTCCAGCAATCATCATCGGTCCCATCACCATCCATCTACGGCCAAATCTATAACATTCAGAAAATAATCATTTACTTAACAGATATAATTAGTGACTTATATAAGACATTATCGGAATTTAATTTTGTTTCTAATATAATCTTCGAAATATTTGCTTTTAAGTTATAAGATTTTGTTACACCAAAGTCACACAGAAAATCCAAATATCATAGGATTTTGAGGAAACCTGTAGTGTAATTGAAGTCCAAAAATTTTGCCTAAAAAGTAATAATATATTAATATATAAGTATCTAATATATTTAAACGAGCAATTCTTGTATATTTATATATTTATTTATTTATACCGGCGATCTCGGAAACGGCTCTAACGATTTTGCTGAAATTTGTAATGCGGGGGTTTTCGGGAGCAAAAAATCGATGTAGATTATTCTTATGTCTGGGGAAACGCGTATTTTCGAGTTTTCATGCGGTTTTCTTTCGCATATTCCACGCAAAATATGGTCGCTAATTTCTTACGCTCTGGCATAATCTCGGTCGAATACAGAGTTTTTATTTTTGTTTTTTTTTGTGGGTATTGATTCAAGTTTTTAGTTTTTTTTATCTAAAAAATACGATACCTATAAAAAAAAAGAACTCCGAGCGAAGCTCGGTCGTCCAGGTACCTACTCATATTTATTTACATTGTGATGGATTTAACGTTTTAAGAATTGCAAGATGTTTAAAACAACGAAATACTACATTACCTGTCTAAAAGCAGCACCAATATTATAATAGAAGGTATCTCTGTAGCCGAAGTAACGGTGTAAGTAAGAAAGAAGTCTAAGCCAAGGTTCTCCGAGAGTCTGATGATACCATCAAAAACTACAGCCACACCCATAAATGTGATGATCAGGAATATAATCATGACTCGTAATGAAGGTTCCCTGAAGAGAACTAGTACACCTTGTTCTTTCTCTTTGGTGTTTGAAGCTACATCCTTGAAGAGATTAGTGAAATTAGACATCAAAAATAATTACTTATTTAGATAAAAACTTTCATAATCTTGGATAGTAGAATGTCGGTATTATATACGTACATATGATAAAATTATTAATAATCTAAATGGCTTACAATAAATTCATCAAGTACATCTTTTGGTATCTTGGTTTTGTTGATTTTTTCAAATCTTTTGAGAACCCGCACTGCTTTATCTACTTTTCCTTTACTTACTAACCACCTAAAAAGTGAAAAATTTATATCTATACTAGCGACTCTCATATATATGTACATACATAGGTATATAAAAGTAAGTACCTACTTTAAAAATTAAAAAAATATATATGTATATCCCTTACTTGACACATGATTCCCCATACAAACTTTCATCGCCCTTTTCACCCCCTTAAGGGATGATTTCCGGGATAAAAACTATCCTATGTCCTTCCCGGGGTCTCAAACTATCTCCATACCAAATATCATCTATATCGGTTCAGCGGATTAAGCGTGAAAAGGAGACAGACAGACAGACAGTTTCACATTTATAATATTAGTATAGATTACACATAATATATGTAATTACTACATTAGATTTTTGACTAAACCGCAATTCCAAAACGAAATTCATTGTAATGCATATTTATTTATTTAAAATTTGCATTGTACCTATATTTTAAATTTAACCTAATAAGACTGACTGACATTCTTGGGTTCAAATCTCTTATGAATATATCATTTTAAATTGATTATATCTTTCAGTTCTGATTTAGTATTAACAAAATACCGGCCAAGTTGAACTTAACTAACGTCGCATTTCTAGAACCTATGTATGGCTTTAGTTTTTAGCGATAAGAATTTGACAAAATTTATATGCTTCAAATTCCTATATCTGGTAAAAAAAAAAACTTTAAATAAGTTAATGTTATTACTGTAGTCTGTAATATAGAAACATTAGACATTTTAAACTTAACCTACCTAGTACTCTCCGGGACGATTAAAGGAGCAACAACAACCAGAAGCATGGGCAAAGCCATGGCAAGTGACAATTTCTTCCAATCAGATATCCACAGTGCGATCCATGGTAGTACTAAACAACCTCCGCCAAAATACGTCGCTATTGACATATTCGCCACAAATGAACGATATTTTAGACCCACATACTCTAAAACTGATTACAATTAGTTAATAACTAGCGGCTCACCCTCGCTTCGCTCGGGTTCGCCTCTAGACGAACAAAAACAAATCTATCCCACGGGAACCGTACATTTTTCCGGGATAAAAAGTAGCCTATTGTTTATTCTGATGTGTGAACTACATTACTGTAAAGTTTTCTTAAAATCCAATCAATAGTTTTTGTGAAGTAAGCTGTATAAGTTACTATAGTTTTTTAACTATCCCACGGGAACTCTTTAATTTTTCAGGATGAAAAGTATCTAAGATGTTGTCCGGGGATATAAGGTACCACCACGCAAATTTTCATTTAAATCGGTCCAACAGATTCGGAGATTCGCCCGTACAAACAGGCAAACAGACAGAGAAACAAAAAAATTGATAAAAAAAACTGGATTTGTTGTATTGCTCTTCTTACACCCCCCTGACTCGGTTTTTGGCTTTTTTTTATGTACAGACATTCGACCTCTACAGTTTTATTATAGTATAGAAGATAGAAGATAATAATTTATCATAATTTACAACGGGTTTTGAAATAACATATTGGTTGTCTAGGAAGCAACCGAGCATTGTGAGGTAAAATAGGTAATACCGTAATAATTCTACAGAAGTATTTTTTTGAGAAACTAGAGGCACTTACCAATTATGTAAATCATCAAGAAACAGCTGTCACAAGACATGCCGACGAGGAATCTGCACATAGCGAAGTCCCAGAAACCATTGGTGAATATTGTGCAAACTCCACCAATACAGCCCACTACATTAGCCACTGTATAATAGAAATTTATTTTATGTACGTTTTATTTTTTTTAGCGAAAGCCTAATTCTTTTTCTAAAATAAAAGTAGCTTAAGTTACTCCTTATAACATCAGCTATCTGCCAGTGAAAGTCCCGTCAAAATCCGTCCAGCCGTTTCGGAGATTAGCCGGAATAAACAGACAGATAGACAGACAGACAGACAAAAATTGTAAAAAATGTTGTTTTGGTATATGTACGCGGTAAAGCGGTTTTTTTAATATTACAAACAGACACTCCAATTTTATTTATCTGTATAGATTAAAATAATACTTATATGTATAAATAAAATATTTTAAAATAAGGAAGCTACGAGTAAATGTAATAAGTAAATTATGTTCATTAGTAAACTATTGTATTGTATTTAGCCCTTTTTAATGTCACACTGCTGGGCACGGGCCTCCCTCCAGTATGAGGGGATCAGGCCGTAGTCCACCACGCTGGCCAAATGGGGGTTGGCGGACTTCACATGTCTTTTGAAAACTTGCTAGTTTCTCTTAGACATGCAGGTTTCCTCACGATGTTTTCCTTCACCGTTAAGACAAGTGGTAATCATGTTAGAAATGATTTGCACATGAAAATATTAGAGGTGCGAGACCCGGGATTTGAAGCCGCTTCACTTGGTTTCCCAAGCGAGCGCGTTACCACTGGGCTACCACTGCACTATTATTAATCTAATATATTTAAACGAGCAATTCTTGTATATTTATATCTTTATATCTTTATTTATTTATACCAGCGATCTCAGAAACAGCTCTAACGATTTAGCTGAAATTTGGTATGTGGGGGCTTTCGGGGGCGAAAAATCGATCTAGATTAGTCTCATGTCTGGGAAAACTCGAGTTTTCATGCAGTTTTCTTTTTGCATTATTCCACGCAGAATATGGTCGATAATTTCTTACACTCGCTTGTAAGCTTCGTGGTCAAGCGGTAAACGTGTAAGTTACACAACACATATGTCCGGGATCGAATCCCAGTTGGAATACAAAGTTTTTTTACTTTTGTTTTGATATTTATTCAAGTTTTTAGTTTTTTATCTAAAAAAATACGATATAACTCAAAAGAACTCCGAGCAAAGCTCGGTCGCCCAGGTACTACATATTTATTATCACATTGAGTCGAATGTGTACATTAAATATTTTTTGGAAAATTTTATTGAAATATTCATTATTATCGATACAAAGGCCTATAGTTTTTAGAATTTTTGTTTGTTTGTCTGTCTGTATGACTGTCTGTGACCGCATCACGAGAAAACCACTGGACAGAGTTTGATGAAATGTGGCCTGATGATAGCTGGTTATCCGGGTTAAAATATAGGATACTTTTTACTGTGCGAAAATATCTTATCTCTGAGAAATCTATACTAAACGTTAAAACGTAACTAGGAAGCCGAGCGGAGCAAGGGTGAGTCGCTAGTATACTATATGTATGTACATGATCATAATATATGTATGTATGTACATGATATGTTACTGAGATGACCAACAACACTTGTACACCGAAATTCGTTAGGAACTAATAATAGTACTCTATACTTTTAGATAAACAAGCATATTATATAAAATAGGTAAATCTAGCGACAAGCTTTTATCTATACAGATAAATAAAATTGGAGTGTCTGTTTGTAATATTAAATTAAAGGCTTTTTACTAAATGCATATGGATGTATACACAGTACATATACCAAAACAACATTTTTTACAATTTTTGTCTGTCTGTCTGTCTGTTGGTTCCAGCTAATCTCCGAAACGGCTGGACCGATTTTGACGGAACTTTCACTGGCAGATAGCTGATGTTATAAGGAGTAACTAAGGCTACTTTTATTTTAAAAAAGAATCAAGGATCCACGAAAAAAAATTAAAACCCATGAAATTGTGGACAAAATCCGCGTACGGCGTACGCACCCGAGCGAAGCGAGGGTAAATCACTATATAATTTAAACTAATATCTTAGAAGTAGCAAGCTACTATTTATGTATACCTAAACATAGTTAACCGTGAAAACGTACCTAAGGACGAACGCGAGCGAAACGAGCGTGAGTCGCTAATATCATATAGATTGTGTAATTTAATAAATTGTTGGGTTTGATTAAATTTAAAATTTATTTTCTTCTTTTTAGAGCATTTAAATAAAAACTTGTTTTCAAAAATGTTTTTTTTTTTTCAAATAATTTATAATGAAGAAGAAGCTGGTTTAATGTTTCTCAAAGTCCTTAATACTATTAATTTCATTATTCCATTATCTAACTGCTAATGATATATACACAGTGCTCATTTTCCAGACCATGCATTGAGTTCAAAGACAACGTGATACCATAACATACTCATATCCTATTAACATACCTATATGCAAAATAGGTTAAATCTATGTAAAGTAAATACACTTACGTATGAGAACAGGTAGTCTTCCATACTTATCAGCTAATATACCGTACAGAATACCTCCAGCGATCGAGCCGAAGAATGCAATTGTTTGAGCCCAAGGAACTAGATTTGCTCTATCACAAATCCATTCTCGCTTTGAAATAATAATAAAAAACATTATGAAAATATTAAGAAATACTTATCTAACTTAATCAATAATTAATTATTATCTTATAATTTCATGTATCTCGGAAACGGCTCTAACGATTTGGATGAATTTTGGTATTTAGATAAGGTTTTGCTTTTTAATTTTTTATCTGTCTATATAGGTGCCTTTTCTGGAAAAAAATGCATTTTTTATATATTTTCCGTAGAACACCGAGCGAGACTCGGTCGTCCTGAATCGAAGTACTGTATACGAGTATAACAGGACAACAG